>OX387242.1:141138893-142338893 GCA_947561735.1 Cenchrus americanus
GCAGTCAAGGAAGCAGAGCAGGTCGCAGCCCGCCGTGGAGTCAATGACTTGGTCTATTTGCGGCAACCCGAAGGGGTCCTTGGGGCAGTGCTTGTTGAGGTCGGTGTAGTCGACGCACATCCTCCACTCGTTTGAGTTCTTCTTGCGGACGAGGACGGGGTTAGCGAGCCACTCAGGATGGAAGACTTCTCTGATGAAGCCAGCAGCGAGTAGTTTAGCGAGTTCCTTCTTGATGGCGTCCTGTCTGTCGTCGGCGAAGTGGCAGAGGTGTTGTCGCTTCGGGGTAGATTTAGTGTCGACGTTGAGTGAATGCTCGATCAGATTCCTAGGCACCCTTGGCATGTCCGTTGGTTTCCACGCGAAGATGTCTCGGTTAGCCCGAAGGAAGCTGACGAGCGCGTCTTCATATTTTGGGTCGAGGCCCGCCCCGATGGTGGTGGTCTTGCTGCTGTCACCTGTCCCAAGGTCAATCGTCTTGACTTGAACCTCCTCAGCTAGCTGAGGCTTGTTGGCGTTGTCCGACTTCTCTGGGATGTCGAGTTCACTTGGGGCAAGCTTTTTGGATGCAGCGCAGATCTCCATCATTGCGTTGGGTACTTGATTCGTGGCTGTGAGTTCCACAGCTTCTGTGTCGCAGTCGAAGGATATCTTCAAGTCCCCTTGCAGCGAGAGTACACCGGCCAGACTTGGCATCTTGAGTACCAAGTATGTGTAATGAGGTACCGCCATGAACTTGGGATAGCTGGTCTACCAAGGATGGCATGGTAGGAAGTCTCGAAGTCCGCGACTTCGAACTTGATGTACTCAGTGCAGTACTTTTCCCTTGTCTCCCCAAAGGTAACTGGCAGGACCACTAAGCCCAGTGGGATAGCCGCGTTCTCGGGGACGATGCCATAGAAGGGCGAAGTGCTCTTGGTGAGCATGTGGGTGATGTCGAGCTTCATCTTCTTCAAGGTCTTGGTGAAAAGGACATTGAGCCCGCTTCCACCGTCGATGAGGACCTTGTTGAGTCTAGAGCCCGCAACTACCGGCTTTAGGACGAGTGGAAACCGTCCTGGTTCAGAGAAGCTTGTCCATTGATCCCCGCGGGAGAAGGTAATGGGTACCTCTGACCACCGGAGAGGGGTCGGGTCTGCTGGTTCAATGCTCAAGACTTCTCGTCGGGTGCCCTTTTGAGCCCGTCGGTTGGGTAGTCTGACCAAGAGGACGTTCACCGTCTTGTCGGGTTCCTGGAAGTCGCCGTTGCCCTCGTCGGCCTTTTTCTTGCCTTTCTTGTTGTGAGGGTACCGTGGTTCTAGAGTGTCCTTAAGTGCTTGCCGGAGTTGGTAGCACTGCTCGGTGGTGTGGTTGCCGTCCAGATGCCACGGGCACTTCTCTTTCAGCAAGTCCTTGAAGCCGCCAGAGGTCTTCTTCGAGTTGTCTTTCGCAGGGCGCTGGATAGCCGCGACAGTGTTGTCTGGCTTGCGCTTGCGATTAGGACCCGAGTAGTTATTGTTGCGACCGCCTTGGTTCCTGTTGTTGCTGCTGTTGCCGCCCGTGTTCTTCTTGCTCTTGCCGTGGATGGCGTCGTACTTGGTGTTAGCCTTGTCTTCTTCATCAGCCCAGGAGGTGATCATGTCCTTGAGGTGGGTGATGGAGCTCGGGCGGCAACGACCGAAGTCTTCAAAGGTGCGACGGTGGTAGAGACCATATTGGAAGAGGTCGATGACCTCCTTGTCAGTGATGTCGACTACGGTGGCGCGCTTGTCGAAGAAGCGCCGCATGTACTTGCAAAGGGTCTCGCCCTGTTCCTGCTTCACCATTGCCAGGTCCATGCGAGTACCCGAGCGACCCATAGCGCCCGCGAAGTTGCTAGTGAATTGGTCCTTGAGCTGGTCCCACTTGTCGATCGAGTACTTCTCGAGTGACTCGAGCCATGTAAGTGAGGCTTGATCCAGGCAGAAGGGAAAGTACAGGCACTTTGTGTCGTTATTGCCACCAACGTTCTCGATAGAGAGGTCATAGCATCTGAGCCATTGTACTGGATCTTGATTCGTGTCGTACTTGGTGATTCCCAGTGGTTTGAATTTCTCTGGGAGAAGTAGATTGCGAAGCCGTGCGGAGAAGGCGGGGAAGCCGTCGTTGTCGCCCGCCATGGAGGACTTTTTGCGCCGTAATTCTTTGATTTTTTGGCGGGCGTCGAAGCCGCCACATGAAGCGCCGGAGGCGTGGCTGTTCGTGTGGCCTCGGCCGCCTCCGACCCCAGCTCTCCTGCCAGCTCCGTGGTTGGAGCTCCCGCCGTCACTGCCTCTGCCACCAGGATCGCGGTGAGAGACGATATCGTGGTTACAGCTGGCGCCGCCGGCGCTGTTGCCACCATGAGAAGGTCCACCGGCAGATGCCAGAGTACGGTTGGGGTTAGCCGGTAGCTCTCCTCGAGTACGATTGCGACCGTTGTCGGCTGCACCGCAACTTGTGGCTTCGTTGTCGGGTTGGCGATTCCTGACGGGGGGCACTTGTCGGTGTTTTAGACCGGCAACCTACTAAGGGGAGTACCCGAAGTAGATGAATGTGGCCTCGCCGAGATCGGTAACTCGAAGGAAGAGACACGTGGCACACAATTTAGACAGGTTTGGGCCGCGAGGTGCGTAATACCCTACGTCCTGTATGCTGCGTAGCTCTGGATTGATTGGGTACGATTACAAGATGGTGTAATTGTACGCCGTGAGATGAGATTGGATCCTAGAGAAGGGTCCCTGCCTCCCCTTATATAGTCCGGGAGGCAGGGTTACAAGTCAGAGTAGGGAGAGAGTACTAGTCGAGTACGTCTAGGAGTCTTCCATATAGTGCGGGACATGTACAGCTTCCTAACCGAGTACTTCTCCTCTGTAGTCCTTGTGCTCCACGCCATCAGGTGCCGTGTAGCACAAGCCGGGTAGTCGCAGGGGCCCACCGAGTAGTCGGTCCTGGTACCCACCGAGGTAGTGGGCCCAGGGAGGTCCATACGACAAGCCCCCGAGTACTTTGTAGTCGAGAAGGATAGCTTCAAGCAACTTGACGGCCTTAACGAGTAGTCCTCAAGCGTCCCGAGTACTACAAGTCAAAAGTCCTCAAGAGTAGTCGAAGCATCCCGAGGCTGGAATGTCCTCCAGCTGAAGCCTGAGCAATCTTGAAGTCTTCTCGAGTAGTCCAATGCGTCCTCGAGTGCCGCCCTCGAAGGTCTTCAAAAATGCCCGCGTTGTCTTGAAGCCGAAGCCGATATGGAAGTGCGATTGCAAAATCGCACTCCATATGGAGTATCCCCCGAGCCTTAGGTTGAGTCGTAGGCTCTGGCTGAGGGTCCATCTGAAGTCTTGACAAGAATTTCCCGAAAAATCCGGAGAGAAAAAGCCGAAGGACACGTGGCACGGAGCCCCAGAGCCTTGAGTCGAGTACTTCCTCTCGAATTGAAGGGTCGTCTTGTAGAATGTGTCCTGAGATGCTCCTAAGTCTTGTCGCTTCCCAGGTAGTCGAGTAGAAGTAGCCGAGCCCCCGAGGTGAGGCGCGTCGACTAGTAGAATACGAAGAGTCACGCGCGGCCGCTGAGTCAGCCGAGTGCGGACTTATCCATCCGGCCGTTGGAGGGCCGTTTTGACTTATAAATTGAATCCAAAGCCCTTAGGGTTTTTCACCCATCGTTGCTGTAGCCATTTCGAATAGATCTTGGCCAGAATCACCTCCCGCGCACGCCGCCGCCGCTGTAGATCTGAGCGCGTCGCCACCCAGAGCTGCCAGGGTAGCCCCCGAGCGAATGCGCGTGAAGATGCCGTGCACTTGGAGAATGAAGCCGTCGCCGTCCAAGACCGCGAAGACCGCCGGGAAGAAGAGGGGCCATGACGAGGCTGCCGGGTCTGCCGCAGGGGCAGCACCGCCGATGTCTCCACCGCGGCCATATCCGAACCGTGAGTGGAAAAAGTCGAAGACGAAGACCGAAGATTTGCTGGCCCTCCTCAACAGTGGTTACATCCGTGAGAAGAAGATGGACATGTGGAGAGCCGCCGTCGGGGATCCGTACCCCATGGAGAAGAGCGAAGACGAGATCCCGATGTTCGCGCGCTTCGCGGAGCACGGACTCGCGCTTCCGGCGAGCGACTTCTTCAAAGGCCTCCTGGGGTACTACGACGTCGAGTACCTCAACCTCAACCCAACGGTATTTTCCATACCGCTGTCTTCGTCCACTTCAGTGAAGCGTTCCTGGGGATCAAACCCCATTGGATCTTGTTCCGGAAGTTCTTCCGGGTGAAGCCGCAGCCGAGCGCCAGCAACCCGCGAGTAGTTGGTGGAGCAGGAATCCAGATGCGGGAGGACGCCGCCGAGCAGTACCTCTCGTACAAGCTCATCGACTCCAACCAGGACTGGAAGGCGAAATGGTTCTACATCACGAACCACCACCCCGGGTTGCCGAAGCCGAGCGGGAAGCAGCCCAAACATCGCGCCTGGTGGAACACGGAGCCCACGATGCAGGAGGGGATCCTGTCGGTGTTTTAGACCGGCAACCTACTACGGGGATTACCCGAAGTAGATGATTGTGACTCGCCGAGATCGGTAACTCGAAGGAAGAGACACGTGGCACACAATTTAGACAGGTTCGGGCCGCGAGGTGCGTAATACCCTACGTCCTGTATGCTGCGTAGCTCTGGATTGATAGGGCACGATTACAAGACGGTGCAATAGTGCGCCGTAAGTTGAGATGATCCTGAGATCGGTCCCTGCCTCGCCTTATATAGTCCGGGAGGCAGGGTTACAAGTCGGAGTAGGGAAAGAGTACTAGTCGAGTACGTCTAGGAGACCTCTATACAGTGCGGAGCGTGTACAGAGTCCTAACCGAGTACTACTCCTGTGTTGTCCTTGTGCTCCACGCCTTCAGGTGCCGTGTAGCGCAAGCCGGGTAGTCCCAGGGGCCCACCGAGTAGTCGGTCCTGGTACCCACCGAGGCAGTGGGCCCAGGGAGGTCCATACGACAAGCCCCCGAGTACTTTGTAGTCGAGAAGGATAGCTTCCAGTAGTCTTGACGGCCTTAACGAGTAGTCCTCAAGCGTCCCCGAGTACTACAAGTCAAAAGTCCTCAAGAGTAGTCGAAGCATCCCGAGGCCGGGAATGTACTCCAGTCGATGTTTGAGCAATCTTGAAGTCTTCTCGAGTAGTCCCAAGCGTCCTTGAAATCTGCCTTCGAAGGTCTTCAAGAAATGCCTGTCTTGTCTTGAAGCCGAAGCCGTCATGGAGATGCGATGTGCAGAACCGCAATCCACATGGAAAAGCCCCCGAGCCTCGAGCCGCGGGCTCTGGCCGAGGATCCATCTGAAGTCTCGGCAAGAAAATCCCGAAAAATCCGGAGAGAAAAAACCGAAGGACACGTGGCACGGAGCCCCCGAGCCTTGAGTCGAGTACTTCCTCTCGAATTGAAGGGTCTTCTTGGAGAATGTGTCCTGAGATGCTCTTGAGACTAGCCGCGTCCCAGGTAGTCGAGTAGAAGTAGCCGAGCCCCCGAGGTGAGGCGCGTCGACTAGTAGAATACGAAGAGTCTCACGCAGACGCTGAGTTAGCCGCGCGTGGACTTATCCAGCCGCCCGTTACGGAGGCAATTTGGCTTATAAATAAGAGCCAAAACCCTTAGGGTTTTTCACCCAAGTGAGCCGCAGTCATTTCCACTTGAATCTTGAAGTAGATCCACTCCAGCGCCTGCTGTCGCCGTAGTAGATCCGAGCGCATCGCCACCCAAAGGTTTTAGGGTAGCCCCCGAGCGGATGCGAGTGAAGAATCCTTGTACTTGGAGGATGAAGCCGTCGCCGTCGAAGACATCGAAGGCCGAAGGAAAGAAGAGGGGCCGTACAGAGGCCGCCACAGCCGCCACCGGTGCGGCGCCGCCGCTGTCTCCACCGCGCGCTGATCCAAGCCGCGAGTGGAAAAAGTCGAAGGTCAAGACGGAGGACTCCGCCGACCCCCGTTGAACAAGTGGGTTCATCAGGGAAAAAGAAGTCGACATGTGGAGATCCACCGCAGGAGATCCGTATCCGATGGAGAAGGCGGAGGACGAGATTCCGATGTTCTCGCGCTTCGTGGAGCGCGGGCTTGCGCTCCCAGCAAGCGACTCCTTCAAGGGGCTGCTCGGGGTACTACGGCGTCGAGTACCTCAACTTGAACCCCAACGGCATCTTCCACACATCGGTCTTCGTCCACTTCTGCGAGGCCTTCCTCGGGATCAAGCCGCACTGGGTGCTCTTCCGGAAGTTCTTCCGCGTCAAGCCGCAGCCCAGTGCCTCCAACCCCAGAGTAGTCGGAGGAGCCGGGATCCAGCTGAGGGAGGACGCCGCAGACCAGTACCTGGCGTACAAGCTCGTGGACTCCAACACGGACTGGAAGACGCGGTGGTTCTACATCACCAACCACCACCCAGGCCTGCCGAAGCCGAGCGGACGGCAGCCCAGTCATCGGGAGTGGTGGAACACGGAGCCCACCATGCAGGAGCGGACGGCAGCCCAGTCATCCGGGTGCTCAGAGAAGCTGGACTGAGGGCCGAGCACGTGGCCTTCAGTTTCATGAAGCGCCGGATCCAGCCGCTGATGGCGAGGGATACGCTGGGCTTCGAGTACACCGGCGACGACGACACGTCGCGGATGCCGGGGGGCGAGTTGGACGACAACGACATCATCGAGAGGTTGTCGCGCATCTTCAAGGACATGCCGGAGTACACGGCGTGCCCTGTCGAGGAATACTCCGCCGCGCGCCCGCCCAACGAGGTGAGTAGCCGTACCCCCCTCGTCGAGTAGTGAGCACTTGTAGCAGAGTTGCTGATGCCTTGTGTCTTCGCGCAGGATGATGTGAAGCGGTTTGTCTCCGAGCCGCAGCCGCCACCGAGCGGGATCGAGATCCCAGTGGAGGGGAAGGTGAAGGAGCGCCGTGAAGTCGGTGAAGGCGACGACCCTATCATCGTGGAGGATACCTCCGATGACGAAGAAGATGAAGAGACGCTGCAGGACCGCTTCCAGCTGCGGTCGAGGTTTAGCCGTCCAGGCTTGCCTCATGTGCCACTTATCCAAGATCCTCCGGCTAGCCTGGAGGCTAGCCTTGCTGCGCCGCCGCGGAAGCCACGCAACCCCACCAAGAAGCGGGTGGCGAAGAAGATGAAGGTCTCAGAGACCACGCCTCCGGAGGTTAGTTATCTTGAACAGAGTAGTCGAGTACCCAGTTGTCGAGTACGGTGCTGACGAGTAGTCGTCTTTGTGTGCAGGAGGTGCCGCCAACGGAGCCCGTCGAAGAGGGCGACGAAGGCGTGTGGGACCCGGTGGGGGAACCGGCTGGAAGCCGAAGCCCAGCCCCCACTGTCGAAGATCTTCTGGCGCAGCTGGAGCGCCAGCCCCCTGCTCCGGTGGAGAGCAGAGTACCCGCGGTCGCCGCCGTTGGAGAGATGGTAGCCGCAGGAGCGCAGGAGACGTCTGCGCCGGCCGCTGCCACCGTGGAGAAGGCAGTAGCCGAAGAGGCGGAGGGAGAGACGCCCGCCGAGGGTGGACTGGTTGACATCACCAGCATCCTCGGTGCTCCGGCCGTGACTATCGTCCGGTCGAACTTGTAAGTACCACGTCTTCATGAGTAGTACTCGTTGCAGTAGTCGATGATTGCCTGATGATCTTCTGTGAACACTTGTGCAGAAAATCCACAGATCTGAGTTGGGACGGGGAAGAGCCCGCGACGGCGGAGGCAGGAGAGGCCGTGCCACCCGTCGAGGAGCCCGCTCCCGAGGCCCAAGCCGCGACCGAGCCCCCGGCTGCCGAAGCGCCGCTGCCAGAGGCGGCCATAGTCGAAGGTGAGTACCCTTCTTGAAGCTGTAGAACTCCAGGATGAGTAGTCGCAGGCACTGATGCGCGTGTTCCTTGTTGACAGGCGCTGAAGGAGGTGACATCCCTGCAGGGGTGCCCATGCAGGAGCTGACACCAGAGGCCCCGGAGGCCGCAGAAGGAGCCCCCGAGCCCGAGGGGGAAACCGTCGTGAAGTCCGCCGAGGGGGAGGCGGCTACCACGTCGCCAGGGGTTGCCCTGGAGGTGGCAATCCGATCCCCCGAGATCCAAGACGCGGAGCCGATCCGCTCGGCGCCGATGACGGAGGCTACGTTGAGTAGCCGTGGCGGGATTGAGCCGCCGGCCGACGATCTCGTCGAGCCGCAACGGTAGCCCGGAAGACCCTCGGAGGCGATCCGGCGGGCCGAGCAAAGGATGAAGGTACGTAGTCGTAGCCTCCCGAGTAGTCCATCCTTTGCGTAGAGTACTCGCTTGACTTGATCTTGTCTTGTGCGGGACGCCGCGAGCGATCCCGCGAGAAGTCGAACATGCTGCAAGGCTACGGCGACACCGTGCTCCGAGCCGAGGTCCTGGAGGAGCAGCTCGTGAAGTCGCGGAAGCACGCGGCCGCGATGCAGTTGAAGCTCGACGCCGCCTTCGCCAAGTACCACAACGATGTGATGGAACTGCAGGCGAAGGGCGACGACTTGGTGCGGAAGAACAAAGGCCTCCGCAACAAGAATAAGGGTATGTCCTTTAACTTGTCGGGTACTTATTGGAAGTCGCATAGCCTCTGACCCGTTGCTGTGTTGTGTTGCAGAACTCGAAGGCCAGGTGGAGCAGCTGAAAGCCTCGGAGGTCAGCATGAAGAACCTCTTCTACCGGGAGCAGGAAGCCCGCCAGGTACTTGAGCTCGACTACAAGGAGCTCGCCCTCGAGTGCGAGAAGCATATGGAGCTGCGGATTGCCTCTGACAGAGATCTCGTCAACTGCTACAAATCTTTGCAGAAGTTGAACGAAGATTGCGAGGCGCTCCGGGCCCAGCTGAAGGACCTTGAAGAGGCTGCCCTCCCGATCGCGAGGCTCCTGGTGCCGCACCCGGGCGGCCCCAAGATCGCCCCACTGGCGGATCGACTTCGTGAAGCGCCAAGCCGGCTGGCCGCCTACGTCAAGCACATGGCCAAGTCGATCCCGAAGCAAGTGCTGGCCTTCATGAAGTCGTACTTCCCGAAGGCTCCAGTGGAGGTGGTCGCCGGCGGGGTAGCCGCCAACTGCTCGGATGAGTAGTACGTAGAGCTGCTGGAGCAGATGGCTCCCATCGCGGAGCAGGTAGCCGAAAAGCTGAACCTCCAGTAGCCCTGCATAGGTAGCTTAGTAGCCATGGTTGTACAGGAAACAGTTGTAATGAACTATTCGTGTATAAATGAAATGAAGTTGTTCCAGCAATGAGTACTCGTAACCGCGATCTCAGAGTGCGGAGCGCCCATCGTGGAGTAGGTGCGAGTAGTAGTACTCGGCTTTAGTAGTCCCATCGTAGGGAGCAAAGCAGTAAACAAGTTGATAAAAAATCAAGCTTTATTACTGAAGAAGTACACCTGGGTGGCCAGGGCCGTAGTTACAAGTAGTCGCCTGGACCCGGAGGCCGCTTACAGCTAAGTGGCGCTGGAGCGGGTAGCCGCTTGCAGCTGGTGATCCGTAGGTAGCCGTGGAGGCTGGATCGCAGATCCGTAGGTAGCCGTGCGAGGCTGGATCTTGGAGTGTGGTCTCTTGGTAGACCGCTGCTAGAGTCCTTGACGCTCGTCGCAGCCCAGGGTCCGTAGGTAGCCGCACGGGCTGGACCTGGAGGAGAGTAGTCCGGAGACTTGGAGCCAGGACCCGGAGGGTCGCTTGCGGCAAGGGGTGTTGATGTAGTCGTGTAGACTTGAACCCCGGAGTAGTCGTGTAGACTAGGCGTAGAATCGACAGAGTTGGTCGACGTTCCACGAGTTGTTGACGTCTTCGCCTTCAAGTGTTTGGAGGCGGTAGGAGCCCGGCCCGGTCACCTTAGCCACGGTGAAGGGGCCTTCCCAGGGGGAGCTGAGCTTGTGGAGTCCTTCCGTGTTCTGAATACGGCGGAGGACAAGATCTCCAACGTTGAAGGAGCGTTCCTTGACGTTGCGATCATGGTAGCGTCGGATACCCTCCAGGTACCTTGCTGATTGGACGAGGGCGGCGCAGCGAGCTTCTTCGATGCTGTCGATATCAACTCGTCTGCTGTCTTCCGAGACGCCTTCGTCGTAGTGCTCTACTGCCGGTGAGTTCCATATGACGTCGGCAGGGAGGATGGCTTCAGAGCCGTAGACCAGGAAGTAGGGGGATTGCCCCGTCGGCTTGGATGGTTGAGTCCGCAGCCCCCAGAGTGCGTTGGGTAGTTCCTTGATCCACTTGCCCCCTTTAGAGTTAGCAGCGTCATGTAGCCGCTTCTTGAGGGCGTCGAGCACCATCCCATTGGCACGCTCGACTTGTCCGTTGGCCCGTGGATGGGCAACTGAGACGTATCTGACATCGATCCCGCCTCGTTCTCGCAAAGACTCCCGGAATCGGTGGTTGTTGAAATTGGACCCCAGGTCTGTGATGATGCGGTGGGCTAGCCCGTAGCGGTGTACGAGTTCATCCAGAAGTCGAGTACTCGTCGCCCTTGGGGCATGTGACCGGCTTGACCTCGATCCACTTGGTGAACTTGTCGATAGCCACCAGCACCCGTTGAATCCTCCCCGGCGCGCTTGGCGGTGGCCCAATCATGTCGAGCCCCCACAGGCAAAGGGCCAGGTCGGCGGTATGGTGACTAGCTTGTAGGCTGGGACGTGTTGCTGCTTGGCGAAGAATTGACATCCTTGGCACCTTCTGACGAGTTCTTCGGCATCGCTCAGGGCTGTGGGCCAGTAGAAAGCTCGTCGGAAGGCCTTGCTGACCAGCGTACGTGAAGACGCGTGGTTGCCGCAGACGCCCTTGTGGATCTCCTCCAAGATGTCCTTGCCTTCTTCACGAGGGACGCACTTCATGAGTACTCCAGAAGATGCGCCCCGCTTGTAAAGCTTGTCTCCGACGAGGACGTAAGACTTGGCGCGACGGACGAGTTGTTCGGCCGCGTTCTTGTCGGAGGGGACCTTCTGCTCGCTGAGGTAGTCGATGAAGGGTTGCCTCCGGCCCTACGTCGATCATCATGACCTCCCTCGCCCACCGGTGGATGGCCGGGGCGGTGGTCGGTGGCGCCGGCTCCGGGATGGATGGCGCGTGAAGCTCGTGGACGAAGACGCCCGCGGGTACTTGGGCGCGGGTGGATCCGAGCTTCGAGAGGACGTCCGCCGCAACATTGTTGTCGCGGACGATGTGATGGAACTCGAGACCATAGAACTTGTTCTCGAGCTTACGGACTTCTAGGCAGTAGGCGTCCATGTTCTCCTTGTTGCGGTCCCAGGACTTGTTGACTTGGTTGATGACCACTGCGGAGTCGCCGTAGACTAGTAGCCGCTTGATGCCAAGTGAAGCCGCGAGGCGGAGCCCGTGCGAGAGGGCTTCGTACTCGGCTTCATTGTTCGAGACCTTCCGTAAGATCTCAGGACGTACTTGAGTTGTTCGCCCGTTGGAGAGATCGAGAGTACCCCCGCGCCTCGCGCCCTCGAGGTTGAGTGAGCCGTCAAAGTACATCACCCAATGCTCGGTCGCACGATGGGGAGTGGGTAGGCGGGTTCTCCCGCCACTCGCCATGAAGTCGACTAGTGCTTGCGACTTGATGGCCGTGCGTGGCTTGAAGTTGATGGTGAGGGCGCCGAGCTCGATGACCCCACTTGGAGATTCTTCCAGGGGCGTCTTGGTTCCTCGTGATGTCGCCGAGCGGGTAGTCGGCGGATCGCGGAGACCGAGTACTCCGGAAGTAGTGTCGTAGCTTCCGCGAGGTGATGAGTAGAGCATACGGAGAGCTTCGTACGGCTGGTAGCGAGCCTTGGACTCTGATAGGACCTCGCTGACGAAGTAGACCGGGCGCTGGACCGGATAGGCGTGGCCGTCTTCCTGCCGCTCGACAACGATGGCAGTACTGACCACGTGAGTAGTCGCAGCTAGGTAGAGCAGCAGCTGCTCGCCTTTGTAAGGAGCCGTGAGGATTGGCGGCTTCGACAGGAAGTCCTTGAGCTGGGCAAGGGCTTGATCCGCCTCTGGAGTCCACACGAACTTCTCATGGTGCTTGAGTAGTTTGAAGAAGGGTAGACCCCGTTCTCCTAGCCTCGAGATGAATCTGTTCAACGCCGCCATGCACCCCGTCAGCTTCTGGACGTCTTTGATGCTCGTGGGAGCTTTCATGTCGGTGATGGCGGAGATCTTCTCGGGTTGGCTTCAATGCCGCGCCGGGGCGATGATGAAGCCGAGTAGTTTGCCCGAAGGGACGCCGAAGACGCACTTGTTCGGGTTGAGCTTCCGGCGGTACTCGCGCGCCGATGCGAAGGTCTCTTCAAGGTCGTCGATGAGGGTACCGGAGTCCCTAGTTTTGACAACCACGTCATCCACGTAGGCCTCGACGTTCTTGTTGAGTTGCCGCTTGAAGCAGCCCGGATGGCCCGTTGATAAGTAGCGCCGCGTTCTTCAACCCGAATGACATGGTCGTGTAGCAAGACGCGCCAAACGGGGTGATGAACGCAGCCTTCTCCCCGGTCTTCCTCCTTGATTGCGATCCGGTGGTACCCGGAGTAGCGCCGAGGAAGCAGAGAGGTGTCGCAGCCCCGCCGTGGAGTCGATGACTTGATCAATCCGCGGCAACCCGAAGGGGTCCTTGGGGCGTGCTTGTTGAGGTCGGTGTAGTCGACGCACATCCTCCACTCGTTCGAGTTCTTCTTGCGGACGAGGACGGGGTTGGCGAACCACTCGAGATGGAAGACTTCTCCGATGAAGCCGGCCGCGAGTAGTTTGGCAAGCTCCTTCTTGATGGCGTCCCGTCTGTCGTCGGCAAAGCGTCGGAGGTGTTGTCGCTTAGGGGTGGCCTTTGGATCGACGTTGAGGCAAGTGCTCAATCGGCCTCCCCCGGGCACTCCCCGGCATGTCCGTCGGCTTCCACGCGAAGATGTCGCAGCTTAGCCCGAAGGAAGCTGATGAGCGCGTCTTCCTATTTGGGGTCGAGCCGGCCCCGATGGTGGTGGTCTTGGCCGGGGTCGCCCGTTCCGAGGTCGACCGACTTGACGAGTACCTCCTCGGTGGCCGAGGCTTGTTGGCGCCGCCGACTTCTTCCGGGATGTCGAGTTCGCTTGTGGCAAGCTTCTTCGACGCAACGTAGACCTCCATCATTGGGTTGGGTACTTGGTTTGTTGAAGCGATCACCACGGCCTCGTATCGCGGCCGTGGGAGATCTTCAAGTCCCTCTCGGAGGGAGAGTACACCGGCTGGACTTGGCATCTTGAGTACCAAGTAGGTGTAGTGGGGCACCGCCATGAACTTGGCGATGGCCGGTCCGCCGAGGATGGCGTGGTAGGAAGTCTCGAAATCCGCGACCTCGAACTTGGATGTACTCGGTGCGGTAGTTATCCCGAGACGCCCCGAAGGTAATCGGCGCACCACCGAGCCCAGTGGGATAGCCGCGTTGCTCGGGACAATGCCGTAGAAAGGCATGCTGCTCTTGTCGAGCATGGGGGTGACGTCGAGGTTCATCTTCTTCAATGTTTTGGTGAAGAGGACGTTGAGCCCGCTTCCACCGTCGATGAGCACCTTGTTGAGCTTGGAGCCCGCCACCGTTGGTTTCAGGACGAGAGGGAACCGTCCTGGTTCGGAGAAGCTAGTCCACTGGTCGGCGCGGGAGAAGGTGATGGGTACTTCTGACCACCTGAGAGGGGTCATAACCGCTGGCTCGATGGACATCACTTCACGACGGGTAGCCTTCTGCTCCCGCTTGCTGGGCAGTCCGCCGAAGAGGACGTTGACGGTCTTATCGGGTTCTTGGAAGTCGTTGTTGTCGCCGTCCTTCTTCTTGCCCTTTTGGTCGTGAGGGTGCGGTGGCTCCGGCGTGTCCTTAAGTGCATGCCTGAGCCGGTAGCACCGGCTCGGTAGTGTGGTTGCCGTTCGGATGCCACGGGCACTTCTCCTTCAGCAGGTCCTTGAACCCGCCAGAGTTCTTCTTCGAGTTCCCTTTCGCAGGGCGCTGGATAGCCGCGACAGTGTTGTCTGGCTTGCGCTTGCGGTTGGGACCCGAGTAGTTGCTGTTGTTGTTGTTGTTGCTGCGGCCGCCTTGGTTCGCATTGCTGCCGCTGCCGCCGCCCTGGCTCTGCTTGGACTTGCCGCGGATGGCGTCGTACTTGGCGTTGGCCTTGTCCTCTTCATCCGCCCATGACGTAATCATGTCCTTGAGGTGGGGAATGGACTTGGGGCGGCGACGACCGAAGTCCTCGAAGGTGCGGCGATGGTAGAGGCCGTCCTGGAAGAGGTCGATGACCTCCTTGTCGGTGACGTCGACGACGGTAGCGCGCTTGTCGAAGAAGCGGCGCATGTACTTGCGGAGGGTCTCGCCTTGTTCCTGCTTGACCATGGCGAGGTCCATGCGAGTACCCGAACGGCCCATGGCGCCCGCGAAGTTGCTTGTGAATTGTTCCTTCAGCTGGTCCCACTTGTCGATCGAGTGCTTGTCGAGCGACTCGAGCCATGTGAGCGGAGCCTGGTCCAGACAGAAGGGGAAGTAGAGGCATTTGGTGTCGCTGTTGCCGCCAGCGTTCTCGATGGAGAGAGCGTAGCATCGGAGCCACTGGATAGGGTCCTGCTTCGCGTCGTACTTGGTGATCCCCAAAGGCTTGAACTTGTCGGGGAGGAGCAAAGTTGCGAAGCCGGGCGAGAAGGCGGGGGAAGCCGTCGCCCTCGCAGTGGTCGACTTCTTCCGCCGCAGCCTCCTCGATCTTCTCGGCGAGCGTCGTACCCGCCGTGGGGAGGCGCCGGAGGCGTGGCCGTTCGCGTGGCCTCCGCCGCCGCGCTCGCCGCCGCCTCCGGCTCTCCCGTTGGCCCCGTGGTTGGAGCCGCCGCCGTCGCCGCCGCCGCCGCCGTCTGGGTCGTTGCCGCCACCACCGGCCGGAGGGCGGTGGGGGACATCCTCTCGGTTGCCCTGGTCCTGAGAAGGTCCGCCGGCATGGGAGCGGCAATGGTTTGGGTCAGCTGGTATGTCGCCTCGGGTACGGTTGGGGCCAGCGTTGCCGCTGCGACTAGTAGCTTCGTTGTCGCGCGGCTTAGCTGGGGGAGGTTGGCTGACTCTCTTGTCGACCCGCATGAAGTAGGCTTCTTCAGCGAGCTTGGCGATGACCTCTCCAGCGCGTATGCCCCGAGCCGGCGTGCGATCGTTGTGATCGACATGAGGCATTGCTCGGGAGTGGTGTGGACTCGCTCTCGACCGCCTCGAGAGCTTCCGCAAGGTTGCGGATGGGAAGGTTGTCTCCGAGCCGCGGCGTCGTTCGGCGCGCTTCCTGTTACGTTCGTGCCGAGCGTCCCTGTTGGCGACGGTCTCGCCTGCGGGTGCATCGACGGACGGCTCGTCTCGCAGAGATGTCCTCCGGGTACTTGTCTTCGACCGTGTTTGAGGGTCCTCGGAGTGTTGTCGCCGCAGCCCATGAAGACTTGGCGATCGGGGGTACCCAAGCCGGGCTCGAGAGGGTGCCACCTCGGCTGGTGTGTCCGAGTCGGCCTGGGCCGGTGGTGTTCCCTCCGGAACGGTAGTGAGTCGATGTAGGCGACGTAGCGTGAGTCCTCCTTTGCCGAGGTCGGCAGGGCTTACGGTCCCGGCCGCAGACGTATCCGCCGGTCGGTGTTGATTTTATAACCGGCCCCGCAGGCCGGCCCCGACAAGGGAAGCTCGAGGAGTCGTCTTCGGACTCGGGCTCCTCAGGGTCCGACCCGAAGTCGAACTCGTAGTCCGGGTTCGAGTAGAACTCGGAGAGAGGGTTGGAGTCCGAGACGCGATCGGGGACGGCGTCGGAGTCCGAGTTGTACTCGGTTACGGGCTCCTTGCTGGCCCGTCGTGGAGTAGGAGCCCCCGTGCGGGCCCGGCTGAGGACGCGGGGGCCACACGCGGAGCGCTGACGTGGTGAAGGGACCGTCTGTGATGGCTGAGCAGCCGGCTCGCAGGCGATGGCCCACGGTGACATCGGGTTCGAGTTGGAGACGGACTCGAGCTCGAAGTCAGCGTGATGGTCGAAGAGCGAGATTTCGCCGAACTTGCCGGCGAGTTCGCCTGTGACGACTTCGGGAAGTGTCACGAGGCCCGTCCTCGGGTTGGGTTGCATGGTCAGGCGGCGCTGGAAGGAGCCCGCGCCATCAGCAGTGCAGACCCAGGCGCCGAAGACGAAGGTGTCGCCGCGGTTGAAGGCGACAGTTGGCTTGATGTGGACGGAAGCCGTCGAGTTCGCCATGTGATCTCGAGCGAGAGCCCCTACCTGGCGCGCCAGCTGTCGGTGTTTTAGACCGGCAACCTACTACGGGGAGCACCCGAAGTAGATGATTGTGACTCGCCGAGATCGGTAACTCGAAGGAAGAGACACGTGGCACACAATTTAGACAGGTTCGGGCCGCGAGGTGCGTAATACCCTACGTCCTGTATGCCGCGTAGCTCTGGATTGATAGGGCACGATTACAAGATGGTGCAATAGTGCACCGTAAGTTGAGATGATCCTGAGATCGGTCCCTGCCTCGCCTTATATAGTCCGGGAGGCAGGGTTACAAGTCGGAGTAGGGAAAGAGTACTAGTCGAGTACGTCTAGGAGACCTCTATACAGTGCGGAGCGTGTACAGAGTCCTAACCGAGTACTACTCCTGTGTTGTCCTTGTGCTCCACGCCTTCAGGTGCCGTGTAGCGCAAGCCGGGTAGTCCCAGGGGCCCACCGAGTAGTCGGCCTGGTACCCACCGAGGCAGTGGGCCCAGGGAGGTCCATACGACAGATCCAGCTCCCCGAGCTGTTGGCGTGCATCAAGGTGCTGAGAGAAGCCGAGCTGAGGGCCGAGCACGTGGCCTTCAGCTTCATGAAGCGCAGGGTGCAGCCACTGATGGCCCGCGACACCCTGGGCTTCGAGTACACCGGCGACGAGGACACGTCACGGATGCCTGGAGGCGAGGTCGACGACGACGACATTGTCGATAGGCTGACGCGCATCTTCAAGGACATGCCACCGTACATGGTGTGCCCTGTCCCAGAGTACTCCGTGCCGCGCCCGCCAAAGGAGGTAAGTTGCCGTACCCCCAGTCGAGTACCCATTCCTTGGGAGTAGTCGCGCTGATGTCTTGTGTCTTGCAGGACGACTTGAAGAAGTTCGTCTCCAAGCCGCAGCCGCCCCCTCAGGAAGTCGAGATCCCAGAGGAGGGAAAAACCAAGGTCAAGGAGCGGCGGGAGGTTGGCGAAGGAGACGACACCGTCGTCATGGAGGACACGTCCGACGAGGACGACGATGAGGAGACGCTGCAGGACCGCTTCCAGCTGCGGTCGAGGTTCAGCCATCCCGGCCTACCTCACGTGCCCCTCATACAAGATCCACTGACTAGCCTGGAGGCTAGTCTAGCTGCGCCGCCACGGAAGCCGCGCAACCCCGCCCGCAAGCGGGTGACGAAGAAGTTGAAAGTCTTTGAGACCACGCCTCAAGAGGTAAGACATCTTGACTAGTGTAGTCGAGTACTAGTCTCTCGAGTTCACTTGCTGATGATTGATCTTCCTTGCTTGCTGGAGGTGCCGCCGACGGAGCCCGCTGATCAGGGCGACGAAGGCGAGTGGGATACGGTGGGGGAACCCGCTGGGAGTCGTAGCCCAGCCCCCACTGTTGAAGAGCTCTTGGCGCAGCTGGAGCGCCAGCCCCCTACTCCTCAAGGGAGCACGGAGCCCGCAGCCGCTGCTACTGAAGAAGTGGTGGCCGCAGGAGCGCAGAGGGCGGCCGCACCGCCGCGCCGTCGCCGCAGAGGAGGCAACGGCCGCAGAGGCGCAAGAGGGGGCGCCCACCGAGGCTGGACTGGTAGACATTTCCAGCATCCTCGGCGCCCCGACCGTGACGATAGTCCGGTGAAGCTTGTAAGTGCTGAACTTTCTCGAGTAGTACTTGATGTAGTAGTCAAACTTGGTTGACAGCCAGCTTGTGTACTTTTGCAGGAAATCAACAGATCTGTCCTGGGAGGGGGATGAGCCCTCTACGGCGGTGGCGGAGGAAGAAGCCGCGCCGCCCGCCGAGGAGTCCACTCCTGCCCCCCAGGCAGAGTCTGAAGCGCCGGCTGCTGGAGCTACATTGCCCGAAGCCAGCGTGGTCGAAGGTAAGTACTCTGCTGAGGGTATAGTACTCCCAAAGAGTAATCGTAGTCGCTGATGCACTTGTCTTCTTTTTGACAGGTGCCGAAGCCGAAGGGAGCGACATCCCGGCGGCGGTGCCTATGCAGAATTTGACACCACGGGTGCCGGAAGCTGCCGAAGGAGCCCCTGAGCCGATGGAGGAGGCTGCCGAGGAAGCTGCTGTGGCGACCGGAGGAGAGGAGGCCACCGTGCCGCCAGAGGATACTCTAGAGGTGGTTGTCGGCTCCCCGGAGATCCAAGACGCGGAGCCCATCCACTCTGCCCCAATGACTGAAGCTGCCACGAGTAGTCGTGGCGGGGTGGAGTTGCTGGCAGACGACTTGGTCGACCCGGCGACGGTGGCCAGGCACCTGGAGGCGGTCCGCCAGGCTGCATAGTGGATGAAGGTGAGTAGTCTTAACTCCTGAGTAGTCAATCTGTAGGCGTTGAGTACTTGTTTGACATGTGTTGTCTGTGCAGGACGTCGTGGAGAGGTCCCGCGAGAAGTCTAGCATGCTGCAAGGCTTCGGCGACACGGTGCTCCGAGCTGAAGCGCTGGAGGATCAACTCTTGAAGTCGCGGAAGCACGCTGCCGCCATGCAATCCAAGCTTGATGCCGCCTTCGCCAAATATCACAACGATATCCAAGAGATGCAGGCGAAGAGCGACGACTTGGTGCGGAAGAACAAATCACTCCGCAACAAGAACAAAGGTACACCGCTTGACTTGTTGAGTAGTTGTTGGAGGTCGAGAGGTAGTCTAACCCACTGCGCCTTGTTGTTTTGCAGAGCTTGAGACCCGGGTGGAGCAGTTGAGGACCTCAGAGACAGACATGAAGAACCTCTTCTACCGGGAGCAGGAGGCCCGCCAGGTACTCGAGCTTGACTATAAGGAACTTGCTTTCGAGTGCGACAAGCACATGGAGCTTCGCATTGCTTCTGATCGTGACTTGGTCAACTGCTACAAATCGTTGCAGAAGCTGAACGAGGACTGCGAGGCGCTGCGGGCCCAGCTGAAGGAACTTGAAGAAGCCGCGCTTCCCATTGCAAGACTCTTGGTGCCTCATCCTGGTGGCCCCAAGATAGCACCGCTCGTGGATCACCTCAAGGAAGCCCCCAGCCGGCTGGCGACGTGTGTGAAGCATCTGGCGAGGTCGATCCCGAACCAGGTGCTGGCCTTCATGAAGTCCTACTTCCCGAAGGCGCCCGTAGATGTAGTCGCTGGCGGGGTAGCCGCCAACTGTACGGATGAACAGTATGCGGAGCTGCTGGAGGAGATGACGCCCATTGCGGAGCAAGTCGCCGAAAAGCTTAACCTCCAGTAGTCCTGTAATGGTTAGCTCATAGCAGTATGTGTACAAAAACATTTGTAATGTAATTGTTCAGGTGTTAATGAAGAAAAAGTTCCATCAATGAGTACTCGTAGTCGCGATTCTGGAGTGCGGAGTCCCATCGTGGAGTTGACGCGAGTAGTCGTACTCGGCGGTAGTCCCGTTCAGGGAAGTAGACAGTAAAGAAGTTGATGATCGATCGAACTTTATTACTGAAGAAGTACACCTGGACGGCCAGGGCCGTAGTTACAGAGTAGTCGCCAGGACCCGGAGGTCGCTTACAGCTAAGTGGTGCTAGGGCGAGTAGCCGCTTACATCAGTAGATCCGTAAGTAGCCGTATAGGCTGGATCTTGGAGTACATGGTCTCTCAGTAGACCGCTTCTAGATTTCTTTGTCGCTCGTCGCAGCCCAGGATCCGTAGGTAGCCGCGCGGGCTGGATCCTGGAGAGGAGTAGTCCGGAGACTGGTGCCTGGACCCGGAGGCCGCTTACGGCGGAGGGGTCTTGATGTAGTCGTGTAGACTTGAACCCCGGAGTAGTCGTGTAGACTAGGCGTAGAACCGACAGAGTTGGTCGACGTTCCACGAGTTGTTGATGTCTTCGCCTTCAAGTGTCTGGAGGCGGTAGGAGCCCGGCCCGGTCACCTTTGCAATCATGAAGGGACCTTCCTAGGGGGAGCTGAGCTTGTGTAGTCCTTCCGTGTTCTGGATATGATGGAGGACGAGATCACAAACGTTGAAGGAGCGTTCTTTGACGTTCGATCATGGTAGCGTCGGATACCCTCCAGGTACCTTGCTGATTGGACGAGGGCAGCGCAGCGAGCTTCTTCGAGTCCATCGATGTCAACTCTTCTGCTGTCTTCAGAGACGCCTTGGTCGTAGTGCTCCACCGCTGGTGAGTTCCATATGACGTTAGCGGGGAGGATTGCTTCGGAGCCGTAGACCAGGAAATAAGGGGATTGCCCCATTGGCTTGGAGGGCTGAGTACGTAGCCCCTAGAGTGCATTGGGTAGTTCCTTGATCCACTTGCCCCCTTTGGAGTTAGCAGCGTCGTGTAGCCGCTTCTTGAGAGCGTCGAGCACCATCCCATTGGCGCGCTTGACTTGTCCGTTGGCCCCAGGATGGGCGACTGAGACGTATCAGACGTCGATCCCGCTGTTCTCGCAGTACTCCCAGAACTGGTGGTTGTTGAAGTTGGAGCCCAGATCTGTGATGATGCGGTGGGGTAGTCCGTAGTGATGCACGAGTTCATCCAGGAAGTCGAGTACTCTGTCAGCCTTGGGTCATGTGACCGGCTTGACCTCGATCCACTTGGTGAACTTGTCGATGGCCACCAATACCCTGTTGAAACCACCTGGCGCAGTTGGCAGTGGCCCAATCATGTCGAGCCCCCAGCAGGTGAAGGGCCAGGTTGGCGGTATGGTGACTAGCTTGTAGGCTGGGACATGTTGCTGCTTGGTGAAGTATTGGCATCCTTGGCACCTTCTGACGAGTTCTTCGGCGTCGCCCAGGGTTGTGGGCCAGTAGAAAGCTCGCCGGAAGGCCTTGCTGACCAGCGTGCGGGAAGACGCGTGGTTGCCGCAGACGCCCTTGTGGATCTTTTCCAAGATGTCCTTGCCTTCTTGCCTGGGGACGCACTTCATGAGTACTCTAGAAGATGCGCCCCGCTTGTAAAGCTTGTCTCCAACGAGGACGTAGGACTTGGCGCGGCGGATGAGCTGCTCGGCCAAGTTCTTGTCTGAGGGAACCTTATGCTCGCTGAGGTAGTCGATGAAGGGTTGCCTCAAGTCCACGTCGATCATCACGACCTCCTGTCCAGCCGGTGGGTGTGCTGGGACAGTGGTCGGTGGCGCCGGCTCCAGGATGGATGGCGCATGAAGCTCGTGAACGAAGACACCCGCTGGTACTTGAGCGCGGGTAGATCCAAGCATCGACAGGATGTCCGCTGCAACGTTGTTGTCGCGGACGATGTGGTGGAACTCGAGACCGTAGAACTTGTTCTCGAGCTTGCGGACTTCTAGGCAGTAGGCGTCCATGTTCTCCTTGTTGCGGTCCCAGGACTTGTTGACTTGGTTGATGACCACAGCGGAGTCGCTGTAGACTAGTAGCCGCTTGATGCCAAGTGAAGCCGCGAGGCGGAGCCCGTGTAGGAGACCTTCGTACTCGGCTTCGTTGTTTGAGACCTTCCAGAAGATCTGCAGGACGTACTTGAGTTGTTCGCCCGTTGGAGAGATCAGGAGTACCCCTGCACCTGCGCCCTTGATGTTGAGTGAGCTATCGAAGTACATCACCCAATGCTCTGATCGCACAGTTGGAGTAGGTAGCTGGTTCTCCCGCCACTCCGCCATGAAGTCGACTAGCACCTGCGACTTGATGGCTGTGCGTGGCTTGAAGTTGATGGTGAGGGCACCGAGCTCGACTGCCCACTTGGAGATTCTTCCAGTAGCATCTTGGTTCCGCAGAATGTCGCCGAGCGGGTAGTCGGTGACGACGGAGATCGAGTACTCCTGGAAGTAGTGTCGTAGCTTCCATGAGGTGATGAGTACTGCGTACATGAGCTTCTGCACAGGCTGATAGCGTGCCTTGGACTCTGATAAGACCTCGCTGACGAAGTAGACTGGGCGCTGGACTGGGTAGGCGTGGCCGTCTTCCTGCCGCTCGACGATGATGGCAGTACTGACCACATGAGTAGTCGCAGCGAGGTAGAGCAGTAGTTGCTCGCCTTTGCGAGGAGCCGTGAGGACCGGTGGCTTCGATAGGAAGTCCTTGAGCTGGGCAAGGGCTTGATCCGCCTCTGGAGTCCACACGAACTTCTCTTGGTGCTTGAGTAGTTTGAAGAAGGGGAGCCCCCGTTCTCCAAGCTTCGAGATGAATCTGTTCAATGCCGCCATGCACCCGGTCAGCTTCTGGACGTCTTTGATGCACGTGGGAGCTTTCATGCTAGTGATGGCGGAGATCTTTTCGGGGTTGGCTTCGATGCCGCGTTGGCTGATGATGAAGCCGAGTAGTTTGCCCGAAGGTACGCCGAAGACGCACTTGTTCGGGTTGAGCATCCAGCGGTACTCGTGCAGGGATGCGAAAGTCTCTTCAAGGTCGTCGATGAGGGTACTGGAGTTTCTGGTCTTGACGACCACGTCATGCACGTAGGCTTCGACGTTCTTGTTGAGTTGCTTCTTGAAGCAAGCCTGGATAGCTCATTGGTAGGTGGTGCCGGCGTTCTTCAACCCGAACGACATGGTCATGTAGCAGTACGCGCCAAATGGGGTGATGAACGCGGTCTTCTCCTGGTCTTCTTCCTTGATCGCTATCTGGTGGTACCCGGAGTAGCAGTCGAGGAAGCAGAGCAGGTCGCAGCCCGCTGTGGAGTTGATGACTTGATCAATCCGCAGCAACCCGAAGGGGTCCTTGGGGCAGTGCTTGTTGAGGTCAGTGTAGTCGACGCACAACCTCCACTCGTTCGAGTTCTTCTTGCGGACGAGGACAGGGTTGGCGAGCCACTCAGGATGGAAGACTTCTCTGATGAAGCCAGCCGCGAGTAGTTTGGCGAGTTCCTTCTTGACGGCATCCCGTCTGTCGTCGGCAAAGCGTCGAGGTGTTGTCGCTTGGGGGTGGCCTTAGGATCGACGTTGAGGCAGTGCTCAATCAACTCCCTGGGCACTCCTGGCATGTCCGCTGGCTTCCACGCGAAGATGTCGCGGTTAGCCCGGAGGAAGTTGATGAGCGCGTCTTCCTATTTGGGGTCGAGGCCGGCCCCGATAGTGGTGGTCTTGCTGGGGTCGCCTGTTCCGAGGTCGATCATCTTGACTAGAACCTCCTCAGCTGGCTGAGGCTTGTTGGCGCTGTCAGACTTCTCCGGGATGTCGAGTTCACTTGTAGCAAGCTTCTTCGACGCAGCGTAGACCTCCGTCATCGTGTTGGGTACTTGATTCGTAGAGGCGATCTCCACGGCTTCTGTGTCGCAGTCGTGGGAGATCTTCAAGTCCCCTTGGAGGGAGGGTACACCCGCTGGGCTTGGCATCTTGAGTACCAAGTAGGTGTAGTGGGGCACCGCCATGAATTTGGCGATGGCCGGTCTGCCGAGGATGGCATGGTAGGAAGTCTCGAAGTCCGCGACCTCGAACTTGATTTACCTGGTACGGTAGTTGTCCCGAGATTCCCCGAAGGTAACTGGCAGGACCACTGAGCCTAGTGGAATAGCCGCGTTACCGGGGACGATGCAGTAGAAGGGCGTGTTGCTCTTGGTGAGCATATGGGTGATGTCGAGCTTCATCTTCTTCAAAGTCTTGGTGAAAAGGATGTTGAGCCCGCTTCCACCGTCGATGAGCACCTTGTTGAGCTTGGAGCCCGCGACCACCGGCTTCAGGACGAGGGGGAACCGTCCTGGTTCGGAGAAGCTGGTCCATTGATCCGCGCGGGAGAAGGTAATGGGTACCTCCGATCACCTGAGAGGGGTCGAAACTGCTGGTTCAATGCTCATGACTTCTCGACGGGTAGCCTTTTGCTCCTGCCTGCTGGGTAGTCCGCCGAAGAGGATGTTGACAGTCTTGTCGGAATCCTGGAAGTCGTTGTTATCTCTGTCGTTCTTCTTCTTGCCCTTTTTGTCGTGAGGGTGCGGTGGCTTTGGAGTACTCTTGAGTGCATGCCTGAGTTGGTAGCATTGCTCGGTGGTGTGGTTGCCGTTCAGATGCCACGGGCATTTCTCCTTTAGCAAGTCTTTGAAGCCGCCGGAGTTCTTCTTCGAGTTCTCCTTCGCAGGGTGCTGGATAGCCGCCACAGTGTTGTCTGGCTTGCGCTTGCGGTTGGGACCCGAGTAGTAGTAGTTGTTGTTGCGACCGCCTTGGTTTCCGTTGTTGCCGCTGCCGCCGCCCGCGTTCTGCTTGTTCTTGCCACGGATGGCGTCGTACTTGGCGTTGGCCTTGTCTTCCTCATCCGCCCAGGACGTGATCATGTCCTTGAGGTGGGGGATGGACTTGGGGCGGCGACGACCGAAGTCTTCAAAGGTGCGGCGATGGTAGAGGCCGTCTTGGAAGAGGTCGATTGAAGGACCGAAACGGCGAACCAGAGAGGGGGGGGGAGTGAATGGGAGCCGATAAAAATTCTATTCAAGAATTCGGCCTATGAACCCAAATTCACTCGTGCACCTCCGCAAGCTTCTCTTGCCAAGTTCACGTAGCCACTGGAGTGCTACTGAACCTAGGAGCAAGACCCAACCAACAGCCTCAACACACACGCAGCAGAACCACACACGACACGGCTACTGGCAGCCCAAACCGGTCAGGCCTGTTTCTGAAACCGGTCGAACCGCTTCTAATGGACTTAGCCTCACGCAGGCAGGGGAACCGGTCAGACCGGTTAGGCAAACCGGTCAGACCGATTATGTCCAGAAACTCCCCAAAGACCCCAAACGCTTCAAACGCCTTTCCACATCTGAACAAACGAAGCCATGGAGCAGCAAAGACTTCCTTGCTCAAAGACCTTTCTCGACAGCCCACAGGGCGAAACCGGTCAGACCGGTTTGGGAAACCGGTCAGGCCGGTTTTAGCCTGGACAGTCGGGAAGAACACAGCCCGCGGGTCAACTCCCCCAAAACCAAACCTCGATCTCCCGAATCGCTCCACGGACTTGAACAAGACTTTGGGGATATTAGGAACACCTCATGAGGAGTCCATAGCCAAGTTTAATCCCACCAAAACTCGTCCAAAAAGGGAGGAATCAAGGAAATCCCGCCAAGAGCACTTCCAACCCAAGAACTCAAGAAACCCCAAAATCGAGCACCTTTACTCACGAATTTGGGAGGGGAATCACAGCCCAAAGAACCACGAAGGGTTCCCACAAATTTCCCCCATCAAATCCCCAAGAGAAAGGTCCCGAAAACAACCCAAAGAAATCACCAAGAGAGGGCTCCGAAAATCACCACCAAGAACAACCGGGAAAAACACATCCAAACCTTGAGGAACCACGCCAAATCATCTATACATGAAACAAAGGTTCATACAAGGTCTAGCAAGCTGCCCGATCATCCATCCCTCTCAACAAGATCTCACCATGAAGCTCTCTTGCTAGTCCTAAAATGGGAAAACAAATGAGCTAGGGTTCCAAGAGTTGGCTGCCATCCTCTCACCTCTTGGGTTATATGGAGGCAACCGAATGTCTAAAATGCCCTTTCCTAATGACTAGGGATACAAGCCCCTCAAGGGCGTATTTGGAAGTCTTCATGTCTTCACCATCGGACGGATGCCCTACGACCGCACCCTGCGTAGCCTCAACGCAAGCCTTGCGATCCTGACGCGTGTCCTCCGCCTCGAAGCTTCCGGCGCCCTGCGACCCCAAACCGGTCGGACTAGTTCTCCAAACCGGTCAGACCGGTTTTGGCCAGACAGCCACGCCCGGTCTTCGTCCTCGGCTTTGTGGCTCAGCCGAGTAACCCGGTGATTTTCTGGTGAACCACCGCAAACCCCGCGAACTTGATGTAGCCTCCGCCAATCACCACTCATGACTTGGCTCCCATGAAGTCCCGGCTCGACCTTGGTTTTGTGGCTCAACCAAGAAACCGTCCACCGACTTCATCATGTTGTTCTTGCCACCATGCGGCCCGCACTCGACCCCGCTAGTCACTGAGTCCCTCGAACGAAGCCTACTTGTCTTCTCCACACCTGGAGGCCTCACCGACAATGACCTTTCGCGCTTGTTCTTCACCTGCACCAACACGAGTCAAGCCGCAACCTGCACCTGCAATACTTAGCCAAGAATCAGTCCACACAACATTGTCAATCACTCATCACACAAGGAAGAAACCATCCACTGGTCCTCGAACCACACATGGTCCTCATCGATGACCTCCTTGTCGGTGACGTCAACTACAGTAGCGCGCTTGTCGAAGAAGCGGCGCATGTACTTGCGGAGGGTCTCGCCTTGTTCCTGCTTGACCATGGACAGGTCCATGCGAGTACCCGATCGGCCCATGGCGCCCGCGAAGTTGCTGGTGAACTGCTCCTTCAGCTGGTCCCACTTGTCGATCGAGTGCTTGTCCGGTGACTCGAGCCATGTGAGTGGAGCTTGGTCCAGGCAGAAGGGGAAGTAGAGGCACTTGGTGTCGTTGTTGCCGCCAGCATTCTCGATGGAGAGGGCGTAGCACCTGAGCCACTGGATGGGGTCCTGCTTCGCGTCGTACTTGGTGATCCCCAAAGGCTTGAACTTGTCGGCGAGGAGAAAGTTGCGAAGTCGAGGTGAGAAGGCGGGGAAGCCGTCGTTGTCGCCTGCAGTGGTTGACTTCTTCCACCGCAGCTCCTCAATCTTCTGGCGGGCGTCGTAGCCGCCCTGTGAGGCACCAGAGGCGTGGCTGTTCGCGTGGCCACGGCCGCCGCGACTGCCGCCGCCGCCGGCCCTCCCTGTTGGCTCCATGGTTGGAGCTTCCTTCGTCACCGCCGCCGCCGTCGGGGGTCGCGGCCGCCGCCGCCGGCAGGAGCACGGTGAGGGACGACCTCGCGGTTGCTGTTGCCACCCTGTGGAGGTCCGCCGGCGTTTGAGCGAGTACGGTTGGGCTGAGCTGGGAGCTCAGCTCGGGTACGGTTGGGACCGAGGTTGGCGCTGCGACTTGTAGCTTCGTTGTCGCGGTTCCTGGCGGGAGGAGGCTGGTTGACCCTGTTGTCGACTCGAATGAAGTAGGCATCTTCGGCGAGCTTGGCGATGACCTCCCCGGCGCGAATTCCCTGGGCCTGGCGTGCGATCGCTGTGATCGACATGAGGCATTGCTCAGGGGTAGTGTGTACTCTGCTCTCGACCGCCTCGAGAGCTTCCGCGAGGTTGCGGATCGGGAGATTGTCTCGGAGACGCCAGCGCCGTTCGCTGCGCTTCCTGGTATGCTCACGTCGAGCGTCTCTGTTGGCGGGGGTCTCGTCTGCTGGTGCATCAGCAGACAGCTCATCGGAAGAGATGTCTTCAAGGTACTTGTCTTGAGCTGTCCCTGAAGGTCCTGGGGTGTCACTGGCAGCCATGAAGACTTGGCGATCAGGGGTGCCAAGGCTGGACTCAGAAGCCACCACCTCAGTTGGGGTGTTCGAGTCAGCTCGGGCAAGTGGTGTTCCCTCCTGGAACGGGAGCGAGTCGATGTAGGCGACGTAGCGTGAATCTCCACTTATCAGGTCAGCGGGCTTGCGGCCTGGCCAGTAGATGAATCTCCCGGCCGGTGTGGATGCTATAACCATCCCAGAGGCCGGCCCTGATAAGGGATGCTCAGTGGAGTTGTCCTCGGACTCGGGATCCTCTGGGTCCGACCCGAAGTCTAACTCGTATGTGGAATCCGAGTAGAACCCGGAGAGGGGGTTGGAGTCCGAAGCGTGGCCGGGGGCGGTGTCGGAGTCCGAGTTGTACTCGGGTACGGGTTCCTTGCCGGCCCGGCGCGAAGAAGGAGCTTCCGTGCGGGCCCGGCTGAGGATGCGGGGACCATGCGCAGAGTGCTCACGGGGTGAGGGGACCGCCTGCGATGGCTGAGCAGCCGGCTCGCATGCGATGGCCCATGGAGACATCGAGTTCGAGTTGGAGGCAGACTCGAGCTCAAAGTCAGCGTGGTGGTTGAAGAGCGAAATTTCGCCGAACTTGCCGGCGAGTTCGCCTATGACAACTTCAGGGAGCGTCACGAAGATGGTCTTCGGGTTGGGCGGCATGGTGAGGCGGCGCTGGAAAGATCCCGCGCCGTCAGCAGTGCAGACCCAGGTGCCGAACACGAAGATGTCGCCGCGGTTGAAGGCGACGGTTGGCTTGAAGTAGACAGGAGCCGTCGAGTTCGCAATGTGATCTCGGGCGAGAGCCCCTACCTGGCGCGCCAGCTGTCGGTGTTTTAGACCGGCAACCTACTAAGGGAGTACCCGAAGTAGATGAATGTGGCCTCGCCGAGATCGGTATCTCGAAGGAAGAGACACGTGGCACACAATTTAGGCAGGTTTGGGCCGCGAGGTGCGTAATACCCTGCGTCCTGTATGCTGTGTAGCTCTGATTGATTGGGTACGATTACAAGATGGTGTAATTGTGCGCCGTGAGATGAGATTGAATCCTAGAGAAGGGTCCCTGCCTCGCCTTATATAGTCCGGGAGGCAGGGTTACAAGTTGGAGTAGGGAGAGAGTACTAGTCGAGTACGTCTAGGAGTCTTCCATACAGTGCGGGACATGTACAGCTTCCTAACCGAGTACTTCTCCTCCGTAGTCCTTGTGCTCCACACCATCAGGTGCCGTGTAGCGCAAGCCGGGTAGTCCCAGGGGCCCACCGAGTAGTCGGTCCTGGTACCCACCGAGGTAGTGGGCCCAGGGAGGTCCATACGACAGCACTTCAGTGACTCCGTTGTCAACTCTCATGAAGTAGGCGTCCTCCGCGAGCTTGGCGATGACTTCTCCCGTGCGCAACCCCTGGGCCTGGCGTGTTATCATGGTGATAGACACGAGGCATTGCTCTGGGGTAGTGTGCACCCGGTTTTCGACTTGGTTGAGAGCCTCCGCGAGGTTCCGGATGGGTAGGGACTAGCGGAGACGTCGGCGCCGTTCGTTCCACTTTCTGTTGCGTTCATGTCGGGCGTCCCAGTTGGTGTCGGTCTCGTCTGCGGGTGCGTTGGCAGACAACTTGTCTGCTGAGATATCCTCGAGATATCGGTCAGGGAGTGTCCCTGAGGGTCCCGACGTCTCGTTGGTAGTCATGAAGACTTGACGATCAGGAGAGCCGAGGCTGGAGTCGCTAGTCGCCACCTCTATTGGAGTGTGCTCCTCAGCTGGAGCTAGCGGAGTTCCCTCCTGGAAAGGAAGTGAGTCGAGGTAGGCGACACAGCGTGAGTTCCCGTCTGTCAGGTCTACGGGTTTATGATCTGGCCAGTAGACGAATCTGCCGGCGGGTGTAGATGTTATAACCAGGCCAGAGGCTGGTCCTGACAGCGGTTGCTCAGTCGTGTGGTTCTCGGACTCGGGCTCGTCAGGGTCCGCCCCGAAGTCAAACTTGTAGGAGGAGTCCGAGTAGTAGCCGGAGATGGGGTTGGAGTCCGAGTCGTAGCCGGAGACGGGGTTGGAGTCCAAGTTGTACTCGGAGACGGTCTCCTTCCCAGCCCGACACGCGGAAAGATCCTTCGCGTGGGCCTTGCTAGTAATGCAGAGGCCGTATGGGAAGTGCTCATGGAGTGGGGAGTCCGCACACGATGGTTCGATAGCCGACTCGCATGCGATGGCCCACAGGGAGGTCGAGTTCGGGTTGGAGTCAGATCCAAGCTCGAAGTCGGCGTGCTGGTTGTAGAGCAAAATTTCGCTGAATTTCCTGGTGAGATCGCCCGTGACTACTTCGGGAAGCGTCACGAGCCCGGTCTTTGGGTTGGGCGGCATGGTGAGGTGGGGCTGGAAGGATCCGGCGCCGTCAGCAGTGCAGACCCAGGAGCCAAAGACGAAGGTGTCACCGCGGTTGAAGGCGACAGTTGGCTTGATGAACATTGAAGCCGTCGAGTTCGCCATGTGATCTCCTGCGAGAGCCCCTACGTGACGCACCAGCTGTCGGTGTTTTAGACCGGCAACCTACCAAGGGGAGTACCCGAGGTAGATGAATGTGGCCTCACCGAGATCGGTAACTCGAAGGAAGAGACACATGGCACACAGTTTAGACAGGTTCGGGCCGCGAGGTGCGTAATACCCTACGTCCTGTATTCTGCGTAGCTCTGGATTGATTGGGTGTGATTACAAGATGATGCATAATAAGAGAGAAGGGTCCCTGCCTTGCCTTATATAGTTCGGGAGGCAGGGTTCCAGGTCGGTTTAGGGAGAGAGTACTAGTCGTGTACGTCTAGGAGTCCTCTACACAGTACAAGGCATGTATAGCTTCCTATCCGAGTACTTCTCCACCGTAGTCCTTGCGCCTCACGCCATCAGGTGCCGTGTGGCACAAGCCGGGTAGTCCCAGGGGCCCACCGAGTAGTCGGTCCTGGCACCCACCGAGGTAGTGGACCCAGGGAGGTCCATACGACACTCCCAGAACTGGTGATTGTTGAAGTTGGAGCCCAGGTCTGTGATGATGCGATGGGGTAGTCCGTAGCAATGCACGAGTTCATCCAAGAAGTCGAGTACCCTGTCGGCCTTTGGGCAGGTGACCGGCTTGACTTCGATCCACTTGGTGAACTTGTCGATGGCCACCAGAACTCTATTGAATCCTCCTGGCGCAGTATGAAGAGGTCGAATCATGTCGAGCCCCCAGAAGGCAAAAGGCCAGGTTGGTGGTATGGTGACTAGCTTGTAGGCCGGGACGTGTTGTTGCTTGGCGAAGTACTGGCACCCTTGGCACCTTCTGATGAGTTCCTCGGCATCGCCCAGAGTTGTGGGCCAGTAGAAAGCTCGTCGGAAGGCCTTGCTGTCTAGCGTACGTGAGACGCCTTTGTGTATCTCCTCCAAGATGTCCTTCCCTTCTTGTCGGGGAACACACTTCATGAGTACTCCAGAAGTAGCACCCAGGCTGTATAGCTTGTCCCCGAATAGGTCGTAGGACTTGGCCTGGCGGATGAGCTGCTTGGCCAAGTTGTTGTCCAATGGGACCTTCTGCTCGTGGATGTAGTCGATGAAGGGTTGTCGCCAGTCCACTTCGATCATCATGACCTCCTGGCCAGCTGGCGGATGCGCTGGATCAGTGGTCGTAGGCGCTGGGTCCGAGATGGATGGCGCGTGAAGCTCATGGACGAAGACACCCGCTGGTACTTGAGCGCGAGTAGAACCAAGCTTCGATAGGACACCCACTGGAACGTTGTTTTCGCGGACGACATGATGGAACTCGAGACCATAGAATTTGTTCTCGAGCTTGCGGACTTCTTGGCAGTAGGCATCCATGTTCTCCTTGTTGCGGTCCCAAGACTTGTTGACTTGGTTGATGACCAATGCAGAGTCGGCGTAGACTAGTAGTCGCTTAATGCCCAGGGAAGCTGCGAGGCGAAGCTCGTGTAATAGAGCTTCGTACTCAGCTTCATTGTTTGAGACCTTCCAAAAGATCTGCATGACGTACTTGAGTTGTTCGCCCGTTGGAGAGATCAAGAGTACCCCTGCACTGGCGCCTTCAAGCTTGAGCGAGCCGTCGAAGTACATCACCCAATGCTCTGGTCTCTGGGTTGGAGTTGGCAGCTGATTCTCCCGCGCACTCTGCCATGAAGTCGACTAGTGCTTGCGACTTGATGGCTGTACGTGGCTTGAAGTCGATGTTGAGGGCACCGAGCTTGACTGCCCACTTGGAGATTCTTCCAGTAGCATCTTGGTTCCGCAGGATGTCGCCGAGCGGGTCGTCGGTGATGACGGAGAATGAGTACTCTTGGAAGTAATGTCGTAGATTCCGCGAGGTAATGAGCACTGCATACAGTAGCTTCTGTATTGATTGATAGCGTGCTTTAGATTCCGACAGGACCTCGCTGACGAAGTAGACTGGTCGCTGGACTGGGTAGGCGTGGCCGTCTTCCTACCGCTCGACAACGATGGCAGAGCTGACTGTCGTATGGACCTCCCTGGGCCCACTACCTCGGTCAGTACCAGGACCGACTACTCGGTGGGCCCCTGGGACTACCCGACTTGCGCTCCACGGCACCTGAAGGAGTGAAGCACAAGGACTACAGAGGAGAAGTACTCCGTTAGGAAGCTGTACATGTCCCGCACTGTATAGAGGACTCCTAGACGTACTCGACTAGTACTCTCTCCCTGAACCGACTTGTAACCGTGCCTCCCAGACTATATAAGGCGAGGCAGGGACCCCTCTCTTGATCATCTCATCTCACGGCTTAAGATTGCATCATCTTGTAATCGCACCCAATCAATCCAGAGCTATGCAGCATACAGGACGTAGGGTATTACGCACCTCGCGGCCCGAACCTGTCTAAATTGTGTGCCACGTGTCTCTTCCTTGGAGTTATCGATCTCGGCGAGGCCACATTCATCTACTTCGGGTACTCCCCTTAGTAGGTTGTCGGTCGAAAACACCGACAGCTGGCACGCCAGGTAGGGGATCTCGCCCGAGATCACATGGCGAACTCGACGGCTCCCGTTTACATCAAGCCAACCGTCACCTTCAACCGCGGCGACACATTCGTCTTCGGCGCCTAGGTCTGCACTGCTGACGGCGCTGGATCTTTACAACGCCGCCTCACCATGCTGCCCAACCCGGAGACCGGCCTCGTGACGCTTCCCGATGTAGTCACGGGCGAACTCGCCGACAAGTTCGGCGAAATTTTGCTTTTTGACCAACACGTCGACTTCGAGTTTGGATCCGCCCCCAACTCGAACTCGACATCCCCGTGGGCTATCGTATGCGAGCCGGCTACTCAACCATCACATGTGGATTCCCCACCCCGCGAGCGCTTCACGCGTGGCCCCCGCAACGTCAGCAGGGCCCGCACGGAGGCTCCCCCTACTCGCCGGGCCGGCAAGGAGCTCGTACCCGAGTACAACTCGGACTCCGACACCGCCCCCGGCCACGCCTCGGACTCCAACCCCCTCTTCGGCTTCTACTCGGACTCCGCGTACGAGTTCGACTTCGGGTCGGACCCTGAGGATCCCGAGTCCGAGGACAACTCTACTGAGCAACCCGTATCAGGGCCGGCTTCTGGGCTGGTTATAACGTCCACACCCGCCGGGAGATTCTTCTACTGGCCAGACCGCAAGCCCGCCGACCTGATAGATGGAAACTCATGCTACGTCACCTACCTCGACTCACTTCCCTTCCAGGAGGGAACACCACTCGCTCGAGCTGAGGAGTACACCCCAACAGAGGTGGAAAGTTCCGACTCCAGTCTTGGCAACCCCGATCGCCAAGTCTTCATGGCTGCCGGCGACACGCCACGACCCTCAGGATCAGTAGACGACCGATACCTCGAAGACATCTCCGCAGATGAGCTGTCTGCTGAAGCACCCGCGGATGAGACTGACGCCAACAGGGACGCTCGACGTGAGCGTAACAGAAAGCGAAACGAACGACGCCGGCGTCTTCGAGACTCCCTCCCCATATGCAACCTCGCGGAAGCACTCGACCAAGTCGAGAGCTGGGTACACACTACCCCAGAGCAATGCCTCATGTCTATCACTACGATAGCCCGTCAGGCCCAGGGGATGCGCACGGGACAAGTCATCGCCAAGCTCGCAGAAGATACTTCATGCGAGTCGACAACAGGGTCGCTCAGCCGCCCCCGCCAGGAACCGTGACAATGAAGCCACAAGTCGCAGCGCAGACCTCGGGCGTAACCGTACTCGAGCCGAGCTGCCGGCCCAGCCCAATCATACTCGTGCAATAGCCGGCGGACCCTCTCAAGCTGGCAACAGCGCTGCAGCTGCTGGCGGCGATCGTGAGATCATCCGCCACCGCGACCCTGGCGGCGGAGGCAGCGACGGCGGAAACTCCAACCATGGGGCCAACAGGAGGGCCGGTGGCGGAGGCGATCGCGGCGGCCGAGGCCACGTGAACAACCATGCCTCCAGAGCCTCACAGGGCGGCTTTGACGCCCGCCCGAAGATTGAAGAACTGCGACGGAAGAAGTCCGCCATCGTAGGCGACAACGACGGCTTCCCTGCCTTCTCTCCTCGGCTTTGCAACTTCGAAGACTTCGGTCGCCGCCGCCCCAAGTCCATCCCCCACCTCAAGGACATGATCACGTCCTGGTCGGATGAAGAAGACGAAGCTAACGCCAAGTACGATGCCATCCGTGGCAAGAGCAAGCAGAACACGGGCGGCGGCAGCAGCAACAACGGGAACCAAGGCGGTCGCAACAACAACTACTCGGGTCCCAACCGCAAGCGCAAGACAGACAATACTGTCGCGGCTATCCAGTGCCCTGCGAAGGAGAACTCGAAGAAGACCTCCGGCGGCTTCAAAGACTTGCTGAAAGAGAAGTGCCCGTGGCATCCGGACGGCAACCACACCACCGAGCAGTGCTACCAACTCAGGCGAGCACTCAAGCGTACTCCAGAGCCACCGCACCCTCATGACAAGAAGGGCAAGAAGAAGAACGATGGAGGCAATGACCACTTCTAGGAACCCGACAAGACTGTCAACGTCCTCTTCGGCACACTACTCAGCAGACGGGAACAAAAAGCTACTCGTCGAGAAGTCATGAGCATTGAACCAGCGGTTCCGACCCCTCTTAGGTGGTTGGAGGTACCCATTACCTTCTCCTGCACGGATCAATGGACTAGCTTCTCCGAACCAGGGCGGTTTCCTCTCATCCTGAAGCCGGTGGTCGCGGGCTCCAGGCTCAACAAGGTCCTCATTGATAGTGGAAGCGGGCTTAACGTCCTTTTCACCAATACCTTAAAGAAGATGAAGCTCGACATCACCCACATGCTCACCAAGAGCACCTCGCCCTTCTACGGCATCGTCCCCGGCAACGCGGCTATCCCACTGGGCTCAGTGGTCCTGCCAGTTACCTTCGGGGAATCTCGGGACAACTATCGTACCGAGTACATCAAGTTCGAAGTCGCGGACTTCGAGACTTCCTACCACGCCATCCTCGGCAGACCGGCTATCGCCAAGTTCATGGCGGTACCCCACTACACCTACTTGGTACTCAAGATGCCAAGTCCAGCAGGTGTACTCTCACTGCAAGGGGACTTGAAGATCTCGCACGACTGCGACACGGAAGCTGTGGAGATTGCCTCCACAAATCAAGTACCCAATGCAATGATGGAGATCTACGCTGCGTCGAAGAAGCTTGCCCCAAGTGAACTCGACATCCTGGAGAAGACGGACAAAGCTAACAAGCCTCAGCCAGCTGAGGAGGTTCTGGTCAAAACAATTGACCTCGGGACAGGCGACAGCAGCAAGACCACTACCATCGGGGTGGGTCTTGACCCCAAATAGGAAGACGCGCTCATCAACTTTTTCCGGGCTAACCGTGACATCTTCGCGTGGAAGCCAGTAGACATGCCAGGGGTGCCCAGGGAGTTGATCGAGCATTTCCTCAACGTCGATCCTAAAGCTACCCCGAAGTGACAACACCTCCGCCGCTTCGCCGACGATAGGCGGGACACAATCAAGAAGGAACTCGCCAAACTACTCGCGGCTGGCTTCATCAGAGAAGTCTTCCATCCTGAGTGGCTCGCCAACCCCGTCCTCGTCTGCAAGAAGAACTCGAACGAGTGGAGGATGTGCGTCGACTACACCGACCTCAACAAGCACTGCCCCAAAGACCCCTTCGGGTTGCCGCGGATTGACCAAGTCATCAACTCCACGGCGGGATGTGAATTGCTCTGCCTCCTCGACTGCTATTCCGGGTACCACCAGATCGTGAGCAAGGAAGAAGACCAGGAGAAGACCGCGTTCATCACCCCGTTTGGCGCGTACTGCTACACGACCATGTCCTTCGGGTTGAAGAACGCCGGCGCTACATACCAACGAGCTATCCAGGCCTGCTTCAAGAGGCAACTCAACAAGAACATCGAAGCCTACGTGGATGATGTGGTCGTCAAGACCAGAAACTCCAGCATGCTCATCGACGATCTTGAAGAGACTTTCGCATCCCTGCGCGAGTACCGTTGGAAGCTCAACCCGAACAAGTGCGTCTTCGGCGTACCTTCGGGCAAACTACTCGGCTTCATCATCAGCCATCGCGGCATCGAAGCCAATCCCGAGAAGATCTCCGCCATCACCAACATGAAGGCTCCCACATGCATCAAAGATGTCCAGAAGCTGACTGGGTGCATGGTGGCCTTGAACAGATTTATCTCGATGCTTGGAGAACGGGGGCTCCCCTTCTTCAAGTTACTCAAGCACCAAAAGAAGTTCGTGTGGACTCCAGAGGCAGACCAAGCCCTTGCCCAGCTCAAGGACTTCCTATCGAAGCCACCAGTCCTCATATCTCCTCGTAAAGGTGAGCAGCTACTGCTCTACCTCGCTGCGACTACTCACGTGGTCAGTACTGCCATCATCGTCGAGCGGCAGGAAGACGGCCACGCCTATCCAGTCCAGCGCCCAGTCTACTTCGTCAGCGAGGTCCCGTCAGAATCCAAGGCACGATATCAGCCAATACAGAAGCTTTTGTACACAGTGCTCATCACCTCGCGGAAGCTACAACACTACTTCCAGGAGTACTCGATCTCCATGGTCACCGACTACCCGCTCGGTGACATCCTGCGGAACCAAGATGCTACTGGAAGAATCTCCAAGTGGGCATTCGAACTCGGCGCCCTCAACATCGACTTCAAGCCACGCACAACCATCAAGTCGCAGGCACTAGTCGACTTCATGGCGGAGTGGCGGGAGAATCAGCTACCTACTCCAACCGAGCGCCCAGAGCACTGGGTGATGTACTTTGACGGCTCACTCAACCTCGAGGGCGCAGGTGCAGGGGTACTCTTGATCTCTCCAACGAGCGAACAACTCAAGTACGTCCTGCAGATCTTCTGGAAGGTCTCAAACAACGAAGCCGAGTATGAAGCTCGGCTACACGGGCTCCGCCTCGCGGCTTCACTGGGCATCAAGCGGCTACTAGTCTACGGCGACTCCGCAGTGGTCATCAACCAAGTCAACAAGTCCTGGGACCGCAACAAGGAGAACATGGACGCCTACTGCCTAGAAGTCCACAAGCTCGAGAACAAGTTCTATGGTCTCAAGTTCCACCACGTCGTCCGCGACAACAACGTTGCATCGGACGTCCTGTCGAAGCTTGGTTCTACTCGCGCCCAAGTACCAGCGGGTGTCTTCGTCCACGAGCTTCACGCACCATCCATCCCAGAGCCGGCGCCACCGACCACTGTCCTAGCGCATCCCCCGGCTGGCCAGGAGGTCATGATGATCAACGTGGACTGGAGGCAGCCCTTCATCGACTACCTCACCGAGCAGAAGGTTCCCTCGGACAAGAACTTGGCCGAGCAGCTCATCCACCGCGCCAAGTCCTACGTCCTCATCGGAGACAAGCTCTACAGGTGGGGCGCATCTTCCAGAGTACTCATGAAGTGCGTCCCCAGACAAGAAGGCAAGGACATCTTGGAGGAGATCCACAAGGGCGTCTGCGGCAACCACGCGTCCTCTCGCACGCTGGTTAGCAAGGCCTTCCGACGAGATTTCTACTGGACCACAGCTCTGGGCGATGCCGAAGAACTCGTCAGAAGGTGCCAAGGGTGCCAATACTTCGCCAAGCAGCAACACATCCCAGCCTACAAGCTAGTCACCATACCGCCAACCTAGCCTTTCGCCTGCTGGGAGCTCGACATGATTGGGCCACTACCAACTGCGCCAGGTGGATTCAACAGAGTATTGGTGGCCATCGACAAGTTCACCAAGTGGATCGAGGTCAAGCCAGTCACATGCCCCAAGGCTGACAGAGTACTCGGCTTCCTGGATGAACTCGTGCATCGCTACGGACTACCCCATCGCATCATCACAAACCTGGGCTCCAACTTCAACAACCACCAGTTCTGGGAGTACTGCGAGAACAGCGGGATCGACGTCCGATACGTCTCAGTTGCCCATCCTCGGGCCAACAGACAAGTCGAGCGCGCCAACGGGATGGTGCTCGATGCTCTCAAGAAGTGGCTACACGACGCTGCTAACGCTAAAGGAGGCAAGTGGATCAAGGAACTACCCAATGCACTCTAGGGGCTATGTACTCAGCCCTCCAAGCCAACGGGGCAATCCCCTTACTTCCTGGTCTACGGCTCCGAAGCAATCCTCCCTGCTGATGTCATATGGGATTCACCAGCAGTGGAGCACTACGACGAAGGCGTCTCTGAAGACAGCAGACGAGTTGACATCGACGGGCTCGAAGAAGCTCGCTGCGCCGCCCTCGTCCAATCAACAAGGTACCTGGAGGGTATCCGACGCTTCCATGATCGCAACATCAAGGAACGCTCCTTCAACATTGGTGATCTCGTCCTCCGTCGCATCCAGAACACGGAAGGACTACACAAGCTCAGCTCCCCCTGGGAAGGTCCGTTCACAGTGGCAAAGGTGACCGGGCCGGGCTCCTACCGCCTCCAGACACTTGATGGCGAAGACGTCAACAACTCGTGGAACGTCGACCAGCTCTGTCGGTTCTACGCCTAGTCTACACGACTACCCTGGGGCTCAAGTCTACACGACTACACCAAGACCCCTCCGCCGTAAGCAGCCTCCAGGTCCAGGCACCAGTCTCCGGACTACCTCTTCGCTGTGAGCGGCCTCCTGGTCCAGGCACTAGTCTCCGGACTACTCCTCTCCAGAATCCAGCCCATGCGGCTACCTACGGATCCTGGGCTGCGATGAGCGACAAAGGACTCTAGCAGCGGTCTACTGAGAGACCATGTACTCCTTGATCTAGCATATACGGCTACTTACGAATCTACAATTGTAAGCGGCTACACGCCATAGCCCTACTTAGTCGTAGGTGGCCTCCGGGTCCTGGCGACTACTCTGTAACTATGGCCCTGGCCATCCAGCTGTACTTCTTCAGTAATAAAGTTTGATTATTCATCAACTACTTTACTGTCTTCCTCCCTCAACGGGACTACTGTCGAGTACGACTACTCGCGACAACTCCACGATGGGACTCCGCACTCCAAGATCGCGGCAACGAGTACTCATTGATGGAAGTTTTTCTTCATTCATACTTAAACAATTTCATTACAATTGTTTTTGTACAACTGCTGCTACGAGCTAACTATTACAGGACTACTGGAGATTATGTTTCTCGGTGACTTGATCTGCAATAGGCGCCATCTGCTCCAGCAGCTCCGCGTACTACTCGTCAGTACAGTTGGCGGCTAGCCCGCCAATGACTACATCTACGGGAGCCTTCGGGAAGTGCGACTTCATGAAGGCCAGCACTTGGTTCGGGATCGACTTCTCCAAATGCTTCACGTAGGTCGCCAGCTGGCTGGGGGCTTCCTTCAACTGGTCCACCGACGGCGCTATCTTGGGACCGCCAGGATGAGGCACCAGCAGCCTCGCAATGGGGAGCGCGGCTTCTTCAAGTTCCTTGAGCTGGGCCCGCAGCTTCTCGCAATCCTCGTTCAGCTTTTGCAAGGATTTGTAGCAGTTGACGAGGTCACGGTCTGATGCAATATGGAGCTCCATGTGCTTGTCGCACTCTTAAGCAAGCTCCTTATAATCGAACTCCAGGACCTGGCGGGCCTCCTGCTCCCGGTAGAAAAGGTTCTTCAGATCAGTCTCCGAAGCCTTCAGCTGATCTACCCGAGTCTCAAGCTCTGCAACTAATAAGGCACAGCGGGTCAGACTACCTCTCGACCTCCAACAAGTACTCAACAAGACAAATGGTGTACCTTTGTTCTTGTTGCGGAGAGACTTGTTCTTCCGCACCAAGTCGTCGCTCTTCGCCTGCATCTCTTGGACATCATTATGGTACTTGGCGAAGGCGGTGTCCAGCTTTGACTGCATGGCGGCGGTGTGCTTCCGGGACTTCACGAGTTGATCCTCTAACGTCTCGGCCCGAAGCACCGCGTCGCCATACCCTTGAAGCATATCCGACTTCAGGCGGGACCTCTCAGCGACGTCCTGCGTAGACAACACACATCAGATGGGTACTCAACGCTAAAGGATTGACTACTCAAAGGGTTACAACTACACACCTTCATTCACTGCTCGGCTTGGCGCACCGCTTCCAGGTGCCGAGCCACCATCGCCGGGTCGACGAGGTCATCTGCCAACAACTCGATCCCGCCACGACTACTCGTAGAGGCTTCGGTCATCGGCGCCGAGCGGATTGGTTCCGCGTCCTGGATCTCCGGCGAGCGGACGACCACCTCCAGAGCGGGTTCTGGTAGCGCGGCGTCCCCCTCTCCTCCAGTCGTTGCGGCGGCTTCTCCGGCGGCCACCTCCATTGGCTCGGGGGTTTCTATGGCAGCCTCCTAAGTCCCCGGTGCCACATCCTCTACGGGCACCGCCGACGGGATCTAGCTTCCCTCGGCCTCAGCACCTGTTGACAAGAAGACAAGTGTATCAGTCAAACCCGGTGACTACGACTACTCCTCTGGGCTAATTCTACCTGAGAGAGTAGTTACCTTCAACGACGCTAGCCTCGGGCAGCGTAGCCTCAGCGGTCGGCGCCTTGGGCTCCACCTGAGGGGAGGGAGCGGACTCCTCAGCGGGCGGTGCAGCTTCCTCCTCCGCCACCGCTGCAGCGGGTTCATCCCCCTCCCAGGACAGATCCGTCGATTTCCTGCAGAGTACACAAGCCGGTTGTCAATCAAGTACGACTACCACATCAAGTACTACTCGGGAAGAATCAACACTTACAAGCTCGACCGGACTACCGTCACGGTTGGGGCGCCGAGGATACTGGCGATGTTGACCAGTCCCGCCTCGGCAGGTGCCTCTTCCCATGCCTCTGTGGTCGCTGCCTCTTCCGCAGCAGCAACAGTGGGTTCCGTGCTCCTTAGAGAAGCAGGGGGCTGGCGCACCATCTGCGCCAAGAGCTCTTCGACAGTGGGAGCTGGGCTACGACTACCAGCGGCCTCCCCCACCGTGTCCCACTCGCCTTCGTCGCCCTGCTCAACAGGCTCAGAGGGCGGCATCTCCTGCAAGCAAGAAAACTTCGTCATCAACATGAACTCGAGACATCAGTACTCGACTACACTACTCAAGACGGCTTACCTCTTGGGACGTGGTCTCCGTGACCTTTAACTTCTTGGCCACACGCTTCCGGGCCACATTGGCGGGGACACCGGCGGCGATGTCCCTGCGGCAGATCCGGCGGCCTCTTCACGGCCCCTCTTCTTTTCGCCGGCGGCCTTCGTGGTCTTTGACGGAGACGGCTTCATCCTCCAGGTGCACGGTGTCTTCACGTGCATTCGCTCGGGGGCTGCAGTGGTGGCTTCCTACGGCGGCGCACCTGGATCTAAGCTCTACTCAGCGGCGGCGGTGCGCACCAGTGGCGATTCTTGGCTAGATCTGCTGGGAATGACAGCAGCAGCGTAGGGTGAAAAACCCTAAGGGTTTTGGCTTCTATTTATAAGTCAACACAGATCTTCAATGGCCGGATGGATAAGTCTGTGCTTAGCTGACTCAGCGGCCGCACGTGACCTTTCGAATTCTACTAGTCGACGCGCCTCACCTCGGGGGCTCGGCTACTCCAACTCCACTTCCTGGGAAGCAGCAAGACTCAAGAGCATCTCAGGACACATTGTACAAGATGACCCTTCAATTCGAGAGGAAGTACTCGACTCAAGGCTCGGGGGCTCCGTGCCACGTGTCCTTCGGTTTTTTCTCCGGATTTTTCGGGATATTCTTGCCAAAACTTCAGATGGACCCTCAGCTAGAGTCTACAACTCAACCTAAGGCTCGGGGGCTACTCCATATGGAGTGCGATTTTGCAATCGCACTTCCATATCAGTTTCGGCTTGAAGACAACACGGGCATTGTTGAAGACCTTCAAGGGCAGCACTTGAGGACGCTTGGGACTACTCGAGAAGACTTCAGGATTGCTTAAACATTAGCTGGAGTACATTCCAGCCTCGGGGTGCTTCAACTACTCTTGAGGACTTTTGACTTGTAGTACTCGGGGACGCTTGAGGACTACTCGTTAAGGCCGTCAAGACTACTTGAAGCTATCCTTCTCGACTACAAAGTACTCGGGGGCTTGTCGTATGGACCTCCGTATGCCCACTACCTCGGTGGGTACCAGGACCGACTACTCGGTGGGCCTCTGGGACTACCTGACTTGCGCTGCACAGTACCTGATGGCGTGAAGCACAAGGACTACAGAGGAGAAGTACTCGGTTAGGAAGCTGTACATGTCCCGCACTGTATAGAGGACTGCTAGACGTACTCGACTAGTACTCTCTCCCTAAACCGACTTGTAACCCTGCCTCCCGGACTATATAAGGCGAGGCAGGGACCCCTCTCCTGGTCATCTCATCTCACGACGTAAGATTGCATCATCTTGTAATCGTACCCAATCAATCCAGAGCTACGCAACATACAGGACGTAGGGCATTGCGCACCTCGCGGCCCGAACTTGTCTAAATTGTGTGCCACGTGTCTCTTCCTTCGAGTTACCGATCTCGGCGAGGCCACATTCATCTACTTCGGGTACTCCCCTTAGTAGGTTGCCGGTCTAAAACACTGACTATCCCTGGCATGTCCGCTGGTTTCCAAGCGAAGATGTCTCGGTTAGCCCGAAGGAAGCTGATGAGCGCGTCTTCCTATTTCGGGTCAAGGCCCGCCCCGATCATGGTGGTCTTGCTGTTGTCGCCTGTCCCAAGATCGATTGCCTTGACTTGCACTTCCTCGGATGGCTGAGGTTTGTTGGCCTTGTCCGACTTCTCTAGGATGTCGAGTTCACTTGGGGAAAGCTTCTTTGACGCAGCATAGATCTCCATCATGGCGTTGGGTACTTGGTTAGTGGCTGCGAGTTCCACAGCCTCTGTGTCGTAGTCGAAGGATATCTTCAAGTCCCCTTGTAGTGAGAGTACACCGGCCGGACTTGGCATCTTGAGTACCAAGTATGTGTAGTGGGGTACCGCCATGAACTTGGCGATAGCAAGTCTGCCGAGGATGGCATGGTAGGAAGTCTCGAAGTCCGCGACTTCGAACTTGATGTACTCGGTGCGGTAGTTTTCTCTGGTTTCCCCGAAGGTAACTGGCAGGACCACTGAGCCTAGTGGAATAGCCGCGTTCCTGGGGACGATGCCGTAGAAAGACGATGTGCTCTTGGTGAGCATGTGAGTGATGTCGAGCTTCATCTTCTTCAAGGTCTTGGTGAAAACGACGTTGAGCCCACTCCCACCATCGATGAGTACCTTGTGGAGTCTGGAGCCCGCCACTACTGGATTCAGGACGAGAGGAAAATGCCCTGGTTCGGAGAAGCTTGTCCATTGATCCGCGCGGGAGAAGGTGATGGCTCGTTACGGCTCGGCTCGTTTCGGCTCGGCTCGTTTGCATCCTGGCTTGGCTCGGCTCGTTATAGTAACGAGCCAGCAGGTCAGCACAGCTCGGCTCGCAAATTAGCTCGAGCTAGTTCGTTTGGCTCGCGAGCCAAACTGTAGAAAATCAGCAGATCACATGTATTAGACCAAACACAGCACCAGATCACATATATGTATTCAAGAAAAAGCACCATATCACATATATTGGACAGAAAAAGAACTAGCTGTTAACATTTCATCCCATCATGTCCACAGTCCATATTACAACCCAACAAGTTCACATAATCAAAGCATAGCAGAATTAAAGTATGCTAACATTCTCAATGCTTTTCATGAATTTACAGTGCAAAAATTGTAGCATCAGGAACATGAAAATGAATTTCAATAATTCATATAACTACATCTGTTAGTAACAATTTATTCAAACAGACTTGGGGCAACAAAATCTGTCCATCAAATCCACAGTCAATCAATTAAAGATGAACTATCAAGGCATGTCTCCCTAATCCATATTGACATGAATATATAGCAGATTTGGTGGCCGAGGAGAGAGAGGTCATTGGGGGTTTCAAGTAGGACTTGTTGGTGCGAAAAGTAGTCCCGACACTAACTAGTAAGAAGCACTGAGATCTATCTCTCGATGGCCGGTGCTAAGCAACTAATGACACTGGTTTTTATCCTGTTTCCGGCCGGGGGCCGTACGTCCAACAGTGGTTTGCTCGGAGCACTATATTGTGTTGCACTGTGGTGCTCGTAGAGGGGGCTACAAGCGAGGAGGGAGAGGAGGCCGGGCCTGCAAGTCCCAGAGGTACTGATTAAGGCAAGTGTCAATATCGTGGTGAAGCCGGAAATCATGTGAGCGATCGCTCTCCGTCGCCCCCCTGTGGCTAGTGGGCTGCCCCTCCTTTTATAGGCCAAGGAGGAAGCAGTTTACAAGCATGCCACACTGTTCTAGCTACGTGTGGAGGTATGGCGTAGAGTGCCATGGAGTAGACGGTTGTCCTGGCGAACATCGCTTCTGGTGGGGCGTCATGGCGTGTCCTGTGCGCGTCCAGGAGCGGCTTCGAGGGGGGTGGCGTAGAGGTTGCTCGTTCGAGGGCCGTCCGCGTGAGGACTCGAGGGTGTCGTTGACGTGAGGCCGTACGAGGCGTAGTGGCTGGCATGGCGGTGTCTTGTCGCCACATGCTTCCACAACGTCGGGTATGGTGATACAGTGACTGGAATGGCGTCGCGGTGGCGGGGGTGGTCACACAGGGCTGATGGCGACAGAGGTGACCACTCCCAGTGTCCTGACGTCACGGCGTCGTCCCGTGCGGGTGCGGAGTAGTCGTGTGTCATGCCTTCGAGGGTTCCGCCATCCTTTTTCGAGGGTGCGGTGCGCCGGCCATACGAGAGTTGGGGGTACAGTGCCCCGGGGTGGTTGCTGACCATGCCGCACAGTGCCGCACAGTGGCGGGGAGTCGGCGGAGTAGTGGCGGGGCATGATTCCCAGGCGCGTAATGGCGTGGATTCGCCTTTGACCTGGACACCTGCAGATGTCAGTGCATTAAATGCCCCTGCCGGATGAGCAGGTATGAAGGCGGCGGGCCCGTGATCCCCTCGAGCGAGATGGAAACTCGCTCGAGGGTCGCTCGGCTCTCGATCGAGGCTGGGCCTCGAGCGAGGGGGCGTCCAGCCCCCGAGCGAGGTGGAGTCCCACTCGAGGGGGCGTCTGACCCTCGAGCGAGACGGAACCTCACTCGAGGGGGCGACCGACCCACGAGCAAGGCGGATTTGTACCGGAGCGGCGCCGTAACCCTCGAGCGGAGCGGAGTTCCGCTCGAGGGTGGCTGGGCCGATTGTTTGACGGACCATGGGTTTGCTTTGTGCACGTGTTTAGGTTCGTTTGCATTTATTTTTTATGAGTTTAAGCGGGTTTCCCTTAGTTTTTTAGGGGACCCTCATGGCTGTCCCCGACAGTAGCCCCCGAGCATCTGTGGGTGTATCCGTTGGGATCCTGCAGATGCTGACGCTTGCTGATGGGACGTTCTTCCCCCTAGTTTGCTGACACTATTCCGTGGGGCCGCGCTAGCGGACCCGCGGGTCTAGCCCCCGAAGCCTTGCAGGAGCGTGGGTGCTCCTGCAAGGGTTTTTACACATGATTTACCGGCGTGCGGGGTGTTAGTTTCAACTGGCATCGACAATATTTCAGTCGGCCTCGGCAGTGCTGCGCACACATACCCGGCATCATCTGCGTTCGATGCGCCCTAGGAGGTGTAGCCGTGCGTTGAGCCCCCGAGCCTGGGCCTGTTCGAAGCGATCGGGGTGAGCTCTTCATCTTGGTTTGAATGCACCCTCGCCGTCCCTCCGCGGGACGGGGGGTGAGGTTTCCGCAACTCCCATTGATCGGGTCGCGAATTGCGGATTCCTCGTTGAGCTGTTATCGGGTGATTCAAGTGAACGCCCATGCCCCATTTGATAAGGGTTGGCTTGTGGTCCGGAGACTCGTCCATGAAAGCGCTTACGTGGGTTTTCTAGGTGGGGCTCGGTCCTGTTCGCTAGGGACCGAGGGTGCGGAAGCTCTCCCTCGATGGGATCCCCCAGCTAGCTGCCCTCGTTGGCTCTTGAATACGACATGTGGGGCGCCCTCGAGCTGGTGGGCTCGAGGATAGGCTCGAATGCACGTGCCCTCGTCGTCCCTGACTTTGTTGATCTGGGGCGCCTGTTCGAACCCTTCGAGGGTCAGGCTTCGAACCCCTGATCAGTAGGGCCGTTGCGGGGTGGCAGCCGGGTGCCCCCGACTTTTTACATTTGCAAGACTCGAGGGCTTGCGGTCGGACCGGCCCACGAGTTGCTAATCAGTAATCCTCTTGAATCGAGGGCACCTGTGGCGCCCGCTCTCGCTGAGTGGGCTTCGAGACCACTGGTCGGTAATCGCACTCTTCGAGGGTTGGTATTTTCGAGCCCTGGGCTCTGGCCGCTCGAGGGTCACGCTTACTTGGTAAGGGACCGGGCCATTTAATGCCCACAGCCGTGGCCACAGTTATGCGCTGTGGGCGCAGCTGCGCGCGTAGTGGGCGATGTGGGCGGGCGTACGTGATGGCCCCCCGCGGCTCTTTGGTTGCCGCGCCGTAATGATCGCGCGCGTGCGTGCGCCTGGACGTTCCGGTCGTGGTGGGCCCCGCTCGTCAGTGACGGATGCCGTCACCTGCAGTTAATGCGCGTGGAGCACGCGATTCGGGGAGTGTGGCTCCCATGGATCTATAAATTCGAGAGGAAGGAGGGGAAAGTTCTTTACCTCAACACTTAGCGCCCGTTGCTCTTGTGTTTCTTACTTTCGCTCCATAGCTCCGCGCGCCCTTTTGTTTCTCCTAGCGTTCGCTTCGTCGCTGCGCCTCCCCGCCAATCGACAGGCTCCCCCGCAGGCAATCACCATGGTGGACCCGTTGCCGTGGAGCCGTTCGACGGTGACGAGGTTCGCCTTGAGCGAGCTTGTGAACGGCGGCCAGCTCGCGGCGAATGTGGACGGGCAACCCCCGACGTCGATCGTCCCGCCAGCGGCGGACCAGGAGCCCAACCCGCCATTCGGCTACGTCGTCAGCTTCATTCACCATCACGAGCGTGGCTTCGCGGCACCGGCGAGTGGCTTCATGCGCGGGCTGTGCTACCACTACGGCGTGGAGCTTCACAACTTTGCCCCGAACGCAATCTCACAGGCGGTCACCTTCGTCAGCGTGTGCAAGGGATTCCTGGGGATCCCAACGACTGGGATCTCTGGGTCCACCTCTTCCGCGCGGAGCTGCACACGCTCTCCACACTGGAGCCGCGGGTGCGCCGCGCGGTGCGCGCCAGCAGGATGTCTATTTCGCTGCGGGAGTCACGCAGGGAACTTTACATTCCCTGCACGATGACTTCCAACAACACGGAATGGGAGCGGGGTTGGTTCTATCTCCGCAACGACGAGCCCGGCCTCCCCCCTACACCGGCAAGGTTCTGAGGAGAAGGCCGACTCCTGGTGGCATGGCCTGCCCCCTTCTTCGCGCCAAGACCGGCTGAAGTTAGCCCTGCACGCGCTGAAGAGCCTGGCGGACGCCGGGTTGGGCGCAGCCTCGGTTCTCACGAACCTCCACCACCGGCGCCCCTCATGAAGAGGGGGCTCCGCATCTTCGAGATGGACGAGACGGCTGACCCCGTGGCGCTGGCGCGCCCACGGCTGCTACACGACCGTCTCCCCCCGGAGTACGCGGCCACGAGGGCGAGACACGCCATCAACCTCAAGGCTGTGAAGAACAGCAACGACGACCTCTGGTCGTTCGTTATACTTCCCGACGGCCCGCTGGTGAGTGGGCTCTTCCTCCTTTTCCCTTATTTTTCTGCCATATGCCGCCACGACTCTGACGTTTCATCCTTCCCAGCAGAGGGTGACCGTGAACGCCGCGCAGTCCGACCCGCCCACGCCCCGAGCCCGGCGCGCGCGCGCGCGGCGGCGGGAACCGGGGGGAGCGTGCAGCGCGTAAGAAGGAGCGGGGGATCCGACGGCGAGAACACCGGGAGCAGAGGGACGAAGAGTTCTGACTGCGTGAGCAGCAGGGACTTTCTCCCCCGGCGACGTCAGAGTACTCGTCGTCGGGAGAAGAAGAGGAGGAAAGCGATGGGGGGCAGGCCCCTCCTGAGAGGTGGGAGTCTGCGCCCCCCTCACCAAGAGCCGCGGAGGCGGCAGAGGAGTAAGCGCCTGGGGTGGGAGCGGGAGCGCCAGCCGCCGGGCGGTCTACGGAAGAGGCGGCGCGCGCCACGGAGGTGCCGGCGCGCGTCGCGGAGGTGCCGGCGCGCGCGCGCGGAGGCATCTGGGAGCGCGACGGTGGCGACGTCGGCCGTGGCCTCAGCGCCTGTTGAGCCCTCGAGGAAGAGGAAGTTGAAGGACCGATACGGCGAACCAGAGAGGGGGGAGTGAATGGGAGCCGATAAAAATTCTTCTCGATGGAGATGAAAACTCCAACAAGACGAACACGGCTTCCAACACACGTCTCTGACTCACTACCCAAGTTGGCCAAGCCCACGTAGCCACTGGAGTGCCACTGGACCTAGGAACCAACACACACAACCTTCCGACTCGAGAACGCAGCGGAACAACAAACCCCGAGTCTACGGACCCACACCGGCCGGACCGGTGAGCACCACCGGTCAGACCGGTCCCTGCTGGTGAAACTGAGCAACTTCCACTAAGTGGCTCTACACCGGTCAGACCGGTGAGACACACCGGTCAGACCGATGGCAGCCTGAAAGCCCCCAAGGCACCAAACAGGCCAACCGACCACCAAACGGACCCAAACTCGAAACAGCAGCAACACGGGACAACAACGAACACACCAAGACGTTCACCCGAGCAAAAATCCACAAGGGCTTGCACCGGTCAGACCGGTCAAGAGCACCGGTCAGACCGGTGTAGCACTCGGGCGACTCGGGATGAACAAAGACCCGCGGTCAACTCCCCCAAATCCAAATCTTGATCTCCCGAATCGCTCCACGGACTTGAACAAGACTTTGGGGATATCATGAACACCTCATGAGGAGTTCATAGCCAAGTTTAATCCCACCAAATCTCGTCCAAAAAGGAGGAATCGAAGAAATCCCGCCGAAAGCACTTCCAACCCAAGAACTCAAGAAACCCCGAAATCGAGCACTTTTCCTCACGGATTTGGGAGGGGAATCACAGCCCAAAGAACCACGAAGGGTTCCCACAAATTTCCCCCATCAAATCACCAAGAGAAAAGCCCCGAAAACACCCCAAAGAAATCACCGAGAGAGGGCTCCGAAAATCACCACCAAGAACAACCGGGGAAAACACATCCAAACCTTGAGGAACCACGCCGAATCATCTATACATGAAACAAAGGTTCGTACAAGGTCTAGCAAGCCGCCCGATCATCCATCCCTCTCTACAAGATCTCTCCGTGAAGCTCTCTGTCTAGTCCTAAGGAAAACCTAAGGAAAATAGGTGGAAAATAGGAAAACTAATGAGCTAGAGTTCCAAGAGTTGGCTGCCATCCTCTCACGTCTTGGGTTATATGGAGGCAACCGAATGTCTAAAATGCCCTTCACTACTAACTAGGGATACAAGCCCCTCAAGGGCGGATTTGGAATTCTTGATGTCTTCACCATCGGATGGATGCCCGGCGACCGCACCCTGCGTAGCCTCGACGCAAGCCATGCGATCCCGACGCGTGTCCTCCGCTTCGAAGATTCTGGACTGCGTCGTCGCACACCGGTTAGACCGGTGCTCCTCACCGGTCAGACCGGTCCCCACCGCCGACCCACCGGGCCGACCGGCCCGGTGCTTCGTCGCACCTTCGTCTTCGGTTCTCCGGTCTTGGCTTTGTGGATCAACCAAGGAACCCGGTGGTTTTACGGTGAACCACCGAAACCCCGCGAACTCGGTGTAGCCTCCGCCAATCTCCACTCATGACTTGGCTCCCACGTAGTCCCGGCTCGACCTTGGTTTTGAGGCTCAACCAAGAAACCGTCCACGACTTCATCTTGCCGTTCATGCCACCATGCGGCCCGCACTTGACCCCCGCCGGCCATCGGGTCCCTCGAACGAAGCCTACTTGTCTTCTCCACACCCGGAGGCCTCACCGGCAACGACCTTTCGCGCTTGTTCTTCACCCGCACCACACGAGTCAAGCCGCAACCCGCACCCGCAATACTTAGCCAAGAATCGGTCCACACAACGTTGTCAATCACTCATCACACAAGGAAGCGACCATCCACTGGTCCTCGAACCACACATGGTCCTCAATCTCCCCCTTGATGAGTGCATTGACAACACCCACACGAAAGTAACAAGAGGGAAAAGAAAAAGAAAAGAAACGAACAAAAAGAAACTCCAACAAGCGATCGAAAGCCGAACAAAGGCAAAGAGCAAGATCACTTGAAGAAGACAAGTCTCAGACCCCTTAGGCAAGGGCAACGGCTCGACACATCCGAGACAATACAAAGCTCAAGCAAAGAGCGCAAACCACCGAATCAAAGCTCGAAAAATCACAAAAAGCTCCCCCTGCACACATGCAAACTCCCCCTAAACCAATGCAACTCCCCCTGGACGAATGCATGCAAAACAAGCAAAAAAAGGCAGCCGCAAAGAACTTCGGCTCACCTTCGGTCGACCGGTCATCACCACCGCCGACCGGTGCCCAACATATGTACGGGACCAGCACTAACACCGGTCAGACCGGTGACCCTGACCGGTCAGACCGGTGCATAACAGAGCCCAGAAATGGCTCGAAACCACCTGAAAACATTCTAAACACGTCCAGCAAGCCATTTCAAGCTCAAACTTCTCCCCCTTGTTGGCAATGCATGAATCAAGCCAAAAATGCAAAACTGTCAACCTAGAGCTTCTCAAATAGACAAAATTCAACAAAGAATGCTACACATGTCCAAATGAGCAAGTTAGATACTCTACGGCTTCGTATCGATCTCAACTACATGATCACCAAGTTTCACAACCATTGGACGAAGCTAAGATGGATTTTGGCAATTTTGCGAAAAACTTGCCTCTCATGAGCAAAGTCCTAAACATGATCAAAGCATATCAAAATGGCAAAGCCACACAAACTTCATGCTAGGACAGCCATTCTAACCATAAGACCATCACAAACACCCACAAGCACCTCATGTCATGTCAAAGCCACCGAGCCATGTGCCTACTTCTATTTATGAGACTTCTCATTGGTAGGCATCATGCAACGGTTTAGCACCCAAAGCAAATTAAATTCAGCACGTATGACATGGGAGCATATTTTCCAAGCATTTTTCATTTCATTTTCAGATTTGTAAATGGTACATGAAATGTCTTTGCGACAAAAAGGAACTTATGCTCCTCCACAAGATAAATCAAGAGGGCTAAACATTCATGATGGCAAATGAGCCTTTGGCTCCATATGATCAATAAACTAGCTATCCAACCACAAATTAAGCATAGCAAGGCCACAAAAACATGTCAAGAGCATGTAAAGGCATTTACACATGAGAGAGCATACATGTGACATTTTTCAAAAGCATAGCTATCAACCATGGATTATTCATCAAGATCATCAAGAGCTAAGCCAAACTAACCGTAGCATACCAAACAAGCTCACAAAGACATATATCTCATTCCATGGTGAACAATGTATATGAGAGAAGCTTTTCCTAACCAATGCATATGATACAAAAATGCATGCAATCTAAGATACAAGGATGCCTATACATCATGTTACATATGCCATGCCAAATGCAAGAAATGCACAAAGGAAAGCTATACATATGCTACAAACCGGCTCCTCGAGGGGAGGCAAAACGGGCTCGACACCACCGGCAAAAGAGAGCTCCCACACACCCAACTCAAGAAATCAAACACACACCAAGTTCCCCCCACAAACGAGTGAAAGTGGCTTGATCTAGGGGTTTGGTGAAGATATCGGCTAGTTGGTCATGTGTGGGTACATGGACCAAAGCTATCTTTCCTTTCTCAACGTTGTCTCTCAGAAAATGATACCTCACTTCTATGTGCTTGGTTTTGGAATGGAGCACTGGGTTCTTTGCAACGCTTATGGCACTAGTGCTATCACATTGAAGTGGGACATGGGTATACTCCTCACCAAAGTCACTCATGGTGTAGGTGATCCAAAGGAGCCGAGAGCAACAACTAGCGACGGCAACATACTCGGCCTCGGTCGTGGATTGAGCAACACTCGACTGCTTGCGGGAAGACCAAGACACCAAAGAAGAACCCAAAAATCGGCAAGTCCCAGAAGTGGACTTCCTATCCAACCGACACCCGGCAAAATCCGCGTCTGAAAAACCATGAAGCGCCAAAGAAGAGGACGCGGAGTACCAAAGGCCGAAGTTGGGAGTGTGACGCAAGTACCTGAAAATTCTCTTCACCGCTTGACGATGCGAAGTCCTCGGAGACGCTTGGAAACGAGCGCACAGACACACTGAGAACTGTATGTCCGGCCTCGTCGCCGTCAAGTAGAGGAGTGACCCGATCATGCTCCGGTACTCCTTCTGGTCCACGTGTTCACCTTCCTCGTCCGCATCAAGAGCTGTAGTCGTACTCATCGGCGTCGTCATGGCATTGGAGTCCTCCATCTTGAACTTCCTCACAATGTCCTTGGTGTACTTAGCCTGGTGCACAAATGTTCCTTCCTTTGATTGTTTGATTTGTAGCCCAAGGAAGAACTGCAACTCGCCCATCATGCTCATCTCAAACTCCCTGCTCATATCATCTGCAAACCTCGCAACAAGAGAATTAGACGAGCCACCAAAGACAATATCATCCACGTACACCCGCACAATCGGGATATCTCCCCGCTCGCCTCGGAAAAAACAAGGTCCGATCGACCTTCCCCATCTCAAAACCTCTCTCAAACAAGAACCCCCTCAACCCGCCATACCAAGCTCTAGGCGCCGCTTCCAACCCATACGCCGCCTTTCTCAACTTGTACACCCGGTGGGGGTACTTCTCACTCTCAAACCCCGGAGGCTGCCTCACATACACTTCTTCCTCCAACACTCCATTCAGAAAGCACTCTTCACATCCATTTGGTGCAACTTGAACCCTTTAGCCACAGAAAAGTCTAGAAGGATCCTAATTGCCTCCAAACGGGCTACGGGAGCAAAGGTCTCCTCGTAGTCGATCCCCTCCTTCTAACTGAACCCTTGAGCAACAAGTCTCGACTTGTTCCTCACAACCTCACCCTTCTCTCCCTCTTTGTTTTTCCACACCCACTTTGTGCCAATCGGCTTACACCCTGGAGGAGGGTCAACCAACTCCCACACCTGATTCCTCTCAAAGTTCTCCAACTCCTAATGCATCGAGTTAACCCAATTGTGATCAGATAGTGTGTGTCCAATGTCTTTGGGCTCGAAAGAAGCAACAAACGCAGCATGAGCAAAATGGGAATTGTTTCGAACCCTCGACCGTGTAGTGCGTTCATTCATGTCGCCGATGATCCTCGAAGCTGGGTGATCCACTTGAACTCGCCGGGGAGGTTCTCGCCTCGAAGCTACCTCCCCCTCAACATCGCCTTCTCCTCGTTCTTGATTTGTCGTCGTAGGTGTAGCAGAGGGTCCATCCATCATCGTAGTCGAAGTAGTGGGTACATGTTCGGCCGGGGGCACCACACCGCCATCTTCATCATCACCATGTTCATGCTCCTCCTCCCCGAAAGATCTCCTCGCCAAGCTCATCATCACCCGCACACTCAAAGACAAGCCGACTATGTGGCTCGTCTCGTCGAAGGTTACCTCGCAAGTCTCCACGATTTGGTTAGTTTCAAGATTGAGCACACGATATGCTCTAGAATGAGATGCATAACCAAAGAAAATGCCATCGACGAGACCTAGCCTCAAACTTATCCAACTTCCTCGCCTTTCTTCGAATGAAACACTTGCAACCAAAGACATGGAAGTGACTCACCTTGGGTGTGCGACCATGCATCAACTCATAGCATGTCTTCTTCTTGTGCACTCCGAGGTATATCCCGTTCGACACATAGCACGCGGTGTTCACCGCCTCGGCCCAATACCTCCTCGGAGTCCTATGCTCATCAAGCATCGTCCGAGCCATCTCGCACAAGGTCCCGTTCTTCCTTTCCACAACACCATTCTCGGGGAGGCGTATACGGACTCGAAAACCGGTGCTCAAGACCCAAGTCATGACAAAAGGTTTCAAAACGAGAGTTCCCGAATTCCGAGCCATTATCACCGCGGATAGCTCGTATGGCATCTCCGTGCCTCTCGTTCCTCAACCTCAAGACTAGATCTCGAACAAAACCAAACGTCTCCCCCTTATCCTCGAGAAAGAACACCCACGCATACCGAGAATAGTCGTCCACCACAACAAGGACATACCACTTCCCACCCGCAGATCGCACACGAGCTGGGCCAACAAGGTCCATATGGAGCAGCTCGCATGGACGCTCAGTCATCACATCGGTGAGAGGCGGGTGAGAAGAGGCCACCATCTTGGCATGCCTACACGGAGCACAAACCAACTCTTTCTCAAGCCTCAAATGTGGCAATCCTCGGACCAAATTGAGTTTACTCAAGCGAGACAAAAGGTCAAAGCTCAAGTGACCCAACTTCCTATGCCACTTCCACAACTCACTCGAAGAACCAGCAAAGAAACAACGCTCCACACCCGAAGACTGAGAAAAATCAGCACGAAACACCTGACCCTCGGGAACGACCATACAAACAAGGTCCCCTCGAGAGTCCACAATCCGAGGACCACCAGGCCGAAACAACACCTCAAAGCCCTCATCCAACAACTGGGACACAGAAAGCAAATTGTACCCCAGCGATTGAACAAGAGCAACACGCCTCAGAGTGATCTTGTCACTCACTTTTATCTCACCTTCTGAAAGCACACGCCCACGCCCATTGTCCCCAAAGGTGATGTACCTCTTCGTCACCACCGGGACGAGACTTGAGAACCACCCCCTGTCTCCGGTCATATGCCTCGAGCAACCGGAGTCAATCAACCAAATGTTCTTCAAGTCTCCCACCTGAAATTCAAAAATAGGCACGTGAGCGAACAAACGACTCAAAGATCGGGGTTAGTACCAAAGGAGGAAAACCAAAGTGCCGAGCCATTTGCTCGAAAGTGGGGTTAGCACCAACCAAAGCATATCTCCTACCAAAACTACCTCCACGAACACCACCACGGTAACCACCCCCGAGGGAACCACCCCCTCTCGCCCGGAGGAGGACCAAATCCACGCAAGAAAGCCCGTGGAACGTCCTTCCTCTCCAACTCAACGCCACGACTCCTCCAATCCCCGTATTGAGCACGAGGAGGAGAACGCCTAGCAACCGACCACCCGCACCCTTTTCGGCCCAACCACCGTAACCACGACCACTAGAAACAACCCTCGCACCCGTACGAGCTCGAAACCCGAAAAGCCGTCTCGTCTGTGCCCGCGCGCCGGTCCGACCGGTGCCCCACACCCGTCCGACCGGTGTGACCCGGCAGCAAGCACCACCGCAGCCCTTCTTCTCTCCCCAAGCCCGAACCGTCCTCACAATCGCCTTGCCCCTGGGCATCTGCATACGAGGCTCAAGTACACCATCGGAAGGGTGGTACTTGTCCTTGTTAGCCCACTCCTTCTCCATTCTCTCCTCTCGCTTCCTCTTGAAGCAAAACTCCTCCTTATGACCATCTCTCCCACAATAGCCACAATGGAACCTCACATGCTTAGGCTTAGGCTTGGGATGTGGCTGCTCACTCGGTTTCTCTCCACTCAAACCCTCCACCGGTTTCTCACCACTAGCCTTCTCACTCTCCTTCCCAAAGAACACCTTCCCCGAAGTGCTCACAAACTTGATAGGCTTTTGTAGATCATTTGTGGGTGTAGGAAACACGGGTGGAGCTGGGGCTGTGTCTAATCGGTTCCTTAGATGGTTAGGTTTTGGTGGGAAATCATTTTTGTGGTGGGTTTTTGGTGGCTCCGGGATATTCTCTCCACTTCCCTCACCAACCTTGTTTGCCCCAAGCCCCTCACCATCTTGCTCTTAAAGGCCTCGATCATCATCCTCAACTGAGGCTCATGACCGGACAACCAACCCATCAACTTCCTCAAATCATCATTCTCATCCTGCAAACGATCAACATAATGTGCAAGCTCCAAATTTTTTAATGCATGCATTTCACGAGTAGAGCAAGATGTAGGCATGGGTTCCTTCAATTTAGCCTCGAGCGAACTAGTGTAAGCATGCATCTCATCAATCTTAGCATGCAAAACGGGGCAAGAAGTGCAAGCACCTAGCAAAGCGAGTCTAGACTTAAGCTCACCACTTCAACCCTAAGCACATCTAGTTCCTCACACTTGGAGGCATGCTTCTCCTTAAACAAAGCAAGATCGGCAAGGAATATGGAGCAATCAGCACAATCATTCTCATCGAAACAACGGGGCTAGCCTTAAGCGAATCAATCTCAAGCTTGCTATCAAGCACCCGTGTCTCTAGCTCGGCCCACTCTAGTCCTAGCATCCTCGAGTGAAGCCCTAAGCTCTTTCCTCATTTTCTTGGCCTCTCTAAGCATGTCATCACGGCTAACAAGCAAAGAGCCAAGCCTCTCATTCTCCCGGCGCAAGAAGGGAAGCTCATCACGCACCTCGTCGTCGGACTCGCAGTCCGAGTCGCTCCGTGTGCTCTTCTTGCTCGCCGGAGCTCAACGCCATGGTGCGAAGCCGTCTCTCGCGGCGGCTCGGCCCCGCTCGTGTTCTTGGACGACTTCTTGTTCTTGCGGCGATCTCCCTCGTCTTCGCTACTCCTCGAGCTCGAGGTGGAGTACGCGGAACTGGAGTCGACGTCGCTCGCTCCAACCATCGCTCGGGCCTTGCCTCGGCCCTCCTTCTTCCTCGATCGTCGCTCGTCCTTGTACTTGTTCTTGTGCTTGCTCTTGTGGTCGCGCCTCGAACGGTACTTGCCATCGTTCATCCTCGGCTTGTGCTTGTAGCCGTCCTTGTTCTCGGCCTTCTCGGGCGGTCGGCGACGAAGTGTCCCGCTTGCCGCACCGGAAGCAAGTCCTCGTGTTCCTCCTCATGTTCACGCGGTTCTCGTGCGGCCTCTCGAACCGCCCTCATCAACGGCGCCGGCTCGTCCTCTCCAAGGTCATCAAACTCCTCATCCGGCATAGACATCAAAGAGGAAAACGAGAACATCCCGGTGGATGGGTTAGAGTTAGTCTTTCCTTTGGAACCACCAACGAGGGCAAGACTATGGGAATCGCTTGGTCCCTCGAGCTTGGCGGTCATGCCCCTATCCACCTCGCCCGACTTGAGCTTCGAGAACAGCCTCGTTCCACCGTCAGAGTATCATAGCTCTCCGACTCGACTATGGCCTCGAACTTTCCGCCCCATATCGTACGATCCAAAGAGTGTAAGAGCTTGACCGCTCTATCATGATCATCGTACGGGAGCACGTCCACATTGGCCCTCATGTTGTTCACCACCACCGTGAACCTCTGAAACAAGGCATCGATGGACTCACCGGGGAGATGAGTGAAGTTCTCGTACTCTCTCCGGTAGGTCGCATACAACCGTGCCTGAACCTGGGCGTTCCCAACATGAGCCTCCTTCAACACCGCCCAAATCCTAGAAGCCAAGTGCTTGGTGTGCACCCGATCGAACTCAGGCTGACACATAGCACGAAACAAGTAGTCGACCGCCTTATTGTTGGCGTCGAATCTGTCCCTCGACCCTGGAGCAAGGAAATCCATTGGCTGGACATAGCCTGTGTCCACCGTGACATCCCAAAGCAGCTGACCCTTTCCGCGGAGGAACGCACCCATCCGCTTGCTCCACATCCGGTAGTTCTTGCCATCGAAGTGTGGAGGACCCGAACCCCGTTCCCGGTAGGCCATCCTTGGATCTTAGACTCGGTTAGAGTCAACAAAGACCCGAACCGGCTCGATACCACTTGAAGGACCGATACGGCGAACTGCAGAGGGGGGGGGGGAGTGAATGGGAGCCGATAAAAATTCTTCTCGATGGAGATGAAAACTCCAACAAGACGAACACGGCTTCCAACACACGTCTCCGACTCACTACCCAAGTTGGCCAAGCCCACGTAGCCACCGGAGTGCCACCGGACCTAGGAACCAACACACACGGCCTTCCGACTCGAGAACGCAAGCGGAACAACAAACCCCGAGTCTACTGAGACCCACACGGCCGGGACCGGTGAGCACCACCGGCCGACCGGTCCCCGCCGGTGAAACCGAGCAACTTCCACTAAGTGGCTCTACACCGGTCGACCGGTGAGACACACCCGCCGGACCGATGGCACCGAAAGCCCCCAAGGCACCAAACAGAGCCAACCGACCACCAAACGGACCCAAACTCGAAACAAGAAGCAACACGGGACAACAACGAACACACCAAGACGTTCACCCTAGCAAAAATCCACAAGGGCTTGCACCGGTCGGACCGGCCAAGAGCACCGGTCGACCGGTGTAGCCTCGGGCGACTCGGGATGAACAAGACCCACGGTCAACTCCCCCAAATCCAAATCTTGATCTCCCGAATCGCTCCACGGACTTGAACAAGACTTTGGGGATATCATGAACACCTCATGAGGAGTTCATAGCCAAGTTTAATCCCACCAAATCTCGTCCAAAAAGGAGGAATCGAAGAAATCCCGCCGAAAGCACTTCCAACCCAAGAACTCAAGAAACCCCGAAATCGAGCACTTTTCCTCACGGATTTGGGAGGGGAATCACAGCCCAAAGAACCACGAAGGGTTCCCACAAATTTCCCCCATCAAATCCCCAAGAGAAAGCCCCGAAAACACCCCAAAGAAATCACCGAGAGAGGGCTCCGAAAATCACCACCAAGAACAACCGGGGAAAACACATCCAAACCTTGAGGAACCACGCCGAATCATCTATACATGAAACAAAGGTTCGTACAAGGTCTAGCAAGCCGCCCGATCATCCATCCCTCTCTACAAGATCTCTCCGTGAAGCTCTCTTGCTAGTCCTAAGGAAAACCTAAGGAAAATAGGTGGAAAATAGGAAAACTAATGAGCTAGAGTTCCAAGAGTTGGCTGCCATCCTCTCACCTCTTGGGTTATATGGAGGCAACCGAATGTCTAAAATGCCCTTCACTACTAACTAGGGATACAAGCCCCTCAATGGCGGATTTGGAATTCTTGATGTCTTCACCATCGGACGGATGCCCGGCGACCGCACCCTGCGTAGCCTCGACGCAAGCCATGCGATCCCGACGCGTGTCCTCCGCTTCGAAGATTCCGGACCGCGTCGCCGCACACCGGCCGACCGGTGCTCCTCACCGGCCGACCGGTCCCCACCGGCCGACCGGTCGACCCACCGGTCGACCGGTCTCGTGCCGCCGCACCTCCATCTTCGGTTCTCCGGTCTTGGCTTTGTGGATCAACCAAGGAACCCGGTGGTTTTCGGTGAACCACCGGAAACCCCGCGAACTCGGTGTAGCCTCCGCCAATCTCCACTCATGACTTGGCTCCCACGTAGTCCCGGCTCGACCTTGGTTTTGAGGCTCAACCAAGAAACCGTCCACGACTTCATCTTGCCGTTCATGCCACCATGCGGCCCGCACTTGACCCCCGCCGGCCATCGGGTCCCTCGAACGAAGCCTACTTGTCTTCTCCACACCCGGAGGCCTCACCGCAACGACCTTTCGCGCTTGTTCTTCACCTGCACCAACACGAGTCAAGCCGCAACCTGCACCTGCAATACTTAGCCAAGAATCAGTCCACACAACGTTGTCAATCACTCATCACACAAGGAAGCGACCATCCACCGGTCCTCGAACCACACATGGTCCTCAGAAGTGGGGCTTCTCCACCCTGAGGTGGGCCATCGCTCCTCCAGACGTCCCACTCTCGAGAGGCGTGAGTTTAATCTTTCTGATTTCGCATTCGCAGGGTGGCGCCGACCGTCCCTCCCCTTGCCCCTGCAAAGGCGCTTAGGGCAGACGCGTCCATCCCCATGAGGCGGCGCTCATCAAAGGCGTCGCAGGTGTGTGATGCCCCAGGTTTTTAATTAGCCTTAATAGCCGGTCAAATAGTCAACAGTGGTCAAACCACGGTCAACCTGGGCCCTCACCTCGAAAAACTCACTAACTCACCCTAGTGACCCTATTTGACTAGTAAACACACTTGTGGGGCCAACCCATGGTCAATGGTTTGGTCAAACCCCTTACCACCCCAGTGTCCACAGGTGTTTGCCGGAACTTTTACCGCGTTCTCCAAAATTCACCTAAACACTTAAAATTCTACCTTAATGAAAGTTGTCCATCTTGATGAGGGACACAACTTTCATGTAGAATGGAATTTCAAATTTGGAGTGGAAAAGCTTGAAAAAGTCATTGCAAGGCAGAATTTACTGTTGGCCAAGATAGGCTGACATTCACTTTTGGCATTCAAATAATTCCAATTCTGTGCAGAAAAACCCTATATAGCCTTTGTAGAAAATGTTAAGGGTAACTAGATCTACAACTTTGGTATTCATCACTTGGTCGACTTCTATACAAAAATCTAGAGCTTTTCCATTTCAAAGACAAGCACCAAAGGAAACGTTTTGGGCCGAGCACCGCGCGCCGCGACGCCGCGCGCCCCGCGCGCCGCCGTCCCCGGTATCCGCGCCCACGCCTCCCGAGGCCACGTCCGGCCCAAGGCGCACTCTACCCAAGCCAACCCGCGCCCCAACACCCCCCGCCCCGAGGCGCGCCGAGTCCGCGCCGGAGCGCGCCGCCGTACGCGCGCGCGCCACGGACTAGAGGTCCGTCGGCGGCGTCGCCGCCGTACTCGCGACGCCCGAGCCGCCGTAGCACGGCGGGCATCTCCGCCGTCATCCCCCCGTCACCCACGGGCGGCCCAAGCCGTTAATAAAAGCCGCTTGCCCCCCTCCGCGCGCCACCGCGTGCTCCCCCCGCCATTGCCGCCGCCGCACCTGCTAGAGCCCACCGCCCGTGCTCGCCGCTGGCCAGCTGCCCTGTTACTTTCCCTAGCTCCCAGTGTAGTTCGTGCGCTCGCTTGTTGCCCAACATTTCACCTCCTTACCGCCCTTTCTCGAGCCACCGCGGCCACCGCCGCCGGCCGCCGCTGAAACCCATCGCCGGCCACTCCTCCGCCCCAACTCCGGCATCCCGCAGCCCCTAGGTGAGCACCGGTCGAGCATGGCCGCTTGCCCGGCCGGCAGCCGCCGCGCGGTTCGCCGGTGTTGGCCGCGCCTGCGCCGCCCTCCCCGGCCAGGGGCTACATTGCGACGATTCAACTCTTTCTAGGGTGTTTTGTGCTAGATTCAGGGCCTGGGTGTAAAGAACTCTATCTAGGTTTTCTTATAGTTCAGTCCAGCGCACTAGAAAATCCCTAGAAATTTGTAGAAAAATCAGATAAATACCAAACCAATTTTGTTGGGTTCAGAGAGATAAATCCCACAACTTTTGTTATTCTCACATGGCTAGAATCTAAATATTTTTAGCATGAAAAATACAAATGTGAAAAACCTAGATCTGTCATAACTTTAAATCTATAACTCCTCTGTATCCCAATTTTGGATATGTTGTGTGCTAGGTCATGACTAGCTCCTGTGCGAAAAATTGCACAAAGTTATGAAGTGGATTTTGTTAAATAAATTGTTTTCCATTTCTGCAGAGACTGCCTAGATGATTTTTCTTGCTAAATATATTTATGCTTTTGAGCTCAACTTGAGCACACTCTCTTTTAATATCAAAATATACATCTTGTGAATTAGTCACGATTTTTAGCTTACGAAAAATAATTATCCTCAAATTGTGCATGATTTCCTTTGTAAATTAATGAGCTAAGATCAGTAGACAGTTGGGATCATTTTGATGCTTAATTATTTTTGTATGCATTTAATTTGAATCACTATGCTAGCCTTTGTTATTTTCAATAGTATTTAATTTCCTAGCATCCAACACTTACATGTGGGTCCAATGGACCAGGATAGGTGCTGATATCCATAATAAACACTCCTTTAATTTTTGGTAATTTAATTACTTAATAAAAGCTTAAAAGCCCCGTTTAATATTAAAGAGAAATAAATAAAGGAAAGCCCCTAATTAATTCTTTTCCTTTTGATAGTATTACCTAATTTAATTAAAAGATAATTAATTATCCTTGCTGATAAGAAATTAATTCATGAATAAAAATATTATTCATACCTTTGCTTGTGAAAGGAAAATGATTAAAGCCTTCACATGAAATAACAAGTGCAATAAAAACCTTTATTCAAATGTGCAATAAAAGAATAACCCATGTACAACTAATAACCTTCCTAAAAGAGAAACACTATCTAGATACTAGTTAAGGTGAATATGACCAACAAGAGTTGAATAAGATAACTACCTATCACATCACCTGAACTTGCATTGCATTCCGTATAGACCTTCCAGACGGTGATTACTCGCTTGTCCCGGAGACTGATGAAGGAGGAGCGGAAGCTTCGCTGCAGTAAGTGGAAGTGCTCGACACCGAGGGTGCCCAGGCTAACCCAGCTGACGAAGGCAAGCTCCGGTGCATCTAACCCAGCTTTCAAATCTTCATTCAATTATCTATGGATGATTGTGCATTTACGTTCAGGAGTTGAATGAAACCCTAGATGCATGATCCATAGGTACCTTGTCTTTACTAGTATGATAGGTTGATAGCTGCTAAGCTATAGGACCGTTACAAGTCGAGTGATGACCTCACTCGCGAGAATAGGTTCCTAGATAGGAATCACAATATATCCTTAAATGGATTGCTCACGTGGTAAGAGCATGGCATCTGGGCTCCGGTCCAGTGGTTATGTGGGTTAAGTTTTTGAACGTACTAAGAACATGTCGGGTATGGGACCGGTAAGCCTAGTACCTTAATGAGGCGGCAAGGGATCCTACTATTACTACTCTTGGGATTCGCTCTCACGGCTAGCTACCAGTGGTGTATGGTGATACCGGGTATCTCGCGGGGTATTCCGGATAGCCTGCACCAAAGACTGTAAGATTCGATCCCGACCCAAGGATTTTTGGAAACGGCCTGGGAAAGTTGTCCTTTCGTGGGCAGCCTACCGTGTGTTTGGGTTTACCTTGCAAGGTTTAAATCAATCGATTGTCGGCCTCTCACCTTTATCCGAGACTACTTACTCCACTAGTCATGAGATCCCTAATGATGGAAGTTGATGAACACTATGTTTGATCAATTGTATTGTACAACTTGTTTGCACTAGTTGGCTAATGTAGTAAAGATTAAACTACTAGAACATGTGCTAAAATCTTGAAAGTAAGGACCTACTCTTTGTTACTTTTTAGCAAAAGCAACCCAATAGCCAAAAACCCTTTCATAGTCTAGAATTGGTGAAGTAGTTATCACCAACGGGTAAGTCTTGCTGAGTATTAGTATACTCAGCCTTGCTATAATATGTTGATCCAGGTAATGCTTTCGGTGATGTGTGGCCCGGAGAGATCCCGCTCGGCTGGGAGCTGGAGTGGGTGGAGGACGACTACTGAAAGCATCATGGATGGTCTCCCGTGGTGTCTTCGCTCCCGTTAGTTTATTTCCGCTGCTTTCGAAAACTCTGAACTATTTCGTCATGGCAAGAACTATGGTTTGTAATAAATAAACCCATCGGGGTACGAATTTGGATATTAATGTTGTTGTATCTCTGGACTCACCTTCGAGTGAGTTTTAATGCATATATTCGATCCTTGTTGCTTGTCAAGTGATTTACCGAGCGTTAACCCGGCAACTAACGACAGGATGATACTTTATTATTGCTTAATGACCAAAGTGGATCGGTCTTAGGCGATAGTATGGTATTTTCCTGGGCGGGTTGTCACAGTTGGCATCAGAGCTTATATGCACCAGAGATTAATTAATAAACTTAATCAATAGTTTTTGAATAAAATATGCCAAGATTGTCCGATTTTCCAAAATACGTTGGTCCGCTAAGGATAAACTAGACCGAGAGGCCCTAGAGGGAATTTTGGGTTCTTTCAGGTGGTTTAATTAACCTATGATTTATTTTGCTAACTCCCAGCACATTACTTTATGTCAGACATACTTTCTTTCACAACCAAACTAGGAGCCACGTGTTTTATACGTGTGCTATTCCGCATCACGGAAATTTCGAGGGTTGATGGAGTGATCCATTCCACAGATCCCATCTTCGCGTCTATTTATGAGTTGTGTGTCGCCACGTGTTTCATACGTGTGCATTCCGCATGTCGCTCATGCGAGGCAAGGACACACTCCATTCAAACGGAGGGTGTTCGAGGTTGGACGCTGTCCATGCAGCGGCTTAACGCATGGATACCATTTCTATAGTGAACGGTAATGTATGTGGACGCTTTCGTGACGTGCTGGCACAAAAGGTTCGTTTTCTGCAGGTACATAACAGCGCTTCGTTAGTCGTTAAGCGAGTACCGTATAGCTCTCGACTAGATATTATAGGGAGAGACGAATAAAAACCTTGCCACCGGCACTAACTTCGATTTTTGGCTTGATTGCCATGTGAGGTCGGATAGGACGTCTTGCATGCATGTTAAAAATCGAAACAACTAAAATGGACCCAAAACCAAACTTCTATATGCTCTCTAAGGAAGATTTTTCTAGTGTGTGCTTTTTATAAACTAGAATACCTCTCGTACCTAGCTGTCATGCTGCCGAAATTTTTGAAAAGTTTGTTTACCTTGTGCTAGGGTAATTAAACCAAATTGTTAAAAACAGTTGCTCCTTAACTAGTTATCTTGTAATCGCAAGTCTCAATCCTAGTTCAGTTTGGGTTGGTTTACACTTTCCTAGGCACATCTAGGTTCAGGACCGTCCACCTTGTTCCTTGTTCGATGCTCAACCTTAAAAATTAAATAGGCGTTAAAGAAATTAATTTTTTTGAACCGGGAAAACTTGGGAAAGTTTTGAGGTTTCTGGATTGTTGGTTATGAATTTTTATTCACAGATGCCAGAACTTCACCATTTGACATGCCGTTCTCTTTGAGATCTGACATGAGTTACATTTTTGTACAGATGGCTTTCCCTATGTTTCACGAGTTCGACGCTGACGGTACGATCTGTACCAACGGGTTGCACTGGGAGGGTTTTCCACGCCTTGCGTGGGAAGCGCTCAGCGCCGCTGGCTACCTCACACCACCGACTTACGAGGTGTCCGAGTTCGAGCGCTATGGCATTCCCCGTTGTGGAGTGATCGTCACTGTTCTGCCACACCCGGACCACGCCGACTGGTTCGACTTGAGCTTTATCTACTGGGGATTTATCACTCACGAGGCCATCGAGTCAGCCGCCCTCAGAGTGCTGACAGATTTCTGTGACCACAACCCCACCGTGGTAGCTCTCTCTCCGTTTGGATTGTTTCCTGCTGTGAGTCCTCCCAACCCCGCATGGTTGGACCGTATGGATCACCTACAGGAGCTGTTGACACTAGCAGAGACGATGAATGTTTCTCAGACGCTAGCTCGCTGTCTGAACGTGGTTTTCACACTTCAGGGGCTGTGCTATAATACCGCAGCGATTATTGGGTAGTGTTTGGAGGCATTTAGGCGTGATTGGCAGCAGTTATCAGCAGCACACCAGTAGCTGAACTTTATGCTTACTCAGGTACAGCAAGAGAATGACAGGCTACGTGCTAGGAGATTTCAGTTAGATCTAGAGAGAGGCGACCGCCTACAGAGGATTGTTGATCTGAAGGCAGAAAATCATACACTAGAGGAGAATGTCGATGTGCTTGAGATTGAAAGGTTGACGCTACTTCAGAACATCGCTGATATGCAGCAGCAGGTGGAGGAGGCCGAGGTACAGGTGGCAGCCTTGCAGGCTATAGTGGCCTTACAGCCACTGCCCCCAGTATAGGCCCACCCAGAGGAGCAGCAGGGTTTGTCCGGTCTGGATTAGACGAGCCAGGCAGGACCACTGTTACCGACTCCCCCAGCTTCGCCTACGTACAGTGGTGCTTCAGTGGGCAACTAGGTTGCCGACAGCAGGAATAAGAAGGATGTCAATCCTATCGAGTTATCTTTGAGATGTTAGAGTAGTTGGCTTGTTAGCACGTTTCCGTGCTGAGTAACTACTTGTATCGTGTCATGCCATGTTGTTTTCAAAATTCGGGAGTTGTAATGTCCTTGGACCTTGTTCTATCTTATTGTAATAATGAATGCTTAAGCATCTGTGGTTTAAGTGGATTTCGTTTGACATTCAGAAATTGAAGTTTCATTGCGTATGATTACCAAATTCTTGGTTAAATCGTTGCAATAACCACGCTTGTCAAACCTCCCATTTTGCATAAGCATTGGTGAACCAAAGCCTTTCTAGGGGCAGCACTTGTTGCCCAGTGATTAAGTGCTCGTTCGTATATGACCTTCGTTGGTACCCGAAGTGACAGGAATTGTCCGAAGGTGAATGTGGGCCCGTATATTCGGGTGATCGCATTCCTAACCGTGTTAAGAAAACGATTCTATGAATCCTGGTGGCTATGGAATATTTGTTCGATTGTTGCTGTCCTCATCATTTCAATGCTAATGAGTTGTGGTTATCTATGATCATGCTTGTCATCACTTCAGAGTAAGCTTTTGATTATGTAACTAATAAGGCTCACATTTCAGATGGTGGGAACCACGCGCAGCTCACCCAACGGTTTCGGAGCAAGTGGTAGCGGTGACTTGCTGCCACCCCCGCCCATGACGCCGTCGGAGGCCTTCATGGCCACCCAACCGAAGTGCTGCGCGAGATCCTGCAGACGCAGCAACAGATCGCCCAGCAGATGAACCGAGGGTCGCCACATGGGGCCAACCACGAGGGGCCTAATCAGGTCACCACGTATGCCTAGTTCATCACTATGAAGCCGCCGACCTTAGCTAAAGTAGAAGACCCCCTGGAAGCTGAGGCTTGGATCAAGGCCATAGAGGCAAAATTCTCTGCCTTTGTGCTGCCTTGCTCTGAGGAGAACAAGGCTAACTTCGCAGCGCTGCAACTGCGAGGAGAAGCTTTGATGTGGTGGGACCATTTCAAGTCAATGCAGCGAGGGCACGCTGTGACTTGGGATGAGTTCAAGCAGGCTTTCAAGAGCCACCACATTCCCAAGGGACTGATGGATAGGAAGATGAGGGAGCTGTTGGCCCTCAGGCAGGGATCCTACACGGTGTATCGCTATGCTCAGAAGTTCAATAGCTTGTGCCAATATGGCGGGCATCACGTTGATACTGATGCAAAGAAGATGGAAAGGTTCCGTGATGGGCTTGATGGCAAATTGTATGAGCGTCTGAACCAGCTCGAGCCCGTAAACTTCCATGAGCTAGTGAACAAGGCTATCTCCCAAGAAGATGCTATGAAGAAAGCCCACGGGGACAAGAAGAGGATGCCTGGTTTCACCTTGGGCTGCGGAACGGGCAAGAAGTTTCGCTTTGTGAAGAAGAACGCTCCAGGCCCATCCCAGCAATCTTCAACTGGACGCTAGACGATGAAGCCACCTCAGAGCAAACCCACAGGGAACTTCCAGTTCCACAGTGCTCAGCAACAGGCTCCAAAGCCTAATGCACCTCCTCGCAATGTTGGTGATCGCTGTTGCTTCAACTGTGGCCAGCTCGGGCATTACATCAATGAGTGTCCCAAGCCCAGGCAGATCAGGCCCAACCCGTAGAATCAGGGTGCAGGAAACAAGCCTGCCACTCCGGCCAAGAAGCCCATGGTTCAAGTACGCCAGGGCAAGCTAAACTTCACCGCCATGAGTGACATCCCAGAAGGAGCTTCAGTGCTCACGGGTACATTCTATATCAACGACACTCCTGTTAAGATTTTATTTGATTCAGGAGCCACTCATAGTTTCATAAGTGAGAGTCTACTAGACAAGTTGGGTGTAAAAGGAGTACAAACCAAATCAGCTTATAAAATTACCACCCCAGGTGGGGACATCACGTCTCATTTAGTGACTTTCGGAGTTCCTTTAAGACTAGGAAGTAAGGTTATTCAATCCAATCTCATAACCATCACATTGGGAAGCATGGATGTTATCTTGGGTATGGAATGGATGAATCAACATAAGGTGATTCTAGATATATCAGATAGGTCGTAGAGATCAATTCTCCTACAGTCGGGCACACCACCTTGTACCTACCTTTCAAGGACGGTACCGATTCTTGTGCCTATGTGACCATTATCTCCCCTATTGATGAAATTCCAGTAGTGTGCGAGTACCCGGATGTCTTTCCCGATGAGTTGCCTGGTATGCCACCAGACAGAGATGTTGAGTTTGTGATCGAACTCCATGAAGGATCGGATGGCGACTAGAGAGGGGGGGAGTGAATAGGAGCTGGTAAAAATTCTTCTCAAAGATCCCGGCCTGTACCCTAGACAATTCCCGGTCACACACAAGCGATGGATCGAATCACACACCAACCGCCAAGACAACAAGGTTATGGATCAACTTCAAGTCTTAGAAACGATTCCTTGAAGCACACGCGGAAGCACGAAAGAAGGAGGAAGGAATCGAATCAAAGAACAAAGCTGTCAGCCTCGGGCGGATTGTCCGGCCAGGTGGGGCGGACTGTCCGCAAAGGCCGCGCGGACAGTCCGGCCAGGTGCCGCGGACAGTCCACAAGGGACACGCGGACCGTCCGGCCGGGAGCCACGGACCGTCCGTTAAAGACAACAGAACCACCAGAACCAACCCGAGAAAAACGGACCGTCCGCGAAGACCGGGCGGACCGTCCGCTTGGGCTCCAGACCGTCCGCTACAGAACCTCGGACAGTCCGCGAACCGGCTGCAACGAAAACCTAAAACAAAACCGGATCGAAAGCAAAGGCGCGCAAGAACACGACGAACACGCGAAGAACACGCAGCCCGCGGACCGTCCGCCACTGCCTCGCGGACCGTCCGCCACTGCCTCGTGGACCGTCCGCGCCGCACGGACAGAGCAGAAAACTGCTCGACCCCGAGGGTCAACTCTCCCAATCCATCACCGGATCTCCCAAACGGTAGAAGCTGTTGAGACAAGAGTTTGGGGACATAAAAGCGTCAACCAAGGATGCTATACCCCAAAAATTTCGCCTCCTAACTTCCTAAATCATCGGGAATCGCGGATCCTTTGAAAACCACCAAAAACTAGAGCTCCGAACGAGAATCCTTGAATCGAAGTGGTTTCCTGGCGTTTGAGGGCACAAGATCAATCCCAAAGATGCACAAGACATCCATCCATGTTTCCCTCAAAGAAATCCGGGGAGAAACCCACTCAAATCTGCGGAACCACACCAAGAACAAAGGCACCAAAAACAAGCACGAAAAAGACCACGAAAATCACAACGCCGAATTTTCTATAAAAACCAGGAAAGATTCACAAGGTCTAGCATGCCGCCCTAGCATCCATCCCTCTCAACAAATCTCTCATGAAGCTCTCATGCTAGCCTAGAGAAAATGGAGAAGAAACTAGACCAGGAAAATGAGAAAGAGGAGGGGGAAATGAAACCCTAAGTCACAGAGAGAGAGCCATCCACACACACTCATGGCTTATATATCGGGTCCCGCCAGTGTGGGAAATGACTGGACTACCCCTAACTCAACTACTGGCGATACAATCCACGCAGGGGCATTTATGTAATGTTTGTGGGTCTTGCCATCGGACGGCCACGCCTTCGCCGCACCCCGCGTCCTCCCGACGCAAGCCATGCGATCCCGCCGCGTGTCCTCCGCTTCGAAGCTTCCCGACACGCCCGGATCCCGTCTCCGTCGTGTTGAGTCTTCGGACTTGGTTTTGAGGCGCAAACCAAGAAACTGTCCTCCGATGGTTTTGTGGGCAAACCACCAAACCCTGCGTGCTCGGCCCGGCCTCCCGGCACCGTACACCGGCTCGATTGTCCACGACTTCGTCTTGCTCATCTCGCCACCATGTGGCCCTCACCTAGCCCCACCGTCCACCGGGTCCCTCGAACCGAGCCTACTTGTCTCTCCATCTCCCGGAGGCCCCTCAAGACTGAACACCTTTCGTGCCCGTTCTTCACCTGCAACAACACGAACTAGGCCGTAGCCTACACCTGCGCACTGAGCCAAGAGTCAGTCCAACACCCGTTGTCAATCACTCATCACTGAGGAGCGGTCATCCACCGACCACCGGGACGCTCCTGGTCCTCAATCTCCCCCTTGATGAGTGCATTGACAACACACAACGCGAAATGAAATTCAGAGAAAGAAAGTAAGAAGAAAGAAAAACAAAGAAGCTCAACTCATGACCAAAACCAAGGAAAGGCAAAGAAAAGGCAAAGAAAGGTCACAAGCCGAGCAAAGCACAAACTCCACACTGAAAACAGCAAGAAAGCTCCCCCTGAACAAATGCAAGCTCCCCCTGAACATGTGGATGCAAACTTCCAAATTTTAGCTCTCCTCTTCTGAATTTGCATTAAGCTCACCTCTTCTCCCCCTTGTTGACAATGTATGAATCAAGGTGAAAAATGCAGGAATGTAATAGAAGGCATATAAACATCTACATGAGCTTCTCAAATAGGCCAAATCGATTGTCAAAGGCTAGAAATGAGACAAAGAGCACATATATGGATCAAAACATAGTCAAAGCATTGCCACAAGTAATATATGAAAATATAGGCATGTGACAAAGCAAATTTTCAGATTGAAGCAGTTTTATCCAAAGATGGCTCACTTCAAATGTAAAGGCCTATCCATGTCATATTCGAGCCAAAAACATGCATATCATCCAGAGATCATACAAGGATATCCAATTCTCAACAAAAGATCATTGCAAACACCCATAAAGCAAAGCATGTCATGTTAAAGCTCATGAGCCATGTGTCCACTTCGGGGAGACTTCTCCACTGGTGAACATCATGCAACATGTTTTGCACCCATGTGTAAAAGATAAGACATTTTAAGCATAAACATGGTGGATGGATCATTTTTCAAGCATACACACTTCTTTTCAAGATTAATTCATTTCATGGTACATGAAGTGCCTTTGCGGCAAAACGAAGCTTATGCTCCTCCATGAATGCAACATAGGCTAAACATTCACAATGATATTCGGCCTTTGGCCCAAATGCAAGAAAAAGACATCCAAGCACAATCTAAGCATAGAAAGCACATTTAGACCAAAACGTGACATGGATACACTACTACACATGAGTGGAGCATATTTCATCAAATTTAGTCAAGATTAGCATTTGATTCAAAAAGGGCTATCTCACAACACATATATCTCAAATATTCCAAGAGCATAGCCTCACACAGTCATTTCTCCACACATATGGCCAATATCTCACAAGTAGCCAAAGAAACTCAAATAAGGCATATGAAAGAAGCTCATCATCCTAAAATGCAATATGATACAAATGCAACATGATATATAACAAGATGGCTATCCTACCATAGTTTATACATCAAGCAAAGCATGTATATACATCAAAGTAAACATGGTATGATACATATGGTACAAAAGGAAATCCCCCAAGAATCAACTAGAAAGGGCAACAAACCCCAAGTTCCCCCCGCAAGCGCACAAATGTAGCTTGGTCGAGAGGCTTTGTAAAGATGTCTGCAAGCTGATCTTGGGTAGGGACATAACTCAACACAATGGTCCCTTTCTCCACATTGTCTCTCAAGAAATGGTATCTCACTTCTATGTGTTTGGTTCTGGAGTGAAGCACTGGGTTTTTCGCTACGCTTATGGCACTGGTGCTAGCACAAAGAAGTGGGATCTGGGTGCACTCCTCACCAAAGTCTCTCAAAGTGTATGAGATCCACAACAGCTGGGAACAACAACTCGTGGCTGCAACATACTCTGCCTCGGTGGTAGACGGAGCTACACTAGACTGCTTGCGGGAAGACCACGAAACCAATGAGGACCAAAGAAACTGACAAGAACCAGAAGTAGACTTCCTCTCGACTCGGCAACCGGAAGAAATCCGCATCGAAAAACCATGAAGAGAAAGAGTCGAGGAGGAAGAATACCAAAGGCCAAGACCGGGGGCGGATCGTAGGTACCTGAAGATCCTCTTGACGGCCTGTCGATGTGATGTCCTCGGCGAAGCCTGAAAACGAGCGCATAGACACACACTGAACTGTATGTCTGGTCTCGTCGCCGTCAGGTAGAGGAGGGAGCCGATCATGCTCCTGTACTCCCACTGGTCCACTGGTTCTCTATCCTCGTCCGCATCCAAGGTAGCCGTACTGCCCATGGGTGTCGACATAGGCTTCACATCTTGCATCTGGAACTTCCTCATCATGTATTTTGTGTACTTGGTCTGATGTACAAATGTTTTGTCCTTCACTTGCTCGATCTGCAACCCGAGAAAGTACTACAACTCGCCCATCATGCTCATCTCGAATTCCCTGCTCATCTCATCTGCAAACTTGGCAACCAGGTTATGTGACGAGCCACCAAAGACCATATAATCCACATATATCTGCACAACCAACAAGTCATTTCTATGCTTGAGGAGAAACAAGGTCCTATCCACGGTACCCATCACGAACCCTCTGCTCAACAGAAAACCTCTCAATCTCCCATACCAAGCCCGGGGCGCCTGTTTCAACCCATACAGAGCCCTTTTCAACTTGTACACCCTGTGTGGATACTTCTCACTCTCAAACCCCGGTGGCTGCTTCACATACACCTCCTCCTCTATGACCCCGTTCAGAAAAGCACTCTTCACATCCATTTGAAACAACTTGAACCCTTTAGCCATAGCAAAGGCTAGAAGGATTCGAATTGCCTCAAGACGGGCCACAGGAGCAAGGTCTCCTCATAGTCGATCCCCTCCTTCTGACTATAACCCTGAGCAACAAGTCTGGACTTGTTCCTCACAACCATCCCAATTTCACCCTCTTTGTTCTTCCAAACCCACTTGGTTCCTATAGGATGGCGATTTGGAGGTGGTTCAACTATCTCCCACACCTGGTTCCTCTCAAAGTTTTCCAACTCCTCATGCATAGAATTGACCCAGTCTGCATCAGATAAAGCGTGTCCAATGTCCTTGGGCTCAAAGGAGGCAACAAATGCAGCATGAGCGAAATGAGAGGAATTCCTAGACCTTGACCGTGTAGTACGTTCGTCGATGTCCCCAATGATCTTCGATAGGGGATGCACTTCTTGAATCCGCCGGGGAGCCTCACGCCTCGAGACTACCTCCCCCTCAACTTTAGCTTTTCTCGCCTGGTCCTCTTGTCGCACCGTCGTTGTCCATGATGTAGATGGTCCACCCTCCGTAGTGGTCGTAGGGGAAGTAGTGGGTACACATTCAGCTTCGGGCGCATGGTTCTCTCCATTATCATCTCCAGCTTCATCCTTCTCCTCTTCAAAGAGGTCCTCGGCCATCTCCTCATCACCTGCACATTCAAAGCCAAGAGAGGTACATGGCATTGTCTCGTCGAAGGTTACCTCGCAAGTCTCCATGATTTTGTTAGTCTCAAGGTTAAGCACCCAATAGGCTCTAGAATGATTAGCATATCCAAAGAAAATCCCATCACTAGACCTATCCTCAAACTTGTCAAGTTTTCCCTTCTTAAGAATAAAGAACTTGCATCCAAAGACTCGGAAATGACTCACCTTGGGTGCCCGACCATGCATAAGCTCATAAAAGGTCTTCCTCTTGAAAGCTCGCAATAAAATCCTGTTGGAGACATGACAAGCCGTATTGACCGCCTCAGCCCAATACCTCCTAGGAGTCCTGTGCTCATCGAGCATCGTCCTAGCCATCTCAGAAAGAGTCCAATTTTTCCTTTCCACGACTCCATTTTGAGGGGGCACATAAGGGGTCGAATACTGATGTTCAAGACCTAGATCACGACAGAAGGCATCAAAACGAGAGTTCTTGAACTCTGAGCCATTATCACTACAGATAGCTCGAATGGCATTCCCATGCCTCTCGTTTTTCAACCTCACGATCAGATCTCGAACAAAACCAAATGTCTCACTCTTGTCCTCCAAGAAAAACACCCAGGCATAGCGAGACTAATCGTCCACCACAACAAGGACATACCACTTCCCACCCACCGAGCGAACTCGAGCTGGCCCAACAAGGTCCATATGCAACAGCTCTGTCGGACGCTCGGTCATGACATCGGTCAGAGGTGGATGGGGAGTGGCTACCATCTTGCCATGCCTACACAGAGCACAAACCAAATCCTTCTCAAACTTCAACCTCGGCAATCCTCGGACAAGGTCAAGCCCACTCAAGCGGGAAACCAAATCAAAGCTCAAGTGACCCAACTGCTTATGCCATTTCCACAAATCAGAAGAAGGACCGGCCATCAAACAGCGAGCAGGACCCAAAGAACGAGAGAAATCAGCCCTGAAAATCTAACCCTCGGGGATGATCATACAGACAAGATCACCTCGAGAATCCAGCAAACGAGACTCACCAGACTTGAAACGCACCTCAAAACCCTCATCAAGCAACTGAGAAACCGAAAGCAAATTGAAACCCAAAGACTTCACAAGAGCAACTCTCTTCAACGTTACCTTGTCACTCACATGCACAACACCTTCAGAAATCACCCTTCCTCGTCCATTGTCCTCAAATGTGATGTACATCTTTTCCTTCACTAGGGTGAGGTTGGAGAACCACTTCTTATCTCCGGTCATGTGTCGGGAACATCCGAAGTCGATCAACCAAATGTTCTCCAAGCCTCCTGCCTGTAGTCAGAAACAAGATCGAGAATGAGCCAACGACTCCACACTGGGGTTAGCACAAAGAAAGTTGAACTAGTGTCGAGCCATCTGCTCAAAAGAGGGGTTATCAAACATCATTCCCTTGCCACCAAACTTCACACGTCCCATGGAAGGAGTACGAGCACCACGAGGGGGAAAACGTGGTCCGTAGTTCCTCTGGAACCCAAAGCTGCGATCATCTCCCCTAAACCCATATTGAGGACGAGTAGGGGGACGTCCAGCAAAACCACCACGAGCCCGACCAAACCTCTCACCAGCATACACACCATCATCTCTCCTATCAAACCTCTCACCACCACCTCTCTGTGGGAACCTACCACCCTGAGCTCCAACTCTACCAACACTCCTCACACTTCCCACACCCCGTGGAAGTGGCACTCTAGGCTCAGGAATACCATGAGACCGGCGATACCGTCCCGGTTTGCTTGCTCCCTAGCAAGCCTCTCATCCCTCTTCCTCTTGTAGCAAAACTCTGCTAGATGTCTCTCCTTGCCACAATACTCACACCTGAAGGGGATGGGTTTTGGTTTTGGCTCTGGCTTCTCTCTAGGTTTCTCACCCTTCTCACTCACAAACTTCACCGGTTTCTGGAAGTCATTTGTTTTACGTGGGAATTTTGGTGGATCTTGGGTTGTGTAAAGCTTGTTGCAAAGGTGGTTGGGCTTTGGTGTAAAAGAGTTCTTGGGTGCTCTTGGAAGTGGGACTTGGATGTCTCCAATCACCTCAAACTCGGGGTTAGACTCAACACACTTCTCATACACACTCTCCCCACTGTTTTCTCCCACTTTCTCACCCAACTTCTCAAAACCCAAACCACGACCATCAGCTCTCTTGAACTCCTCAATCATTATTTTCAATTGAGGTTCCTGCCCGGACAACCAACCCAACACTTTCCTCAAATAGTCATTCTCCTCATAGATGACATCCAAACGGGAAGTAAGTTAAAGATTGCACAAAGTAACTTCATCACAGCTAGTGCATGCATTGACAACAGGAGATTTCAAAGAAGCTTCCAAAGTGCTAATGGTAGAACGAGCATCAACAAGCTTAGCATGCATAGTAGGACATGATTTACAAGCACCAAGCAAAGTGGGTCTAGCCCTAATCTCATCATACTCAGTCCTAAGAGCATCTAGTTTAGCCAAAGTAGAAGCATTCTTTTCATTAAGCAACTTGATCTCATTCAACCATGCATTACACTCAGTGCATTCAACATCATCAGAAATAGTAGGAGTAAGTTTCAAAGAGTCATTCTCAAGTTTCAATTCAAGCAATGTAGACTCTAGCTCTCCTACTTTCTCACTAGCATGCTCAAGTTGAGCCCTAAGATCTTTTCTCATCTTCTTAGCATCTCTCAACACACTATCACGGTTGTCAATCAAGCCATTCAACCTAGTGATCTCAGCAAGCAAAGAGTCGGGGTCACGATTTACCTCATCCTCCGAGTCGGAGTCGCTGTCTTCCTTCTCGCTCTTCTTGCTGCTTGAGCTATGGGCCATGCCACAAAACCCTTCAAGCGCCACACAGCTCAATCCACTGAGGTTCCGGCTTGTACTCTTCTTGCCCTTGCGCCTCCCGGCGTCTTCATCTTCACTGCTTGAGCTTGACTGCACGTCGCTTGAGCTTGAGTCGACGTCGCTTGCACCGGCCACCATGGCTCTTGCCTTGTCCTTCTTGTAGCCACCCTTGCTCGGTCGCCGCTTGTCCTTGTCCTTGCTCTTGGACTTGCTGAAGTGCTTGCCCTTGGAGGAGTACTTGTCTTCACGCCTTGGGTGCGCCTTGTACTCGCTCATCTTGTACTTGTTTTCCTCCGCTTCCGGGCACTCGGCAATGAAGTGTCCATGCTTGCCACCCTTGTAGCATGTCCCCGAGCTCTGCCTTGCATTCCTCCGGCTCTCATGTAGTCGATCAAACCTCCTTGAGAGCAAGGCCAGCTCCTCCTCGCCCAGCACATCAAACTCCTCATCTGGAATAGACATAAGAGAAGACAAGGAAAACTGTCGATAGGAAGGGTTAGCTTTGCCCTTTGATCCTCCCACAAGAGCAAGACTATGGTCAGTCGAGCCCTCATGCTTGGATTGCAACTTCCTGTCAACCTCAGCCGACTTAAGCTTAGAAAAGAGGTCATCCAACTCAATGGACAAATATTGCCTGGACTCCTTGATGGCCTCAACCTTAGCACCCCAAACATTTGGGTCCAAAATATGCAAGAGCTTCAAAGCTTGATCATGCTCAGTGTAAGGGAAATCCTCAACATTGGCCTTCATGTTGTTCACGATGGCGGTGAACCTCTGAAACATTGCATCACTGTCCTCACTGGGAAGTTGAGTAAAGTTCTCATATTGCATCCGGTAAGAAACAAAGAGGCGAGCCTTCAAATGGTTATCACCACCGTGAGCAACCAACAACTTCTCCCAAATTTGCCAAGCAAGATTCAAATGGCGAACACGCTCGAACTCCGGATCACACAAGCTTCGGACCAAGTGATCAACGGCTTTTGCATTTGCCTCATACTCGGCCTTAGCACCGGCATCGGTCACCATAAGAGTATGGATGTTGGTCGGAATAGCATAGGTCTTGTCAAGCACAATGAAATTCAACAACTTGCCATGAAGAAAGATCATCATAGGAGCCGCCCACTTGTGGTAACACTTCCCATTGAAGTGCGGAGGACCGCCCCGCTCAACGTACGCCATCTTAGAATTCAAGACTTGTCAAAGTCATGAAGAATCCGGCACCAAGCTTTGATACCAATTGAAGGATCGGATGGCGACTAGAGAGGGGGGGGAGTGAATAGGAGCCGGTAAAAATTCTTCTCAAAGATCCCGGCCTATACCCTAGACAATTCCCGGTCACACACAAGCGATGGATCGAATCACACACCAACCGCCAAGACAACAAGGTTATGGATCAACCTCAAGTCTTAGGAACGATTCCTTGAAGCACACGCGGAAGCACGAAAGAAGGAGGAAGGAATCGAATCAAAGAACCAAGCTGTCAGCCTCGGGCGGACTGTCCGGCCAGGCGGGGCGGACTGTCCGCAAAGGCCGCGCGGACAGTCCGGCCAGGTGCCGCGGACAGTCCGCAAGGGACACGCGACCGTCCGGCCGGGAGCCACGGACCGTCCGTTAAAGACAACAGAACCACCAGAACCGACCCGAGAAAAACGGACCGTCCGCGAAGACCGGGCGGACCATCCGCGCGGGTTCCGGACCGTCCGCTACAGAACCTCGGACCGTCCGCGAACCGGCTGCAACGAAAACCTAAAACAAAACCGGATCGAAAGTAAAGGCGCGCAAGAACACAACGAACACGCGAAGAACACACAGCCCGCGGACCGTCCGCCACCGCCTCGCGGACCGTCTGCGCCGCACGGACAGAGCAGAAAACTGCTCGACCCCGAGGGTCAACTCTCCCAATCCATCACCGTATCTCCCAAACGGTATAAGCTGTTGAGACAAGAGTTTGGGGTCATGGAAAGCGTCAACCAAGGATGCTATAACCCAAAAATTTGCCTCCTAACTTCCTAAATTATTGGGAATCGCGGATCCTTTGAACACCACCAAAAACTAGAGCTCCGAACGAGAATCCTTGAATCGAAGTGGTTTCCCGGCGTTTGAGGGCACAAGATCAATCCCAAAGATGCACAAGACATCCATCCATGTTTCCCTCAAAGAAATCCGGGGAGAAACCCACTCAAACCGCGGAACCACACCAAGAACAAAGGCACCAAAAACAAGCACGAAAAAGACCATGAAAATCACAATGCCGAATCTTTTATACAAACCAGGAAAGATTCACAAGGTCTAGCATGCCGCCCTAGCATCCATCCCTCTCATCAAATCTCTCATGAAGCTCTCATGCTAGCCTAGAGAAAATGGAGAAGAAAATAGACTAGGAAAATGAGAAAGAGGAGGGGGAAATGAAACCCTAAGTCACGGAAAGAGAGAGCCATCCACACACACTCATGGCTTATATATCGGGTCCCGCCGGTGTGGGAAATGACTCGACTACCCCTAACTCAACTACTGGCGATACAACCCACGCAGGGGCATTTATGTAATGTTTGTGGGTCTTGCCATCGGACGGCCACGCCTTCGCCGCACCCCGCGTCCTCCCGACGCAAGCCATGCGATCCCGCCGCGTGTCCTCCGCTTCGAAGCTTCCCGACACGCCCGGATCCCGTCTCCGCCGTGTTGAGTCTTTGGACTTGGTTTTGAGGCCCAAACCAAGAAACCGTCCTCCGATGGTTTTGTGGGCAAACCACCAAACGCCGCGTGCTCGGCCCGGCCTTCCGGCACCGTACACCGGCTCGATTGTCCATGACTTCGTCTTGCTCATCTCGCCACCATGTGGCCCGCACCTAGTCCCGCAGTCTACCGGGTCCCTCGAACCGAGCCTAGTTGTCTCTCCATCTCCCGGAGGCCCCTCAAGGCTGAAGACCTTTCGCGCCCGTTCTTCACCTGCAACAACACGAACTAGGCCGCAGGCTACACCTGCGCACTGAGCCAAGAGTTAGTCCAGCACCTGTTGTCAATCACTCATTACTGAGGAGCGGTCATCCACCGACCACCGGGACGCTCCTGGTCCTCACTCCAGCCCGGTACCGCACCCATTTCCAAAAGTCCTTATCGTATGCCACCCAAAGAGTTAGCCGAACTAAAAACACAACTCCAAGAATTGTTAGATAAGGGTTATATTTGCTCAAGCTCTTCCCCTTGGGGTTGCCCTGCTCTCTTTGTCAAGAAGAAAGATGGTAGCTTGAGAATGTGCGTAGATTACCGACCGCTCAATGCAGTCACCATCAAAAACAAATACCCGCTTCCCCGAATCGATGTTCTTTTTTATCAATTGGCTGGTGCCAAAGTCTTCTCTAAAATCAACCTTTGTTCTGGCTACCACCAAATCAAGATTCGACCTTACGACGTTCCTAATACCGCTTTTTCCACTCGTTATGGTCTTTACGAGTTCTTGGTGATGTCTTTCGGATTCACAAATGCCCCAGCCTACTTCATGTACCTCATGAACTCCGTGTTCATGACGGAAATCGATAAATTCGTCGTAGTCTTCATCGATGATATCCTCATCTATTCCAAAAGTGAGAAAAAACACGCCAAACATCTCCGAGTTGTCCTTCAGCGTTTGCGAGATCACAAGCTTTATGCTAAGTTCTCCAAATGCGAATTCTAGTTGAAAAGTGTGAAATTCTTAGGGCACACCATTTCCCACAATGGTCTCCGTAGATCCTAGCAAAGTTCAAGAGGTGATGGAGTGGAAACCACCCAAGTCCGTACACCAAATCCGCAGTTTCCTAGGATTGGCGGGATATTACCGTCAATTCATTCCTGACTTTTCTAGAATCACAAAACCCATGACCGAATTACTCAAGAAAGGAGTGAAATTCGTGTGGAGCGAATCATGTGAGAAAGCTTTCCACACCTTAAGGCAACATCTAACTTCAGCCCCAGTGCTAGTGCAACCGGATAATTCCAAACCGTTTGAAGTTTTCTGTGACGCATCAAGCACGGGTCTTGGCTGTGTCCTTATGCAAGAGGGCCGAGTCATTGCCTATGCTTCACGGTCACTTCGACTTCTTGAACTCAATTATCCTACCCATGATCTTGAGTTAGCTGTTGTTGTCCATGCCCTCAAGATATGGAGGCATTATCTAATGGGTAATCATTGCAATATCTTCACTGATCACAAGAGCCTCAAATACATCTTCACCCAGTCAGAATTGAATATGAGACAGAGAAGATGGCTTGAATTGATTAAGTATTATGATCTAGAAGTGCACTATCACCCCGTCAAGGCAAATGTTGTTGCGTATGCTCTTAGCCGCAAAGATCATTGCAACCACCTAGAGTTGGAGCCAGTTAGTGAACCGTTGTGTGAAGAAATGAGAAGGCTCAACTTAGAAGTGGTACCGCAGGGAATTCTTTATGCCCTGATGGCAGAGTCCGATCTTTATGACAGAATTGTCACTGCCCAGCGCAATGATGAAGACATTCAAACCATCAAACAGAAACTAGCCGAGGGAGACCCCAAGTACACTTGTTTCCAGAAGGACCACTAGGATGTGGTCTGGTTTGGGAAATGTCTAGTGGTCCCCGTTGACCCGGAAATTTAAAAAATTATTCTAGATGAGGCTCACATGTCCAAATTCTCTATTCATCCCGGTAGTACCAAGATGTACCAAGATCTGAAGCAGAACTTTTGGTGGTCCAACATGAAGGGGGATGTAGCCAAGTATGTAGCCGAGTGCGATACTTGCCACCGAATGAAAGCAAGTCATTTGAAATCGGCCGGTGTACTCCAACCCCTGTCGATACCTATGTGGAAGTGGGACGATATTAGTATGGATATTACCCCTAACAGCTAGAAACAAAGACTCTATTTGGGTAATCGTAGACAGACTCACCAAGACCGCTCACTTCATTGCTATGCACACCACTTACTCCGTACAACAATATGCAGAGTTGTACATGGATCACATAGTTCGTTTGCATGGAATCCAACTATAATCACTAGTAGAGGGACTCAGTTTGTAGCTTGTTTTTGGGAACAATTGCATGAGTGTTTGGGAACCCAACTGATCCGCAGTTCCAGTTATCATCCGCAGACCGATGGTCAGACGGAAAGAATAAATCGGATTTTGGAAGATATGTTGAGAGCAAGCATCTTGCACTTTGATAAGAGTTGGGAGAAATGTTTGTCCTTGGCAGAGTTCTCCTACAATAACAGCTATCAAGCCAGTTTGAAAATGGCACCGTTCGATGCTCTTTACGGACGTAGATGCCGCACTCCGCTGAATTGGTCAGAGGCCGGAGAGAGAACACTCTTTGGACCGGAATTAGTTAATGAGGCCGAAGAAAGAGTGCGAGTGATAAGAGAGAATTTGAAGATGGCACAGATGAGGCAAAAGAGTTACCATGACAAGGGAACTGCACCTCGACACTTTGAAGTGGGAGATTACGTATATTTGAAAGTGTCCCCCACCAAAGGTGTGCAAAGGTTCGGAGTCAAGGGAAAGTTAGCCCCGCGCTACATTGGACCATATGAAGTTATAGAAGTATGTGGACCCGTGGCTTACCGTATCCAATTGCCAGAACGGTTTTCCGCAGTTCACAATGTGTTCCATGTAACTCAATTGAAGAAGGGAATGCCTGTGCCGGAGAACGAAATCATCACAGAAGCTAATGCTTGGATTGAGCTGGATTTCTCGCTCATCGAGCACCCATTGAAAGTATTAGACCAAAAAGAGCGAAAGACCCGAAGGCAGACTGTACGGATGTACAAGATCCAATGGAGTCATCACACAGAGAAAGAAGCAACGTGGGAGACGGAGGACTATCTTAACACTAAGTATCCGGGCTTCCAACAATCTCGACATCGTGAGTTCTTCTCCCTATCTCTTCGATATCAAATCGAATCTCAGGACGAGATTCTGTTTAAGGGGGGTAGGCTGTGACGCCCCAGGTTTTTAATTAGCCTTAATAGCCGGTCAAATAGTCAACAGTGGTCAAACCACGGTCAACCTGGGCCCTCACCTCGAAAAACTCACTAACCCACCCTAGTGACCCCATTTGACTAGTAAACACACTTGTGGGGCCAACCCATGGTCAAAGGTTTGGTCAAACCCCTTGCCACCCTAGTGTCCACAGGTGTCTGCCGGAACTTTTGCCGCGTTCTCCAAAATTCACCTAAACACTTAAAATTCTACCTTAATGAAAGTTGTCCATCTTGATGAGGGACACAACTTTCATGTAGAATGGCATTTCAAATTTGGAGTGGAAAAGCTTGAAAAAGTCATTGCAAGGCAGAATTTACTGCTGGCCAAGACAGTAAGACATTCACTTTTGCCATTCAAATAATTCCAATTATGTGCAGAAAAACCCTATATAACCTTTGTAGAAAATGTTAAGGGTAACTAGATCTACAACTTTGGTATTCATCACTTGGTCGACTTCTATACAAAAATCTAGAGCTTTTCCATTTCAAAGACAGCACCAGTGAAACTTTTTGGGCCAGAGCGCCGCGCGCGCGCGCGCGCGCGCGCGCCCGCGCGCCACCCGTCGCCGCCGCGCGCCGCCGTCCCCGGCATCCGTGCCCACGCCTCCCGAGGCCGCGCCCGGTCCAAGGCGCGCTCCGCCCAAGCCGACCCGCGCCACAACGCCCCCCGCCCCGAGGGCGCGCCGAGTCCGCGCCCGAGCGCCACCGTAGGCGCGCGCGCGCCACGGACCGGTGGTCCATCGGCGGCGTCGCCGCCGTACGCGTGATGCCCGAGCTGCCGTAGCACGGCGGGCATCTCCGCCGTCATCCCCCGTCACCCACGGGCGTCCCAAGCCGCTTATTAAAGCCGCTTGCCCCCCCTCCGCGTGCCACCGCGTGCTCCCCCTGCCATTGCTGCCGCCGCACGGTGCTAGAGCCCACCACCCGTGCTCGCCGCCGGCCAGCTGGCCTGTTACTTTCCCTAGCTCCCAGTGTAGCTCGTGCGCTCGCTTGTTGCCCAACATTTCACCTCCTTACCGCCCTTTCCCGAGCCGCCGCGGCCACCGCCGCCGGCCACCGCTGAAACCCGTCGCCGGCCACTCCTCCACCCCAACTTCGGCATCGCACAGCCCCTAGGTGAGCACCTGGTGGAGCATGGCCGCTTGCCCGGCCGGCGGCGCCGCCGGCTCGCCGGCGTTGGCCGCGCCCGCGCCGCCCTCCCCGGCCAGGGGCTACATTGCGACGATTCAACTCTTTCTAAGGTGTTTTGTGCTAGATTCAGGGCTTGGGTGTAAAGAACTCTATCTAGGTTTTCTTACAGTTCAGTCCAGCACACTAGAAAATTCCTAGAAATTTGTAGAAACATCAGAAAAATGCCAAACCTATTTTGTTGGGTTCAGGGAGAGAAATCCCACAACTTTTGTTATTCTCACATGGCTTGATTCTAAATATTTTTAGCATGAAAAATACAAATGTGAAAAACCTAGATCTGTCATAACTTTAAATATATAACTCCTCTGTATCCCAATTTTGGATATGCTGTGTGTAAGGTCATGACTAGCTCCTGTGCCAAAAATTGCACAAAGTTATGAAGTGGATTTTGTTAAATAAATTGTTTTCCATTTCTGCAGAGACTGCCTAGATGATTTTTCTTGCTAAATATGTTTATGCTTTTGAGCTCAACCTGTTCACACTGTCTTGTAATATCAAAATACACATCTTGTAAATTAATCATGATTTTTGGCTTACCAAAAATAATTATCCTCAATTTGTGCATGATTACCTTTGTAAAATAATGAGCTAAGATCAGTAGAGTCTCTAGGTGAATATGCTGGTTCTTTGGGCTTTTTTAGGACCAGAGAGCATGCATGAGAAAGTTGAGATAATTTTGATTCTTAATTATTTTTGTATGCATTTAATTTGAATCACTAAGATAGCCTTTGTTATTTTCAATAGTATTTAATTTCGTAGCATCCAACACTTACATGTGGGTCCAATGGACCAGGATAGGTGCTGATATGCATAAGAAACACTCCTTTAATTTTTGGTAATTTAATTGCTAAATAAAAGCTTAAAAGCCCCTTTTAATATTAAAGAGAAATAAAAAAGGAAAGCCCCTAATTAATTCTTTTTCCTTTTGATAGTATTACCGAATTTAATTAAAAGATAATTAATTATCCTTGCTGATAAGAAATTAATTCATGAATAAAAATATTATTCATACCTTTGCTTGTGAAATGAAAAGGATTAAAGCCTTCACATGAAATAACAAGTGCAATAAAAACCTTTATTCAAATGTGCAATAAAAGAATAACCCATGTACAACTAATAACCTTCCTAAAAGAGAAACACTATCTAGATACTTGTTAAGGTGAATATGACCAACAAGAGTTGGATAAGATAACTACCTATCACATCACCTGAACTTGCATTGCATTCCGTGTAGATCTTCCGGACGGTGATTACTCGCTTGTCCCGGAGACAGAGGAAGGAGGAGCGGAAGCTTAGCTGTAGTATGTGGAAGTGCTCGACACCGAGGGTGCCCAGGCTAACCCAGCTGACGAAGGCAAGCTCCGGTGCATCTAACCCAGTTTTCAAATTCTTTATTCAATTATCTATGGATGATTGTGCATTTACGTTCAGGAGTTGAATGAAATCCTAGATGCATGATCCATAGGTACCTTGTCCTTACTAGTATGATAGGTCGATAGCTGCTAAGCTATAGGACCGTTACAAGTTGAGTCATGACCTCACTCGCGAGAATAGGTTCCTAGATAGGAATCACAATATATCCTTAAATGGATTGCTCACGTGGTAAGAGCATGGGATCTGGGCTCCGGTCTAGTGGTTATGTGGGTTAAGTTTTTGAACGTACTAAGCACATGTCGGGTATGGGACCGGTAAGCCTAGTACCTTAATGAGGCGGCAAGGGATCCTACTATTACTACTCTTGGGATTCACTCTCACGGCTAGCTACCGGTGGTGTATGGTGAGTCCGGGTATCTCGTGGGGTATTCCGGATAGCCTGCACCAAAGACTGTAAGATTCGATCCGACCCGAGGATTTTTGGAAACAGCCTGGGAAAGTTGTCCTTTCATGGGCAGCTTACCGTGTGTTTGGGTTTACCTTGCAAGATTTAAATCAATCGATTGTCAGCCTCTCACCGTTATCCGAGACTACTTACTCCACTAGTCATGAGATCCCTAATGATGGAAGTTGATGAACACTATGTTTGATCAATTGTATTGTTCAACTTGTTTGCACTAGTTGGCTAATGTAGTAAAGATGAAACTACTAGAACTTGTGCTAAAATCTTGAAAGTAAGGACCTACTCTTTGTTACTTTTTAGCAAAAGCAACCCAGTAGCCAAAAAGCCTTTCATGGTCTAGAATTGGTTAAGTAGATATCACCAACGGGTAAGTCTTGCAGAGTATTAGTATACTCAGCCTTGCTATAATATGTTGATCCAGGTAATGCTTTCGGTGATGTGTGGCCCGGAGAGATCCCGCCCGGCTGGGAGCTGGAGTGGGTGGAGGACGACTATTGAAAGCATCATGGATGGCCTCCCGTGGTGTCTTCGCTGCCGTTAGTTTATTTCCACTCCTTTCGAAAACTCTGAACTATTTCGTCATCGCAAGAACTATGGTTTGTAATAAATAAACCCCTCGGGGTACAAATTTGGATATTAATGTTGTTGTATCTCTGGACTCGCCTTCGAGTGAGTTTTAATGCATATATTCGATCCTTGTTGCTTTTCAAGTGATTTACTGGGCGTTAACCCGGCAACTAACGACAGGATGATACTTTATTATTGCTTAATGACCAAAGTGGATCAGTCTTAGGCGATAGTACGGTATTTTCCTGGGCGGGTTCTCACAGGGTGACCGGGGGTGCGGCGACGGCGATGAGCGACGCCCCACTCAACATGGCCGCCGCCGCGGAGCCGCAGCAGGTGGCGGCGGCCATGAAGGCGGTCATAACCACGGCGATCACCGCGCCATCAATTTTGCCGGCACCGGCCCCAGTCAGCGGTAGTCAGGTGGCGGTGGTGGAGGTCCCGGACGACGACACCCCACCGCCCGGATGGGACCAGTGGGGGAGCCTGCCCGCACCAGCCCCCGAGCTCCCGGTGGGGGTGCTCGTGGTGAGGGATGATGGCTGTGTGATGTCGGGGCGCCCGGCGGACGGCGCCGGGGTCTCGTCGTCGCGCGCGGTCCCCCCATCTTCGAATGGCGCCGCGGCGCGCCCGGAGCAGGAGAGGGAACACGCCATCACGCTACCGGCCTACTTCGCCGATGCCCAGGCCTAGCAGGCGCTATGGCAGGAATTCCGCGACCACAGCGCCTCGCTCAACCGAGCGCTGAACGAGGCGTTGCGGATCCACAGTGGTCCTGCGCGGCGCGTCTTCCAGGTATGCGATTTGTTCGTTGAGTCTTGCGATTCTTCCCCTGTGTTCCTTCCGTGACTGCGCTTTCCCTGATCGGCGCCCCTTGGTCTTTATATGCCGGCGGCAGGAATTGAAGGATCGGGCCAAGGATAGGTATAGTGCCCTCGACCAGATGAGCTCAGAGCTCCGCCGGCTTCGGGAGCAGCGCGGCGCTCTCGACGCCCTCTTCAAGGCCCTGAGGACAGGCGACGGGTGGCTGGCGTACCGGGCGGAAGCCCTGCTGGACCAGCTCCTGGAGTTGGAAGCTCAGACCGCGGAGGGGGCCTCCGCCGTCGAGAAGGTGCGGACTGCACTCGTGGACCGGGACGAGGTGCTACAGTGGGCGAGGGAAGATCTGGCGAGGGCACGCACTCTGGCGGCAGAGTGGGAGACTGAGGTGGCCTCGGTTCGTGCCCAGCTTCAACAAGATTGCGCGACCTTCGAGGAAGCGCGCGCTTGGCAACGCCAGTCCGAGGAGAAGGCCAAGGTGGCGGAGGAACTGAGGACGAGCGTGACCGAGAAGACCGCGTCTCTCGCGTCGGCGGAGGAGCAGCTCCGGCTGGAGCGGGCCGCGCGCCAGCAGGTAGAGGACCAATTCTAGCAGGAGCGGGCTGCCCTCGTCCAGGCTCGGGCTGCCCTCGAGCGGGAACACCTGGCGCGGGAAAAGGTGCAAGGTCGGCTCCAACAAGAGCGCACCACGCTCGAGGGGGCGCAGGCAACCCTTAATCAGCGAGATGACGATGTCTCGGAGCTTAACGGGGAGCTGGTGCAGCTCAGCATCTCGCACAAGGACTTGCGCCGGTCCCTCGAGGAGCAGGAGGCCACGGTCCATGACCTTTGGCGAGAGGCCGAGGAAGCGTGCAAGGCCCTCGACTCGGAGAGGAAGCAGGTCGAAGATGAGTTGCGTTCTGCCCCTTTTCGTTCGTCGATTTGGCTTGCCCGGGATCCGCTCCCGACTTTTGTTTCTTTGTTGTTGGTTTTCAGGCCTGCGGACCGCCCTGGGGAACACGACCACTCAGGCCGAGGTTGTGTAGACGGCCTACAACTCCTCGCAACAGGAGTTGAAGGAGTTGAGGGCTGCCGCCCTCGAGGTCTACCAGGAGGTTGAGGAAGGCGAAGCGCAGACTGGGAGCTCGCTGGTGAGTCGCCTAAGCGCCCTCGGCGGGCACGTCTCCCAGCGCATGCTCCGCGCCCTTCACCTGGGCGTCAAGAAGGCCCTTGGCGTGGTGGCGTCCCATTACCAGGTCGACTTCGAGGCTGTATCCTCGGGCTACGTCATCCCGGTCAGCGTCGAGGACGAGGTGGCGATGGACCGTGCAGATGCGCTCGCCGCCACCGCCGCCGATATGCTCGCCGAGGACTTCACCGATTTCTTTTTCCCCGACACTCCCGTGGGTGGTGGCCCTCAAGCCTGAAAGTAGTTGGGCGTTCGTGCCCCTGTTGTTTAAGTAGTAGCATTCAGGCTGTGTGGCCGTGTAAATGAACAATTACTTGTTTGAGACATTCGAATGTTTGTAAATTGAAGTAATGTTTTTTTATTTCACTTGTCACGTTGTTCTGTCGCTCTTTTCCTTTGCATAGACGAATTTGAGGTAGGGAGGTTCGATTCCACGAGTAGCCCGCTGGTCCAGAGGCGAGGGAGAAGGGCCATATCCTCTCGGAAGCGTAGGCTATCTCCGGCTTGCGCGTCTTTCCCGCTTGGCCGCTCGCGCCCTGCCTTAATTCGCCTGAGGCTTAGGTCGAGTCATACTTAGCATGCTTGCGGATTTTTGCGAAAAAATGGGACCATTGTTTGGGGGGATGCCCCCCACAGTAGCCCCCGAGGGCGACTTGGTTTTCTGGGGGAAAACCAAGTTGCCCTTTGACTTTATTAATTTGAAAGAGTATACATTTGTACAACAAACTGGGGTGTTGGGTATGTAAATTACAAAAATAACTTGGAAATCCTTTCTAAGGGTAGAAGCGACGTAGCTGTTGGATGTTCCAAGCGTTGGTGAGTTCTTCATCGTCCTCGTTGGCCAGCTTGTACGTGCCGGGCTTGAGTACTTTCACCACGACGTAGGGTCCCTCCCATGGGGGCGATAGCTTGTAGCGGCCTCGATTGTCTTGGCGCAACCTTAGGACTAGGTCCCCTTCGTTGAAGTCTCGGCGCCGTATCTTCCAGGCCTGGTAGCGCCTCAGCGCGTGCTGGTACCTTGCCGACTGCATCAGGGCCACGGTGTGGGCCTCGTCCAGTTGGTCCAGCGAGTCCTCACGAGCTCACTGGTTGGTGCCTTCATCGTAGCCCCTGACTCTAGGCGACCCATATTCCAAGTATGTGGGGAGAACAGCCTCCGTGCCATAGACAAGGAAAAACGGGGTGAATCCCATGGCTCTGCTCGGGGTGGTTCTGAGGCTCCACACAACCGCTGGTAGCTCCTGGAGCCATTTGCGACCAGACTTGTTCAGTCTGTCGAAAATCCTGGGCTTGAGACCTTGTAGGATCATGCCGTTGGCGCGCTCCACTTGACCGTTGGTCTGTGGATGCGCCATGGCCGCCCAATCGACGCGGATGTGGAACTTGTCACAGAACTCCAGGAATTTTCTGCCCGTGAATTGGGACACGTTGTCGGTGATGATGGAGTTGGGCACTCCAAACCGGTAGATTATGTCAGTGAAGAACGTCACGGCCTGCTCTGCCCTGAGGTTCGTGATCGGGCGCACCTCGACCCACTTGGAGAACTTGTCTATGGCAACCAGTAGGTGAGTGTAGCCCCCGGGCGCTTTCCGCAAGGGCCCGACGATGTCCACACCCACACGGCGAAGGGCCATGTGACAGGGATTATCTGGAGGGCGTGCGCAGGGAGGTTGGTCTTGCGGGCGTAGAACTGGCACCCTTTGAAGGTGTGCATGATCTCGCTGGCATCAGCGACCGCAGTGGTCCAATCGAAGCCTGGACGGAATGCGTTGCCCACGAGGGTGTGTGGCTCTGTGTGGTGGCCGCACACGCCCGCATGAATATCTCGAAGGAGCTCGTGCCCCTGAGGGATGGGCACGCATCGCTGCAAGACGCCTGACGCGGCGCGCTTGTACAGCTCGCCGTCGATGAGGGTGAATGACTTGGCCATCCTAGCGATGCGTCTGGCCTTGGATTGGTCCGAGGGGAGTTCCCTCGATCCATCCAGGCGATGTATTTGTTTCGCCAGTCCTCCGCGCTAGGGACCGGCTCTGTATCCATGGTCTCGGCCTCGTCGGCGCCATACCCCTCGAGCAGGGAGAGTACAAACGCCTCGTTCGAGGGGTCCTCGTCAATAGGCTCCGCGCCTACTGGATTCGAGGGAGCCCCCGAGGGTTCCTCTTGGCTCGAGGGGTTCAGGTTGATGTTGACGGACGGCCTGGCGACATCCCGCGCAAAAACGTTTGGGGGAACAGTGATTCGCCCCGACGTGATTTTGGCGAGCTCATCCGCCTCCTCGTTGTACCGGCGGGGCACGTGGTTAAGCTCTATGCCGTAGATCTTGTCCTCGAGGGCCCGCACGGCATTGCAGTACGCCTCCATCTTGTCGTCGTGATAGCTCGCGTTCTTCATGACCTAGTCGATCACGAGCTGCGAGTCCCCCCTAATGTTGAGGCGCTTGATGCCCGTCTCGATGGCGATTCGGAGGCCGCAAAGAAGGGCCTCGTACTCTGCCATGTTGTTTGTCGCGGGGAAGTGCAGGCGCACCGCGTACCTCATGTGTTCTTCGAGGGGTGAGATGAAGAGCAGGCCTGCACTTGCCCCTGTCTTCATCACTGACCCATCGAAGTAGAGGGTCCAACACTCGGCCTGGATTTGCGGCAACAGCAGCAGCTGCGTGTCCATCCATTCGGCGACGAAGTCCGCTAAGATCTGGGATTTGATCACTTTGCGCGGCGCATAGGCGAGCGTTTCACCCATTAACTCCACAGACCACTTGGCAATCATGCCCACTGCATCTGGGTTTCGGATAATGTCTCCTAACGGAAAGGAGGAGACTACCGTGACCGGATGAGCCTCAAAGTAGTGGCGAAGCTTGCGCCGCGCGAGCACCACCGCGTAGATCAGCTTTTGGATCTGCGGGTGAAGCGCCTTGGTCTCGGACAACACCTCGCTGATGTAGTAAACGGGTCATTGGACTGGTAGGGCTTGTTCTTCCTCTGTGGTTGCGGCGACGTAGAGGTACAGAGGCTCGCCGTACTGGGGCGGCGTTAAGATCGGCGCGCGGGCCAGCGTCGCCTTGAGCTTGTCAAGCTCCTCCTGGGCCTCGACGGTCCAGGAGAAGCGCTCGTGCTTCCTCAAGAGTCGGTAGAGGGGCAGCCCCTTCTCGCTGAGCCGCGAAATGAAGCGGCTCAAGGCGGCGAGGCACCCCAGCACCTTCTGGACCCCCTTGAGGTCTCGAATCGGGCCCATCCGCTCGAGGGCCGTGACCTTCTCGGGGTTGGGCTCGATCCCCCACTGGGAGACGATGTACCCCAACAGCATGCCTCGCGGCACTCCGAAGACGCACTTCTCGGGGTTCAGCTTCACCCCGTTGGCTCGCAGGTAATCGAATGCCACACGTAGGTCGTTAACCAGGTTGTCTGCCTTCCTGGTCTTTACGATTATGTCGTCTACGTAAGCCTCAACAGTTCGCCCGATGTGACCCCGAAAACGTGTTGCATACATCGCTGGTATGTAGCGCCCGCGTTTCGGAGACCGAACGACATTGTTACATAGCAGTATATCCCGAAGGGAGTGATGAACGAAGTCGCGAGCTGGTCGGACTCCTTCAATTTTTTTGGTCGTACCCGGAATAGGCATCAAGAAAGCATAAGAGTTCGCACCCTGCGGTCGAGTCAACGATTTGATCAATTCGTGGCAAAGGAAAAGGAACTTTAGGACATGCTTTATTTAAGCTGATATAGTTTACACACATCCGCCACTTCCCATTCATTTTCTTAACTAATACGAGGTTAGCTAGCCATGTAGGGTGGAACACCTCCTTGATGAACCCGGCCTCGAGGAGCTTCTGCAGCTCCACTCCGATCGCCTGGCGCCGCTCTTCGTCAAAGCGGCGCATCCGTTGCTGCACGGCGTGGGAGTGAGGTAGGATATCAAGGGAGTGCTCGACGACCTCCCTCGGGATGCCTGGCATATCCGAGGGGCTCCACGCAAAGATGTCGGCGTTGGCGCGGAGGTAGTCGACGAGGACCACTTCCTATTTCGGGTTGAGGGTGGAACTGACCCTCAACACCTTGCCCTCGGGCGCAGCAGGGTCGAGGGGCACCTCTTTGGTTTGCTCAGCAGCCTCGAAGCTGCCGGCGTGCTTGGCGGTGGAGTCGAGGTCCTCCTTGACCAGCTTCTCCAGGTTCACCACGAGCGCTTCATCCAGCGCTAGCGCCTCAGCGTGCTCCACGCACTCGACATCGCAGTCGAACACGTGCTCGATCGAAGAGCCCACGGTGATGACGCTCTTGGGTCCCGGCATCTTCATCTTGAGGTAGGTGTAGTTCGGGACCGCCATGAACTTGGCATAGCACGGCCTCCCGAGAATGGCGTGGTACGCGCCCCTGAACCTCACCACCTCGAAGCTGAGGGTCTCCTTGCGGAAGTTGTCTGGCATGCCAAACCAGACGGGCAGGTCGATCTGCCCGAGGGGCTGGACGCGCTTGCCCGACGCGACACCGTGGAACGGCGTCGTGCTGGGCCGCAGCTGGTCCAACCCGATCCCCAGCAGGCGTAGAGTGCGTGTAGAGGATGTTGAGGCTGTTGCCTCCGTCCATCAGCACCTTGGAGAACCGGGCGTTCCCGATGACAGGGTCGACAACCAGTGGGTACTGGCCCGGGTTGGGGATGCGGTTCGGGTGATCTTCGCGGTTGAAGGTGATGGCATCCTCCGACCAGTCGAGTAAGGAGGGAGGAGCCTTCTCCGCGGTGAGGACCTCGTGCCGCTCCCGCTTGCGTTGGCTGTTGGACATGTCCACGGTCAGTCCCCTGAAGATGAGGAAGACATTTTGCACCGCGGGGAAGCCGCCGGCGTCACCGTCACCCCCATCCTTCTTGGCCTCGCCATCCTTCGCGGCGGTGCGGCTGTAATATCTTTTGAGCAGGTCGCACTGCTCGAGGGTGTGGTTGACTGGCGTCTTGTGGTACGGACAGAGCTTTTTCAGCATGTCGTCGAACATGCCGGGGCCTCGAGGGACCGCTCGAGGGCCCCTTCGAGCTAGGTCGACAGCGAGGGCCTCGTTGCCGTCGTCGTCACGCCCCTGCGCGTGCGCCTCGTGGCGCGGCTTCTTGCCTTTCTTGCCCCGCTTGTGCTTCTACTGGGGCTCCTTGGACTTGCTGCCCTCCCGGGCGCGTCGTCCACGCGCTTGCCTTTCTTACCGTCGAAGATGGCCCCCACCGCCTCCTCGCCGGAGGTGAAGCTGGTGGCGATGTCGAACAGCTCGTTGGAGTCGACTGGCGAGCTGCGCCCGAGCTCGCGCACGAGGTCCCGGCAGGTCGTGCGCTCGAGGAAGGCATGTACGATCTTGGACTGGGCCACGCTCGGGACCTCCATGCAGCGCTTGGAGAAGCGCCGTATGAAGTTCCGGAGTGACTCACCGGTCTTCTGGGTGCACGCGCGCAGGTCCCAGGAGTTCCCAGGGCGCACGTACGTCCCCTGGAAGTTCCCCACGAAGGTGCAGACTAGATTGTCCCAGTTTTGGATCTGGCTGGCCGGCACATGCTCGAACCACTTCCGCGCCGAGTCGGCGAGGTGTAGCGGTAGGTTGCGGATGAACACCTCGTCGGTGGTGGCTTCGCTCAGTTGGCATGCTAGGCGGTAGTCGTTGAGCCATACACGGGGGTCTATCTCCCCCGTCTACTTGTCGATCGACGTGGGCTGGCGGAAGCGTTGAGGAAAGCTCGTCGTGCGGATCTCCCGGCTGAACACGCGGGTCCCCGGGGGCTCCGGCGTCGGCGAGCGGTCCTCTCGGCTGTCGTAGCGCCCACCTCGCCGCGGGTGGTAGCCTGCCGCCGCCCGCGTCTCGGCGTTGCCCGTCCGCCGGTGTTGATGACGTTGCGAGCGTCGCCGTCTTGGGCCTCGCCCGCGCGTGTCAAGGATCCACTCCCGACCGGCGTGCGTCCTTGCTTGGCGGGCCGCCCCCGCCGTGCCGCCCGCGTGCAGCGACGCCTCGGGGCCTTGCGTGCCCCCATTGTCCCGCGCGCTCCCCTGCCGGCGGATGTGGGATGCCGAGCTCTCGGCCTGCCGCACGGCCGCTTGCTCGATGCGCGCCTGCGCCTCGCAGTGCAGGTTCCGCGCCTCGGGCGTTGAGGGGGCGGGCATGGCCTGCAGCAGTGTCGCGGCAGCAATGAGTTTTTGGCTCGCTCGCGGGGGCGTGTTTGGGTTGTCGACGTCGAAGTCGGCGTTGATGCGCTTGCGGGCTTTCTTGCCCAGCTCGCGTGCACGCTCGCCGCGCGCGGAGGCCTCCCCGGCGCTGGAGGCGCGAAGTAGTCGCACCGCGCGGTACTCCTTCGGGAGTTTGGCCTCGAGCTCGCGCGCTTGGGCCAGCTGCGCATAGAGGTCGGCGCCCCTCGGCGGTGATGGGGGAGGCGCGCTTGGCCTCGCATCCTGGTGCGGTCTAGTTCCCGGGTTGGGAGGAACCTCTCCATTGCCAGCTTCCGCCGCGTTCGCGCCGTTTGCTTGGTCGTTGGCGAGCACGACAAAGAACTTCTGCGCGGGGTCGTAGCTCCCAGCGCTGGAGTCGTCGGAGTAGCCGAACCAGTAGTCTGCGGTGTCGAGGAACCGCTGGAACATCACCGAGTCCGGCACGCCGGAGAAGTCCGGCTCCGCGTACCCATGCGAAGTGGCGGGTGGCAGTTCGCTGGTGGAGCCGTGGTACGACTCGTCGTCGGTGGTGGCGGCGAGGTTCCCAGCCGCCGGGGTGTGACGGCGCCGGCGGACGAGGCGTGCGCCATTGCGGCGTCGCGCAAGCCGAGGGGGGACCACGGCCCGGAAACCGCACGCCCCCCGTTGGTGCGGTTGCCGCCTCGTCGCCGATCGCATCGCGTTGCGAGGTGACACGCGCGACCCGTTGTCGTTCCGTCCGCACTTTTGTCGAGAGCGTTGACCGGAGCGTCGGCGGCGTCGAGGTGCTGAAGGGCCCGTAGCATCCGCTTGGGCGGGCGACGGGGCGTCAGCAGCGGGTGCGACGGGGACCGGTCCTGGCCTGGTGGACCGCCGGGAGTGAAGCTCGTCGCGGTTGGTGATGCGCATAAGGTAGCCATTCCCCGTGGCCTGAAAGTTCAGGTTCCCGAACTGGATTTCAAACCCGGCTGGGACGGGGTCCGAGCTGCCCATGGAATACCTTTGGCCCCGGTACTCGGTGCGAATCACCAACGAGATGGCTGGTGGGAGCTGATCTTCAGCGCGCGTCCCCCTACCTTGCGCGCCAAGTGTCAGTGCAAAAAGTAGTTCCGACACTAACTAGTAAGAAGCGCTGAGATCTATCTCTCGATGGCCGGTGCTAAGCAACTAATGACACTGGTTTTTATTCTGGTTCTGGCCGGGGGCCGTACGTCCAGCAGTGGTGTGCTCGGAGCACTATATTGCATTGCACCGTGGTGCTCGTAGAGGGGGGATACAAGCGAGGCGAGAGAGGAGGCCAGGCCTCCAAGTCCTAGAGGTACTGATTAAGGCAAGTGCCAATATCGTGGTGAAGGCAGAAAGCGTGTGAGTGATCGCTCTCCGTCATCCCCCTGTGGCTAGGGGGCTGCCCTTCCTTTTATAGGCCAAGGAGGAAGCAGTTTACAAGCATGCCACACTGTTCTAGCTATGTGTGGTGGTATGGCGTACAGTGCCATGGAGTAGACGGTTATCCTGGCGAACCTCGCTTCTGGTGGGGCGTCATGGCTGAGGACCATGTGTGGTTCGAGGACCGGTGGATGGTCGCTTCCTTGTGTGATGAGTGATTGACAACGTTGTGTGGACTGATTCTTGGCTAAGTAGTGCAGGTGCAGGTTGCGGCTTGACTCGTGTTGGTGCAGGTGAAGAACAAGCGCGAAAGGTCGTTGCCGGTGAGGCCTCCAGGTGTGGAGAAGACAAGTAGGCTTCGTTCGAGGGACCCGGTGGCCGGCGGGGGTCAAGTGCGGGCCGCATGGTGGCATGAACAAGCAAGATGAAGTCGTGGACGGTTTCTTGGTTGAGCCTCAAAACCAAGGTCGAGCCGGAACTACGTGGGAGCCAAGTCATGAGTGGAGATTGGCGGAGGCTACACCGAGTTCGCGGGGTTTCGGTGGTTCACCGAGAAAACCACCGGGTTCCTTGGTTGATCCACAAAGCCAAGACCGGAGAACCGAAGACGGAGGTGCGAGCGGCACGGGCCGGTCGACCGGTGGGTCGACCGGCCCGACCGGTGGGGACCGGTCCGACCGAGTGAGGAGCACCGGTCCGACCGGTGTGCGACGACGCGAGCACGGAATCTTCGAAGCGGAGGACACGCGTCGGGATCGCATGGCTTGCGTCGAGGCTACGCGGGGTGCGGTTGCCGGGCATCCGTCCGATGGTGAAGACATCAAGAATTCCAAATCCGCCCTTGAGGGGCTTGTATCCCTAGTTAGTAGAGAGGGGCATTTTAGACATTCGGTTGCCGCCTATATAACCCAAGAGGTGAGAGGATGGCAGCCAACTCTTGGAACCCTAGCTCATTAGTTTTCCTAGTTTCCACCTATTTTCTCTAGGTTTTCCTTAGGACTAGCAAGAGAGCTTCACGGAGAGATCTTGTAGAGAGGGATGGATGATCGGGCGGCTTGCTAGACCTTGTACGAACCTTTGTTTCATGTATAGATGATTCGGCGTTGTTCCTCAAGGTTTGGATGTGTTTTTTCCGGTTGTTCTTGGTGGTGATTTTCGGAGCCCTTTCTCGGTGATTTCTTTGGGTTGGTTTCGAGGCTTTTCTCTTGGGGATTTGATGGGGGAAATTTGTGGGAACCCTTCGTGGTTCTTTGGGCTGTGATTCCCCTCCCAAATCCGTGAGTAAAAGTGCTCGATTTTGGGGGTTTCTTGAGTTCTTGGGTTGGAAGTGCTTTCGGCGGGATTTCTTCGATTCCTCCTTTTTGGACGAGATTTGTTGGGATTAAACTTGGCTATGGACTCCTTATGAGGTGTTCCTGATATCCCCAAAGTCTTGTTCAAGTCCGTGGAGCGATTCGGGAGATCGAGATTTGGATTTGGGGGAGTTGACCCGCGGTGTCTTGTTCATCCCGAGTCGCCGGTGCCCCACGGTCCGACCGGTGCTATTGACCGGCCCCGACCGGTGCAAGCCCTTGTGGGATTTTGCTCGGGTGAACGTCTTGGTGAGTTCGTTGTTGTCCCGTGGTGCCGCCGTTTCGAGTTTGGGTCCGTTTGGTGGTCGGTTGACTGTTTGGTGCCTTGGGGGGCTTTCGGCCGCCACCGGCCCGACCGGTGCGTCTCACCGGTCTGACCGGTGTAGAGCCACTTAGTGGAAGTTGCTCAGTTTCACCAGCAGGGACCGGTCTGACCGGTGGTGCTCACCGGTCTGACCGGTGTGGGTCTGTAGACTCGAGGTTTGGTTTTTCCGCTGCGTTCTCGAGTCGGAAGGCTGTGTGTGTTGGTTCCTAGGTCCAGTGGCACTCCAGTGGCTACGTGGACTTGGCCAACTTGGGTAGTGAGTCGGAGACGTGTGTTGGAAGCCGTGTTCGTCTTGTTGGAGTTTTCATCTCCTTCGAGAAGAATTTTTATCGGCTCCCATTCACTCCCCCCTCTCTCGGTTCGCCGTATCGGTCCTTCAAGTGGTATCGAGCCGGTTCGGGTCTTTATTGACTCTAACCGAGTCTAAGATCTAAGGATGGCGTACCGAGAACGGGGTTCGGGTCCTCCACATTTCGATGGCAAGAACTACCGGATGTGGAGCAAGCGGATGGGTGCGTTCCTCCGCGGAAAGGGTCACCGCTTTGGGATGTCACGGTGGACACGGGGCTATGTCCGGCCGATGGATTTCCCGGCTCCGGGGTCGAGGGGACGGATTCGACGCCAACAATAAGGCGGTCGACTACTTGTTTCGTGCTTTGTGTCGGCCCGAGTTCGATCGGGTGCACACCGAGCACTTGGCTTGTAGGATTTGGGCGGTGTTGAAGGAGGCTCATGTTGGGAACGCCCGGAGTTCGGGGCACGGTTGTATGCGACCTACGGAGAGAGTACGAGAACTTCACTCATCTCCCCGGTGAGTCCATCGATGCCTTGTTTCGGAGGTTCACGGTGGTGGTGAACAACATGAGGGCCAATGTGGACGTGCTCCCGTACGATGATCATGATAGAGCGGTCAAGCTCTTACACTCTTTGGATCGTACGATATGGGGCGGAAAGTTCGAGGCCATTGTGGAGTCGAGAGAAGTATGACACTCGACGGGAACGAGCCGTTCTCGAAGCTCAAGTCGGCTGAGGTGGATAGGGGCATGACAGCCAAGATCGAGGGCCCGACTGACTCTCATAGTCTCGCCCTCATCGGTGTTTCAAATGGAAAGGCTAACACTAATCCATCCACCAGGATGTTCTCTTTGTCCTCTTTGATGTCTATGCCAGATGAGGAGTTCGACGTGCTTGGAGAGGACGAACTGGCGCTTCTGACGAGGCGGTTCGAGAGGCTGCACGAGAACCGGGTGAATAAGAGGAGGAACACGAGGACATGCTTCAAGTGTGGCAAGGCTGGACACTATTTCGCCGAGTGTCCGAAGGTGAACAACGACGACAAGCACAAGTTCATGGACAAGAGGAAGAAGCCCAAGAAGAAGGATCATGAACATGGGAAGAAGGCTCGGTCTCGAGAGAAGATGAAGAGATCGAGCGACATCGAGTCCGATTCCGAGGACACGTCTTCAAGCTCGAGTGATGAAGACGAAGAGGATGAGAAGAAGAGGAGGAAGAAGAAGAACTTTGGCAAGTATCTCCACGGCCTTTGTGTGACGGGCCTAAGCCTCAAGGACGACTTCTGCGGCATGGCTCGCAGTTCGAGCAGCAAGAGAAGCCAGAAGGACGCCTCAGACATGGATTCCGAGGATGAGGTATGTGATGAGCTCTCCTCTTTGCGCAAGGAGAATGAGGAGTTGGTTGACTTGCTTGATAATCGCGATCACATGCTTAGAGAGGCTAAGAAGCTTAGGAAGGAGCTTAGATCTTCACTCGAGGATGCTAGGACTAGAGTGGCCGAGCTAGAGACACGGGTGCTTGATAGCAAGCTTGAGATTGATTCCCTTAAGGCTAGCCCTGTTGTTTCGTATGAGAACGATTGTCTTGATTGCTCTGTTTTCTGGGTCGACTTGACTAATCTTAGGGAGAAGTATGCCTCCAAGTGTGAGGAACTAGATGTGCTTAGGGTTGAGTTGGCCGAGCTACAATCTAGACCCACTTTGCTTGGTGCTTGCACTTCTTGCCCTAGTTTGCATGAGAAAATTGCCGAGCTCCGTTCTCGCATTGTTTCGCTTGAGGCTGATTTGAAAGTGCCTATTCCTACTTCTTGCTCTACATGTGAGTTGCATGCTATGAAGAATTTGGATCTTGCAAAATGTGTTGGTCGCTTGCAAGATGAGAATGATAAGTTGCGTGAAGCGCTGAGTTGGTTGTCGAGTCAAGAACCTCAGCTTGGAATGATGATTGCTAGCTGTAAGCGCTTTGACGGTTGGGCTTTGGGATTGGATAAGGTTGGTGAGGGCAGTCGTGAGAGAGAAAGGAAATTTGGGAATGTTTCAGTTCCACCACAACCCACAATCAAAGACAAGTTTGCATCCAAGACAAACCAACCAAGAGAAAAACCGAGTGAGAAGGCGAGGGAAACGCCTAGTGAGAAACCAAGTGAGAAGCCTTGTGAAGAGCCTCATCCCAAGCCTAAGTCTAGATCGATCCGTTTCCATTGTGAGTTTTGTGGAAAGGATGGTCACAAGAGAGCGTTTTGCTTCAAGAGGAAGCGTGAGGAGAGAATGGCGAAGGAGTGGGCTAACAAGGACAAGTACCACCCTTTCGATGGTGTACTTGAGCCTCGTGTGCAGTTGCCCAGGGCCAAGGCGAGTGTGAGGTCAGTTCGGGCTTGGGGAGAGCGGAAGGCTGTTGGAGGTGTTGCTGCCCAGGCTACACCGGTCAGACCGGTGTGGAGCACCGGTCAGACCGGTGCAGGCCTGGACAGGCAGCAGTTTGGGTTTCGTGCTCGTACAGGTGCGAGGGTTGTTTCTGGAGGTCGTGGTTCTGGTGGTTGGTCTGGAAAGTTTGCTGGAGGCCAGTTTGCTAGGCATTCTCCCCCTCGAGCTCAATACGGGGATGGGAGGAGTCATGGCTTTGAGAAGGAGAGGAGGGATGGTCCACGGGCTTTCTTTCGTGGTTTTGGTCCTCCTCCGGGCGAGAGAGGGTTGGTTCCCTCATGGTGGTTACCGTAGTGGTGTTCGTGGAGGTAGCTTTGGTAGGAAAGATGGGTTGGTTTGTGCTAACCCCACTTTCGAGCAAATGGCTAGGCACCGGTTTTACACATTTGGAACTAACCCCGGTGTTGAGTCGTTTGCTCGCTCTCGCTCTTGGTTTTGAGTTGCGGGTGGACGGCCGGAGAACATTTGGTTGATATTGGGGGTGGTTCTTCGGCTTCATATCCCGGTGGTGACATGTAGGTGCATCACTTTCGGGGACGGTGGACAAGGATGAGTGAATTGTGAAGAAATGATAAAGGTAAGTGTATTTGTGACCTTCGAGTGTGTGGCCTTGGTCAAGCCACTTGGTTTCTTTTGCTCTTTGCCTTATCTCATGTGTGTAAGGTGAGCTTTGTACGCTCTTTGGCCTTAATGCATGAGTTTAGGGGGAGCTTGTGAGTTTGGTGCTCCTTTGCTCTTTTGCGGTGGTGTCGAGCCCTTTTTGCCTCCCCTCGAGGAGCGGTGGTTTGTGAGCTTTGTGTGTGGGAGCTCCTTTGTAGCATATGTATAGCTTTCCTTTGTGCATTTCTTGCATTTGGCATGGCATATGTAACATGATGTATAGGCATCCTTGTATCTTAGTTTGCATGCATTTTGTATCATATGCATTGGTTAGGAAAAGCTTCTCTCATATACATTGTTCACCATGGAATGAGATATATGTCTTTGTGAGCTTGTTTGGTATGCTACGGTTAGTTTGGCTTAGCTCTTGATGATCTTGATGAATAATCCATGGTTGATAGCTATGCTTTTGAAAAATGTCACATGTATGCTCTCTCATGTGTAAATGCCTTTACATGCTCTTGACATGTTTTTGTGGCTTTGCTATGCTTAATTTGTGGTTGGATAGCTAGTTTATTGATCATATGGGGCCAAAGGCTCATTTGCCATCATGAATGTTTAGCCCTCTTGTTTTATCTTGTGGAGGAGCATAAGTTCCTTTTTGTCGCAAAGACATTTCATGTACCATTTACAAATCTGAAAATGAAATGAAAAATACTTGGAAAATATGCTCCCATGTCATATGTGCTGAATTTAATTTGCTTTGGGTGCTAAACCGTTGCATGATGCCTACCAATGAGAAGTCTCATACATAGAAGTAGGCACATGGCTCGGTGGCTTTGACATGACATGAGGTGCTTGTGGGTGTTTGTGATGGTCTTATGATTAGAATGGCTGTCCTAGCATGAAGTTTGTGTGGCTTTGCCATTTTGATATGCTTTGACCATGTTTAGGACTTTGCTCATGAGAGGCAAGTTTTCGCAAAATTGCCAAAATCCATCTTAGCTTCGTTCAATGGTTGTGAAACTTGGTGATCATGTAGTTGAGATCGATACGAAGCCGTAGAGTACCTAACTTGCTCATTTGGACATGTGTAGCTTTCTTTGTTGAATTTTGTCTATTTGAGAAGCTCTAGGTTGAAAGTTTTGCATTTTTGGCCTGATTCATGCATTGTCAACAAGGGGGAGAAGTTTGAGCTTGAAATGGCTTAGTGGATGCATTTAGAAGGTTTTCAGGTGGTTTCGAGCCATTTCTGGGCTCTGTTGTACACCGGTCTGACCGGTGAAGAGCACCGGTCTGACCGGTGTGAGTGCTGGTCCTGTACATATGTTAGGCACCGGTCTGACCGGTGGTGATGACCGGTCGACCGGTGTGAGTGAAGTTTTGCGGCTGCCCGTTTCATGTGGTTTCTTGCATGCATTCGTCCAGGGGGAGTTGCATTGGTTCAGGGGGAGCTTGCATGTGTGCAGGGGGAGCTCTTTATGAGTTTTCGAGCTTTGTTTCGGTGGTTTGTGCTCTTTGCTTGAGCTTTGCTTTGTCTCGGATGTGTCGAGCCGTTGCCCTTGCCTAAGGGGTCCGAGACTTGTCTTCTTCAAGTGATCTTGCTCTTTGCCTTTGTTTGGCTTTCGATCGCTTGTTGGAGTTTCTTTTTGTTCGTTTCTTTTTCTTTTCTTTTCTCTCTTGTTACTTTCATGTGGGTGTTGTCAATGCACTCATCAAGGGGGAGATTGAGGACCATGTGTGGTTCGAGGACCGGTGGATGGTCGCTTCCTTGTGTGATGAGTGATTGACAACGTTGTGTGGACTGATTCTTGGCTAAGTAGTGCAGGTGCAGGTTGCGGCTTGACTCGTGTTGGTGCAGGTGAAGAACAAGCGCGAAAGGTCGTTGCCGGTGAGGCCTCCAGGTGTGGAGAAGACAAGTAGGCTTCGTTCGAGGGACCCGGTGGCCGGCGGGGGTCAAGTGCGGGCCGCATGGTGGCATGAACAGCAAGATGAAGTCGTGGACGGTTTCTTGGTTGAGACTCAAAACCAAGGTCGAGCCGGAACTACGTGGGAGCCAAGTCATGAGTGGAGATTGGCGGAGGCTACACCGAGTTCGCGGGGTTTCCGGTGGTTCACCAGAAAACCACTGGGTTCCTTGGTTGATCCACAAAGCCAAGACCGGAGAACCGAAGACGGAGGTGCGGCGGCACGGACCGGTCCGACCGGTGGGTCTGACCGGTCTGACCGGTGGGGACCGGTCTGCCCGGTGAGGAGCACCGGTCTGACCGGTGTGCGACGACGCGGTCCGGAATCTTCGAAGCGGAGGACACGCGTCGGGATCGCATGGCTTGCGTCGAGGCTACGCGGGGTGCGGTTGCGGGCATCCGTCCGATGGTGAAGACATCAAGAATTCCAAATCCGCCCTTGAGGGGCTTGTATCCCTAGTTAGTAGAGAGGGGCATTTTAGACATTCGGTTGCCGCCTATATAACCCAAGAGGTGAGAGGATGGCGGCCAACTCTTGGAACCCTAGCTCATTAGTTTTCCTAGTTTCCACCTATTTTCTCTAGGTTTTCCTTAGGACTAGCAAGAGAGCTTCACGGAGAGATCTTGTAGAGAGGGATGGATGATCGGGCGGCTTGCTAGACCTTGTACGAACCTTTGTTTCATGTATAGATGATTCGGCGTTGTTCCTCAAGGTTTGGATGTGTTTTTCCCGGTTGTTCTTGGTGGTGATTTTCGGAGCCCTTTCTCGGTGATTTCTTTGGGTTGGTTTCGAGGCTTTTCTCTTGGGGATTTGATGGGGGAAATTTGTGGGAACCCTTCGTGGTTCTTTGGGCTGTGATTCCCCTCCCAAATCCGTGAGTAAAAGTGCTCGATTTTGGGGGTTTCTTGAGTTCTTGGGTTGGAAGTGCTTTCGGCGGGATTTCTTCGATTCCTCCTTTTTGGACGAGATTTGGTGGGATTAAACTTGGCTATGGACTCCTCATGAGGTGTTCCTAATATCCCCAAAGTCTTGTTCAAGTCCGTGGAGCGATTCGGGAGATCGAGATTTGGATTTGGGGGAGTTGACCCGCGGGTGCTGTTCATCCCGAGCTGCCCAGGCCCCACCGGTCTGACCGGTGCTATTGACCGGTCTGACCGGTGCAAGCCCTTGTGGGATTTTGCTCGGGTGAACGTCTTGGTGAGTTCGTTGTTGTCCCGTGGTGCTGCTGTTTCGAGTTTGGGTCCGTTTGGTGGTCGGTTGACCTGTTTGGTGCCTTGGGGGCTTTCAGGCTGCCACCGGTCTGACCGGTGTGTCTCACCGGTCTGACCGGTGTAGAGCCACTTAGTGGAAGTTGCTCAGTTTCACCAGCAGGGACCGGTCTGACCAATGGTGCTCACCGGTCTGACCGGTGTGGGTCTATAGACTCGAGGTTTGGTTTTTCCGCTGCGTTCTCGAGTCGGAAGGCTGTGTGTGTTGGTTCCTAGGTCCAGTGGCACTCCAGTGGCTACGTGGACTTGGCCAACTTGGGTAGTGAGTCGGAGACGTGTGTTGGAAGCCGTGTTCGTCTTGTTGGAGTCTTCATCTCCTTCGAGAAGAATTTTTATCGGCTCCCATTCACTCCCCCCCTCTCTGGTTCGCCGTATCGGTCCTTCAATGGCGTGTCCTGTGCGCGTCCAGGAGCGGCTTCGAGGGGGTGGCGTAGAGGTTGCTCATTCGAGGGCCGTCCGCGTGAGGACTCGAGGGTGTCGTTGACGTGAGGCCGTACGAGGCACAGTGGCTGGCGTGGCAGTGTCTTGTCGCCGCATGCTTCCACAACGTCGGGTATGGTGATACAGGGACTGGAATGGCATCGCGGTGGCGGGGGTGGTCGCACAGGGCTAATAGCGACGGAGGTGACCGCTCCCACTATCCTGACGTCACGGTGTCGTCCCGTGCGGGCGCGGAGTAGTCGTGTGTCATGCCTTTGAGGGTTCTGCCGTCCTTTTTCGAGGGTGTGGTGCGCCGGTCGTACGGGAGTGGGGGGTATAGTGCCCCGGGGTGGTTGCTGACCATGCCGCACAGTGTTGCACAGTGGCGGGGAGTCGGCGGAGCAGTGGCGGGGCATGATTCCCAGGCGCGTAGTGGCGTGGATGTCGTATGGACCTCCCTGGGCCCACTGCATCGGTGGGTACCAGGACCGACTACTCGGTGGGCCCCTGGGACTACCCGGCTTGCGCTACACGGCATCTGAAGGCGTGGAGCACAAGGAATACACAGGAGTAGTACTCGGTTAGGGCTCTGTACATGTTCCGCACTGTATAGAAGTCTCCTAGACGTACTCGACTAGTACTCTTTCCCTACTCCGACTTGTAACCCTGCCTCCCGGACTATATAAGGCGAGGCAGGGACCGATCTCAGGATCACCTCACCTCATCTCCTACAACTCACGGCACACTATTGCACCATCTTGTAATCATGCCCTATCAATCCAGAGCTACGCAGCATACAGGACGTAGGGTATTACGAACCTCGCGGCCCGAACCTGTCTAAATTGTGTGCCACGTGTCTCTTCCTTCGAGTTACCGATCTCGGCGAGTCACAATCATCTACTTCGGGTACTCCCCGTAGTAGGTTGCCGGTCTAAAACACCGAGCTGGCGCGCCAGGTAGGGGCTCTCGCTCGAGATCACATGGCGAACTCGACGGCTTCCGTCCACATCAAGCCAACTGTTGCCTTCAACCGCGGCGACACCTTCGTCTTCGGCGCCTGGGTCTGCACTGCTGACGGCGCGGGCTCCTTCCAGCGCCGCCTGACCATGCAACCCAACCCGAGGACGAGGCCTCGTGACGCTTCCCCGAAGTCGTCACGGGCGAACTCGCCGGCAAGTTCGGCGAAATCTCGCTCTTCAATCATCACGGCGACTTCGAGCTCGAGTCGCGTCTCCAACTCGAACCCGACGTCGCCATGGGCCATCGCCCGCGAGCCGGCTGCTCGGCCATCGCGGGCGGCCCCTTCACCACGTCGGCACTCCGCGCGCGGCCCCCGCGTCCTCGGGCGGGCCCGCACGGGGGCTCCTACTCCACGACGGGCCGGCAAGGAGCCCGTAACCGAGTACAACTCGGACTCCGACGCCGTCCCCGATCACGTCTCGGGCTCCAACCCTCTCTCCGAGTTCTACTCGAACCCGGACTACGAGTTCGACTTCGGGTTGGACCCTGAGGAGCCCGAGTCCGAAGACGACTCCACTGAGCTTCCCTTGTCAGGGCCAGCCTCTGGGCTGGTTATAAAATCAACACCGACCGACAGATACGTCTACTGGCCGGACCGTAAGCCCGCTGACCTAGCAAAGGGAGACTCACGCTACGTCGCCTACATCGACTCGCTACCGTTCCAGGAGGGAACACCGCTGGCCCAGGCTGACTCCAACACACCCACTGAGGTGGCACCTTCTGAGTCCAGCCTTGGCACCCCTGATCGCCAAGTCTTCATGGCTGCCGGCGACACCCCGGGAACCTCGGGGCGCGGCCGAAGACAAGTACCTGGAGGACATCTCCGCAGACGAACTGTCTGCTGATGCACCTGCAGGCGAAACCGTCGCCGACAGGGACGCCCGGCGCGAACGCAACAGGAAGCGTAGCGAACAACGCCGGCGGCTCAGAGACAACCTTCCCATCCGCAACCTTGCGGAAGCTCTCGAGGCGGTCGAGAGAAGAGTCCACACCACTCCTGAGCAATGCCTCATGTCGATCACAACGATCGCACGCCAGGCTCAGGGCATACGCGCTGGAGAGGTCATCGCCAAGCTCGGCCGAAGAAGCTTACTTCATGCGGGTCGACAACAGAGTCAGCCAACCTCCCCCCCGGCAAGCCGCGCGACAACGAAGCTACTAGTCGCAGCGGCAACGCTGGCCCCAACCGTACTCGAGGTGACATACCAGCTGACCCAAACCGCCGCCGCTCCCGCGCCGGCGGACCTTCACAGCAGGATCAAGGCAACCGAGAGGTTGTCCCCCACCGCGCTCCGGCCGGTGGTGGCGGCAACGACCACGACGGTGGCGGCGGCGACGGCGGCGGCGCCTCCAACCACGGGGCCACACGGGAGAGGGCCGGAGGGCGGCGGCGGTCGCGGCGGCCGAGGCCACGCGAACAGCCACGCCTCCGGCGCCTCGCACGGTGGGTACGACGCTCGCCAGAAGATCGAAGAGCTGCGGCGGAAGAAGTCGACCGCTGCTGCTGAGGGCGACGGCTTCCCCGCCTTCTCACCACGACTTCGCAACCTACTCCTCCCCAACAAGTTCAAGCCTTTGGGGATCACCAAGTATGATGCGAAGCAGGATCCTATCCAGTGGCTCCGATGCTACGCTCTCTCCAGCGAGAACGCTGGCGGCAACAGCGACACCAAATGCCTCTACTTCCCCTTCTGTCTGGACCAAGCTCCACTCACATGGCTCGAGTCGCTCGACAAGCACTCGATCGACAAGTGGGACCAGCTGAAGGAGCAGTTCACAAGCAACTTCGCGGGCGCCATGGGCCGTTCGGGTACTCGCATGGACCTCGCCATGATCAAGCAGGAACAAGGCGAGACCCTCCGCAAGTACATGCGCCGCTTTTTCGACAAGCGCGCTACCGTCGTCGACGTCACCGACAAGGAGGTCATCGACCTCTTCCAGGACGGCCTCTATCATCGCCGCACCTTCGAGGACTTCGGTCGTCGCCGCCCCAAGTCCATTCCCCACCTCAAGGACATGATCACGTCCTAGGCGGACGAAGAGGACAAGGCCAACGCCAAGTACGACGCCATCCGTGGCAAGTCCAAGCAGAACCAGGGCGGCAGCAGCGGCAGCAATGCGAACCAAGGCGGCCGCAACAACAACAACAACAACAACAACAACAACAACAACTACTCGGGTCCCAACCGCAAGCGCAAGCCAGACAACACTGTCGCGGCTATCCAGCGCCCTGTGAAAGGGAACTCGAAGAAGAACTCTGGCGGGTTCAAGGACCTGCTGAAGGAGAAGTGCCCGTGGCATCCGAACGGCAACCACACTACCGAGCGGTGCTACCGGCTCGAGCACGCACTCAAGGACACGCCGGAGCCAACGCACCCTCACGACCGAGAAGGGCAAGAAGAAGGACGGCGACAACAACGACTTCCAAGAACCCGAGAAGACCGTCAACGTCCTCTTCGGCGGAGCGCCCGGCAGGCGGGAGCAGAAGGCTACCCATCGTGAAGTAATGTCCATCGAGCCAGCGGTTATGACCCCTCTCAGGTGGTCAGAGGTACCCATCACCTTCTCCCGCGCGGACCAGTGGACTAGCTTCTCCGAACCAGGACGGTTCCCTCTCGTCCTGAAGCCAACGGTGGCGGGCTTCAAGCTCAACAAGGTGCTCATCGACGGTGGAAGCGGGCTCAACGTCCTCTTCACCAAAACATTGAAGAAGATGAACCTCGACGTCACCCCCATGCTCGACAAGAGCAGTATGCCTTTCTACGGCATCGTCCCAGGCAACGCGGCTATCCCATTGGGCTCAGTGGTACTGCCAGTTACCTTCGGGGCGTCTCGGGACAACTACCGCACCGAGTACATCAAGTTCGAGGTCGCGGACTTCGAGACCTCTTACCACGCCATCCTCGGCAGACCGGCCATCGCCAAGTTCATGGCGGTGCCCCACTACACCTACTTGGTACTCAAGATGCCAAGCCCGGCCGGTGTACTCTCCCTCCGGGGGGACTTGAAGATCTCCCACGGCCCGCGATACGAGAGGCCGTGGTGATCGCTTCAACAAACCAAGTACCCAACCCGATGATGGAGGTCTACGCTGCGTCGAAGAAGCTTGCCACAAGCGAACTCGACATCCCAGAGAAGTCTGACAGCGCCAACAAGCCTCAGCCACCTGAGGAGGTACTCGTCAAGGCGGCCGACCTTGGAACAGGCGACCCCAGCAAGACCACCACCATCGGGGCCGGCCTCGACCCCAAATAGGAAGACGCGCTCATCAGCTTCCTTCGGGCTAACCGCGACATCTTCGCGTGGAAGCCAGCGGACATGCCAGGAGTGCCCGGGGAGCCGATTGAGCACGCGCCCTCAACGTCGATCCAAAGGCCACCCCTAAGCGACAACACCTCCGACGTTTTGCCGACGACAGACGGGACGCCATCAAGAAGGAGCTCGCCAAGCTACTCGGCTGCGAGGCTTCATCGGAGAAGTCTTCCATCCCGAGTGGCTCGCCAACCCCGTCCTCGTCCGCAAGAAGAACTCGAACGAGTGGAGGATGTGCGTCGACTACACCGACCTCAACAAGCACTGCCCCAAGGACCCCTTCGGGTTGCCGTGGATCGATCAAGTCATCGACTCCACGGCGGGCGCGACCGCTCTCGCTTCCTCGACTGCTACTCCGGGTATCACCAGATCGCAATCAAGGAGGAAGACCAGGAGAAGACCGCGTTCATCACCCCGTTTGGCGCGTACTGCTACACGACCATGTCATTCGGGTTGAAGAACGCCGGCGCTACTTATCAACGGGCCATCCAGGCCTGCTTCAAGCGGCAACTCAACAAGAACGTCGAGGCCTACGTGGATGACGTGGTTGTCAAAACCCGGGGACTCCGGTACCCTCATCGACGACCTTGAAGAGACCTTCGCATCGCCGCGCGAGTACCGCCGGAAGCTCAACCCGAACAAGTGCGTCTTCGGCGTCCCTTCGGGCAAACTACTCGGCTTCATCATCGGCCCGGCGCGACATTGAAGCCAACCCCGAGAAGATCTCCGCCATCACCGGCATGAAAGCTCCCACGAGCATCAAGGACGTCCGAAGGGCCGACGGGGTGCATGGCGGCGTTGAACGCATTCATCTCGAGGCTAGGAGAACGGGGTCTCCCCTTCTTCAAACTACTCAAGCATCACGAGAAGTTCGTGTGGACTCCGAGGCGGATCAAGCCCTTGCCCGGCTCAAGGACTTCCTCTCAAAGCCGCCAATCCTCACGGCTCCTCACAAGGGCGAGCGCCTCATTGCTCTACCTAGCCGTGACTACTCACGTGGTCGATCGCCATCGTTGTCGAGCGGCGGGGGAAGACGGCCACGCCTATCCGGTCCAGCGCCCGGTCTACTTCGTCAGCGAGGTCCTATCAGAGTCCAAGGCTCGCTACCAGCCCGTACAGAAGCTTCTGTACGCTCTACTCATCACCTCGCGGAAGCTACGACACTACTTCCAGGAGTACTCGGTCTCCGTAGTCACCGACTACCCGCTCGGTGACATCCTGAGGAACCAAGACGCCACCGGAAGAATCTCCAAGTGGGTTGTCGAGCTCGGCGCCCTCACCATCGACTTCAAGCCACGCACGGCCATCAAGTCGCAAGCACTAGTCGACTTCATGGCAGAGTGGCGGGAGAACCAGCTACCTACTCCCACCGTGCGACCAGAGCATTGGGTGATGTACTTTGATGGCTCACTCAACCTCGAGGGCGCAGGCGCAGGGGTACTCCTGATCTCTCCAATGGGTGAACAACTCAAGTACGTCCTGCAGATCTTCTGGAAGGTCTCGAACAATGAAGCCGAGTACGAAGCCCTCCTGCACGGGCTCCGCCTCGCGGCTTCACTTGGCATCAAGCGGCTACTAGTCTACGGCGACTCCGCAGTGGTCATCAACCAAGTCAACAAGTCCTGGGACCGCAACAAGGAGAACATGGACGCCATCGCCTAGAAGTCCGCAAGCTCGAGAACAAATTCTACGGTCTCGAGTTCCATCACATCGTCCGCGACAACAACGTTGCGGCGGACGTCCTCTCGAAGCTTGGATCCACCCGCGCCCAAGTACCCGCGGGCGTCTTCGTCCATGAGCTTCACGCGCCATCCATCCCGGAGCCGGCGGCAACGACCACTGCCCCAGCCCATCCACCAGCTGGGCAGGAGGTCATGATGATCGACGTAGACTGGAGGCAACCCTTCATCGACTACCTCAGCGAGCAGAAGGTCCCCTCCGACAAAAACGCGGCCGAACAACTCGTCCGCCGCGCCAAGTCTTACGTCCTCGTCGGAGACAAGCTTTACAAGCGGGGCGCATCTTCTGGAGTACTCATGAAGTGCGTCCCTCGCGAAGAAGGCAAGGACATCTTGGAGGAGATCCATAAGGGCGTCTGCGGCAACCACGCGTCTTCACGCACGGCCGGTCGGCAAGGCATTCCGGCGAGCTTTCTGCGGCCCCACGGCCACGGGCGATGCCGAAGAACTCGTCGAGAAGGTGCCAAGGATGTCGGTTCTTCGCCAAGCGACAACACGTCCCAGCCTACAAGCTAGTCACCATACCGCCGACCCGGCCCTTTGCCTCGCCGGGGGCTCGACATGATTGGGCCACCGCCAAGCGCGCCGGGGAGGATTCAACAGTGTACCGGTGGCTATCGACAAGTTCACCAAGTGGATCGAGGTCAAGCCGGTCACATGCCCCAAGGGCGACGAGTACTCGACTTCCGGATGAACTCGTACACCGCTACGGGCTACCCCCACCGCATCATCACGGACACCGGGGTCCAACTTCAACAACCACCGGTTCGGGGAGTCCGCGAGAACGAGCGGGATCGACGTCGGATACGTCTCGGTCGCCCATCCACGGGCCAACGGACAAGTCGAGCGCGCCAATGGGATGGTGCTCGACGCCCTCAAGAAGCAGCTACATGACGCTGCAATTCTAAAGGGGGCAAGTGGATCAAGGAACTACCCAACGCACTCTGGGGGCTGCGGACTCAACCATCCAAGCCAACGGGGCAATCCCCCTACTTCTTGGTCTACGGTTCTGAAGCCATCCTCCCTGCCGACGTCATATGGAACTCACCGGCAGTGGAACACTACGACGAAGGCGTCTCGGAAGACGACGGACGAGTTGATATCGACGACCTCGAAGAAGCTCGCTGTGCCGCCCTCGTCCAATCAGCAAGGTACCTGGAGGGTATCCGACGCTACCACGATCGCAACGTCAAGGAACGCTCCTTCAACGTTGGAGATCTTGTCCTCCGCCGTATTCAGAACACGGAAGGACTACACAAGCTCAGCTCCCCCTGGGAAGGCCCCTTCACCGTGGCTAAGGTGACCGGGTCGGGCTCCTACCGCCTCCAAACACTTGAAGGCGAAGACGTCAACAACTCGTGGAACGTCGACCAACTCTGTCGATTCTACGCCTAGTCTACACGACTACTCCAGGGTTCAAGTCTACACGACTACATCAACACCCCCTCGCCGCAAGCGACCCCACGGGTCTTGGCTCCAAGTCTCCGGACTACTCTCCTCCAGGTCCAGCCCATGCGGCTACCTACGGACCCTGGGCTGCGACGAGCGTCAAGGACTCTAGCAGCGGTCTACCAAGAGACCACACTCCAAGATCCAGCCCCCCGCGGCTACCTACGGATCTGCGATCCGGCCTCCACGGCTACCTACGGATCACCGACCGCAGCGGCTACCCGCTCCGCCTCCACTTAGGCGTAAGCGGCCTCCGGTCCGGAGCGACTACTTGTAACTACGGCCCTGGCCACCCAGGTGTACTTCTTCAGTAATAAAGCTTGATTGTTCATCAACTTGTTTACTGCCTACTCCCTACGACGGGACTACTAAAGCCGAGTACTACTACTCGCACCTACTCCACGATGGGCGCTCCGCACTCTAAGACCGCGGTTACGAGTACTCATTGCTGGAAAATTTCACTTCATTTATACATGAATAAGTTCATTACAACTGTTTCCTGTACAACCATGGCTACTAAGCTACCTATGCAGGGCTACTGGAGGTTCAGCTTTTCGGCTACCTGCTCCGCGGATGGGAGCCATCCGCTCCGGCGGCTCGTGCATCGCTCATCCGAGCAGTTGGCGGCTACCCCGCCGGCGACCACCTCCACTGGAGCCTTCGGGAAGTACGACTTCATGAAGGCCAGTACTTGCTTCGGGATCGACTTGGCCATGTGCTTGACGTAGGCGGCCAGCCGGCTTGGCGCTTCACGAAGTCGATCCGCCAGAGGGGCGATCTTGGGGCCGCCCGGGTGCGGCACCAGGAGCCTCGCAATCGGGAGAGCAGCCTCTTCAAGGTCCTTCAGCTGGGCCTGGAGCGCCTCGCAATCTTCGTTCAACTTCTGCAAAGATTTGTAGTAGTTGACGAGATCTCTGTCAGAGGCAATCCGCAGCTCCATATGCTTCTCGCACTCGAAGGCGAGCTCCTTGTAGTCGGGCTCAAGTACCTGGCGGGCTTCTTGCTCCCGGTAGAAGAGGTTCTTCACGCTGACCTCCGAGGCTTTCAGCTGCTCCACCTGGCCTTCGAGTTCTGCAACACAACACAACAACGGGTCAGAGGCTTGACGATTTCCAACAAGTACCCGACAAGTCAAAGGACATACCTTTATTCTTGTTGCGGAGGCCTTTGTTCTTCCGCACCAAGTCGTCGCCTTTCGCCTGCAGTTCCATCACATCGTTGTGGTACTTGGCGAAGGCGGCGTCGAGCTTCGACTGCATCGCGGCCGCGTGCTTCCTCGACTTCACGAGCTGCTCCTCCAGGGCCTCGGCTCGGAGCACGGTGTCGCCGTAACCTTGCAGCAGATTCGACTTCTCGCGGGATCGCTCCGCGACGTCCTGCACAAGACAAGCTCAAGTCAAGAAGTGTACTCAACGGCAAAGGATTGACTACTCGGGAGGCTACGGCTACGTACCTTCATCCACTGTTCGGCTCGCCGGATCGCCTCCAGGTGCTGGGCCACCGTTGCCGGCTCGACGAGGTCGTCGGCCAGCAGTTCAATCCCGCCACGACTACACGACGTAGCCTCCGTCATCGGCGCCGAGCGGATAGGCTCCGCGTCTTGGATCTCGGGGGATCGGATTGCCACCTCCAGGGCAACCCCTGGCGATGTGGTAGCCGCCTCCCCCTCGGCGGACTTCTCGACGACTTCCCCCTCGGGCTCGGGGGCTCCTTCCGCGGCCTCCGGGGCCTCTGGTGTCAACTCCTGCATGGGCACCCCTGCAGGGATGTCACCTCCTTCAGCGCCTGCCAACAAGCAACCACGCGCATCAGTGCCTACGACTACTCGTCCTGGAGTTCTACAGCTTCAGGAAGGGTACTCACCTTCGACTACGACCGCCTCTGGCAGCGGCGCTTCGGTTGCCTGGGGCTCGGTCGCGGCTTGGGCTTCGGGAGCGGGCTCCTCGACGGGCGGCACGGCCTCTCCTGCCTCCGCTGTCGTGGGCTCTTCCCCGTCCCGGCTCGGATCCGTGGATTTTCCGCGAAGTATTCACGAGAGGGTCGTCGGATAAAAATCGACTATTACGGCAAGTACTACTCGTGAGGACGTGGTACTTACAAGGCTCGACGGACCGATGGTCACGCCGGTGCAGAAGGATGCGCAATATCAACCGGTCCACCCTCGGCGGCGCCTCCTCCTCGCCTCCGCGGCTACTTCCTCTTCCACGGCGGCGGCGGCCGGCGCACCTTCACCTTCCGCTCCAGGGGCCACCTCCTTCCCAACGGTGGCGGCCGGGGTCCTGCTCTGTGGCACGGGAAGCGAGAGGTGAGCGTTCAGTGCGCCGAGGAGTTCCTCGACAGTGGGGGCTGGACTTCGGCTTCCAGCCGGTTCCCCCACCGTGTCCCACACGCCCTCGTCGCCCTCTTCGACGGGCTCCGTTGGCGGCACCTCCTGCACACAAAGGAAGACTACTCGTCAGCAACGTACTCGAACAGCGGGTACTCGACTACTCTGCTCAAGATGACTTACCTCTCGGGAGCGGTAGGTCTCCGAGACCTTCATCTTCTTCGCCACCCGCTTCTTGGCGGGGTTGCGCGGCTTCCTTGGCGGCGCAGCAAGGCTAGACTCCAGGCTAGCCGGAGGGTCTTGAACAAGTGGCACATGAGGCAAGCCGGACGGCTAAACCTCGACCGCAGCTGGAAGCGGTCCTGCAGTGTGTCTTCGTCTTCATCGTCGTCATCGGAGGTATCCTCCACGATGACGGTGTCGTCGCCTTCTCGGAAGCTTCGCGGCGCTCCTTCCTTCCCCACCGCCGGGATCTCGATCCCGCTCGGTCGCGAGCTGCGGCTCGGAGACGAACTGCCTCACATCATCCTTGCGCAAAAGACACGGCGTCGAAACTTCACTACGAGTACTCACTACTCGACGAGGGAGTACAACTACTCACCTCGTTGGGCGGGCGCGGCGAGTACTCCTCGGCGGACACGCCGTGTACGGTGGCATGTCCCTTGAAGATCCTCGACAACCTTTCGACGATGTCGTTGTCGTCCGGCCTAACCCCGGCCTGCGTGTCGTCGTCGCCGGTGTACTCGAAAGCCCATCGTATCCCCGCCACCGCCGGGCGGGCCCCGGATCTGCGCTTCTACATGGCGAAGGCCACGTGCTCGGCCCTCGGTCCCGCATCCTTGAGAGTCTTGATGCGTGCTAGCGGCTGGGGCTGGATCCCTCTTGCATGGTGGGCTCCGTGTTCACCAATCTTGGTACTGGGCTGCGAGTCCGCTCGGCCCATTTGGCTGGGGATGGTGGACTGTGATGTAGAACCATCTCGTCTTCCGGTCGGTGTTGGAGTCCACGAGCTTGTACGCCGAGTCTTGCTCAGCGGCGTCCTCCCTCGAGTTTGGATTCCGGCCCCTCCGACTACTCTAGGGTTGGAGGTGCTGGGCTGCGGCTTGACGCGTAAGAACTTCCGAAGAGCACCCAGTGCAGCTTGATCCCGAGGAAGGCTTCGCAGAAGTGGACAAAGACAGATGTATGGAAGATGCCGTTGGGGTTCAGATTGAGGTACTCGTGCCGTAGTACCGAAGCCGGTCCCTTGAAGAAGTCGCTTGTGGGAGCGCAAGCCCGCGCTCCACGAGCGCGAGAACATCGGGATCTCGTCTTCGGCTTTCTCCATCGGATAAGGATCTCTGGCGGATCTCCACATGTTGATCTCCTTCTCCACGATGAGCATAACATTCCATGGTCGGCAAGTCCTCCGTCTTGACCTTCGATTTTTTCCACTTGCCGGCGGTGCAAACATGGAGAAAATCATCGCGGTGCAAGCACAGAAATCAAAAGTTCTTTATTTATTGCCAATGTCAAACATCCCTAATACAATCTAGTCAAAGAGCCTGTTCAACACAGATTGGGGATGAGTGAGTTCGGCAATGGTGTCGGCGTGGCCATCGAGGCGCTCCAAGATGATCTCGATCTCCTCGATGTCTTCTGGCGCGCCGCCCCGGAAGCCGCGCGGCCTGATGGAGTAATCGACGTCAGTGTGCGTCGCCATGGCGGCTAGGCCCAATGGGTGCCCAAGCGGATGCCATGGGTGGCCACTTCGTCCACACGGTGCTCCACCGCAGCAAGGCGCTTCGCCGGCGTATCTCCGCGGGCGTTCACCTTGTCGGCCAACTGCTCCACCAGCATCTTTAGCTGGTTGAGCTCGGCGTCACGGGCTGCAAAGTGCAGGAAAAAGGGTGATCAACATCAAAGGCCGGATTGGATCAAAGAGTGATTTCGAGGCCGACACCGTCGATGGTCTCGGTGTGCTTGTGCTTTGGTCTTCCCACTCCCAATTCGGCTATGCCGGCCTTTTTGGAGACATCCTCCCGGCTCACGGCGGGCCACCTCCAACTCCTCCTTGAAGCGGAGAGCGTCAGAGTTCCCCGTGGGGCACGGAGGAGTGATGGTCGGACTCAGGAGTCATCGGGTAGGGGCCGGCCGTGGGGCGCGGAAGAAGGATTCCATTGAACCGGCCTCCGAAACAAGGATGATCGTCAAAAACAAAAGGGGATCGAAGATGAATCGTGAAAGAAGAATTGACGATCATTGCCTCCCGGCGCGCGCAGCGCGGCTCCCCTCTGCCTCATCGGAGGGCGCGGCGCGGTTGAGGCCGCGCACCATGCCTGCGGGATTTGCGGCTGTTTGAAAAAAAAAGAAAGAAGACTTGAGATTGGCAAAGATTTGAGAGCTAAAGGCTTGGTGGAGAGCTAGGGGCATCTACAGTTTTCATTTATAGACCTGGCAAGATAGATCGTGGCCTCAGGTCGTGGCTCTGGATCGTGGTGCATATCCCAAGAAAATCAGAAGGTGGAGAGGTTTCCTTGACCAATCCGCCGACGGGTCGTCTGGAGTTCTAGGCTGAGTCGTATTCGGTTGACTGGCTCGGCTGAAAGGAGTCAAAGTGCCGTTCGGGTATTCGCATTTCTTTATCGAATAGGTCATTCAGCGTTGCATTTAAGGATGTGCAGAAGAAAAGAGAAATAAAATTGCAAGAGCAAATGTTACAAGAGCGACCAATTCGGTTACACATCGATTGAAACATCTAGATGTTCCAATATTTCGCAATTACATTGCAGACATTCGATGTTGCTTGGTGAAAGTTCTCCATCCGCTCTTGATAATCTTTCTGGGCGTCGGACAGGGTGGTAAGTTCTGCATCACATTGATTCACCTCAGCTATGGCCGATATTGCTTCCTCTTGGGTCCTTTCTATCAATCCAGGGAGCTCGGCTATTTTCTTGTCATCGGCCTCTATTTCAGCTGACAGACTTCTCAGTTCTGCCTCCAAAGCGGCTTTTCTGGCGATCTTCAATTCACGAGAAGCTTGCAGATTGGCCAATGTATATTTGTGACTCTCGGTCTGAGATTGTGCCCCCTTCACGGCTTGTTCAGCTCTGGCCCTCTGTTGTTCAACAGCTGGGCGGGAGGACACCTTTCTCAGAGCTTATCTTATGGGCACATAATGAATTTCTAAACCGGAGATGGATTCAAGTGAGGCCTTGATGTCCTCAGGGAGTTCTTGGCTGATGGGTTCAAGCATTTCTTCAAAGCGATCAAGATCTTTGAACGATCTCGCGCATCTTTTTGCAGCCAGGCAAAAATCTCCTTGAGCTTTTCTCGCACTTCCTCTGACAAGGTTTGAGGTACCCTTTCCCTCGTCTCGGCAATTGGGTTGTTCATCATTAGTGGGACTGATGGTGACTGAGCTTGATCCTAAAAGAGTAACATTGCCGAGTTAGGGGCATCGGGAACTAAAAGATAGCAGGATTAAACGCAAATAAGTACCTCATGTCTGATTTCCTGAACTGGAGCAGGGTTTTGTTCAGGGGCGGCCTCTGGAATCACCGGTGAAGGAGATGTTCCGAGGCAAAGGCTGAAGCACGTGAGAGGGCAATGATGCGTCTGCGGTAACCACCCGAAAGCTACGGCTGGAGAGAAGTTGGATTCGCCTCTGCTGGGGTTGATGTTTCTGCCTGACCAGTGGGTGATTGAGCCCTTGGAGGACTTGGAGGGTCCGGTTGAAAGGGGGAGTTCATCTCTGGCGAGTTTGGTGTTTCTGACTGAGCAGGAGGTGATTGGGTCCCTGATGAAGATGAGATCTCCACGTGGACAGATGGTTTAGCCCTGGGTGGACTTGCTTGTTGAGATACTAGGACGTCCACAAGTTGATCCTCCATTGTTTCCTCTGCAAATGCCAGATTAAGAATGAGTGCCAGTTTTCATCCTTAAGAAAAAGACAGTAAAGGTCATACCAGTGGATGGAGCATTGGCAGGTTCTGAAGCTGAGGATTGCTGAGTTCTAGTCTGAAAGCACATAAGATATGATTTATCAGAAAAGGAGTAATCCTGTGATCAAGAAAGGAAGAAATTTTACCTCGACAAGGACTTTCTTGATGGTTCTTCTCCTCTTAGCATTTGGAGGAGCAATCAAAGACAAGCCTTGCCTCCTGTCAGCAGTAATGCTGGACAGAGTTGGATCTGTTGTGGCATACCTAGCCATTAACTGAGCCAGGGTTGGTGATCTGAATCCCAATGCTGAGATTGGGCCTACTGCATTATAAGCGATCTCCCTGGCTAGAGGGGCAGACATTGTGTTCTGTGGGTAAAGAAACAAAAATCAGGATCATGGTTAGAGGAGGAAATGTCTAATTTGAGGATTAATCGTATTACCTCTGAGGTCAGTTGGAAATCAGGCATCAGTTCTATACAGAACAAATGCACAGGCTCACTGAAGATATGGTCATGGAATTCTTGCCACCAGGAGTTAAAGGTGGGTTGAGCTACTGTTGTAGGTGTGAAGGGCGGTGTAAAAACGGTTGGTTGCACACATGCGAAAGACCCCTGCGGTCCGGGTAAGATATTTGATTTCCTCTGCGGGCTTGAGGAATTCATGCAGAAACAGTCTTGGGGGCATCTGGCCACACCCAAGTTGCCGAGCCATCATGTTGGGCTGATAGTATTCATAAGTACTGTGGTTCAGCCTCCCTCCACTGAATTCAGCTGGCAAAATGCATGGGTAGATGATGATGTTAAAGATTTCCAGAAATCTTCCATCTTGGCGATCAGTTTCAAAGGAGAACTCACAAGGGAGAGTTAAATTGTCATTATCCAAATAAGGGAGCCAAAGAGGATTTTGGAAGCCTTTGAAGAAGAGCTCAAAGAGTTGGCTGACATTCTTCCTGATGAGAACAGTTGAGGCAGCTTCTCCATAAGTGTGGCATCCTCTGGTAACTTGGGGTTCCCCTTCATGATGGTTGGATGAAGGGAAAAGTTGGGTGTTCAGGTCAACACCAACAATCTGGTGCATTTGTAGTTGCAGCCATATCTGCACAAACCACCAGGGACCATTGACACAGGCTATCCTCTGGCTGGTGTACATTTGAGTGATAGTTTGATGAAGCATGTGATACACACTGCCCAGGAGGTATTTCCCAAGAGGAAGGCGATTACCATTGGCTAGATGTGAAGCCATTGCGATGTGGTTCAGGGTCGGCTCGTTGGCTTTACCGCAGAAGATCAACCTGCACAGCCACATGTTCAGAAACGCCCTGTATTCGACTTCACCAAGGGGGCCATCCTTCATATGGCTCTGGATATAATTTTTGTATCCGCTCCCTGGTTTTCACTCCGTTTGTCTTGTGGAACTTTTGAAATCCCGGGGGCGAACGGATCACGTAATGTCAAGGCCGGTAATCATGTATACATCGGCCAGAGTTGGGGACATTGGGCCGTGACCAAAGAGGAAGGCGTTGACGCCATTTGACCAGAAGTGGCAAGCCGCTATCAAGAGGTCTTTGTTCTTTGGGGTCTCGGCCAAAGACAACTCCAAGCATTGAGCAATGCGGAGGGTGTCCCAGTTCTGGGTTCTGGCACTCTTATCTGCGAGGATTCTCTGGTACCAATTTTTCCAGCCTGCGATTGGGGGAAAGGGCCAGTTCTTGAAAGCATCTTGCCACTGAGAAGGTTTGGTTAGAGCCGCTTTGAAGGGGATCCTTTGGGATTCAGCTGCGATAAATTCTCGAGGATCAGAGGTTCCCACAGGACCAAGGAAGTAAGATCTTGAATTGGCCTCAGTACGGATCAGAAGCTCAGTGGAAAGCTCCTGAGGGGAAACAGAGAAGAAATTTCAGGTAAAAATTGAAAATCTAAATGCCGAATGAAGCTTATGGTGGGGGAATTTACCTGAGCAGCTTGATTTTGCGCCGCCATTGAGGATTTGAGCTCAAAAGAAGTGATCTAGGGTTTGGATCTAGACGAAGACTCCGGCGGATTGCGAAGAGAGAGAACGGGTGTTGAACAGATTCAATTTGAAGACGTTGGTGGCTAGAGTCAATTCCGGAATAAAATCACTTTTATCCCGTAATTGAAGGGGCATGTGTTAACACCGAAATTTGGTAAGGGGTCTGACTTGTGGGTCCAACCCGGTGAGAAATCCGTCCGGCGGAAGGAAGGTTTCTTCAGATGCATTCGGTAGAAAAATCCGCGGTCGGCTATCTGCTTCTGTTCGGCAAAGGAACTGTTGAGCTGATTTTGCGGGATTGTACGGTGACGTGGCTCAAGCGGAAACGACGAATGGATGGATAAGCAATCAAGCTTAGAGATAAATTAGGTATCAAATCCATTCGAGGTTGTGCTTGGCAGGGTATAAATATGAACCCTGGATGTATGTAATAGATATACGCAATCATTCTCAATACAAACCGGCTTTACGCCAAACCCTAGAGTACATTTGTCGTGTCGTCGAGTTCTTCGAGAGGGTTCATCGATCCGTCGACCTCCGTGAGTACCGGCAACCTTGTATCATATCTAGTAGCATGCGGTGGATTTAGATCTGATGCAAGTAGTCTTGTTACCATGCTTAGTGTCATGCGGTAGATTCAAGCTTGGTTCAAGAGGGTTTCTTGTTAGGTCATGAGCCATGCGGTAGGCTAAGATCTAGCTAGTCATCCGGTGGATTAGATTTTCAAATCAATCTGATAGATTTATCTTACTTGGTAATGTTCGTTCCTTCTTCATGGATCCCGAATCGGCTGTTCAGCTGTGTTCGGTTATGTTCTTCATGAGTAAAACACGTGCGTAATCTATGCTTTAAATAATGTATGCTTTTAGCTTTCCATATTTAGATTGTATCATGCGGTGGATAGATCTATTAGTAGAAAGTGGCACGATCCCAAGCAAGTTGTATCATGCGGTGCATAGATTTGCTTGGTGTCGTACCCGACGGGTTTCAAAGTACCTAGACATGCGGTAGACTAGTGCTTTGGATCTATGCATGCTCGTTTATTACATATCTATGCTCACGCTTTTACTTCATTTATTATTTAATCACCATGGGGTTTGGTCACGGTCTTGCGCACATGCATCTTTGTCCAAACAAAGACTGATCATCGTCATGCTTACGTCATCCATTCGGCTATGTTACTTTTCCTCTTTAAAGCCCCCGAATGGATTCGGCTTGCTGGCAGATAGCTCTCTATAGCTATATGTCATCTTATTTGGCTTTATAGCCGTAAATATGGAACTATCTGGTACCACCCGGCAAGTTCCAAACTTTGGAATTTAACTACTTTGTCTTTTTGTTAATTTTCAGGGAAAATTGACTGGCACGTCTTGTGATCTCTGCACGTGTGAAGCCAGCTTGTTCGGCTTGCTGTGTGCTTGGCGCTAGGTGCACATTTCGCGTCAACAAAGGCGGCCAGCTCTTCGGTGTGGCCGGGGACGATGTCGACGGATCCGCATCAACCGTCTTTAGGTTGGCCGGGAAGACGTACGTCCGCATGCCAGTAACCGCGTCCTCGTCACCGTCGTCACGCAGGGAGCGGTGGGGCTGGAGAAGAGCACGGCTGCTGCGGGGAGAGAGCGGCAAAGGCGAGCGGGGCGAGTGGCGGCGGCAGTGGGGAGAATGCGGGCGTTGTGGATCTGTCTAGCGAGGAGCCGAATATGAACGGTGCGCGTAACTGTGTTTAATGAAACTACTGGCGTGCCCTTGAAGACTCTGTGCAGCAATTGGAATTTCATGGGCATTATAGTCAATATAGGTGGGAAATTTTGAGCAACCCGCGCACGGTTTGCCTGCTGACGCTGCCAAGTGGGCCAGTGTCATAGGCGATGATGGTCAGTGAACTCACATCGCCTTTGTTGGGAGTTGGGTCCGGCGGGCGGGTAGCGATTATCTTTTTATTTTGGCTGCTGACGCTGACGCGTGGGCCAGCCACTGTTTTCTTTCGAACGAAACGTGCTTCCCTAAAATATTAGAGCCCATAAAACAACACCTAAAAAATAATAAAAATATGAACAATTCGTATTTGGACATTTAGTATTTGAATAAAATATCAACAATCACACTTGTGTGCCCAAAATTCATATATTTTGTTTTACACCCCATGGTAATTATATAATAATTCTAATAACATTAAATTTGCTCTAAAAAATCTACAAATTGACTTAGCAACATAATTGGGTACCTAAACTTGGCTTCGAAATTTCAAATGGTATCGATGAAGGAATAATATACTTGTGTACAAATGTCTACATCTCTCACATAGTTTCCTAGAATGTTTGCTTGAACATTGAAGTTTTCCACACTTTGCAACATGTTCGAACTCATATGCATTTGAAAACTTAACAAAACCTTGTGTTCACCTTAAGCTTACGAAATGTAAAGTTCCATCACTAATGGTTGTGTAAAACAAATATTATTTGTATGTTGTACTTACAAAGAACAAAATAAGGCATATAAACATCACCCAACAAACGGAATGTACACTAAACAATGAAATTAATGAATAGATGGTGATTTTAGAAAAATTTAGAAAAAAATCAAATGTGGACTAACGACAAAGAAATCTTTGTTACAATATTTGATTGCAGATTAAAAGGAGAAATGTGAACTTTTCTTCATTTGAATAGTACTGGGCCACACAACCATTTGAATAGAACAAAGGAGGAAGCATAGGGCACCGCCGCCCGCCGCAGCCGCCGCCGTGCCCGCTTTGGCGGTTTTGACACCCAAGAGGGCATCCCAGGCCTTGTCGGCGGCAAATGAGACCACCACAACCTTCAATTTGACACACAAATGTGACAAATCAAAGATTATCTATCAAAAACTGATTAAAAACCGACATTCCGATAAAATCAAATCTATGTTTAGTAATATCTAATAATTTACATTCAAGATAGATAATGTTCATTGATGCTTGCGCCTACATCCCGATGTTCATCATGCTGATGGCGTACTCCACGCCGGGGCGGAAGCTACGCGTACAGAGGTCGAACTCATGACGGATGCGACACTCGGCGTTGCAGTAGTGGATGATCTCTTTGGTATCCGACCCGTAGCGCCCACATCCCGCTTCCTAAATGCAGATGTGGGGATTCCGGACGAGCAGCAATGGAATGTCGTCGTCGTCGCCGTCATCAAGCCAGTACCACCACACAATGTTGTCGAGATCCTACTTGATGTGGTAGCGCAGCCACCGCAGGTTGTGGTTCTTCCATCGGCCGTCAGGGGGCAACGGGCCGCCGCTGATTTCCTGGAGCGGTGCCATGGCTTCGGGGTCCGCTGGGTTGCAATGGTACTTCAGCATCGCTAAGAAGTACTTGGCACCGGAGTATTCAGCAGCGGCATCTCCGATGAGCTTCAGACCTTATCAGGGTTCCGCCGCCTCATCAACCTCACCATCCCCTTGAAGCACAATGCCTTCGGATTATTGGCCTCGCGGAAGCGCCGCTCAAAGCACGACTTGACGTAGCGATTCTTGCACGCCTCACGAAGATCACACAGCGACACGTGCAGTAGTACCTCATCGGAGTTGCAGATGCGCCGGAAGGTGCCGTAGATTTTATTGCGAAGGTTCAAAAAATAGAAAACTGCCACATCCTTGATAAAGTGGATGAAGATCTTGGTGAGAAGTTCATCTGGCAGCAACAACATCAAGCACACCGCGGCCATCAAGGGGAAGGGGAGGAAATAGCACAGCGACGGGGTTTGGAATTTGAATGGCGACGAGGGTTGAAGTTGGCGGCGACGAGGGATGAAGTTGGCAAGGAGGATTGAAGTTGAAGAGGGATGAAGTTGGCGACGAGGATTGAAGTTGAAGAAGGCGACGAGGGTTGAAGTTGAAGAGGCGCCTCGGCCATCTAATAAAACAACAAATAGAAATTGAAAAGGCGCCACGGTTTGGGGTGTCGTTGACAAGTGGGCGGCATCATCCTTCCCCGCCCCTTCTTCTTTAACTAAAAGGCGATGCGTGGTTTTGGACGGTTTTGCGCCCGAAATGGAGCCCGATGCGCAATTGAGTGTCACATGCGCGCGGTAGTGGAGTAGTGGGTGGCGGCGAGAGGCGCCCGACGGTTCGCGTCTTTTCAATATAACTCCCCCGCCCCCGTCGCCCTACCTTTCCCCTACTTCTTCCATAAGCTTATCATCTTCACTTCTTCTTCCTCCTTGCGATTCACCACTACAAATCTTCGGTCACCGAGAGAAGGAGGAGATGGTGTCGACGAGCCCACCGCCGTCAAAGCGGGGACGAAGGGAGGACGACGACGACGAAAGCCGCCGTCGGAAGATGTTGGAGAAGGGGAAGCAGCCGGTGGCCAAGAACGCCAACGAGGAACTGCTCTTCGACGACACTAAGTTCGTTGTCAAGCTGCTCAGGAGCGCCTTCAGAAAGCTTGAAGGTGTTGGCGAGGCCTTCAACATCAAGGCACATCATGATGTGTACAAGGACCCAAGCGTGAAGGGTCTCGCCTTTAGGATCCACGGGTTGGCTGAGAGCTCGAGAACCTCCCCATGGTCAAGCAGGCTACCCGCCGCCACTTCATCTTCGACGACGGCAGCTCCGACGGTGACGACGGCAGCCATGGCGCGACCACGCCCGACGGCAGCCACAGCGTCGATGACGGCGGGACTCGACGACGGCGACCAACTAATTGATAGACTCCCTCTACCGGTTAGTAACAATAGGATGTGTGTGTGCTTTTGTGTTCATGGGTTGTTGAGGTTCTTGTTTCTAGAACATGAACTTCTTTGTTAATTAGTTTGGTTGTTAGATTTTGTTTGCTCAGTTAACTAGTTCTAATGGTTGCGAGTTGATCCATCCACGTCTTCTATGATACGCGTTCGTTGTGATGAACTGGAGATCTGTTGTGATGAACTAGATCTTATTAGAGACAATGGATAGTCATTGCCGAAGCGGGTTAGTCCAAGCGATGTGACGCGTGGGCCAGTGTTATTGGCGACGATGATTAGTGAACCCACAAGCAACGATTATGTTGGATTTTATGTTGGGCGGGGGGGGGCGGTTATCTTTTATTTTTGTATTGGTGACGCGTGGGCCAGTCACTATTTTTTGGAATGAAACTTGCTTCCCTAAATTATTAGAGCCCATAAAAGATCACCTAAAAAATCATAAAATACGAAAAATTCATATTTGGACATTCAGTATTTGAATAAAATATGAACAGTCACACTTGTGTGCCCAAAATTCATATATTTCGTTTTTACACCCCATGGTAATTATATAATAATTATAATAACATCAAATTTGCTCTAAAAATCTACAAATTGACTTGGCAACATAATTTGGGTACCTAAACTTGTCTTTGAAATTTCAAATGGTGTCAATGAAGGAATAATATACTTGTATACAAATGTCTACATCTCTCACATGGTTTCCTAGAATGTTTGCTTGAACATTGAAGTTTTCCACACTTTGTAACATGTTCGAACTCATATGCATTTGAAAACTTAACAAAACCTTGTGTTCACCTTAAGCTTACGAAATGTAAAGTTCCATCACTAATGGTTGTGTAAAACAAATATTATTTGTATGTTGTACTTACAAAGAACAAAATAAGGCATATAAACATCACTAAACAAACGGAATGTACACTAAACAATGAAATTAATGAATAGATGGTGATTTTAGAAACATTTAGAAAAATATCAAATTTGGACTAATAACGACAAAGAAATACTTGTTACAACATTTGATTGTAGATTAAAAGGAGAAATGAGAACTGTTCTTCATTTGAATAGAACTGGGCCCCACAGTCATTAGCGACGTGGGGCTGATAACCCACGTCAGTTTTTGCTCTTCCAAAATTTTACACGGATATTTCGAGCAACATAAAAAAGCTAATCTCCTACTAATTTCCTATTCCGATACTCTGTTCGAACTCGTCGCAATTTCGTTTTTCACGGGTAGAGATAAAGGCGGGGGGATCTAATTGTTTTGGAAGGAGAGATATATAGGAGCCATCCTTGTTTCCACACCGCAACATGGTTTGAGTATGCAATCGGAGATGATGTTTGCGAGAGGCGGCAGTGATTCACCCCAAATGCGCCAAGTCGAGGAGTGGATTGCACGCGTAGCCTTCTTGCGCAAAGGCAGACACCCCTCGTTGCTTAGCCATCTCGACGTCGTGCTTCCACGACCCGCCTCATGTACCACTTCACGGTGTCGTCGTCGGCGGTACTGCCATTGTCTCTGTAGAGCAAGATGGCATATAGATAGGCCACCGCATCGTTCCCACCCTCAACAGCGCGCCGGAGATCATTGCATCCCCTGTTTTCCATGAAGACGGCTTTGATCCCGGAGAAGAAGCAAGCCTCCGGATTCCCAATATCGGTTAGCATAGCAAGGAATGCTTTTTAAGCGGTGGGGTCCCACATCCAAGAAATCTCATCTCGTATCCCCTCTATGACAAACGTCGGCCGACGTCACCGTGGCCGCACACACGACGTATGGTCGAGCAAGTACCGCGTAGGCTATGGAGGTTAGCCAAGGGCCGCTCCGAGGTCACACTGACACGCGTCGCAATCTCAATGCGGAGTTCTTGAGGGAGGCCCAGCAGCAACGATGACTGGTGCCGCCTGCTTCTTCCGAGCATGCTATTCATCTCTGGTCGGGAATGGTGACGATGAGGAGTAGGCAGTTGCTGTTTTTCGCGGGTAGATGAAGGGGTAGGGGATCTAAATTATTTTGGAAGGAGAAGATACAGGAGATTTGTTTCCAAACACGGTTTAAGTATGCAATGGAGACGACGTTTTGCCAATCCACGTATCATTTGATTCTCCATTGCAGACGACGTGTGGCTAATCCGCGTAGTATCCTTTAATTCTCCATTTCATTTAATTCTACATTGGAATCACTACCTCTGCTCTCAGCCATTGCCTGGCAACAGTTTCGCCATTGACCGGATCTTGGGAACCTTCCCATTTCCTATACTCTTGATATTATCCCTTCCTTTCTTTTTTTACAACCGATGTTATCCCTTCCTTGTTTTTGCTATAAAAAGGCACCAACTCCTATCGGTCCTCCTCACTTCAAGTTGCTTCCTTCTTCTCTTGATCTAGATCGAGCTATGGTTCCTTCTTCTAATACAATAAAGTGAGTCACTTGCTTCCTTCTTCCCTAGATCTAGATCTAGCTATGGCACAAAGAATATATCTTGTAGGGCGCAAGCTTTTGCTTTCCTCTCTTCTTCCTCTTCCTCGATCTCTCAGTTGCTAGAAGAATTCTTGTGATATGGGTGATTGGGTTGCTCATCCCTCTAGCACAGCTTCTAGAAAAATCCTTGTGATAAACTCCTTGCTCGTAGCTGTGTCGGGGGAAGGTAGCCCAAAACCTCCTGGCATCAGGAAGAACAAGCCGACGGAAAGCCTACTGCAGCTTTTCCGTCATGTTTGGGCTTCCTTTTGCTTTCCCTCCTCCAGCAAGAGGGATTTTTTAAGGGATATAGCATATCGTGTCATGAAGAACAAGCAGAAGGCGAGCAAGATCGACGACCTGCGAGCAAGATCGATCTGTGTGTGATTTTGCATATCTCGTCATGAAGACATGGCCGCATTGTAACCTTTTGATGTATCAATGATGATTGTAATCTGTGTGTGTGTGATTTTGCATCTCAAAAGACATGCTTGTGTGATTATCTCTGTATAGTACAATTTTTTGTATGAATTACCTACTCACTTGAAAGCATGAAGAAGAACAAGCCGACGGAGGCTGGCTAATCCGTGTCTCTTTTGATGTAATCTGTGTGTGGTTTCACATATCTTGCCCATAACAAAGGCGATGCGGGTTCATGAATCCTCGTCACTTGCCCGTAACAAAGGCGACGTGGGTTCGTTAATCCTCGTCTCTTGCCCGTAACAAAAGCAACATGGGTTGGCCAATCCTCATCTCTTTGATATTAACGCCCGTTACTGAACTGAAGCAGAATATAAACATAATATATGTAGTATCGTAGGCAGAATATTTTACAAGCAAGATTCAACTTCCACCACATCCCACATATTACAAAAAGGATTGAAATTCCATCAATACAACACATCCTTTATATTACAAAATGCATTCTCATTCCACCAATAGGCACATCCTCCGGCATTACAAAAAGGATTTAGCAGAAATCAGGCTTGATTTTCTTCCTTGATTTCTGTATCTGAATTTTTTCACTATTGTCGCTTCGCAAGTACGGTGTTTTGTTAGTTCCCAAGAGTCGGGGCTTGTATGAAGTGTCAAAGGATGAAATTTCATCAAACTGGTTGTATTCGTCCTTCTCAACAACGTTTTCAACCCCAACAATCCTTTTTTTCCAAGCATAACCACAGACCAGTTCTTCTTTGCAAGGTCAGGTACATAGAACACTTGCTCAACATCATTGGCAAAGACAAACAGTTCGTTTTTGTAACCAAAGACCCGGAGATCAACACTAACATAAACATATTTGTCCTTGCTCACAGCTCTCTTCCCATTGGTGACCCATTTACACCAAAGCAAGGCTACCATCAATCCTACATAATCAAGCTCCCATATCTCCTCTATTTGACCATAATATGTGTTTGTCTCCGTGTCATCATCATCATGACTGTCGTCGACGACGGCCTGTACACACACACACCACTATTTTGATAGACGCTCTTTTTATCCTAGGCCATGGTGTAGAACGTGTATCCTTGTCGAGGAAATGACAGTGCCCCATAAATATGTATTTCTTTGAATGTCTTAGCCACACTGCGCAAGTAACTTCCAAGCAATGTGGGCAAGCTGCACCTTTCCTTTTACTCTGGCCAGAGAGGTTGTGATGAGCCGGGTAGTCGTTGATGGTTGCGAGCCGGCTACTGAGCCATCGTGTGCTGACATCCCACTCCATGAGCACTTCCCATACGGCCTCTGCAACGTTAGCTGAGCCCATGCGGAGGCTCTCACTGCACGCCGGGCCGGCAGGGAGATCGTCTCTGACTACACTTCGGACTCCAACCCCGCCTCCAGCTACTACTCGGACTCTTCCTACGAGTTCGACTTCGGATCGGACCCCGATTAGCCCGAGTCCGAGAACTCCACGACTGAGCAACCACTGTCAGGACCAGCTACCGGCCTGGTGATAACATTTACAACCGCCGGCAGATTCGTCTACTGGACAGACCGCAAGCCTAAAGACCTAACAGGCGGGAACTCATGTTGCGTCGCCTACCTCGACTCGCTTCCCTTCCAGGAGGGAACACCCCTAGCTCCAACAGAGGAGCACACTCCAACATAGGTGGTGACTACAGACTCCGGTCTCGGCACCCCTGATCGCCAAGTCTTCATGGATGCTGGCGAGACGCAAGGACCTTCAAGGACCCGCCCCGACCGGTACTTTGAAGATATCTCAGCAGACAAGTTGTCTGCCAATGCACCCGCGGACGAAAACAACGACGACAAGAACGCCTGACGTGAGTGCAATAAGAAGCGAAACGAACAGTGTAGACGTCTCTGAGAAACCCTCCCCATACGGAATCTCACACAGGCACTTGATCAAGTCGAAAGCCGGGTGCACACAACCCCTGAACAGTGCCTCATGTCTATCACCATGATAGCACGCCAGGATCAGGGGATGCGTGCGGGAGAAATCATCGCCAAGCTCACGGAGGACGCCTACTTCATAAGAGTCGACAACATAGTCGCTCAAGTGCCTCCCCTCAGAACTCGTGAACCCGACAACCATGAAGCCACAAGTCGCAGTCCAGCTAATGGATGCAACCGTACTCGAGGAGAACTCCCACAGAACCCCAACCGTACTAGGGCATCAGCTGGAGGACCCTCTCAGGGCGGTAACAGTGCGGGTGGCGCCGGTGGCAGTCGTGGTGCTGCTAATCATGGTGATGCTGGTGGCGGAGACAGCAGAGGCGGGAGCTCCTCACATGGGGCTGGCAGGAGAGACGGTGGCAGAGGCGATCGCGGAGGCTGAGGCCATGCAGACAGCCACGTCACCGGTGCCTCACGCGGTGGCTATGATGCCTGCCACAAAATTGAAGAAATACAACGCAAGAAGTCCTCCACGGCAGGTGAAAATGACAACTTCCTCGCCTTCTCTGCTCGACTTTGCAATCTTCTTCTCCCACAGAAATTCAAGCCTCTGGGGATTACCAAGTATGACGCGAAGCAAGACCCAGTTCAATGGCTCAGATGCTACACCCTCTCCATCAAAAATGCTGGTGGCAACAACGACACGAAGTGCCTCTACTTCCCCTTCTGTCTGGACCAAGCTCCACTTACATGGCTCGAGTTGCTCGAGAAATACTCGATCGACAAGTGGGACCAGCTCAAGGATCAGTTCACCAGCAACTTCGCGGGTGCCATGGGGCACTCGGGGTACTCTCATGGACCTGAATATGGTGAAGCAGGAACAAGGCGAGACCCTACGCAAGTACATGCGGTGCTTCTTTGACAAGCGTGCCACTGTAGTCGATGTTACCGACAAGGAGGTCATCGACCTTTTCCAAGACGGTCTCTACCACCGTCGCACCTTTGAAGACTTCGGTCGCCGCCGCCCGAGTTCTATCACCAACCTCAAGGACATGATCACTTCATGGGCCGGTGAAGAAGACAAGGCAAATGCCAAGTACGATGCCATTCACGGCAAGAACAAGCAAAACACGGGTGGCAGCAACAACAACAACATGGATCAAGGCGGTCGCAACAACAACTACTCGGGTCCTAACCGCAAGCGCAAGCTAGACAACATAGTCGCGGCTATCCAGCGCCCTGCGAAAGACAACTCGAAGAAGACCTCTGGCGGCTTCAAAGACTTGCTGAAAGAGAAGTGCCTATGGCATCTGGAGGGCAACCACACCACCGAGCAGTGCTACCAACTCCGGCGAGCACTCAAGGACTCTCCAAACCCACGGCCTCCTCACTACAAGAAAGGCAAGAAAAAAATCTGACGACGGAAGCGACGACTTCCAAGAACCTGAAAAGACGATGAATGTCCTCTTCGGCGGACTACCCACCAGGCGGTATCAGAAGGCCACCAGACAGGAAGTCTTGAACATTGAACTAGCGGTTCCGACCCCTCTCAGGTGGTCACAAGTAATCACCTTCTCTCGCATGGATCAATGGACAAGCTTCTCTGAGCCAGGGCGTTTTCCACTCGTCCTAAAACCAGTAGTCGCGAGCTCTAGACTCAACAAGGTACTGATTGACGGTGGGAGCGGGCTCAACGTCCTTTTCACCAAGACCTTGAAGAAGATGAAGCTCGACATCACTCACATGCTCACCAAGAGCACATCGCCTTTCTACGACATCGTCCCCGGGAACGCGGCTCTTCCACTGGGTTCAGTGGTCCTGCCAGTTACCTTCGGGGAAACTAGGGAGAATTACCGCACCGGATACATCAAGTTCGAGGTTGCGGACTTCGAGGATTCCTACCATGCCATCCTCGGTAGACCAGCTATCACCAAGTTCATGGCGGTACCCCACTACATGTACTTGGTACTCAAAATGCCAAGTCCAGCCGGTGTACTCTCACTGCAAGGGGACTTGAAGATATCCTTCGACTGCGACACAGAGGCTGTGGAACTCACAGCTACTAACCAAGTACCAATGCAATGATGGAGATCTATGCTACATCCAAGAAGGTTGCCCCAACCGAACTCGATATCCCAGAGAAGTCTGACAAAGCCAACAAGCCTCAACCATCTGAGGAAGTGCAACTCAAGGCGATCCACCTCAGGACAGGACACAACAGCAAGACTACCATGATCAGGGCGGGCCTTGACCCGAAATAGGAAGACGCGCTCGTTAGTTTTCTTCAGGCTAACCGAGACATCTTCGCTTGGAAGCCAGCAGACATGCCAGGGGTGCCCAAGAGGCTGATCGAGCACTCACTCAACATCGACCCAAAAGCTACCCTGAAACTACAACATCTCCGCCGTTTCGCCGACGAATGACGAGACACCATCAAGAAGGAACTCGCCAAACTACTCGCGACCGACTTCATTAGAGAAGTTTTCTATCCTGAGTGGCTCGCCAACCCCGTCCTAGTCCGCAAGAAGAACACCAATGAGTGGAGAATGTGCGTCGACTACATCGACCTCAACAAGCACTGCCCCAAGAACCCATTCGGGTTGCCGCGGATTGATCAAGTCATTGACTCCACGGCGAGCTGCGACCTGCTCTGCTTCCTCGACTGCTACTCCGAGTACCATCAGATCACTATTAAGAGAGAAGACCAGAAGAAGACCGCGTTCATCGCCCCATTTGGCGCCTACTGCTACATGACAATGTCGTTCAGGTTGAAGAACGCCGACGCTACCTACCAGCAAGCTATCCAGAAGTGTTTCAAGAAACAACTCAACAAGAATGTCGAGGCTTATGTGGATGACGTGGTCGTCAAGACCCGAAACTCCGACACACTCATCGCCGATCTTGAAGAGACTTTCGCATCTATACGGGAGTACCAGTGGAAGCTCAACCCGAACATGTGCATCTTCGGCGTTCCTTCGGAAAAACTACTCGGCTTCATCATCGGCGCCGAACATATCTGCTCCGCATCCTAGATTTCTGGCGACCTCACGACAATGTCCATGGTCGACTCCGGAAGCGGGTCATCGTGCACCTCTTCCGTGGGCTCGAGGGCTACTGGTACCTCTGGTCTGGTCATCACTCCCTCCAGCATAGAGGCTTCCGGCGTGACGCCCTCGACTGGCACGGCTTCAGGAATCGCGGTCCCCTCGACTTGTGTTTTTGTCATTACAATGCACACGACATCAGTACCCGGGGGCTACGACTACTACTTGAGGCAAGTGACATCGTCGATGTCTACGTACCTTCCACTACGGTGGCCTCCGGTGGCGTAGCCTCTACGCTCGACGCCACGGTCTCAACCTGGGGAAGGGGAGTTGACTCCTGAATAGCTGGCAACAGGTCCTCCCTAGCAGCTGCTGTACTGGGTTCTTCTCCTTCCCAGGACAGATTGGTGGATTTCCTACACAGTGCAAGGTGGTCAGCCAAGCAAGACTACCAAACTACATTTACTACTCAAGGATGGACTTCACTTACAAGTTGGACCGGAACACAGTTACGGTCGGAGCGCCAAGTATGCTGGCGATATCAACATGCCCGACTTTCGCGGGCACCTCTTCTTCAACATGGGCGACTACTAGACCCACGGCTCCAGTAGTCGTGGAGGGCTCTGGCCTCCCTTCTTTTGTCGACGAAGGCGGTTCACCGGCGCCAGTTGCCTGTTGTGCTGACTCCGGCACAATTTCTTTGACGGTGGGGGTTGGGCTGGGGCTCCTTTCAGTCGCTCCGCTCACCGTGTCCCAGTCGTCTTCTTCCCCTAGATCTGAGGACCATGTGTGGTTCGAGGACCGGTGGATGGTCGCTTCCTTATGCGATGAGTGATTGACAACGTTGTGTGGACTTATTCTTGGCTAAGTATTGCAGGTGCAGGTTGCGGCTTAACTGGTGTTGGTGCAGGTGAAGAACAAGCGTGAAAGGTCGTCGCCGGTGAGGCCTCCAGGTGTGGAGAAGACAAGTAGGCTTCGTTCGAGGGACCCGGTGGCCAGCGGGGTCAAGTGCGTGCCGCATGGTGGCATGAACAGCAAGATGAAGTCATGTACGGTTTCTTGGTCGTGCCTCAAAACCAAGTTCGAGCCGGAACTACGTGGGAGCCGAGTCATGAGTGGCGATTGGCGGAGGCTACAACGAGTTCGCGGGGTTTCCAGTGGTTCACCAGAAAACCACTGGGTTCCTTGGTTGATCCACAAAGCCAGGACCGAAGAACCGAAGGTGGTGCTGCAGCAGCGCCAGACCGGTCTGACCGGTGGGTACCAGTCTGACCGGTGTGCGATGACGCAGTACAGAATCTTCGAAGCGGAGGACACGCGTCGGGATTGCAAGGCTTGCGTCGAGGCTAAGAAGGTTGCGGTCGCCGGGCATCCGTCCGGTGGAGAAAACTTGAAGACTTCCAAAACCGCCCTTGAGGTGCTTGTATCCCTAGTTGTTAAGTAAGAGTATTTTAGACTTTCAGTTGCCTCCTATATAACCTAAGATGTGAGAGGATGGCAGCCATCTCTTGGAACCCTAGTTCATTTGCTTTCCTATTTTCCCTTCCTATTTTCTTAGGATTTTCATAGGACTAGCTTGAGAGCTACATGGTGAGATTTTGTGAGAGGGTTGGATGATCGGGCGACAAGCTAGACCTTGTATGAACCTCCTTGGTATGTATAGATGATTCGGCGTGGTTCCTCAAGGCTTTGTTGTGTTGTTCCCGGTTGTTCTTGGTGGTGATTTTCGGAGCCCTCTCTTGGTGGTTTTCTCGGTGTGTTTTCGGGACCTTGCTCTTTTGGATTTGATGGAGGAAATTCGTGTGAAACCTTCGTGGTTCTTTTGCCATTGATTCCCCTCCCAAATCCGTGAGTTAAGGGGCTCGATTTTGGGGTTTTCGGTGTTCTAGGGTTAGATGAGTTCTGGCGGGATTTCTTCGATTCTTCTTGATTTAGCAAGTTTTGGTGGACAAAATCATGGCTAGGGAGTCCTCATGTGGTGTTCCTATTATTCCCAAAGTCTTGTTCAAGTCCGTGGAGCGATTCGGGAGATCGAAGTTTGGATTTGTAGGAGTTGACCCGCGGGCGCTGTTCATCCCGAGCTGCCCAGGCTACACCGGTCTGACCGGTGCTCTTGACCAGTCTGACCGGTGTGAGTCACTTGTGGGATTTGCCTCGGGTGAACTGCTTGACTCGTGTGTCTTTGGTGTCGGTGTTTTAGACCAGCAACCTACTAAGGGGAGTACCCGAAGTAGATGAATGTGGCCTCGCCGAGATCGGTAACTCAAAGGAAGAGACACGTGGCACACAATTTAAACAGGTTCGGGCCGCGAGGTGCGTAATACCCTACGTCCTGTATGCTGCGTAGCTCTGGATTGGTTGGGTGCGATTACAAGATGATGCAATCTTAAGCTGTCAGATGAGATCCAGGAGAGAGGGGTCCCTGCCTCGCCTTATATAGTCTGGGAGGCAGGGTTACAAGTCGGTTCAGGGAGAGAGTCTAGTCGAGTACGTCTAGGAGTCCTCTATACAATGCGAGACATGTACATCTTCCTAACCGAGTACTTCTCCTCTGTAGTCCTTGTGCTTCACGCCATCAGGTGTCGTGCAGCGCAAGTCGGGTAGTCCCAGGGGCCCACCGAGTAGTCGGTCCTGGTACCCACTAATGTAGTGGGCCTAGGGAGGTCCATACGACAAGCCCCCGAGTACTTTGTAGTCGAGAAGGATAGCTTCGAGTAGTTTTGACGGCCTCAACGAGTAGTCCTCAAGCGTCCCCGAGTACTACAAGTCAAAGGTCGTCAAGAATAGTTGAAGAATCCCGAGGCTGGAATGTACTCCAGCTGATGTTTGAGCAATCCTGAAGTCTTCTCAAGTAGTCCCAAGCGTCCTCGAGTGCTATTCTTGAAGGTCTTCAACAATGCCTGTGTTGCCTTGAAGCCGAAACTGATATGGAAGTGCGATTGCAAAATCGCACTCCATATGGAGTAGCCCCGAGCCTTAGGCTTAGTTGCAGACTGTGGCTGAGAGTCCATCTGAAGTTTTGGCAAGAATATCCCGAAAAATCCGAAGCAAAAACTGAAGGACACGTGGCACGCGGCCCCCAAGCCTTGAGTCGAGTAATTTCTCTCGAATTGAAGGGTCATCTTGTAGAATGTGTCCTGAGTTGCTCTTGAGTCTTGTCACTACCCAGGAAGTCGAGTAGAAGTAGCCGAGCCCTCGAGGTGAGGCGCATCGACTAGTAGAAGTTGAAGGGTTAGGCGCCGCCGCTGAGTCAGCCGAGCACAGACTTATCCATCCGGCCGTTGAAGGGGCCGCTGTTGACTTATAAATAGAAACCAAAACCCTTAGGGTTTTTCACCCCACGCATTCGCAGCCATTCCCAGCAGATCTGGCTAGAAATCGCCACTAGTGCACACTGCCGCCGTTGAGAAAGTTGTAGATCCAAGCGCGCTGCCGTAGGAAGCCACCACTGTAGCCCCCGAGCGAATGCGAGTGAAAACACCTTGCACTTGGACAATGAAGCCCTCGCCATCGAAGGCCCTGAAGACCGCCGTCGCGAAGAAGAGGGCTCGTGAGGAGGCCGCTGGATCTGCTGCGGGGACATCGTCGCCGGTGTCTCCGCCGCGGCCAGATCCAAATCGCGAGTGGAAGAAGTCCAAGGCCGAGACCGAAAACTTGCTAGCGCTGCTCAACAGTGTATTCTTGCGGGAGAAGGAGGTGGACATGTGGAGAGCCGCTGCGGGGGATCCGTACCCCATGGAGAAGAACCCGGACGAGATCCCAATGTTCACCCGGTTTGCGGAGCGGGGTCTGTCTCTTCCGGCCAGCGACTTCTTCAATGGGCTGTTGGGGTACTACGGCATCGATTACCTCAACCTCAACCCCAACGGTATCTTCGACGCTTCAGTCTTCGTACATTTCTGCGAAGCCTTCTTGGGGATCAAGCCCCATTGGATCCTGTTCCGGAAGTTCTTCCGGGTGAAGCCTCAGCCCAGTGCCAGCAGCCCCCGAGTAGTGGGAGGAGCCGGGATCCAGATAAGGGAGGACGCCGCAGAGCAGTACCTCTCCTACAAGCTTATTGACTCCAATTAGGATTGGAAGGCGAAGTGGTTCTATGTGACCAACCACCACCCGGAGCTGCCGAAGCCAAGCGGGAAGCAGCCCAAGCACCGGCCGTGGTGGAACTCGGAGCCAACGATGCAGGAAGGTCTCCAGTTGCCCGAGCTGCTGGCGAAGATCAAGGCGCTGAGGGAAGCCGGGCTGAGGGCCGAACATGTGGCCTTTAGCTTCATGAAGCGAAGGGTGCAACCGCTGATAGCCCATGACACCCTAGGGTACGAGTACACCGGCGACGACGACACGTCGCGGATGCCTGTAGATGAAGTCGACGACAACAACATTGTTGATAGGCTGGCCAGAATCTTCAAATATATGCTGGCGTACACACCGTGCCCAGTACCAGAGTACTCCGCCGCGCGCCGACCAAAAGAGGTCGGTAGCCATATCCATTGTCGAGTACTCATAACGTAAGAGTAGTCGTACTGATGTGTTGTGCTTCTTGCAGGATGACTTGGTGAAGTTCGTCTCCGAGCCGACGTCGCCTCCTCAACTTGTCGAAGTCCCAGAGGAGGGGAAGGCCAAGGCCAAGGAGCGGCGCGAAGTTGGTGAAGGAGACGACACAGTTGTCGTTGAAGACACGTCTGAGGAGGACGACGATGAAGAAACGCTGCAGGAGTGCTTCCAGCTGCGGTCAAGGTTTAGTCTCTCTGGATTGCCTCATATACCTCTCGTTCAGGATCTGCCGGCTAGCCTGGAGGCTAGTCTGCCCGCGCCGCTAAGGAAGCCGCGCAATGTGGCCCGCAGCGCGTGGCCAAGAAGTTGAAGGTCTCAGAGACCACGTCCCAAGAGGTAAGCCGTCTTGAATAGAGTAGTCGAGTACTTATGTCTCGACGTTGTGTATTGGCGACGAAGTTTCATTGCTTGCAGGAGATGCCGCCTTCCGACCCCATTGAGCAGGGTGACGGAGGCAATTGGGACACTGTAGGGGAGCCAGCTGGGGGTAGTCGTAGCCCAGCCCCCACTGTAGAAGAGCTCTTGGCGCAGTTGGAGCGCCAGCACCCTGTTGCTTAGGGGAGCACAGAACCCGCCGCTGCTGCCACTAAGGAGGCAGCGACTACCGAGGCGCAGGAGGAAGCGCCTGCCGAGGCAGGACTGGTCGACATCGCCAGTATCCTCAGCGCCCCAACCGTGACGGTGGTCCGGTCAAGCTTGTAAGTGTTGATCCTTCCCGAGTAGTGCTTTGGACGTGGTAGTCGTACTAGGTTGACAACCAGCTTTTACACTCTGCAGGAAATCGACGGACTTGACCTGGGAGGGTGACGAACCCGCCATAGCGGTGGCAGAAGAGGAAGTCGCGCCACCCGCTGAGGAGTCCGCTCCTGCCCCTCAGACGGAGTCCGAGGCACCGTCCGCTGAGGCTATGTTGCTTGAGGCCAGCGTCGTTGAAGGTGAGTACTCTGCTCAGGTGCGAGTAACCCCGAAGAGTAGTCATAGCCGCCAGGTATGACTGATCCAGTTGTCATTTTGGTGACAGGTGCTGAAGCCGAGGGAAGCGATATCCAGTCGGCGGTGCCCGTCGAAGACGTGATGCCGGAGACTCAGGGAGCTGTCGGAGGAGCCCCCAAGCCGATGGAGGTGACCGTCAGAGAAGCCGCTGCGACAACTGGAGGAGAGGGCGACGACGCGCTGCCAGAACCCGCTCTGGAGGTAGTCGTCCGCTCGTCAGAGATCCAGGACGTGGAGCCAATCCGCTCGGCGCCGATGTCCGGAGCCGCGACGAGTAGTCGTGGCGGGCTCGAGTTGTTGGCGGATGATCTTGTCGGCCCGGCGACGGTGGATCGGCACCTGGAGGTGGTGCGCCAGGCTGAGCAATGGATGAAGGTGAGTAGTCGACACCCTTGAGTAGTCAATCCTTCAGTGTTGAGTACCCATTTGACATGTGTTGTCTGTGCAGGATGTCGCAGAGAGGTCCGACATGCTTCAAGGGTACGGCGACGTGGTGCTCCAGGCCGAAACCTTAGAGGAGCAACTCGTGAAGTCCCGGAAGCACGCCGCCGCCATGCAGTCGAAGCTGGACACCGCCTTCGCCCAGTATCACAATGACATCCAAGAGATGTAGGCGAAGAGCGACGATCTGTTGTGGAAGAACATGTCTCTCCGCAACAAGAATAAAGGTACGTGACCGCCTTGTCGGGTACTTGTTGATGGTAGCTTGAGGTAGTCTGACCCACTTTGCCTTGGTTGATTGCAGAGCTTGAGACCCGCGTCGATCAGCTGAGGGCTTCAGAGACCGACATGAAGAACCTCTTCTACCGGGAGCAAGAGGCCCGCCTGGTACTGGAGTACGATTATAAGGAGCTTGCTTATGAGTGCGAGAAGCACATGGAGCTCCGTATTGCGTCAGATCGTGACCTCGTCAACTGCTACAAATCCTTACAGAAGCTGAACGAGGACTGCGAGAAGCTGCGGGCTTAGCTCAACGAACTCGAGGAAGCCGCGCTCCCCGTCGCGAGGCTGCTGGTGCCCCACCCTGGCGGTCCGAAGATAGATCCACTGGTGGACCGGCTGAAGGAAGCCCCCAGCCTCCTGGCGACCTACGTGAAGCACTTGGCAAAAACGATCCCCAACCAAGTTCTGGCCTTCATGAAGTCGTACTTCCCGAAGGCCCCTGTGGACGTAGTCGCCGGCGGGCTAGCCGCCAACTGCACCGACGAGCAATACGCGGAGCTGCTGGAGCAGATGGCGCCCATTGCTAAACAAGTCGTCGAGAAGCTCAACCTCCAGTAGTCCTCTAATGCTAGCTTGTAGCAGTAGTTGTACATAAACAATTGTAATGAAATTGTTTAAGTATGAATGAAGAAAGCTTCCATGAATGAGTACTCGTTATCGCGAGCTTTGAGTGCGGAGTCTCATCGTGGAGTCGTCGCGAGTAGTCGTACTCGCCAGTAGTCCCGTTGAGGAAGTAGACAGTAACACAGTTGATAGATAATCAAACTTTATTACTGAAGAAGTACACCTGGATGGCTAGGGCCGTTGTTACAGAGTAGTCGCCAGGATCCGGAGGCCGCCTACGGCTGAGTAGTGCTAGGGTGTATAGCCGCTTACAGCAGTAGATCCGTTAGTAGCCGTGTAGGCAAGATCGAGAAGTACATGGTCTCTCAGTAGACCACTGCTAGAGTCCTTTGTCACTCGTTGCAGCCCAGGATCCGTTAGTAGCCGCATGGGCTGGATCCTGGAGAGGAGTAGTCCGGAGATTGGTGTCTGGACCCGGAGGCCGCTTACAGCGAAGGGGTCCGTGAGTAGTCGTAGAGACTGGAGCCCCCGGTGTAGTCGTGTAGACTAGGCGTAGAATCGACAAAGTCGGTCGATGTTCCACGAGTTGTTGACGTCTTTGCCTTCAAGCGTCTGGAGGCGGTAGGAGCCCAGTCCGGTCACCTTTGCAACTGTGAAAGGACCTTCCCAGGGCGAGCTGAGCTTGTGTAGTCCTTCCGTGTTCTGGATGCGACGGAGGACAAGATCACCAACATTGAAGGAGCGTTCCTTGACGTTGCGATCATGGTAGCGTCGGATACCCTCTAGGTACCTTGCTGATTGGACGAGGGCGGCACAGCGAGCTTCTTCGAGTCCGTCGATGTCAACTCGTCTGCTGTCTTCGGAGATGCCTTCGTCGTAGTGCTCCACTGCTGGTGAATCCCACATGACATCAGCAGGGAGGATTGCTTCGGAGCCGTAGACCAGGAAGTATGGAGATTGCCCCGTTGGCTTGGAGGGTTGAGTACGTAGCCCCCAGAGTGCATTGGGTAGTTCCTTGATCCACTTGCCTCCTTTGGAGTTGGCGGCGTCGTGTATCCGCTTTTTGAGAGCGTCGAGCACCATCCCATTGGCGCGCTCGACTTGTCCATTGGCCCGAGGATGGGCAACTGAGACATATCGGACGTCGATCCTGCTGTTCTCGCAGTACTCCCAGAACTGGTGGTTGTTGAAGTTAGAGCCCAGGTCTGTGATGATGCGATGGGGTAGTCCGTAGCGATGTACCAGTTCATCCAGCAAGTCGAGTACTCTGTCAGCCTTGGGGCATATAACCGGCTTGACCTCGATCCACTTGGTGAACTTGTTGATGGCCACCAGTACTCTGTTGAATCCACCTGGCGCAGTTGGAAGTGGCCCAATCATGTCGAGCCCCCAGCAAGCGAAAGGCCAGGTGGGCGGTATGGTGACTAGCTTGTAGGATGGGACATGTTGCTGCTTGGCGAAGTATTGGCACCCTTGGCACCTTCTGACGAGTTCTTCGGCGTCGCCCAGAGCTGTGGGCCAATAGAAAGCTCGTCGGAAGGCCTTGCTGACCAGCGTGCGAGAGGACGCGTGGTTGCCGCAGATGCCTTTGTGGATCTCCTCCAAGATGTCCTTGCCTTCTTGTCTGGGAACGCACTTCATGAGTACTCCGGAAGATGTGCCCCGCCTGTAGACCTTGTCTCCGACAAGGACGTAGGACTTGGCGCGGCGGATGAGCTGCTCGGCCGAGTTCTTGTCCGAGGGAACCTTCTGCCCGCTGAGGTAGTCGATGAAGGGTTGTCTCCAGTCCACGTCGATCATCATGACCTCCTGGCCAGCCGGGGGATGCGCTGGGACAGTGGTCGGTGGCGCTGGCTCTGGGATGGATGGCGCGTGAAGCTCGTGGACGAAGACACCTGCTGGTACTTGAGCGCAAGTAGAACCAAGCTTCGACAGGACATCCGCTGCAACGTTGTTGTCGCGGATGATGTGGTGGAACTCGAGACCGTAGAACTTGTTCTCGAGCTTGCGGACTTCTAGGCAGTAGGCGTCCATGTTCTCCTTGTTGCGGTCCCAGGACTTGTTGACTTGGTTGATGACCACTGCGGAGTCGCCGTAGACTAGTAGACGCTTGATGCCCAGTGAAGCCGCGAGGCGGAGCCCGTGTAGCAGAGCTTCGTACTCGGCTTCGTTGTTTGAGACCTTCCAGAAGATATGTAGGACGTACTTGAGTTGTTCGCCCTTTGGAGAGATCAAGAGTACCCCTGCACCTGCGCCCTCGAGGTTGAGTGAGCCGTCAAAGTACATCACCCAGTGCTCTAGGCGCTCGGTTGGAGTAGGTAGGCCGATTCTCCCGCCACTCCGCCATGAAGTCGACTAGTGCCTGCGACTTGATGGCTGTGCGTGGCTTGAAGTCGATGTTGAGGGCGCCAAGTTCGACTGCCCACTTGGAGATTCTTCCAGTAGCATCTTGGTTCCGCAGGATGTCGCCGAGCGGGTAGTTGGTGACGACGGAGATCGAGTACTCCTGGAAGTAGTGTCGTAGCTTCCGCGAGGTGATGAGTACTGCGTACAGGAGCTTCTGTACTGGCTGGTAGCGTGCCTTGGATTCTGACAAGACCTTGCTGACGAAGTAGACTGGTCGCTGGACTGGGTAGGTGTGGCCGTCTTCCTGCCATTCGACGACAATGGCAGTGCTGACCACGTGAGTAGTCGCAGCGAGGTAGAGCAGTAGCTGCTCGCCTTTGCGAAAAGCCGTGAGGACTGGTGGCTTCGATAGGAAGTCCTTGAGCTGGGCAAGGGCTTGGTCCACCTCTGGAGTCCACACGAACTTCTCTTGGTGCTTGAGTAGTTTGAAGAAGGGGAGCCCCCGTTCTCCAAGCTTCGAGATAAATCTGTTCAAGGCCGCCATGCACCCGGTCAGCTTCTGGACGTCTTTGATGCACGTGGGAGCTTTCATGCTGTTGATGGCAGAGATCTTCTCGGGATTGGCTTCGATGCCGCGATGGCTGATGATGAAGCCGAGTAGTTTGCGCGAAGGTACGTCGAAGACGCACTTGTTCGGGTTGAGCTTCCAGCGGTACTCGCGCAGGAATGCGAAAGTCTCTTCAAGATCGTCGATGAGCGTGCTGGAGTTTCTGGTCTTGACGACCACATCATCCACGTAGGCTTCGACGTTCTTGTTGAGTTGCTTCTTGAAGCAGGCCTGGATAGGTCGTTGGTATGTGGCGCCGGCGTTCTTCAACCCGAAGGACATGGTCGTGAAGCAGTACGCACCAAACGGGGTATCCTAGTCTTCTTCCTTGATCGTGATCTGGTGGTATCCGGAGTAGCAGTCGAGGAAGCAGAGCAGGTCGCAGCCCGCTGTGGAGTCGATGACTTGGTCAATCCGCGGCAACCCGAAGGGGTCCTTGGGGCAGTGCTTGTTGAGGTCGGTGTAGTCGACGCACATCCTCCACTCGTTCGAGTTCTTCTTGCGGATGAGGACGGGGTTGGCGAGCCACTCTGGATGGAAGACTTCTTTAATGAAGCCAGCTGCGAGTAGTTTTGCGAGTTCCTTCTTGATGGCGTCCCGTCAGTCGTCGGCGAAGCGGCGGAGGTGTTGTCGCTTCGGGGTAGCTTTAGGATCGACGTTGAGGGAATGCTCAATAAACTCCCTGGGCACCCCTGGCATGTCCGCTGGCTTCGACGCGAAGATGTCGCGGTTAGCCCGGAGGAAGTTGATGAGCGCGTCTTCCTATTTGGGGTCGAGACCCGCCCCGATGGTGGTAGTCTTGCTGCTGTCGCCTGTCCCTAGGTCAATTGTTTTGACCATAACCTCCTCAGCTGGCTGAGTCTTGTTAGCTTTGTCCGACTTCTCTGGGATGTCGAGTTCACTTGGGGCAAGCTTCTTCGACGCAGCGTAGATCTCCATCATTACATTGGGTACTTGATTTGTGGAGGCAATCTCCACAGCTTCCGTGTCACAGTCGTGCGAGATCTTCAAGTCCCCTTGCAGTGAGAGTACACCTGCTGGACTTGGCATCTTGAGTACCAAGTAGGTGTAGTGTGGTACCGCCATGAACTTGGCGATAGCCGGTCTGCCGAGGATGGCATGCTAGGAGGTCTCGAAGTCCGCAACTTCGAACTTGATGTACTCGGTACGATAGTTGTCCCGAGATTCCCCAAAGGTAACTGGCAGGACCACTGAGCCCAGTGGGATAGCCGCGTTCCCTGGGACGATGCCGTAGAAGGGAGAGGTGCTCTTGGTGAGCATGTGGGTGATGTCGAGCTTCATCTTCTTCAAGGTCTTGGTGAAAAGGACGTTAAGCCCGCTTCCACCGTCGATGAGGACCTTGTTGAGCTTGGAGCCCGCGACCACCGGCTTCAGGACGAGAGGGAACCGCCCTGGTTCGGAGAAGCTAGTCCATTGATCCGTGCGGGAGAAGGTAATGGGTACCTCTGACCACCTGAGAGGGGTCGGAACCACTGGTTCAATGCTCATGACTTCTCGACGGGTAGCCTTTTGTTCCCGTCTGCTGGGTAGTCCGCCGAAGAAGACGTTGACCGTCTTGTCGGGTTCCTAGAAGTCGCCATTGGCTTCGTCGTTCTTCTTCTTGCCTTTCTTACATGAGGGTGCGGTGGCTCTGGAGTACCATTGAGTGCTCGCCTGAGTTGGTAGCACTGCTCGGTGGTGTGGTTGCCGTCCAGATGCCACGGGCACTTCTCCTTCAGCAAGTCCTTGAAGCCACCGGAGGTCTTCTTCGAGTTCTTTTCACAAGGCGCTGGATAGCCGCGACAGTGTTGTCTGGCTTGCGCTTGCGATTGGGACCCGAGTAGTTGTTGTTGTTGCGACGGCCTTAGTTCCCGTTGTTGCTGCTGCCACCGCCCGTGTTCTGTTTGCTCTTGCCACGGATGGCATCGTACTTGGCATTGGCTTTGTCTTCTTCATCTGCCCAAGAGGTGATCATATCCTTGAGATGGGTGATGGACCTGGGACGGCGTCGACCGAAGTCTTCGAAGGTGCGACGGTGGTAGAGACCGTCTTGGAAGAGGTCGATGACCTCCTTGTCGGTGACGTCGACTACGGTGGCGCGCTTGTCGAAGAAGCGCCGCATGTACTTGCGAAGGGTCTCGCCTTATTCCTGCTTCACCATGGCCAGGTCCATGCGAGTACCCGAGCGGCCCATAGCGCCCGCGAAGTTGCTGGTGAACTGCTCCTTCAGCTTGTCCCACTTGTCGATCGAGTGGTTGTCCAGTGACTTGAGCCATGTGAGCGGGGTTTGGTCCAGGCAGAAGGGGAAGTAGAGACACTTGGTGTCGTTGTTGCCGCCAGCATTCTCGATGGAGAGGGCGTAGCACCTGAGCCACTGGATGGGGTCTTGCTTCGCGTCGTACTTGGTGATTCCCAAAGGTTTGAACTTGTCCGGGAGGAGTAAGATGCGAAGCCGAGGAGAGAAGGCGGGAAAGCCGTCATTGTCATCTACGGTGGCGGACTTCTTCCGCCGCAGTTCTTCGATCTTCTGGCGGGCGTCGTAGCCGCCCTGTGAGGCTCCGGAGGCGTGGCTGTTCACGTGGCCTCGGCCGCCGCGATCGCCTCCGCCACCGGCCCTCCTGTTGGCCCCATGATTGGAGCTTCCGTCGTCGCTGCCTCCGCCACCAGGGTCGCGATGGGGGATGATCTCGCGATCGCCGCCGGCAGCTGCAGCGCTGTTGCCAGCTTGAGAGGGTCCGCTGGCGTTTGCACGAGTACGGTTGGGCTGGTTCGGCAGCTCGGCTCGAGTACGGTTACGGCCGAGGTCCGCGCTGCGACTTGTAGCTTCGTTGTTGCGGTTCCTGGCAGGGGGTGGCTGAGCGACCCTGTTGTCGACTCGCATGAAGTAGGCGTCTTCTGCAAGCTTGGCGATGACCTGTCCCGCGCGCATCCCCTGGGCCTGACGTGCTATCGTAGTGATAGACATGAGGCATTGCTCTGGGGTGGTGTGTACCCGGCTCTCGACTTGGTCGAGTGCTTCCGCGAGGTTGCGGATGGGTAGGGAGTCTCGAAGACGCCGGCGTCGTTCGTTCCGCTTTCTGTTACGCTCACGTCGAGCGTCCCTGTTGGCGTCAGTCTCAACCGTGGGTGCTTCAGCAGACAACTCGTCTGCGGAAATGTCCTCAAGGTATCGGTCGTCTGCCGTCCCTGAGGGTCCTCGTGTGTCACCGGCAGCCATGAAGACTTGGCGGTCGGGGTTGCCAAGACTGGAGTCAGAGCTCGCCACCTCAGTTGGGGTGTACTCCTCAGCTCGGGCGAGTGGTGTTCCCTCCTGGAAGGGAAGCGAGTCGAGGTAGGCGACGTAGTGTGAGTCCCCGTCTATCAGGTCGGCGGGCTTGCGATCTGGCCAGTAGAGGAATCTCCCGGCGGGTGTGGACGTTATAACCAGCCCAGAAGTCGGTCCTGATAAGGGTTGCTCAGTAGAGTTGTCCTCGAACACGGGATCCTCAGGGTCCGACCCGAAGTCAAAGTCGTACGCGGAGCCCGAGTAGAAACCGGAGAGGGGGTTGGAGTCCGAGGCGTGGCCGGGGGCGGTGTCAGAGTACGAGTTGTACTCGGGTACGAGCTCCTTACCGGCCCGGCGTGCAGAGAGAGCCTCCGTGCGGGCCCGGCGTGAAGCGCTCATGGGGTGGGGAATCCACATGCGATAGCTGAATAGTCGTCTCGCATACGATAGCCCACGGGGAGGTCGAGTTCGAGTTGGAGGCGGATCCGAGCTCGAAGTCGGTGTGTTGGTCGAAAAGCAAAATTTCGCCGAACTTGTCGGCGAGTTCGCCCGTGACTACTTCGGGAAGCGTTACGAGGCCGGTCTCTGGGTTGGGCGGCATGGTGAGGCGGCGTTGGAAAGATCCAGCGCCGTTAGCAGTGCAGATCCAGGCGCCGAAGACGAAGGTGTCACCACGGTTGAAGGTGACGGTTGGCTTGATGTAGACGGGAGCCGTCGAGTTCGCCATCTGATCTCGGGCGAGAGCCCCTACCTGGCGCGCCGGCTGTCGGTGTTTTAGACCGGCAACCTACTAAGGGGAGTACCCAAAGTAGATGAATGTGGCCTCGCCGAGATCGGTAACTCGAAGGAAGGGACACGTGGCACACAATTTAGACAGGTTCGGGCCGCGAGGTGCGTAATACCCCACATCCTGTATGCTGCGTAGCTCTGGATTGGTTGGGTGCGATTACAAGATGATGCAATCTTAAGCCATGAGGTGAGATCCAGGAGAGAGGGGTCCCTGCCTCACCTTATATAGTCCGGGAGGCAGGGTTACAAGTCGGTTCAGGGAGAGAGTACTAGTTGAGTACATCTAGGAGTCCTCTATACAGTGCGGGACATGTACAGCTTCCTAACCGAGTACTTCTCCTCTGTAGTCCTTGTGCTTCACGCCATTAGGTGTCGTCCAGCGCGAGTCGGGTAGTCCCAGGGGCCCACCGAGTAGTCGGTCCTGGTACCCACCGAGGTAGTGGGCCCTGGGAGGTCCATACGACATTTGGGTCTTGGTGCTGCTGGTCAGTTCTTGTTCTGTTTGGTGTTGCTTTGTTAGGTTTTGTGTAGGTTTTTCCTTCCATGCGGGTTGTGTTTTGGGGGTGTTTTTTGTTCCAGGGCCTAGAGAAGTCACTGAGGCTATCTGGAATGCTTGTTGTGCGGCTGTTGTAGCCACGGCACCGGCCGGCATCGTCCGACCGGCTCGACCGGCGTAGGACATCGGTCGGCCGGCACCGGCACGAGCGAGCAAGCCGTGCAAGTTTCCGCTGTGCGTGTTGGTGTGTTTTGGCTCAGAAGGTTGTGTGTTGGTTCCTAGGTCCAGTAGCACTTCAGTGGCTGCGTGGACTTGGCCAACTTGGGTAGTGAGTCGGAGACGTGTGTTGGAAGCCGTGTTCGTCTTGTTGGAGTCTTCATCTCCTTCGAGAAGAACTTTTACCGGCTCCCATTCACTCCCCCCCTCTCTAGTTTGCCGTATCGGTCCTTCAAGATCCACGGGGTCAGACGACGGAATCTCCTGCAATTCGACTGTCAGCACGCAATGCTTCAAAGTACTCGACTACTCTATTCGAGGAACTTACCTCCTGGGAAGTGGTCTCTGTGACCTTAAGTTTCTTGGCGACACGTTTTCGCACCACATTGCACGGCCTTCTCGGCAGCGCAGGGAGACTAGCCTCCAAGCTAGCCGGCGGATCTTCAATGAGGGGGATATTGGGTAGTCCAGGTCGGCTGAACCTGGACCATAGCTGAAATCGCTCATGCAGCGTCTCCCCATCCTCCTCGTCGGATGTGTCTTCAATGGTGACGGTGTCGTCACCTTCGCCGACTTCGCGGCGTTCCCTCGCCTTGCTCTTGCCCTCCTCTAGAATATCTACAAGTCGAGGAGGGGGAGTTGGATCGGAGACAAACTTCGCGATGTCATCCTGCACAAACAACTTGGGTGAGCGCGACTATTTCAAGTCAATCAGTACTCGGCGGCTGAGGTCACAATTACTAACCTTGTTTGGCAGATGAGCCGCGGAGTACTCGGGGACTGGGCAAGGAGTGTACGGTGGCATATCCTTGAATATCCTGCCCATCCTCTCGACAATGTCCTCATCGTCGACTTCGTTGCGGGGCATCCTCGACGTGTCTTCGTCGCCCGTGTACTAGTACCCAAGAGTGTCTCGAGCCATCAGCGACTGCACTCTCCTCTTCATGAAGCTGAAGGCCACATGCTCAGCCCTCAGCCCGGCCTCTCTCAAGGCCTTGATCTTCTGCAACAGCTCGGGTAGTTGAATACCCTCTTGCATCGTCGGCTTTGTGTTCCACCATGCCCTATGCTTCACCTGTTTCCCGCTTGGCTTCGGCAGCTCTGGGTGGTGGTTTGTGATATAGAACCACTTGGACTTCCAATTTTGGTTTGAATCAATGAGTTTGTACGCCAAGTACTGGTCGGCTGCATCTTCTCGCATCTGAATGCCAGCCGCTCTGACTACTCGCGGGTCGTTGGCGCTTGGCTGCGGCTTCACACGGAAGAACTTCGGGAACAAGATCTAGTGGGGCTTGATCCCCACGAATGCCTCACAGAAATGTACGAAGATAGAGACGTGAAAAATATCATTGTGGTTCAAGATCAAGTACTCGATACCGTAGTACTGAAGCAGCCCCTTGAAGAAATCGCTGGCTGGGAGTGCTAGTCTGCGCTCCACGAACCTGGCGAACATGGGAACTTCGTCGGGGTTCTTCTCCATGGGGTACGGGTTGGCCGCGGCGGCGTGCCACATATCCATCTCCTTCTCGCGCAGGAACCCGCTGTTTACCAAAGCCAGCAAATCTTCGGTCTTCATCTTGGACTTCTTCCATTCCTTGGTCGGATTGGGGTGCGGGGGAGATGTCGGCAGCGATGACACTTGGGCAGATCTCTCTGCCTCACTGCGGGATCTCTTCTTCCCGCCACCAGCCTTTGAGCCCTTGGACGGAGATGGCTTCATCCTCCAAGTGCACGGGGTCTTCACTTGCATCCACTCGGGGGCTACGCTGGTGGCGAGCAGCGGCAGCGCATGTTGACTTGCAATCTACGGCGCGGTAGCAGAAGCAACAGTGGATGGACACTCAAATGGATCTAATCCAACGGCTGCTACTAATGGGAAGGAAAACCCTGAGGGTTTCGGCGTCTATTTATAACCTAACAAGCGGCACTGCAATGTTCGGATGGATAAGTATCGGTGGCTGACTCTGCGGCGGCTGCCTGACTCGTCGGCTTCAGTAGTCGATGCGCTCCATCTCGGGGGCTCGGATACATCTGCTAGATTTGCCGGGTGAAGACAAGACTCAAGAGCAACTCAGGACACATTCTACAATCAAGATGACCCTTCAATTCGGGAGGAAGTATTCGACTCAAGGCTCGGGGGCTCCGTGCCACGTGTCCTTCGGTTTTTTCTCCGAATTTTATGGGATAATCTTGGCAGAACTTTAGATTGACCCTCAGCTTGAATCTATGATTCGACCTAAAGCTCAGGGCTACATTACATATGGAATGTGATTCTTCGAATCACATTTTCCATATGGTTTCTTCTTCAAGACAAGGCGAGTACTACTGAAGACCTTCAAGAGAAGAACTCGAGGACGCTTGGGAACTACTCGAGAAGACTTCAAGACTACTCAAGGATCAGCTGGAGTACCTTCCAGCCTCGGGATGCTTCAAGTATTCTTGAGGACTTTTGGCTTGTAGTACTCGGGGATGCTTGAGAACTACTCGTCAAGGCCATCAAGACTACTCGAAACTATCCTTCTCGACTACAAAGTACTCAGGGGCTTGTCGTATGGACCTCCCTGGGCCCACTACCTCGGTGGGTACCAGGACCGACTACTCGGTGGGCCCCTGGGATTACTCGACTTGGGTCACACGGCACCTGATGGCATGGGGCGCAAGGATTACGGTGGAGGAGTACTCAGATAGGAGGTTGTGCATGTCCTGTACCATGTAGAGAACTCCTAGACGTACACGACTAGTACTCTCTCCCCAAACTGACTTGTAACCCTACCACCCGGACTATATAAGGCGAGGTAGGGACCCTTACCTCTCTCATACGCATCATCTTGTAAACACACCCAATCACTCCAGAGCTACACAGCATACATGACGTAGGGTATTACGCACCTCGCGGCCCGAACCTGTCTAAATTGTGTGCCACATGTCTCTTCCTTCGAGTTACCGATCTCGGCGAGGCCACATTCATCTACCTCAGGTACTCCCCATGGTAGGTTGCCGGTCTAAAACACCGACAGAACCCTCTCTCAAATAGGAATTGATGATCCTTGAAGCTGGGTGATCCACTTGTACTTGTCGGGGAGGTTCTCGCCTTGATGCTACCTCCCCCTCAACAAGAGCTTCTCCTTGATCTTGGTTTGTCGTCGTAGGTGTGGGAGAGGGGCCGTCTATCATCATAGTCGAAGTAGTAGGTACATGCTCAGCCGCGGGCACCACACCGCCATCTTCATCGTCTCCATGTTCATGCTCATCCTGAAAGATCTCCTTGCTAAATTCATCATCACCTGCACACTCAAAGACAAGCTGGCTACGTGGTTGTGTCTCGTCGAAGGTTACCTCGCAAGTCTCCACGATTTGGTTAGTTTCAAGACTAAGCACACGATATGCTCTAGAGTGAGAGGCATAACCAAAGAAAATACATTCGACCGACCTAGCCTTAAACTTGTCCAACTTCTTCCCTTTCTTAAGGATAAAACACTTGCAACCAAAGACATGGAAGTGACTCACCTTGGGTGTGCGACCGTGCATCAACTCATAGCAGGTCTTGTTCTTATGCACTCTGAGGTAGATCCTGTTCGAAATATAGCACGCGGTATTCACCGCCTCAGCCCAGAACCTTCTCGGAGTCCTATGCTCATCAAGCATTGTCCGAGCTATCTCACACAAGGTTCTGCTTTTCCTTTCCACAAAACCATTCTGGGGAAGCGTATACGGACTCGAAAACTGGTGTTCAAGATCCAAGTCATGGCAAAATGTTTCAAAACGAGAGTTTCTGAATTCTGAGCCATTGTCGCTGCAGATTGCTTGTATGGCGTATCTGTTCCTCTCGTTCCTCAACCTCAAGACAAGATCTCGAACAAAACCAAACGTCTCCCCTTTCTCCTCAAGAAAGAACACCCACACATACCGAGAGTAGTCGTCCACCACAACAAGGACGTACCACTTCCCACCCGTAGATCGCACACGAGCTGGGCCACCAAGGTCCATATGGAGCAGCTCGCATGGACGCTCAGTCATCACATCGGTGAGAGGCGGGTGAGAAGAGGCTACCATCTTGGCATGCCTACACGGTGCACAAACCAACTCTTTCCCAAGCCTCAACCGTGGCAATCCTCGGACCAAATTGAGTTTACTCAAGCGAGACAAAAGGTCAAAGCTCAAGTGAACCAACTTCCTATGCCACTTCCACAACTCACTCGACGAACCAACCAAGAAACAACGCTCAACACCAGAAGACTGAGAAAATCAGCTCGAAACACCTGACCGTCGGGAATGACCATATAGACAAGGTCCCCCCCGAGAATCCAAAATCTGAGAACCACCATGCTGAAACAACACCTCAAAACCCTCATCCAATAGCTGGGACATAGAAATCAAATTGTATCCAAGCGATTGAACAAGAGCAACACGCCTCAGAGTGATCTTGTCACTCACCTTAATCTCACATTCTGCTAGCACACGCCCTCGCCCATTTCCCCAAAGGTGATGTACCTCCTCGTCACCATCAGGGCAAGACTTGAGAACCACCCCTTGTCTCCGGTCATATGCCTCGAACAACCGGAGTCAATCAACCAAATGTTCTTAAAGTCTCCCACCTAAAATTCAAAAACGAGCACGTGAGCGAACAAACGACTCTGCACTGGGGTTAGTACCAAAAGAGTAAAACTAGTGCCGAGCCATTTACTCAAAAGTGGGGTTAGCACGATCCAAAGCATCTCTCCTACCAAAGCTACCTCCACGAACACCACCACGGTAACCACTATGAGGGAACCATCGCTCTCTAACTGGAGGAGGACCAAAACCACGAAAGGAAGACCGTGGATTGTCCTTCCTCTCCAACTCAAAGCTACGACTCCTCCCATCCCCGTATTGAGCACGAGGGGGAGAACGCCTAGCAAATTGACCACCTGCAAATTCTCCAGACCAACCACCAGAACCACGACCTCCTGAAACAAACTGAGACTCCTCCCGAGTACGAAACCCAAACCTGCCCCCTGCTGTGTCCAAACCGGTCTAACCGGTTTCAAAACTTGTCTCACCGGTTTCACTCCTCCAGTAGCACCTCCTGCAGCCTTTCGCTCTCCCCAAGCCGGAACTGTTCTCACACTCGCCTTAGCCCTGGGCATCTGCACACGAGGCTCAAGTACACCATTAGAGGGGTGGTACTTGTCCTCGTTAGCCCACTCCTTCGCCATTCTCTCCTCTCGCTTCTTCTTGTAGCAAAACTCATCGTTGTGGCCATCACTCCCACAAGAGACACAATGAAACCTTATAAGCTTAGCTTTGGAATGGGGCTACTCACTCAGTTTCTCTCCACTCGGCTTCTCAACCGGTTTCTCCTCACTGGGCTTCTCAACCGGTTTCTCCACAGTCGTCTTCTCACTCTCTTTCCCAAAGAACACTTTCCCCAAAGTGTCATGAACTTGATAGGCTTTTGGAAATCGTTGGTTTGTGGAGGAAACACGGGTGGAGCTGGGGTTGTGTCTAGTCAATTCCTAAGATGGTTTGGTTTAGGGACAAAAGCATTTTTGTGGTGGGTTTCTGGTGGCTCTGGAATATTCTCACTACTTCCCTCACCAACCTTGTTTGCCCCAAGCCCCTCACCATCCTGGCGCTTATATGTCTCGATCATTATCCTCAACTGAGGATCATGACCAGACAGCCAACCCATCAACTTTCTCAACTCATCATTCTCATCCTGCAAATGATCAACATAATGTGCAAGTTCCAAGTTCTTCAAAGGATGCAATTCACAGGTAGAGCAAGAAGTAGGAATTGGTTCTTTCAGCTTAGCCTCAAGATAAACAATGTAAGCATGCATCTCATCAATTTGTCCATGCAAAACAGGGAAAGAAGTGCAAGCACCTAGCAAAGCAGACCTAGACTTAAGCTCAGCCACTTCAACCCTAAGCACATCTAGTTCCTCACACCTGGAGGCATGCTTTTCCTTAAACATAGCAAGATTAGCTAGAAAGATAGGACAATCAGCACATTCAACTTCATCAGAAACAACAGGCGAAGCCTTAAGGGAGTCAATTTCAAGTTTAGCATCCAAGTTCTGTGTTTCTAACTCAGCCATTCTAGTCCTTGCATCCTCAAGTCAAGCCCTAAGCTCTTTCCTCATCTTCTTGGCCTCTCTAAGCATGTCATCACGATTATCAAGCAACAAGCCAAGCCATTCATTCTCCTGACGCAAGAAGGGAAGTTCATCACGCACCTCGTCGTCGGAGTCGGAGTCCGATTCGCTCTGGGTGCTCTTCTTGCTGCCGGAGCTCAGCGCCATGGTGCAGAAGCCGTCTCTAGCAAAGCAGCTCAACCCTCTTATTTTCTTGGATGACTTCCTGCCCTTGCAATGATCACCTTCATCTTCACTGCTGCTCGAGCTCGAGGTGGAGTACGCAGAACTGTAATCGACGTCGCTCTCTCCAACCATCGCTCGGGCCTTGTGAAGGACCGATACGGCGAACCAGAGAGGGGGGGAGTGAATGGGAGCCGACAAAAATTCTTCTCAAAGGAGATAGAAACTCCAACAAGATGAACAAGGCTTCCAACACACGTCTCCGACTCACTACCCAAGTTGGCCAAGCCCACGTAGCCACTGGAGTGCCACTGGACCTAGGAACCAACACACACACCCTTCCGACCCGAGAACGCAGCGGAACACCAAACCTCGAGTCTTCAGACTCACACCGGTCAGACCGGTGAGCACCACCGGTCAGACCGGTCCCTGCTGGTGAAACTGAGCAACTTTCACTAAGTGGCTCTACACCGGTCAGATCGGTGAGACACACCGGTCAGACCGATCGCAGCCTGAAAGCCCCCAAGGCACCAAACAGGCCAACCGATCACCAAATTGACCCAAACTCGAAACAGCAGCACAACAGGAAAACAGCGAACACACCAAGATGTTCACCCGAGCAAAATCCCACCGAGGGTTGCACCGGTCAGACCGGTCAAGAGCACCGGTCAGACCGGTGTAGCCTGGGCAGCTCGGGATGAACAGCACCCACGGGTCAACTCCCCCAAATCCAAATCTCGATTTCCCGAATCGCTCCACGGACTTGAACAAGACTTTGGGGATATTAGGAACACCTCATGAGGAGTCCACAACCAAGTTTAATCCCACCAAACTCGTCCAAAGAGGAGGAATCAAGGAAATCCAGCCAAGAGCACTTCCAACCCAAGAACTCAAGAAACCCCAAAATCGAGCACCTTTACTCACGGATTTGGGAGGGGAATCACAGCCCAAAGAACCACGAAGGGTTCCCACAATTTCACCCATCAAATCCCCAAGAGAAAGGTCCCGAAAACAACCCAAAGAAATCACAAAAAGAGGGCTTCGAAAATCAACACCAAGAACAACCGGGGAAAACACATCCAAACCTTGAGGAACCACGCCGAATCATCTATACATGAAACAAAGGTTCATACAAGGTCTAGCAAGCCACCCGATCATCCATCCCTCTCAACATGATCTCTCCATGAAGCTCTCTTGCTAGTCCTATGGAAAACCTAAGGAAAATAGGAAGGAAAATAGGAAAACAAATGAGCTAGGGTTCCAAGAGTTGGCCGCCATACTCTCACCTCTTGGGTTATATGGAGGCAACCGAAAGTCTAAAATGCCCTTCTCTAACAACTAGGGATACAAGCCCCTCAAGGGCGGTTTTGGAAGACTTGAAGCTTTCTCCATCGGACGGATGCCCGGCGACCGCAACCTGCTTAGCCTCGATGCAAGACTTGCGATCCCGATGCGTGTCTTCCGCTTCGAAGATTCCGAACTGCGTCGTCGCACACCGATCAGACCGGTGACCGGTACCCACCGGTCAGACCGGTCTGGCACTGCTGCAGCACGGTCTTCGGTTCTTCGGTCTTGGCTTTGTGGATCAACCAAGGAACCCAGTGGTTTTCTGGTGAACCACCGGAAACCCCGCGAACTCAGTGTAGCCTCCGCCAATATCCACTCATGACTCGGCTCCCACGTAGTCCCGGCTCGACCTTGGTTTTGAGGCTCAACCAAGAAACCGTCCACGACTTCATCTTGCTGTTCACGCCACCATGCGGCCTGCACTTGACCCCGCTGGCCACCGGGTCCCTCGAACGAAGCCTACTTGTCTTCTCCACACCTGGAGGCCTCACCAGCGACGACCTTTCGCGCTTGTTCTTCACCTGCACCAACACCAGTCAAGCCGCAACCTGCACCTGCAATACTTACCCAAGAATCAGTCCACACAATGTTGTCAATCACTCATCACACAAGGAAGCGACCATCCACCGGTCCTCGAACCACACATGGTCCTCAATCTCCCCCTTTATGAGTGCATTGACAACACCCACACGAAAGTAACAAGAGAGAAAAGAAAAAGAAAAGAAACGAACAAAAAGAAACTCCAACAAGCGATCGAAAGCCAAACAAAGGCAAAGAGCAAGATCACTTGAAGAAGACAAGTCTCGGACCCCTTAGGCAAGGGCAACGGCTCGACACATCCGAGACAAAAACCAAGCTCAAGCAAAGAGCGCAAACCACCGAAACAAAACTCGAACAACCACAAAGAGCTCCCCCTACACACATGCACGCTCCCCCTGAACCAATGCACCTCCCCCTGGACGAATGCATGCAAACCAGCTGAAAACATGGCAGCTGCAGCAACTTCAGCTCACACCGGTCAGACCGGTCACCACCACCGGTCAGACCGGTGCCCAACATGTGCACAGGACCAGCCGGTGTGGACCAGCACTCACACCGGTCAGACCAGTGTACAACAGAGCCCAGAAATGGCTCGAAACCACCTGAAAACCTTCTAAATGCGTCCAGTAAGCCATTTCAAGCTCCAACTTCTCCCCCTTGTTGGCAATGCATGAATCAAGCCAAAAATGCAAAATTTTCAACCTAGAGCTTCTCAAATAGACAAAATTCAACAAAGAATGCTACACATGTCCAAATGAGCAAGTTAGATACTCTACGGCTTCGTATCGATCTCAACTACATGATCACCAAGTTTCACAACCATTGGACGAAGCTAAGATGGATTTTGGCAATTTTGCAAAAAACTTGCCTCTCATGAGCAAAGTCCTAAACATGATCAAAACATACCAAAATGGCAAAGCCACACAAACTTCATGCTAGGACAGCCATTCTAATCATAAGACCATCACAAACACCCACAAGCACCTCATTTCATGTCAAAGCCACCAAGCCATGTGCCTACTTCTATGTATGAGACTTCTAATTGGTAGGCATCATGCAACGGTTTAGCACCCAAAGCAAATTAAATTCAGCACAAATGACATGGGAGCATGTTTTCCAAGCATTTTTCATTTCATTTTCAGATTGATAAATGGTACATGAAATGTCTTTGCGACTAAAAGGAACTTATGCTCCTCCACAAGATAAAGCAAGAGGGCTAAACATTCATGATGGCAAATGAGCCTTTGGCCCCATATGATCAATAAACTAGCTATCCAACCACAAAGTAAGCATAGCAAAGCCACTAAAACATGTCAAGATCATATAAAGGCATTTACACATGAGAGCGCATACATGTGATATTTTTCAAAAACATAGCTATCAACCATGGATTATTCATCAAGATCATCAAGAGCTAAGCCAAACTAACCATAGCATACCAAACAAGCTCACAAAGACATATATCTCATTCCATGGTGAACAATGTATATGAGAGAAGCTTTTCCTATCCAATGCATATGATACAAAATGCATGCAATCTAAGATACAAGGATGCCTATACATCATGTTACAAATGCCATGCCAAATGCAAGAAATGCACAAAGGAAACTATACATATGCTACAAAGAGAGCTCCCACACACCCAACTCAAGAAATCAAACACACACCAAGTTCCCCCCGCAAACGAGTGAAAGTTGCTGGATCTAGGGGTTTGGTGAAAATATCGGCTAGTTGGTCATGTGTGGGTACATGGATCAAGGCTATCTTTCCTTTCTCTACGTTGTCTCTCAGGAAATGGTACCTCACTTCTATGTGTTTGGTTTTGGAATGGAGCATTGGGTTCTTTGCAACGCTTATGGCACTGGTTCTATCACATTGAAGTGGGACATGGGTATACTCCTCACCAAAGTCACTCATGGTGTATGAAATCCAAAGGAGCTGAGAGCAACAACTAGCAGCGGCAACATACTCGGCCTCGGTAGTGGATTGAGCAACACTCGATTGTTTGCGGGAAGACCAAGACACCAAAGAAGAACCCAAAAACTGGCAAGTTCCAGAAGTGGACTTCCTATCCAACCGACACCCGGCAAAATCTGCGTCTGAAAAACCATGAAGCGCCAAAGAAGAGGACGCGGAGTACCAAAGGCCAAAGTCGGGAATGTGACGCAAGTACCTGAAAATTCGCTTCACTGCATGTCGATGCGAAGTCCTCGGAGACGCTTGAAAATGAGCGCACAGACACACCGAGAACTGTATGTCTGGCCTCGTCGTCGTCAAGTAGAGGAGTGACCCGATCATGCTTCGGTACTCCTTCTGGTCCACGTGTTCACCTTCCTCGTCCGCATCAAGAGCTGTAGTCGTACTCATCGGAGTCGTCATAGCCTTGGAATCCTCCATCTTGAACTTCCACACAATGTCCTTGGTGTACTTAGCCTGGTGCACAAATGTTCCTTCCTTGGATTGTTTGATTTGTAGCCTGAGGAAGAACTGCAACTCGCCCATCATGCTCATCTCAAATTCCCTGCTCATTTCATCTGCAAACCTTGCAACAAGAGAATTAGACGAGCCACCAAAGACAATATCATCCACGTACACCTGCACAATCAAGATATCTCCGCCCCCGCCTCGAAAAAACAAGGTCTGATCGACCTTCCCCATCTCAAAACCTCTCTCAAACAAGAACCCCCTCAACATGCCATACCAAGCTCTAGGCGCCTGCTTCAGCCCATACAGCGCTTTCCTCAACTTGTACACCCGGTGGGGGTACTTCTCACTCACAAACCCCGGAGGCTGCCTCGCATACACTTCTTCCTCCAACACACCATTCAGAAAAGCACTCTTCACATCCATTTGGTGCAACTTGAACCCTTTAGCCACGGAAAAGGCTAGAAGGCTCCTAATCGCCTCCAAACGGGCTACGGGAGCAAAGGTCTCCTCGTAGTCAATCCCCTCCTTCTGACTGAACCCCTGAGCAACAAGCCTCGACTTGTTTCTCACAACCTCACATTTCTCTCCCTCTTTGTTCTTCCACACCCACTTTGTACCAATCGGCTTGCACCCTGGGGGAGGGTCAACGAACTCCCACACCTGATTCCTCTCAAAGTTCTCCAACTCCTCATGCATCGAATTAACCCAATTGTGATCAGATAGTGCGTGTCCAATGTCTTTGGGCTCAAAAGTAGCAACAAATGCAGCATGAGTGAAATGAGAATTGTTTCGAACCCTCGACCGTGTAGTGCGTTCATTCATGTCGCCGATGGTTCTCGAAGCTGGGTGATCCACTTGAACTCACCGGGGAGGTTCTCGCCTCGATGCTACCTCCCCCTCAACTTCATCTTCTCCTCATTCTTGATTTGTCGTCGTAGGTGTAGTAGAGGGTCCATCCAGCACCGTAGTCGAAGTAGTGGGTACATGTTCAGCCGGGGGCACCGCACCGCCATCCTCATCGTCTCCATGTTCATGCTCATCCTCTTGAAAGATCTCCTCACCAAGCTCATCATCACCTGCACACTCAAAGACAAGCTGACTACGTGGCTCTGTCTCGTCGAAGGTTACCTCTCAAGTCTCCACGATTTGGTTAGTTTCAAGATTAAGCACACGATATGCTCTAGAATGAGATGCATAACCAAAGAAAATGCCATCGACAGACCTAGCCTCAAACTTATCCAACTTTTTGCCTTTCTTCAGAATGAAACACTTGCAACCAAAGACATGGACGTGACTCACCTTGGGTGTGCGACCATGCATCAACTCATAGCATGTCTTCTTCTTGTGCACTCTGAGGTATTCACCGCTTCAGCCTAATACCTCCTCGGAGTCCTATGCTCATCAAGCATCGTCCGAGCCATCTCGCACAAGGTCCTGTTCTTCCTTTCCACAACACCATTCTAGGGAGGCGTATACGGACTCGAAAACTGGTGCTCAAGACCCAAGTCATGGCAAAAGGTTTCAAAACGAGAGTTTCTGAATTCCGAGCCATTATCACTGCGGATAGCTCGTATGGCATCTCCGTGCCTCACGTTCCTCAACCTCAAAACTAGATCTGAAATAAAACCAAACGTCTCCCCCTTATCCTCAAGAAAGAACACCCAAGCATACCGAGAATAGTCGTCCACCACAACAAGGACATACCACTTCCCACCCGCAGATCGCACACGAGCTGGGCCAACAAGGTCCATATGGAGCAGCTCGCATGGACGCTCAGTCATCACATCGGTGAGAGGCGGGTGAGAAGAGGCTACCATCTTGGCATGCCTACAAGGCGCACAAACCAACTCTTTCTCAAGCCTCAATCGTGGCAATCCTCGGACCAAATTGAGTTTACTCAAGCGAGACAAAAGGTCAAAGCTCAAGTGACCCAACTTCCTATGCCACTTCCACAACTCACTCGAAGAACCAGCCAAGAAACAACGCTCCACACCCGAAGACTGAGAAAAATCAGCACAAAACACCTGACCCTCGGGAACGACCATACAGACAAGGTCCCCTCGAGAGTCCAAAATCCGAGAACCACCTGGCCGAAACAACACCTCAAAACCCTCATCCAACAACCGGGACACGTAAAAGCAAATTGTACCCCGCCGATTGAACAAGAGCAACACGCCTCAGAGTGATCTTGTCACTCACTTTGATCTCACCTTCTGAAAGCACACGCCCATGCCCATTGTCCCCAAAAGTGATGTACCTCTTCGTCACCATCGGGACGAGACTTGAGAACCACCCCCCTGTCTCCGGTCATATGCCTCGAGCAACCGGAGTCAATCAACCAAATGTTCTTCAAGTCTCCCACCTGAAATTCAAAAACGAGCACGTGAGCGAACAAACGACTCAAAGACTGGGGTTAGTACCAAAAGAGTAAAACCAGTGCCGAGCCATTTGCTCGAAAGTGGGGTTAGCACCAACCAAAGCATCTCTCCTACCAAAGCTACCTCCACGATCACCACCACGGTAACCACCCTGAGGGAACCACCCCTCTCTGCCTGGAGGAGGACCAAAACCACGAAAGAGAACCCGTGGACCGTCCCTCCTCTCCTTCTCAAAGCTACGACTCCTCCCATCCCCGTAGTGAACTCGAGGGGGAGAACGCCTAGCAACTTGACCACCTGCGAACTCTCCAGCCCAACCACCAGAACCACGACCTGCAGAAACAACCCTCGCACCTGTACGAGCACGAAACCCAAAACGCTGCCTGTCCAGGCCTGCACCGGTCTGACCGGTGCCCCACACCGATCTGACCGGTGTGACCTAGACAGCAGCACCTCCAACAGCCTTCCGCTCTCCCCAAGCCCGAACTGTCCTCACATTCGCCTTGGCCCTGGGCATCTGCACACGAGGCTCAAGTACACCATCGGAAGGGTGGTACTTGTCCTTGTTAGTCCACTCTTTAGCCATTCTCTCCTCACAAACTTGATAGGATTTTGTAGATCATTTGTGGGTGTAGGAAACACGGGTGGAGCTGGGGTTGTGTCTAGTCGGTTCCTAAGATGGTTAGGTTTTGGGGGAAAATCATTTTTGTGGTGGGTTTTTGGTGGCTCCGGGATATTCTCTCCACTTCCCTAACCAACCTTGTTTTCCCCAAGTCCCTCACCATCCTGCCTCTTAAATGCCTCGATCATCATCCTCAACTGAGGCTCATGACCAGACAACCAACCCATCAACTTCCTCAAGTCATCATTCTCATCCTGCAAACGATCAACATAATGTGCAAGTTCCAAATTTTTCAAAGCATGCATTTCACAGGTAGAGCATGATGTAGGCATGGGTTCCTTCAATTAGCCTCAAGTGAACTAGTGTAAGCATGCAACTCATAAATCTTAGCATGCAAAACAGGGCAAGAAGTGCAAGCACCTAGCAAAGCAGGTCTAGACTTAAGCTCAGCCACTTCAACCCTAAGCACATCAAGTTCTTCACACTTGGAGTAATGCTTCTCCTTAAACAAAGCAAGATCAGCAAGAAAAATGGAGCAATCAGCACAATCAACCTCATCCAAAACAAGAGGGCTAGCCTTAAGGGAATCAATCTCAAGCTTGCTATCAAGCACCTGTGTCTCTAGCTCAGCCACTCTAGTCCTAGTATCCTCCAGTGAAGCCCTAAGCTCTTTTCTCATTTTCTTGGCCTCTCTAAGCATGTCATCACGGTTATCAAGCAAAGTTCCAAGCCTCTCATTCTCCTGGCACAAGAAGGGAAGTTCATCACGCACCTCGTCGCCGGACTCCGAGTCCGAGTCGCTCTGTGTGCTCTTCTTGCTACCGGAGCTCAGCGCCATGGTGCAGAGGCCGTCTCTCACGAAGCAGCTCAGCCCGCTCAGGTTCTTGGATGACTTCTTGTTCTTGCAACGATCACCTTCATCCTCACTGCTGCTCGAGCTCGAGGTGGAGTACGCGGAACTAGATTCGACGTCGCTCGCTCCAACCATCGCTCAGGCCTTGCCTCGGCTCTCCTTCTTCCTCAATCGTCGCTCGTCCTTGTACTTGTTCTTGTGCTTGCTCTTGTGGTCGCGCCTCGACCGGTACTTGCCATCCGTCCTCGACTTGTGCTTGTAGTTGTCCTTGTTCTCGACCTTCTCTCGGGCGCCGGCGACGAAGTGTCCCGGCTTGCCGCACTGGAAGCACGTCCTCGTGTTCCTCCTCATGTTCACCCGGTTCTCGTGCAGCCTCTCGAACCTCCTCGTTAACAGCGCCAGCTCGTCCTCTCCAAGGTCATCAAACTCCTCATCTTGCATGGACATCAAAGAGGAAAAAGAGAACATCATGGTGGATGGGTTAGAGTTAGCCTTTCCTTTGGAACCACCAACGAGGCAAGACTATGGGAATCAGTCGGTCCCTCGAGCTTGGCAGTCATGCCCCTATCCACCTCAGCCGACTTGAGCTTCGAGAACACCTCGTTCACCGTCAGAGTGTCATACTTCTTCGACTCCACAATGGCCTCGAACTTTCCACCCCAAATCGTACGATCCAAAGAGTGCAAGAGCTTGACCGCTCTATCATGATCATCATACGGGAGCACGTCCACATTGGCCCTCATGTTGTTCCCAACCACCGTGAACCTCTGAAACAAGGCATCGATGGACTCACCGGGGAGATGAGTGAAGTTCTCGTACTCTCTCCGGTAGGTCGCATACATCCGTGCCTGAACCTGGGCATTCCCAACATGAGCCTCCTTCAACACCGCCCAAATCCTACAAGCCAAGTGCTCGCTGTGCACCCGATCGAACTCAGCCGACACAAAGCACGAAACAAGTAGTCGACCGCCTTATTGTTGGCGTCGAATCTGTCCCTCGATCCTGGAGCGAGGAAGTCCATTGGCTGGACATAGCCTGTGTCCACCGTGACATCCCAAAGGATCTGACCCTTTCCGCGGAGAAACGCACCCATCCGCTTGCTCCACATCTGGTAGTTCTTGCCATCGAAGTGCGGAGGACCCGAACCCTGTTCCTGGTACGCCATCCTTGGATCTTAGACTGGTTAGAGTCAACCAAGACCCGAACTGGCTCTGATACCACTTGAAGGACCGATACGGCGAACCAGAGAGGGGGGGGGGGTGAATGGGAGCCGATAAAAATTCTTCTCAAAGCAGATAGAAACTCCAACAAGATGAACAAGGCTTCCAACACACGTCTCCGACTCACTACCCAAGTTGGCCAAGCCCATGTAGCCACTGGAGTGCCACTGGACCTAGGAACCTACACACACCCTTCCGACCCGAGAACGCAGCGGAACACCAAACCTCGAGTCTTCAGACTCACACTGGTCAGACCGGTGAGCACCACCGGTCAGACCGGTCCCTGCTGGTGAAACTGAGCAACTTTCACTAAGTGGCTCTACACCGGCCAGACCGGTGAGACACACCGGTCGGACCGATCGCGACTCGAAAGCCCCCAAGGCACCAAACAGGCCCACCGACCACAAAACTGACCCAAACTCGAAACAGCAGCACCACAGGAAAACAGCGAACACACCAAGATGTTCACCCGAGCAAAATCCCACTGAGGGTTGCACCGGTCAGACCGGTCAAGAGCACCGGTCAGACCGGTGTAGCCTGGGCAGCTCGGAATGAACAGCACCCGCGGGTCAACTCCCCCAAATCCAAATCTCGATCTCCCAAATCGCTCCACGGACTTGAACAAGACTTCGGGGATATTAGGAACACCTCATGACGAGTCCATAGCCAAGTTTAATCCCACCAAAACTCCTCCAAAAAGGAGGAATCAAGGAAATCCTGCCAAGAGCACTTCCAACCCAAGAACTCAAGAAACCCCAAAATCGAGCACCTTTACTCACGGATTTGGGAGGGGAATCACAGCCCAAAGAACCCTGAAGGGTTCCCACAAATTTCCCCCATCAAATCCCCAAGAGAAAGGTCCCGAAAACAACCCAAAGAAATCACCAAAAGAGGGCTCCGAAAATCACCACCAAGAACAACCGGCGAAAACACATCCAAACCTTGAGGAACCACGCCGAATCATCTATACATGAAACAAAGGTTCATACAAGGTCTAGCAAGCCGCCCGATCATCCATCCCTCTCAACAAGATCTCTCCATCAAGCTCTCTTGCTAGTCCTATGGAAAACCTAAGGAAAATAGGAAGGAAAATAGGAAAACAAATGAGCTAGGGTTCCAAGAGTTGCTTGCCATCCTCTCACCTCTTGGGTTATATGGAGGCAACCGAAAGTCTAAAACGCCCTTCTCTAAAAACTAGGGACACAAGCCCCTCAAGGGCGGTTTTGGAAGACTTGAAGCTTTTTCCATCGGACGGATGCCCGGCGACCGCAACCTGCTTAGCCTCGACGCAAGCCTTGCGATCCCGACGTGTCTCCTCCGCTTCGAAGATTGTGGACTGCGTCGTCGCACACCGGTCAGACCGGTGCTCCCCACCGGCCGACCCGGTCCGGCACCGTCGCAAAGACCGTCTTCGGTTCTTCGGTCTTGGCTTTGTGGATCAACCAAAGAACCCAGTGGTTTTCTAGTGAACCACCGGAAACCCCGCGAACTCGGTGTAGCCTCCGCCAATCTCCACTCATGACTCGGCTCCCACGTAGTCCCGGCTCGACCTTGGTTTTGAGGCTCAACCAAGAAACCGTCCACGACTTCATCTTGCTGTTCACGCCACCATGCGGCCCGCACTTGACCCCACTGGCCATTGGGTCCCTCGAACGAAGCCTACTTGTCTTCTCCACACTTGGAGGCCTCACCGGCGACGACCTTTCGCGCTTGTTCTTCACCTGCACCAACACCAATCAAGCCGCAACCTGCACCTGCAATACTTAGCCAAGAATCAGTCCACACAACGTTGTCAATCACTCATGACACAAGGAAGCGACCATCCACCGGTCCTCGAACCACACATGGTCCTCACCATGCCTTAGCTCTCCTTCTTCCTCGTTCGTCCTTGTGCTTGCCCTTTTGTGCTTGTGCTTGTGGTCACGCCTTGAACAGTACTTGCCATCCGTCTTGGACTTGTGCTTGTAGTTGTCCTTATTCTCGACCTTCTTTAGGCAATCGACGACGAAGTGTCCCGGCTTGCCGCACTGGAAGCATGTCCTCGTGTTCCTCCTCGAGTTCACCCGGTTCTCGTGCATCCTCTCGAACTGCCTGGTTATCAACGCCAGCTCATCCTCTCCGAGCATGTCGAATTCCTCATCTGGCAAAGACATCAGAGAGGACAATGAGAACATCCTGGTGGATGGGTTAGCGTTAGACTTTCCTTTTGATCCACCGATGAGGGCGAGACTATGAGAATCAGTCGGGCCCTCAATCTTGGCTGTCATGCCCTGATCCACCTCCGCCGACATGAGCTTTGAGAACAGCTCGTTCACTGTCAAGGTGTCATACTTCTCAGACTCCACAATAGCCTCGAACTTTCCGCCCCAAACCGTACGATCCAACGAGTGTAAGGGCTTGAAGGCTCTATCATGATCATCGTACGGGAGCACGTCCACATTGGCCCTCATGTTGTTCACCACCACCGTTAACCTCTGAAACAAGGCGTCGATGGACTCACTGGGAGATGATTGAAGTTCTCGTACTCTCTCCAGTAAGTCGCATACATCCGAGCCTAAACCTGAGCATTTCCAACATGAGCTTCCTTCAACATCGACCAGATTCTACAAGCCAAGCTCTCCGTGTGCACCCGATCGAATTCAGGCTGACACAGAGAACGAAACAAGTAGTCGACAGCCTTGTTGTTCGCGTCGAACATGTCCCTCGATCCTAGAGCGAGGAAGTTCATCGGCTGGACATATCCTGTGTCCATCGTGACATCCCAAAGGATCTGAACCTTTCCGCGGAGGAACGCTGCCATCCGCTTACTCCACATCTGGTAGTTTTTGCCATCGAAGTGTGGAGAACCCGAACCCCATTCCTGGTACGCCATCCTTGGATCTTAGACTGGCTGGAGTCAATCAAGACCCGTAACCGGCTCTGATACCACTTGAAGGACCGAAACGGCAAACCAGAGAGTGGGGAGTGAATGTGAGCTGATAAAAATTCTTCTCGAAGGAGATAGAGGCTCCAACAAGATGAACACGGCTTCCAACACATGTCGTCGACTCACTACCCAAGTTGGCCAAGACCACGCAGCCACTGGAGTGCTACTGGCCTTAGGAACTAACAACCAACTTCATGGACCCGAGAATGCAGCGGAACACCAACCTCGAGCCTCACTGACCTACACCGGTTATGCTGTTGAGCACCACCAGTCAGACCGATCCCTGCTGGTGGAACCTGGGAACTCCCACAAAAAGGCCCCTACACCGGTCAGGCCGGTGTAGCTCACCAGTCAGACCGGTTCAAGCCAGGAAAACCCAAATCTACCAAATAGGCCTACAAAGCTCCAAACTAACCAAAACTCGAAACAGCAGCAACACAGGACAACAGCGAACTCACCCAAACGTTCACCTGAGCAAAACTCAACTGGAGTCTGCACTGGTTAGACCGGTGAGAGGCACTGGTCAGACCGATGTGACATGAGCTCTCGGGATGAAAAACACCCGCGGGTCAACTCCGCGAAATCCAACTCCCGATCTCCCGAATCGCTCCACAAATTTGCGCAAGACTTTGGGGGTAGTAGGAACACCCCATGGGCACTTCATAGCCAAGATTTTGTCTACCGAAACTTGCTAAATCGAGAGGAATCGAAGAAATCCCGCCAAGAACACCTCTAACCCTATAGCATCGAAAACCCCAAAATCGAGCCCCTTTGCTCACGAATTTGGGAGGGGAATCAAAGGGAAAAAACCATGAAGGGTTCATGCATGCAGCCGCCACCAAATCCCTAAGATAAAGGTCTCAAAAATGCTCTAAGAAAATTGCCAAGAAAGGTCTCCAAAAATCACCAAAAAGAATGAACGGGAATAACACGTCCAAGCCTTGAGGAACCATGCCGAATCATCTATACATCACAAAGAGGTTCATACAAGGTATAGCTTGCCGCCCGATCACCCTTCCCTCTCACAAGATCTCACCATGAAGCTCTCAAGCTAGTCCAATAGAAAACCTAGGGAAAATAGGAAAACCAAATGAGCTAGGGTTCCAAGAGTTGGCTGCCATCCTCTCACCTCTTGGGTTATATGGAGGAAACCGAAAGTCTAAAATGCCCTTACTAGCTAATTAGGGATACATGCCCCTCAAGGCGAATTTGTAAATCTTTGTCATCACTCCGTCGAACGGATGCCCAACGACCGCAAACTTGGTTAGCCTCAACACAAGCCGTGCGATCCCAACGCATGTCCTCCTCTTCGAACTCTCCGGACTGCGTCGTCGTACACCGGTCAGACCGGTGCTCCTCACCTGTCAGACCGTACCCACCGGTCAGGCTGATCAGACCCACCGGTCAGACCGGTCTGGAGCTGTTGCACCTCCGTCTTCGGTTCTTAGGTCTTGGCTTTGTGGATCAACCAAGGAACCCTGTGGTTTTATGGTGAACCACCAGAAACCTCGCGAACTCGGTGTAGCCTCCACCAATCACCACTCATGACTGGACTTCCACGTAGTCCCGGCTCGATCTTGGTTTTGAGGCTCGACCAAGAAACCGTCCATGACTTCATCTTGCTGTGCTTGCCACCATGCGGCCCACACTTGAGTCCGCTGGTCACCGGGTTCCTCGAACCAAGCCTACTCATCTTCTCCACACCTGGAGGCCTCACCAGCAATGACCTTTCGCACTTGTTCTTTACCTGCACCAACACCAGTCAAACCGCAACCTACACCTTCAATACTTAGCCAAGAATCAGTCCACACAACGTTGTCAATCACTCATCACACCAGGAAGCGACCATCCACCGGTCCTCGAACCACACATGGTCCTCAATCGAGGCTAATCCTAAGAAGATCTCCACTAGTATGGACATGGGACCGATCAAGAACCTGAAGGGTGTGCAGCATGTCACGGGCTGTCTCACAGCTCTAAGTCGCTTTATAGTATGACTCGGAGAGCGCAGCCTGCCACTGTACAAGTTGATGAAGATATGCGACCACATCAGGTGGACTCCAGAGGCGCAAGAGACACTTGATTATCTCAAGAAATGCTCAAGAGTCCTCCGATATTGACCGCTCCGACCACGGAAGAGCCAATGCTCCTGTATATCTCAGTGACAACCCAAGTGGTAAGCGCGGCGTTGGTGGTCGAGCGAGAAGAGCCCGGGAGGTCTCAAAAGGTGCAATGACCAAAGTACTTTGTCAGCGAGGTACTCTCCGACTCCAAGACGCGCTACTCACAAATGTAGAAACTTGTGTACGCGATCTTGATGACTAACTGCAAGCTCCGACATTACTTCGACGCACATCCCATCACTGTGGTGTCCAAGTATCCACTCGGGGAGGTCATCCAGAACCCCGAGGCCGAAGGAAGGATCGCCAAGTGGGCACTCGAGTTGATGGGGCAGAACATCACGTACGCACCACGCAGCGCAATCAAATGCCAAGTACTTGTGGACTTCGTGGCCGATTGGACGAAGATTCAAACTCCCCCGGCGTCGATCGAACATGAGACATGGACCATGTATTTCGACGGCTCGGTCATGAAGGAAGCAGCCTGTGTAGGCCCTGTCTTCATCTCGCCTCTGGGTGTGTATGGAGTACATGGTGCGACTACATTTCCCAGCATCAAACAACGTTGCCGAGTACGATGCCCTAATTAACGGTCTCAGGATCAATGTCGAACTCGGGATCAAATGCCTTGAGATCAGGGGCGACTTGGAGCTAGTCGTAGATCAAGTCATGAAGGACAAGAATTGTGTTGACCCAAAGATGGCGGCGTACTGTCAACCCGTATGAGATCTGGAGGGCAAGTTCCATGGCCTTGAGCTGCATCACGTGCTGTGTGACTACAACAAAGCAGCCAACGTACTCGCAAAGGCCGCACCCAGTCGAAGCCCGGTTCCTCATGGCGTCTTCACGAGTGATCAGCATTAGCCGTCCGTGCGTGCCGAAGGCGAGAAGGCACCCGAGGAGCTGGAGCCCGAAGTCATGGCGATTGATCAGCTACAAGAGGTGAACCTCAAAGATCCTAACTGGCGGTTCCCCATCCTCAAGTGGCTAGTCGAGGGGAAGCTCCCCTTCGACCAGACTAGCCCGGCGTATTGCCGCCGAGCGAAAACTTTCGTCCTCATCGACAGCGAACTCTACAAGCGCGGCGCTGACGGCATACTCATGCGGTGCATCCTCAGGGATCAAGGCCGTGAGCTGCTGCAGGAAATACATGCCGGCACCTGCGGTCACCACGTCGGTCCGAGAACGCTTGTCGGATGTTGACGGTGAAATTCCGTCAACCTAGCCATGAGTTTACCTTCGGTGTTGGCATAACTTTTATACCTTATCCATTGGTACTAACCCCCTTGGTATAACAAGTTCATTCGTTCATGTCGGTTTTGGAGTTTAGTCTTTATGCAGGGTTTTAGCGTTGAAAGCAAGACTTCCGGGTTAAGTTCATCAAGCACCTCATGACAAGACCTTGAAGCCCGGCACAAGTCATGCAATGAAGCAAACATGACTCCAAGAAGCCCAGGGACCAAGCTTGAGAAGATGAAAAACTCCGAGGACCCAGTCAGAAATGTGGTGAATCTTGCGAGACTAGGAGCTTCATCCAATTCGGAGAGAAACTAACGACAAGGGCCCACATGGAGAAGGAGGAAGGATCTAGAAGACTCGGGAACCGACACCGGGCGAAGGAGGCCGCAGACTGGGCCGAAATGGGCCCAGGCCGGTCGGCCCAAGCCGGCCGGCCCAGCCCATTTCAGGGCCCAGTCGGCCCCCCTTTGACCTAGGTACCTGTTGGGCTATTTATAGCCCCCTGACCGAGAGCCACGCATCAATCCATTCGTCATCCGATGCCGAGGAGCAGAGAAGAGAGGGACACCGTTCCGGAGAGGAGAGGGTCGAGATGGTTGACTAGGGTTCGCCTAGCCGACGTGGGAACCTTGCATGGAAGACCATGTTGGAGTTCCCGGAGCTAGGATCAAGGTCGAGGTAGGATCCCGGTGGTGATCTTGTCCATGTATTATACTCTCATGTTGAATTTGCAAGTTTGAAGCCGATTTCTAGCGATCAAGTGCTTTCTCTACGACTTTGTCTTCGCTTGGGTTTGCTTCTTCCCCAATCTAGTCTATAGCTAGATTGCTTAGGGTGCTCTTGTAGTCATGGTGGCTAGAGGTGCATACCCGATCTACCAAGCATTCTCAACTTGTTCTTCTTGGACTCGCCCTAGGCTAACCCGCACAAATAGGGGTACGTTGTGACAAGATGGTGGCTCCAAAAGGTGGGCGTCTTCGAAGTTGGAACAAAAGCCACGATTTAAAGAGGCTAGTTATGAGATTCGTTTGCTTTATTCTTCTTTGCATTGGAACTTCAACAAAAGACCCAATCCAATCTCTAGATTGGTTTTATCTCTCTTTCTCTTGCTACCTCCGGTGTACGGTAGGCTAGATGAGTTTTGATGATGATCTAGTAGATTAGATGCAAAAACCCCTTTTCAAGATCAAAGTGTTTTCTGCTTATTAGATTGGATTTTGCATTACACATTGTTCTACGCATTCGATACCTTGGGTTCACCACTCGAGGGAAGAAGGGTCCCTTGACTATGACGGGAGACTTGTCTGCTTGCAAGTCTACTTGAACTTTAACATGAATATATACCGTCAACAAGCCCCTTTTTCTGGCGCCGTTACCGGAGAACAAGTAATCAAGATTCAATATACTATTGCATTTGTGGATATTTTCAATTTTTTCTGATTTTTCTTTTGCATCTCTTAATTTTGATCATCCTCAAAGCGAAAAAATCAATCTAGGGTTTTGCTAAACCCTATTTTTCTTTTAGTTCTTTTTTGTTTATATTTGCTAACCCTAACCGGAGATGGACGGCTACATCACCAACAAAAAACATATATTTTGTGGATGGTCTAGAAAAAATTTTGCAGGCAAATGTGACGTGCAACACAAGATCTAAAAGCGAAGGCCGAGGAGCATAGGAATCTCGAAGAGAAACTCCATCTCCAATGTCGATAGGAGATCAACCTCATCGCCACTCATCCTAGTAAGATCGTTCCTCAAGATTGTCGGAGCAATCGACATCGGCAAAGGGGAGGTGATGTTCGACATCGATGGTGTGAGGAGTGCATTCAAGTCAACCATGATTCGAGGTATGTCAAAGGAGTCTTTCAAGTCGAGAAGGAAGACATACTCAAAGGCAAGATCGATTCGCTTATGCGGAGGTTGGAGAAGATGGAGATAGAAAAGAAAGAGGCTCCCGAAGCAAGATCCACATGTGAAGAGTGCGGAGAATATGGCCATGTCCACAAGGATTATCCGGAGGAAGCCAAGGTGCTCGACTACATGAGGAAGGGAGATTTGCCGAACTTCCGCTATGGGCAGAGTAGACCTCAATTTAATGCAAGCTCATCCATTCCGAATTTGGTTCCGCTTCGTATACAATTGAAGGGCTTCATGGATGAGCAAGCTAAGATCAACAAGGACACTGTCACCAAGTTCAAAGCCACAGACAAGGTGTTGGAGAACATCGATAGCAAGGTGACTGAGGTTGGAAGCTCTAATCATCAAGTGCTCAACATTATGAAGATGCTCGAGACGCAATTGGGACGACTTGCCGGGCGCCTATCCGCTAATGAAGGGAAGCTTCTGGGACATCCTAAAGGTCCCAAAACAGCGAAGGCCGTTCAAACTCGTTCAGGGATAGAGACCGAAGATCCGAAACATTCCGTGGGAGCAAGGAAGCCTAAATCATCCACCGAGACGGAGGAATTTGCTAAGGAGGAAGTTACCGAGATCGTCACCGAAGAGCCCGGATCAGACACGAGGAAACCACAACTCAAGCCATGCTACTTCCGAGATAAACTTGATAATCATTTTGAGAAGTTTGTGGAGGTTGTGCATAGGTTAAACATCAACATGCCGTTATTGGATGCCCTTCAAGTTCCTACATATTCTCGTTACTTCAAAGATGTTCTTGCAAACAAATATGATATAGCAACACTCGGGGTAGATCATGTCAAGATGTTTGAGCAATGTAGTGCCATTATTGCAAATTGACTAGAGAAGCAAAAAGACCCCGGATGCCCGACGATTCCATGTTCTGTTGGTTCATTTAAGTTTGAGAAGGCATTATGCGACCTTGGAGCAAGTGTGAGTGTCATGCCAAGAGATGTGTTCGAAAAGCTACGCCTACCATTGGAGCCTACGGGCATGTGCTTGGAGTTGGGTGACAACTTTATTTGCTACCCCTTAGGCATCACCGAAGATGTGCCCGTGAAGGTCGGATACCACTTCATCCCTGTCGACTTTGTGGTACTCGAGATGGGAGAGAGGGAGAAGCCACCACTCATCCATGGGAGGCCTTTCCTCACGACCGTAGGAGCTACCATTGACATTGGCAAGGGGGAGATCAAGTTCGACATTAACGGCGAGAGGAGTTCCTTCAAGTTTCGACCACGCCTCGAGGTATGCAACATGATCGAAGTTAAATATATTCCGCCTCATTGTCGCATTGTTAAGGAGGAGCCAAAGAAGAAGGAAGTGAAGAAAATCAAAGAAGTTGTTGCATCCGTCAGGATAAAGGAACAAAAGCCGCCTGTGAAGACCAAAAAGATGACTAAGCCGGAGAATACCACGCCCAAGATGGTGTGGAAGTGGGTACCCAAGATTGCAACACCTGCAAAGAGTGTTCATCCGAAGTAATCAAGTGAAGAAGTCTAGCCACGGACTATAAACAAGCGCTAGGCATTAGGCAACCCGTTTCGCTGAGTCAAGAATAAGCTACCGGGAGGACAACCCGATTCAAGTTTTTTTCGAGTCTTTTCAAGTAAGTTAGTTTTGAAATTTACTACGCAAGACATTAGACTTAGAGTGGTTGAACAATATTAGAGACATAATTCTTGCTTGGATATTTTGTTTGGATCATAAACCCTTTACATGAACCATCATATGTGTTATTTGCTTCTTTACGAAAAACCAAAACCAAATAAATTCAGAACCTATCTCAACCTCTCATCCTCTTTATGATGTTATGGTTGACTTGCTTTACATGCTAAAAACACACGAGTAGAGCCACACCTTGTACCTAGATGCTATTTAAATTTCAGGACGTGGTAGGACTCGCGTGAACCTAGAAACTTGACTTTTGGTTGGATTAAAAATATATATCCTTGGTTTCTTTAAGATTATAATTTTTCTAAGACTCATTTAATTTTATTTCATTCAAAATATCTCTCACTCAGCCAAAATTGGAACCTAAACCTATACCCCCATGATCAAGCCGGGAAAGTTTGCTCTCAACTAATGAAGGCAAACGATACCGGTAAGACTGATATAAATGTAGTCGGAAATTTATTTTCGACTTACATTTGTTTTTAATGGTTTAAAACCTTCTCTAGATTTATCCTTGAGCTTTCCCATAACTCTGAAAATATTTTTAATTTTCGAAATTAGAGGAGTGCTTAGCCTTAAGACATGCTTAGAGAGAGGCAATCTAGTTAAACAAATCATGCATACACCATAATGCATCATTGGATGCCCTTTCAACAACTTTCATCAAGGCCACATGCAAAGGACAAGCACGGGTGGGAAGCAAGCATTGTTTTGCAGGAAATTCATGGTGGCATGTGAAGCAAGTGGAGCAAGGACATGACTCAAAGCAAAGGCATCAAGTGGAAGGACCAATAATGCAAGCAAAGGAGTGGATGAGAGAGTTTGGGCGGTGCAACTAGTGGAGCACGCGGGCACGAAAGTCACAAAGGGGAGATCATCACGCTAGAGAAAACCGAGCCAGGGAGAAGCACGAATAGCACCCCCCCGGTGCCCGCCTTCTGCAGGCAAGTAGCTCTCTCATTCTTCTATTTGTGTGCTCAAGTTTTTATGTCCAGAACCACCGTAGACTTAGCCATCCTTCCCAAGCTTTATTGCTCAAACAATTCACACCCTTAATCCACTAAAAGTCCACATTCCGAAGTAAATTTTGAAGTGTCTAGTTACCGGTTTAAACCTAGAATTTTATTAGAGAGAAGAGTGCTACAATCGTGTGGAAGAAAACCACTAGTCTCTTTACCAAGAAGAAGGGGTCGTTGTTGTCCAAGCCATCTTCGACGACGTCTTCGAGGAGGCACTCGGTTTCCGAGTCTCCTCGGAGCATGGAGGAGGACACGACACCGCCAAGGAGGAACGACACTCTCCTCCTCGGTGGCATGAGAGCTACAAGGAGCTCGTCCATGAGGTTTACCGAACCTCGAGGGCGTACGGAGGAGCCGCCCATCCCACCTTGTCGATCGACCCGTTCATCCGCTCCACCTCCATACACTCCGCGGTTCTCCGCGTATGGCTTCATCATCTTGTCGGTGGAGGAGGAGAAGAAACTCTCTCGTCTTGAGAAGAGGCTTGTGGCAAACGTCGATTTCGACGATCAAGCTCTCAACTCATTGGGTTTTGGCACGGACATATATTGTTGGGGCACCTTGGATGGGTGCAATTCTCCAACGGGGTGTCGGCAAATACCCACAAGGAGTTTGCCTTGGAAATTTTGATGACTATGGCGCCTATCCTTGATGAGGGGGTGCCAAGTTTATCATTCCGATTGAAGAGAATTCAGCAGGTGGTTCCATATGAGCATATTAGGGAGCTACTTGGTTTCCAAAAGGGAGCTATGGAGAAAGTTGACGTGCCGGAAGGCATGTTGGATGGATTTTGGAATTTAATCTCCGGTGAAGTCCACCAACAAAGGAATTCCATCCGGAACCCCATCATCCAAGTATTTCACTCATGGATGTGTAAAACGATTCTCGGGAGGAGGAGAAAGACGAAGGTGACCGATATGGAGTTGAATTGGCTTTACTCGGCCTTAATTGCCAGGAAGCCAATAGACCCCTCATACCTTATGATCAACTGATGGTGTTGCGAGGCAACGTCGGGATCGGGGGATATTGGTTCGGGGTGCTACCTCTCCATGTTGGCCATCTCCTTAAGGCCGGAATTTCAAGAAATCCTGAACATCTTTTACCCGGGACCTCTCTCGAATTTGAATACTTGAAGCAAGAAAAAATATATTAGTGGAGTTGAGAGAGGAGGCTTTCATGCGGCCAAAGTGAACTTACCCCTTCCGGACCCAAGACTTAGAATCTTCATTGAAGGGAAGGAAGATTGGTTGGAGGAAGTACTCCTTGTGCCGGTAAGGAAGAATAAAAGAGGTAGAATTGTAGAGGAGGGATCCTCCTCAGCGCAAGAAGGAGGTGCACAACAAAACTGTGTGCCGCCGTTCGGAGGAATCCCTACACCGCCAAGTTACTACGGAGGGCCACCAATGCAAGCATGGGGGAGTGGTGCAGCCATGCCCCCACAAAATTATGTGGTGCCCAACGTAACCTTTGCAGAGCCCTATGCACAATAGCTTCAACCACAACAAAGTGTGGCCATAGTTGGAGGGTATGCTGCAAGAAACATGCAAAACGTCGCAACCATCCAATCCAACGCAACTCAACTAGGTGAGGGCAATGCATATATTACCTATGAGCTTGGACGCCTTCACCTAGTACCGCCGGATCAATTCGTTGGAGGGGATGTCCAAACCTATTATGAACAAGGGTACAACTACCAAGATTATCAACACCATCCACCGGCAGAAGATTAAGAAGAAGGAGGAGCTTTAGTTTTCTTTTCTTTTCCCCTTTTCTGTAATTTTCAGCTTTTGTCAGCTTGTGTTTGCGTAGTTTTTCTTTTTTTATTTTAATTTCAGCAAGTGTGTTAGTTTATTTTCAGCATGTATGTTAGTTTGTTTTCATCATGAATAAAGTCACCACCTTGTTTTTACCTTTGGTAAAGTTACAAAATTTATGCCATGATGATATATGACTATAATTGCCTCTTTGTTTATCTTTGTATTTGTTTTATGCATAATTAAGCTAATGCTCTCTTAGAGTACAAATCTTAATTTATCTAAATGCTAGCATAATCTTTAGCGGAGGTTATGGCAAAAATAAAGACCCATAGTGTTTTATGTTCTCTCAAGTTTTAGATGGATTAAAGATGGTTTTTATTCCTAAAAGTAATGCTAACCTTGTCATAAATATCACTTGTGTGTTGCTCTACCTATCCAGAGCCTTATAAATATTTGAGTGCATAAACCTTAGTGTACAAGATTTATTTTTGAGTGAGTTATTGCAGGCCATGATTTCTCTGGCCGGATACTAAGAAGCTGGTCATTCTGTTTTTGCATATCTATCTTATTGCTAGCCTCTTATCCGTGCATTGTGTACCCCGACATCGGAGATCTCACAAACCTCGCCGGATATCCACCCTTAAAACCAAATATCAAGTTTTGTTATTACCTCCTTGACCACAACCTATCGTTGTGGATGGATCATCAATTCAAGAAAGATTGCAAGACGGTGCCACGGTTGAAGATTTCAAGTATATCTCCAAAGGAAAAGTATTTCCGGTACCTACCTTATCTTTATTACCTCTTTGCCCCAAGACGAGCAAACGTCTAAGCATGGGGGAGAAGGTAGTTACAATGTAATTTTAGAGTTCAAAGGGGAGCAAATAAAAAAATTATGAGAAAGAAAAAAGAGAAAAAATAAGAAAAAGAAAGAAAGAAAAATATGAGTATTAGAAAAAGAAAAAAAGAGAAAAAAATATGAGTGTGTGTAAAAATAAAAATAAAGTGAACTCCCCAGTTCTCTAAAGTGCATTAGGAATTTCAAGGTGTCAAGATTAAAAGATCCATGCTCATTTTCCAACCATGTGCAATCCGATAACGAGGACTTCCTATGTGCCTCGGGATCACTCTTTGCCACTTGCACATGTCCACCCATCTCTAGTGTGTGTATTTTTCTCTTTCCCCTCCTTGATATAACATTATTTTTCAAGGACCTTTTTGACGAGTCTCGGTAAGACCATGAGAAGCTTGTCTTGTTTTGACAACATCTCATTTATAATATCTTTGTAGGACTAAACTTTCCCAAAAAGCTCCATATAAAGCCTACCACATATATATATGAGAGGGGAAAGGAGTAGAATGAATAGGCTTGAGAGACAAGGTGAGATGAGAGTTCATGAGCAATATGCAAGATGATTCAAATTTGTGAAATTGGTTTAGCTCTTTTTCATCTCATTCTTAATTTAAAAATTTTTGAGATCTATTTAAACTTTGGGAGCATGTTAATACTTGTGGGATAGGCTTAATTGATATCTCCCCTCCGTAGAGATGAAGGCTAGTACATTATGAAACTTTAATGAATTAAATTTTGAGAGCATTATGTTTTCTCATGTATGATCAAGTGCAAGGTTTAAACAATGAAGGGCTATGATGATATCCATCGAAGGCTTACTCGAGGACGAGCAAGGTTTAAGCATGGGGGAGATGTTGACGGTGAAATTCCGTCAACCTAGCCATGAGTTTACCTTCGGTGTTAGCATAACATTTATACCTTATCCATTGGTACTACCCCCCTTGGTATAACAAGTTCATTCATTCATGTCAGTTTTGGAGTTTAATGTTTATGCAGGGTTTTAGTGTTGAAAGCAAGACATCCGGGATAAGTTCATCAAACACCACATGACAAGACCTTGAAGCCCCGAACAAGTCATGCAATGAAGCAAACATGACTCCAAGAAGCCTAGGGACCAAGCCCGAGAAGATGACAAACTCCGACGACCCGGTCAGAAAAGTGCCGAATCTTGTGGGACAAGGAGCTTCATCCAATTCGGAGAGAAACTGACGACAAGGGCCCACATGTAGAAGGGGGAAGGATCAAGAAGACTCAGGAACCGACACCGGGCGAAGGAGGCCGCGGACTAGGCCGAGATGGGCCCAGGCCGGTTGGCCCAGCCCATTTCAGGGCCCCGTCGGCCCCCCTTTGACCTAGGTGCCTTTTGGGCTATTTATAGCCCCCTGACCGAGAGCCACGCATCAATCCATTCGTCATCCGCCGCCGAGGAGCAGAGAAGAGAGGGACACCGTTCCGGAGAGGAGAGGGTCGAGATGGTTGACTAGGGTTCCCCTAGCCGACGTGGGAACCTTGCATGGAAGACCACGTCGGAGTTCCCAGAGCTAGGATCAGGTCGAGGTAGGATCCTGGTGGTGATCTTGTCCATGTATTATACTCTCATGTTGAATTTGCAAGTTTGAATCCGATTTCTAGCGATCAAGTGCTTTCTCTACGACTTTTTCTTCGCTTGGGTTTGCTTCTACCCCAATCTAGTCTATAGCTAGATTGCTTAGGGTGCTCTTGTAGTCATGGTGGCTAGAGGTGCATACCCGATCAACCAAGCATTTTCAACTTGTTCTTCTTGGACTCGCCCTAGGCTAACCCGCACGAATAGGGGTGCGTTGTGATAGGACGGTGGCTCCAAAATGCGGGCGTCTTTGGAGTTGGAACGGAAGCCATGATTTAAAGAGGCTAGTTATGAGATTCGTTTGTTTTATTCTTGTTTGCTTTGGAACTTCAACAAAAGACCCAATCCAATCTCTAGATTGGTTTTATCTCTCTTTCTCTTGCTACCTTTGGTGTGCGGAAGGCTAGATGAGTTTTGATGATGATCTAGTAGATTAGATGCAAAAACCCCTTTCATGATCAATGTGTTTTCCGCTTATTAGATTGGATCTTGCGTTACACATTGTTCCACAGATTCGATACCTTGGGTTCACCACTCGAGGGAAGAAGGGTCCCTTGACTACGATGGGAGACTTGTCCGCTTGCAAGTCTACTTGAACTTTAACACAAATATATACTGTCAACATCGGAAAAGCTTTCCGACAAGGTTTCTACTGGCCCACGGTGGTCGCCGACTCGAAGGACATCGTGCGGCACTGCAAAGGGTGCTAGTTCTACACTCAGCAAACTCATCACCTTATGCAAGCGTTGCAGACAATCCTCATCACATGGCCCTTCACCGTCTGGCATGTGGTCGTTCGCCGTCTGGCACCTCGACATGGTGGGTCCACTCCGACAAGCGCCTGGGGGCTTTACCCACCTTCTCATAGCGGTCGACAAGTTCTCGAAGTGGATCAAGGCCCGACCCATCGTCAACGTCCGCTCCGAGGAGGCGGTCTCGTTCTTCACCGACATTATCTATCGCTACGGCATACCCAACACGATCATCACCGACAACGGCACCTAGTTCACAAGGAAGAAATTCCTCAACTTCTGCGATGACAACCACATCGGTGTGTACTGGTCCGCTGTTGCTCACCCGAAGACAAACAGGCAAGTCAAGAGGGCGAACGACATGATCCTGCAAGGTTTGAAGCCAAGAATCTTCAAGCGGCTCGACACGTTTCGGGCAAGATGGGTAGCCGAGCTGCCGTCCGTGTTGTGGAGTCTACGCACCACACCGAGCTGGGCCACAGGGTTCACACCTTTCTTCATGGTGCATGGCTCCAAGGCGGTCCTGCCCACGGACATCAACTATGACAGCCCGCGAGTACGGGCTTCCACCGAGGAAGGGAATCAAGTCGTGCTCGAGGACGCGATCGATCAACTTGATGAGGCACGCGACGTAGCACTGCTGCGGAGCGCCAAGTACCAGCACGTGCTACGGCACTACCACGAGCGCAACGTGCACCCACGCGAGTTCCACGTCGGGGATCTCGTGCTCCGACGAGTCCAAGGCAGCAAGGACATGCACAAGCTATCGCCGCCTTGGGAGGGGCCGTTCATCATCCATGAGGTGCTCCGACCAGGGACGTACAAGATCCAGTACGGGTACGGGAGGGTCATCACCAACGCATGGAACATCGAACACCTACGCCCGTTTTATCCTTGAGTAAATGTTCAAAACTCGTACATCAATAAATAGATGTTGCATGCCTTGTTCACATGTCTCTGAGTTCCGAACTTATCGTTTGATGTGTTCACATGTTTGCGACAACGTTTGAGGCTGAGTAGAGAGCGTCTTTACACCAAGGTGAAGACGCTCCCTGCTCGGGAGCTACCAAGGACACAATGCCCTTCTCGTTTTTATGAATTTTTTCAAAAAAACCCGACAACTGTGTCGAGACTGATCGCATGAGCGAAAGGTTTTTTGATGGAAACTCAATCTCGCGAAAAGTAAAGATGACGGCTTGCGTGGAATGAGAGGTTGTTATTCGTTAAGCTCCTAGTGCTTACGCCCCCGCGGCTACAGCACGAAGACTTGTGAGTACTCCTCTAGTTCCTAGTCTTCATCCGATCTCTTTTCAAGAGTACTCGAGTGACCGCCGGGAGTCTGGTCCGAGAAAATGTTTCACGAGCAAAACCTCGACAGGTTACCTCACGAACCTTCCGAGTCCTTGTGGGCTGCGAACAAATGGTTGCACTTAGTGGATCAAAGAGGCCGGGCCTTCTAACTCCTACGCCTCCGTGGCTCTAGAGTGATGCTTGATACTCTGGTTCTCTAAGTCCAACTGCGCATTGCTGCAGTTGTCCCCAAGCGCTCAGAAGTAATCGGGGAGTAGCGCAATTCAAATAAAGAACTTAGCTACACAATTGGTAGCCATACAACTTGTCCGAATTATTACATAAAATAGTTCATTGCACAATTAATTTGAGGGCCCGGGGACTTCTGGGTCCTCTGATTCATCTCGTGGAAGTAGCTCTAGGTCCTTCAGGGAGGCGTCGACCATGTCGCGAGCGAAGACAGCGCAATCTTCGTCCAGCTCATTGCATTGATCGTCGGAGATACCCGGGGCCCAGCCGCCGCTCAGCGCTGTGCGGTCCAGCCCTTGGTAGTGCGACTCGAATGTGGCGAGGACCCAGTGCACCACACGATGAGCCGTCGACAACTCAAGCTCTCACACCACACCGGAAAGGCGCCCGACCTCTTCAATCAGCATCTCGGGCGTCATCGGTCCAAGCGATACGCGAAACCCGGCCAAGGCCGAGCTCATCGCCCTTCCGAGCTTGGCGATGTCTCTGATGGCCTTCTCACTGATGGCCTCTGACTTGCGCTGGGCGTCACAGGCCTGGCTCAGGGCGGTTGCGTCATGCTCCCGGGACATCTGAGATTGCTCCAGTTTGGTCTGGGTCTCTGAAAAACGAACAAGAACGAGAAGTTACGGTGGGTTCGCAGAAGCGGAGAAGACTGGAACCAAAACTCGACACTCACTCTGAAGCTGCTCGGACAAGCTCCTGATGGCGGCCTCCTTCTCGATGACCTTGAGGAGAGCAATGTTTCGCTCCTGCTTGACCTCCGCCAGCTTCGCAACCATCCTAGTGCAGATCACGCGCACCCCTGAGACCACAACCAACAAATTAGGATGCGGTGAGGAGCAAGCAGTGAACCGGACAAGGAAAGAAAGGGACTGCGTGACTCACCCTCAAGATCCTGTGACAACTTGGCATTGTTGTCGCGCAGCTGTGTTGCCTCCTTGGTGACCACCTGGAGTTTGTTCGTGACCCGGGAGAACCGGCGGCCCGCGGTCATCAGGTCTGCCATGGTCGTGCCAAGATCTTGCTCCAGCTCCGACACCTTCACCTTGAGTGCCGCCTTCTCACGAGCGGCGGCCTGGGCGGTGGTCTCAGACTCTCAGTGGCGGCCGTAGCAGCCTTGGCCCTCTCGACGACCTCCTCAGTAGACGCCGCGGCTACTCGAAGCTTCTTGACCTCCGCCTCGGCGAGAGAAAGCCTCGACACTAGCGAGTCCTGCTCGTTGGCAGCTGCTGCGGAGGCGACCTTGGCGGTGGTGGCACGATCCTCCGACAACTGGCGGGCAGCTTCAAGGGACGTCCGCGTAGACGCCTCGCTCGTCACGGCAGCGGCCGCCGCCACCTGCTATGATGAGCTACATCTCTAGTTGCGCCCGTTCCGCACAGAGCTCACACGCCGCACTGGCTCGTCTCCGACCCGATGATGCGAGGGTCTACCTCCAGCAAACCAAAGATAAGTGGCGCTCCTCGAGAAGACCAGAGAATTGAAGGCACAACTTTCAAATGAGAAAACTTACCGAGGTCGCGGGGAGGATCAACTCATCGAAGGCGAGGCATGCCCCGTTCAATCCGCACTACATGGTGTTGCGCGCCGCAGCCTCCTTGCCGTCCTCGGTATCGTCGCTGGACTCGGAAGTGGCCGCCCACGAGGTGCAGGCGAGCTCGAGGGTATGGGCTTCACCGCTCGGCGCACCGTGCAGCAAAGATGTGCCGGCACCCTCCTCGGCCTCTTGGATCTCCGGGGAGGCAGCTCTTGCCGTGTCCTCGGGAGAGACGCGCTCCTAAAGGGCCACAGTGGGCTCATCCGGCACGAGGACCTCGTCAGCACCGGTGGTGACTGAGCGGGACGATGATGTCCCCGCCTCTCTGACAACACCCTCCGCCACACCATCCGCTGTGGTGGCGGCTGTGGATTCGGCTGCTCTGCCGGCTAGGAGAGGGACGCCTCCTGGCCCTCACTGGTTGGCGGTGGCATCGACGCATCTGCGACCGACTCCGTGCCGGCCGCGGACGCCTCGGAAACCGCTTCCGCCGCCCCCGACGCGGCGGGGAGAGCAAAGCCGCTAGCACGATCATAATGGTGCAGCGCCCGCGAGACTGACACGATCATCTCCAGGATTGACGGCTCGGCGAACATTCGCTCCGTCGCCACGTCCAGCACCTTGCTCGGGAGCTCGGGGGCGTCAAGGTCAACAATCCCGACTCCGGGTAAGTCTATGTACCGGCTCGTTGCCAGCTCCATCACCTCTTCGACGGTGACGGCGCCCACGGCCGAAGAAGTCCACACCACTCTTGCGTCCTGGGAAGGCTCTAGCACCTCCGCGGTCGGGGAAGGCTCTGGCACCTCTGCGACTGAAGAGGGAGCCACAACCTCTGATGCCGGAGAAGGCTCCGGCACCCTCGCCGCCGGAGTAGGCTCTGGCACCAAGGTCATCACGACATCGTGATCCCCCGTCGGTGGGGGAGGCACTGAAACTTCGTTCGAGACCACCACCACATCTGCGCCACCCGGGCCGGCCTCGGCCGGCGGCTCCAAGGCCGCTTGAGGAGTGGTGGCCTCCACGGCCATCTGTCCCTCCTCAACAGCGGTGGCGGGGACTGGTTGGGGCGGCGCACTCGATTCCTCTGCCGCGGCGACCACGACCGGCTCCACTTCAGATTGCGCCGGCAACGGCTCGGCGCAGGAGGGCTGGGGACGGAGCTCAAAAGACACCACCCATGCGCTCAGCGCCAGGCGCTTCAAGGGAGCAAGGCTGAGCACGCCAGTGTCGACGTACCTTCGAGAAGGCAGAAAACAACGTCAATAGACACAACAAGTTGGAAGACCTACGGTAAAAGATCCGAAGTCGGGAACATACATCTTGGAGCACACCCGGGGCTTCTTCACCGGGTGGTCTGACAAGCCCAGCTCTTGGGCTACGCGCTTCGAGCCCTACTCGGGGGCTACGCGCTTTGGGCCTGCCGACTCGGGGGCTGCTCCGCTTCGGTTCGCCGCCTCGACGGTGGCTACTCGTTCCCCCGTTCGCTTAGGGGCTGACCCTCCGGTCCCAGCGGTAGCTGGAGTTGGTCCTTGGCCCCCGCCGGCGACGAAGGAGAGATGGACGTCCGGGGCTTCGCCGCCCCGTATAAGCAATGACTGCAGGTGCCGCGGGGCGGCGCCTGACTCCGCCGTCTGTGGCACGCTCGGCATCGACGCCGACTCCGACTACTTCCCCCGCGATCGACGCCTCTGCAGGGAGTTAGAGTCGGGGCGGTCGGAGCCATCGTAAAGCTGGCAGGTGGACGTTGGCTGCTCCTCCGATCTTCTCGAGGGGTTAGCTTGGTGGGGTGAGGATCTCTGCGACTCAGAGGCGCCCGTCCCACTGGGCGCCACACGAGGCCGGACCGTCTGCTGGTCCTCTCAGGCAGGGTGAGTTGTTTGAGGGGAGCTCGAGCCCATAGTCTTGTCGCGCGCATCCGCCTGCAACTACCGCGACAATGACACTTGAGTGTCGTGGGGAGGCGACGACGAGGACGACCTCGACTTGTCACTCCAGTCGACCGCCGCGCTGGCAACATCGCCTCTCCATGACGGCTAGGGCGACGAGACTTCATGGGAGGAGACGCCAAGCTCCCCTGCCTTCCGCCTCTTGATGCGGTTGTCATTTCGATCATGCTTGGTGATCTGGCGTTTCTTGTGCTGCACCTTGCGCGCGGCGCGATGCTTCTCCGCCACGGCCTTGTTCCGGTTGAAAATTACCTCTTCCGTGAGAGGCGCCTTTGCTGGAACAAGGTCGGCGCACATCAACTTTAACGACAAGAAGGCGTAAGGGTCAATCAGGGAAGACGAGTTCCGAGAGGTCGACGTCACGCCAAAAGCAAACAAGACACATCAAAAAGACATCAACTCACAATTTTTTATGTCCCCACATTGGGGAGCATTGGGAGCAGCCGCGACGGCAGCCACGAGTAGGTCGACCTCCCGATCGCCTGTGCCACATGGCGCTAGATCTCAAGCGGTGACGGGGGCAGCAGCGCGGTCACAGTCCCCGTCCAGGGGGCCCGATCGGCCGTCATCTCGCAAAGGCGAAGTGGCCGCCTCCGGAGTGGCACGACACCCCGGGCGTGATATTGCCCGAACACCTCCGCCAGGGTGACTCCGGCTCCTCGGAGACGCCCTAGCACGGCCCAGTGATTCTTGAGGATTTTCTCCTACTCCGCCTCCGCGGGGCCGTCCAACCAGTTCCTCCGTGACTTCGAGATGGAGTTCCCGGTGAATGCCAGAAGCGCGAACTCGGGGTCGTTTCGCAGGTAGAACAACCCCTTGTGCCAGTCGCTGTTCGAGCTGGTCAAGGTCACCGGGATGTAGTCGCAATCCCGGCCCTGCTTCATCCGTAGGTTGGTGCAGCCGATCGTCGCCACTCAGGAGCCATCCTTCAAGCAGGTGAACCTGAAGAAGTACTGGAAAAGGTGCCAGTGGGCACTGATTCCGAGGTACCCCTCGCACATCGCCTCGAACGCAGCCATCTGCTGGATGTTGTTCGGATTGAGATGCTGGAGTTGCAGCCCATACTCGAACAGTACTCCACAGATGAATCGACCGGCGGGGACGGAGAAGTCGCGCTCGTGGAAGGCCACGAGGGACACCACGAACCCCTTAGGGGGGCGCGGCACGGACTCGTCGCCGGGGACCTTCCACTCAACGGCGGTCGTGAGTGGAGGAAGCTGGCTCGCCTCAACAAGACGGAGGAGCTGCTCGCGGGAAACATTGGAGCGTGTCCAGTTCGACATCATGGCAGCGGAGTCTTGGACAGACTGGAAGCGCAAGGAGTGGTGGTGTTGCGAATGAGGAAGAACTCGAAGAGCATAGGGCGAGTGCGAGAGGAAGAAGAAGATGGGAAGCCAAAGTCCTGAACCAGTGCCCGACGTGCGGTTTTAAAGGTGCGAACGCGGCCCCTCACCTTGAACGCCGAGCCCACCGTGTCAGCGAGACTTTCGCCCACACGAGCGCCCCAGCGAAACAACCGCCCACTCGCGCGACGCCTCGGTTCCCGTGGGATGTGGACCTGCAGTGTCTGCGCGCTGTCATGATGGAACAGTCACGTCCGTCACGTCGACCGAGATGCCCGCGCCCATAACTGCGCCCACATTTACCACAATGATCAAGGCTACCACGACGAAGCATCCCCAAGCTACAACGGCTACAATCACGAATAAAAGCTCGCGGGTGAGTCTCCAACTCACTCACGAGCTCGGGGGCTACATCTGGCGGATGCGCTCGCGCGCACCCACCGAGAACGTGAAGAACACCATCAACAGCAAGATTATCCAGGTAAGCCTTTGCATGACTCGTTGGCTCCCTCTTAGGGCTACTGACGAGGGCCCGGATTAGGGGCCCCTTTGACGGTAAGATTATCTCCCCTGAAACACAAGACAATCCAACAACATTGACAATGAGAAGGCCAAGATCGACAACGTCAACGCAAAGATTCAAGACAAGGAGGAGAAAAGACCATGGTCAAGACCCACACTGGCAAGACGTCCAGTCTTCGGCCAGTTGGCTGCATCTCCGACCAGTTCCCCACTAGAGGGACCCCCACGACAAGTCTCCGCCTCGCACAACAAGTCTCCTCCTCGCACAACAGGTCTCCGCCTCGCACGAGAAGTCTTCGCCTCGCACGACAAGTCTCCGCCTCGCACGAGAAGTCTCTGCCTCGCAGGACAAGTCTCCGACTCACAAGACAAGCCCGGCCCTGACTGGCACGTGGGCCCAGGCACACGGCATGAGCACCGCCACCGACGCGTGTGGAGGAACGATTCTCCACGCCATGCAGGTACAACAGCTGGCGGCCATGCAGGCAGCCCACCCCGACAAGAGCCTTAATGCTGGTCTGACTGGCTGCGGGGCCATCACATCGCCATCATCTCCTACTCTTCCACACGCATGCTCAGCCCGAGGCACTCAAGCACCCTCTACGACGCGCACAAGCCTAGACCTAGGCTCAGGCATGGTAGGCTATGCAAGTGCTCGGGCAGACTAAGAGAAACGCAAACTACTCAGAGAAGAAGCCAAGCGTCCCAGGATGAACAGTCAAGCCCAGCCACGCGGCGGCTCCCATGACAAAGCATCACGAATCAGCTTCAATGCGCCCCAACGGACAATGACGAATGACGGGACGTGCCAACTGCCAAGCACTATATCTCTTTTTTACTTCCCCCTTATGCCCCTCCCCTTGTGACTATAAAAGGGAGAGGAGGGCAATGGTTACAAGGGTTAGACCTTCGTAAGATCGAACGCCATCTCAAGGGACTTGGGCTCAACACCCTCTCCCGGCCAGCTTGTAACCCCTACTACAAGTACTCCTAGCTTGGGAACACAACAACACGACACTAGATGTAGGGTATTACTCCTCGGAGGCTCGAACCAGTCTAAATCCTGTTGTCTCCTGTGCTAACCATCCAACCCCGACGCACGATCGATATAAATTTACTACCGGCGGTAAAGAACCCCGACAAACACATCAACAATTGATCTTTCTCTTTTTAATTAATAGCTAGATATAATCGGTATTTCTCCCTCAAGAAAACTCAAAATTTGATGATTCTTTTTAATATATTTTTTGTGAAATCACGAAATTTATTTAATAGTGTATGTCAATTGCTATTTTTGTATCTTTTTATGGCTTGTTTTCTTCCACAAAAATGCAGAATAGAAAAAAATTATATTACAGTTACTAATGTAACTTAATATTTCATATTCTTATGAAAGCAAGTTTGTGACAAAATTTGAGGTGCATATGGGTTTGAAAATGCAACGCCGAAGAATTGCAACGTCCAGTATTTGGTTTTTTGAAAAACAAAGAAGTAAATTTTTTTAAATATATTATTGTTTTTGTCTAATGCAACACCAGAAAAGTGTTGCCATAGGGCCAAAATGGTTGCAATAGAAAAAATGCTAGGAAACTAAAACAACTTTAAATTGTCGTGTCACTCGATCCCACCTTAGATTTAACTTGTTAGTTTATCTATTTGCAAATAAAAACATTGTAGAAAAAGACGAATAGTCAGATGAACGTAAAAAGTTAATGATGTCATATATTTAAGAACGGAGGTAGTAGTCTTCACGTAAACATATGTTAAATAAACTAAAACCCGTGTTATAACGAACACATCTATATAGCATAGTGGTAAAGTAAGTTTTGTGTGAACTTAAGCTCCAGGGTTCAAATCCTGTAGGCGTACTTTTTATTTTTAATACGCATCCCTACTTATTTTCTTTCAATATTTATTTTTAGTTTTAATATTTGATATTCATTCTTTATTTTTTTTCTATATGTTACTGCAATTATTTCTTAGACATGACAATCTTCACAATCATTCCCCACTAGGTGAACTCACTATGTTCTATCTAGATACGGGTATTTTTATATATCCTTTAGTAAACCATAAGATAATTACAGTAATAAGTAAACTTGGTATGAAATTGCATAGATGCACACAACATCATAGTTTGTCTCCATAAACATCCCATTAAAGTTTCAAATGATTTCGACAAAGTGTTACTATACGTCTCATACGAGGATGAACATCTCTCGCTCATCTACAGGGGCATGTGTGAGACCACATACGACTTTGTGACGCTGCACATCACCACTTTCTCAGAATCAATTAAAACTTTTATTGTCGACACTTATACATGTAAAGGAGGTGTCCCTCCAAGGTTTTTGAATTTTTTATGTAGCTTTGGGTATTTTAACATTTATTCTTTAGTAAATCATAAAATAATTACAGTAATAGGTAAAATTAGCCAGAAATTTGCATAGACGCACACAACATCTCATAAAAGGATGAACATCTCTCACTCATCTATAGGGGCATGTTTGACACTATATATGACTTTGTGAAGATGTGCATCACCACTCTCAAAATTGATTGAAACTTTTTTCGACAATTATACACCAAAAGGAGGTGCCCTCCAAGTTTTTTGAATTTTTTATGTAGCTTATGGTATTTTAACACTTATTCTTTAGTAAATCATAAAATAATTATAGTAATAGCTAAACATGGTCAGAAATTTGCATAGATGCACACAACATCAAAGTTTGGCTCCATAAACATCCCATTAAAGTCTTAAATGTTTGATTTTACGTGTGAAAATGTATAGATATTTATAATATTATTATTTTTGTAATTTACTTACATGTCGCAATCTCTACTCCTACTCCTAAAAAGAATGAAAGTAATACAAAAACTTAATCCTACTTTCACAGCGAATCTGTCGCCCTCGCGTCCTCCTTCCCCATCCTCCTCCACCTGTCGTCGGCACCACTGAACCACCCCCGACGATGTGCATCTCCTCTCCTTATCGCGCAATCAATTCCATGCTGCCATATTGTGCCCACACGACCCCCGCGGCCTCCTTCTCCATCATCCATTCCTCGTGTGGTGGCGGACTTGAGATTTTGGGGGCCCGGGACAAACACTTAAGACGACCCCCTTAGTATAACAATAATAATTAATATTATTGTATATGTAAATTATTACCAAGTCATAATACTAGCTTGTTCCTCCCCATCAACTATAGCCAAATTATCTAGGTTTATTTGAACTGTTGGTAGTACTAAAGAATTTATCAGGAGTTCCTCTATGCATTTTTTTAAAATCATCTTTTTTGCCTCTTCATACTTTTCACACTGCCAAATGGATATTTTCCAGATGACATAGTGATACAACTAAAAATTAAATACACACAATTAAGCAAGAAACTAATATTGCCATCCACTAATCATCAATGAATAGATTACACTGGGAATTTTCTTGTAGTTGAAGATTGCAGACTTGCAGTCTGCTGAGCCGGAGGACGGCACAAGTCTCCAGACTTGTGTAAAATGAGCAAAAGGCCATCATCGGTGTTTGGACTGGATGCCATCAGGTCAAAATAGACATTGTAATTGCAATCTGGAAAGAGAAAACAGAAAAGGCAGGGCCAGCCAGCAGGGTAGCTGAGAGGTCTCGCATTGCGATTTTGTCGGCACGTCTGTGACTCCTCGTTTCTCTTGTTTTTTATTTATGCTGACTCGCATTCATATACATAGTAATCATGCAAATCTGAGGACCAGTGTGGTTCGAGGACCAGTGGATGGTCGCTTCCTAGTGTGATGAGTGATTGACAACGTGGTGTGGACTGACTCTTGACTTAGTATTCCAGGTGCAGGTTGCGGCTTGACTTGTGTTGGTGCAGGTGAAAAACAAGCGTGAAAGGTCATTGCCAGTGACACCTCCAGGTGTGGAGAAGACAAATAGGCTTGCTTTGAGGGACCCGGTGTCTAACGGAATCAAGTGCAGGCCGCATGGTGGCAAGAACAACAAGACGAAGTCAAGGACGGTTTCATGGTTGAGCCTCAAAACCAAGGTCGAGCCAGAACTTCGTGGGAGCCATGTCATGAGTGGTGATTGAAGGAGTCTACATCGAGTTCGCAGGGTTTCCAGTGGTTCACTAGAAAACCACTGGGTTCCTTAGTTGATCCACAAAGCCAAGGTTGAAGACCTGAGGCAGCAGCACTGGATCTGTCCGATCGGTGGGTCTGACTGGTATGATCGGTGGGCACCTGTCTGACCGATGGAGGACGCCGGTCTGACCGGTGTGTGATGACATGTTCAGGAGACATCAAAGCGGAGGACACACATCGGAATCGCAAGGTTTGTGTCGAGGCTAAGCAAGTTTGCGGCCACCGTCCGTCCGATGGTGTGGACGCGAAAATAGGACATCACCTCCGCGCGTAGCACACGTGACTCCCCAGTCTGTAGCGAGGTGGGCTAGCCAATCTGACCTGTTGAATGACAATGGAAAATATTAGGGATTAGCTATAATGGAAAATATTAGGGATCGGCTAGAGAACTGATGGCCTTTTGGCGACACACGTACCAGCCAATCGACTGATACAGGGTAAGGCGGGATCGGCCGGCTCGAGAGCGACCGAAGTGCGGGTACGTAAGTAGATCGATCAGTTGGATCGGCCGATCGTGATGTCAGTGCTTGAGTATGTCGGAATCGACTGCGGTGTTAGAAGCTGATAGGATCTAGATCGAGCGGGTGATAATGATAATAGCTAAAACCACATGAATTGGTACGAAAACTTGCAAATCTTGCTAATATCAGGAAGGGGTGAATAAAGAACTAGACGAAACCTCAGGGATGCGCCCGGAGGTTAAAGCCTGGGATTATTCATTAAAACGGTACTCACAAGCTTGCCGGAGATCAGCTGATGCAGACCGACGAACTCGAAGCAAGACATTGTAGAAAAGAGAAAATCGAAATCGAAGTCGCCGAAAAGTAGATGATGTAAAGGTACATGTTGTAAAGTAAATGTAGTAAAAGTAAAGGGTTTGCCTGGAGGCAGCTTGTTTGATATTGGTAGATTTTTCAGACCATGTAGGGTCTCTATTTATGTCCTGAGGACAAACCCGACTCCTAGCTGACCACGACACTATTTACTTGCATCTAAAGACAAAAAAGCTAAAAGTAGAAAAGGTCTCTCACAGGAATCGACACTTCCTAAAACTGACTCTTTGACCCATCATCAATCATAGACTGCCCCGCCACCACCATGCTTTCCTTTTGGCGCATCTCCTTGATTACCGCCTCCTTCCTCTTCATCGGCTCTTCTATCTGACCATTGGACGATTGCTGGCTCACTGTCAGGGCTGAATCCCTCTGACCGTCGGAGATTCGTGTTGGCCGCCCTTCTCTTCCTTCAATCGTACTCTATTTTTCTTCGGTCGCTTTTCCTTATTTCTTTTGACCTGTTTTTCCCAAAAAACGGTGTCAACACATCCCCCCGGTTTTGGAACAATCAACGACAATGTAGGTTGTCTTTACCCTGGCTAACACGGTGGCTGTCACACCCTGAAATTCCAATTTCAAGATGTGAATAGAGAGAATAATTAAATAACAATTTTCTCATAATTTTAATACTTTTCCAACATTTATTTTTCTTTACAGGAAATATAGTATAGGAAAAACTCCTTGTTTGATTTTCTTTAGCAAATCAAAAGTTATGAGTGTTGCATTCATACCAATGCATCATGGTGCTTCTTGAGTGCAAAAAGGTTCTGAAAATGCATTTAGGCGCTGTCCAAATCCTTCCGATAATTTTCCGGAATTTTTTGGAATTTATTTTCGTTTTCCTTGAGCTATTTCTATTTATTAGAAGGCTTTAAAATCTTTTTCATGAGCTCCAAATGCTTTGTTTGTATTGTTCGTGTCCCAATCTAGCTCTGGGAATTATCCTGGAATTTTTGTGATTTTCGGAGTATTTTTTGTGCCTTTAAACAATTTCTAGATGTTTTCTGGAATTGTATTCGCATTAAAAATAAATTCGAAAAAAAACAAATCCTATCTAACTGGGCCGAGCCCGAAGGCCCGACCCAGGTCTGCACCGCCTCGGCCGCCGGCCCGCGCGGCGCCCATCCGAGCCCGCCGGAGCCCATCGGCCGGCACGTGTCCATGGCGGACACGCCGCCGCCACCTCCAGCCTTAGGCATGCGCGCCCCGGACCGGCCGCAGCCGCGCCCCTATAAAACCGCGCATTGAGCTACCCGCGAGCCCCGTGCGCCGCCGCCGGCCGGACACCGCCGCCGTCCCGCGCCGCCGGCCCCTCCGAGCCGACGCCATGGCCGCCGCCGCCGTCGTCGATTCGTCGCTTGGCGTGCGACCGAGCAAAATCGACCTCGCCGGGAGTTTCCCCGAGCCAAGCCGCGCCTCCTCCACCTCGCTCCCATCGCCCGGAGTCCGTCGGAACGGCGCCGCCGCCTTGCACCACCGCCGGTCGCCCGGGTTCGCGGCCGTCGAGCTGCTACCGCCCCTGTCCGTCCGCGGTAAGCCCTGCTCCGTGTTCCCCATCTCCTCTCTGTTTTCCCCCACCTAGTCGAGCTCCACGCCGTCCCAGGACGCCGGAGACCCCGCCGGCCGGAACTCCCTGTTGCTCGGTCTACCTTGCGCGCGCCTGATCTGAAGAAGGAAGAAGCTCTGCTTGTTTTGTGGTTAAGCCCCTACAAAATCCTGAAACCTATATGTTAGTTTAGGTCTTTGCATTTTTTATAAGATAAACCCTATATCTTTTTAGATCTTCACAACTAGATCCAACCAACACCTTATACAGATCTAACCCCGTGTTTTATCCTTTTCGCGAGCACTATTTCTTGTGTCTCGGGTTTCTTCTCAGCTAGCCCCTGAGATCTATAGTTATTCACGAATAGGTCCTCCAATCTTGTTTTCTCCATTCTTGCACGTTTTAACTCCGTTTTAATCCGTTCAAGTTGCGTTAGGTTCTTAATAATGTAAAGCACGCGTTAGTGGTGTGTTTTCACCATGTTTTGTTTTCTGAAAACATATTAACTTTGACGTTATACACGCCTTTTATAAATAAAAGCAATATAGATCTATACTCGTTTTTCATAATCAAATTTAATTTGATTAATGATTGCTTTACATGATTTTATAAATAAAATATAATTAGATCTTTTACTCGGTTTTTCTGTAAGTCAAATATTAAATTTCTTAATGGTTAATTAACTTTTATAATTAAAAGTTGATTAGGTTTTTACTCCAGTTTTACAAGTAAATGTTAATTTTGATTAATACCAATGTAAATGCTGTCTTTAATAATAATATGATCTACTCGCATTATACAGTTTCGTTTAGATTATTCATATAGTTTAGTTTTTTAAATTAAATGTTTAATCGGTTTAATCAAAATATGAATCTTTATAAATAAAATTTGACTAGTTCTTTACACCGGTTTTGTAAATAAAGTTTAATTTGCTTTAATTCCAACTGAGGGTATTTTCTTTATGAAATATCCTGACATATATTTTGTTAATTCAAATAAACCTAGCTCAAAGCTTGATCGCTCATATATATGTGCAAATCAATCGTTAGACGTTCTTTATCTTAGTATCTCTTTTGATCAAGTTTATCAGAAGCTCTAAACCTTTCTAGTGTTAGCCCAAGCTAAACCATGTGTATCTAATCAGGCCTTAGAGTTTCTGCTCAGCTTAGTAGCTTTATCTGTGTGAGTAGTTTGCACTTCTCATTTGCCTATTAAGTAATCTTATCACTCTTGTTTCATCTAGCTAGTTCATAAATCAGCTATGTTCTTATGCCCAATCATTCGTAGTTATACCTTTCTTTAGAGCTAATCTTGTTATCGGTTCCTTTACCAACTAGTTTAGCTTACCTTTTGCTCAGTTGTTGCCCTTCGGTCTAGTTCTCTTCGTAGACTAGTTTTCCTAAACCCACCTTAAGGTTTTCTTGTGCGTCGATAGTTCGTTGCTACCATTATCGTTCGTTTCACCTTAACTTGTACGTTAGCATGTGTATCGCCTGTTACTTGTTTTAACACTAAAACTACATGTTAATCTTGACTAATTCTTATTTCATTGCTTTTATAAATAAAAGTGATTAGGTTCTAATCCGGTTTTCTTTAATCATGATGTAATTGGTTAATCACTATTCATAACTAGTTTTTCTAAATAAAAGATGGTTAGTGTTAAACATCGGTTTTCATAATAAAGTCAATATGCCTAATGACATCATAAATGCTTTTTCAATATTAAATATGTTTAATTGAACACGTGACATAAAGTTACTCGCATAGATGTCTTACACTTGCTTTATCTTTCTAAAGTAATTGTTAATTTGACATTACTTCTACTCGAATGTTATAAATAAAATATGATTAGGTTTATGGTGATTTCTTTAATTAAATATAACTGGATTAATGGTAACATAGAGTATTTCTCTGAAATATTCTTTCACATGATTTCTTAATTAAAATATGCCAAGCGTAGTCTCTTGTTGTTTGATAATGATCTCATGATAGTTTCGAGCTTAGTTCCGTTCTCAGTGTTTCCCTCGTTCATGCGTAACCAATAGAATCGAGCCTATCCTTTGGTGTGCTCTTTTAAAGCCTTTCTTTTGATTGATGTGTTGTTCTTAGTTGCTTGTTTGTTTGCTTTGTATGTTTGTGCTCGATGATTGATGCGAGTAGAAGGAATGTGGTTCGAGAGCTTGGAAGAGTATGAAGATGAAGAATTCTGAGCAACTACTCTTTGGTTAAAGGAAAGTGTGTCCTTGTTCTTTTGTCCTAATAACTTTATTAATCACTATTACATGTGCCTTGCATTAACTTAGACGGTTTCCTATTAAGGATGACTAGCCTCTTCTGACCATTATTTTGAACCTGGTTTTATTAATTAATATTGATGGTAGATGTTGCTTAGTGCGCTCAACTGGGTTGGTGGTAATCAACATGGTTATCATTTTATGCTCTATGCTCCTTTATGATGATTCTAATACAAGATCCCTAGGCATTAATCGGAACATGGAGAACCACCCAGGAAAACAGTACAATCACAAGAACTAACTGGCACTAGTCTTGGCCAAGTAATTAGGAACTTTAGCTTGGGGTGATCTTACCTGATAAGGACAAGGGATCGGCGGTACTACGGGGTATGGACTCGCTCTAGCAGGGGGTTGGGTGAGTTATTTTTCTATGGTTGAGGACCATGTGTGGTTCGAGGACCGGTGGATGGTCGCTTCCTTGTGTGATGAGTGATTGACAACGTTGTGTGGACTAATTCTTGGCTAACTATTGCAGGTGCAGGTTGCGGCTTGACTGGTGTTGGTGCAGGTGAAGAACAAGCGCGAAAGGTCGTCGCCGGTGAGGCCTCCAGGTGTGGAGAAGACAAGTAGGCTTCGTTCGAGGGACCGGTGGCCGGCGGGGTCAAGTGCGGACCGCATGGTGGCATGAACAAGCAAGATGAAGTCATGGACGGTTTCTTGGTTGAGCCTCAAAACCAAGGTCGAGCCGGGACTACGTGGGAGCCAAGTCATGAGTGGAGATTGGCGGAGGCTACACCGAGTTCGCGGGGTTTCCGGTGGTTCACCAGAAAACCACTGGGTTCCTTGGTTGATCCACAAAGCCAAGACCAAAGAACCGAAGACGGTGCTGCAGCAGTGCCAGACCGGTCTGACCGGTGGGTACCGGTCTGACCGGTGAGGAGAACCGGTATGACCGGTGTGCGACGACGCAGTCCGGAGACTTCGAAGCGGAGGACACGTGTCGGGATCGCATGGCTTGCGTCGAGGCTACGCAGGGTGCGGTCGCCGGGCATCCGTCCGATGGAGATGACATGAAGACTTGCAAATCCACCCATGAGGGGCTTGTATCCCCAGTTATTAGGAAAGGGCATTTTAGACTTTCGGTTGCCTCGATATAACCCAAGAGGTGAGAGGATGGCAGCCAACTCTTGGAACCCTAGTTCATTTGCTTTCCTATTTTCCTTCCTATTTTCCCTTAGGATTTCCATAGGACTAGCTTGAGAGCTTCATGGTGAGATCTTGTGAGAGGGTTGGATGATCGGGCGGCAAGCTAGACCTTGTATGAACCTTTGTTGCATGTATAGATGATTCAGCGTGGTTTCTCAAGGTTTGGATGTGTTATTCCAGGTTGTTCTTGGTGGTGATTTTCGGAGCCCTCTCTTGGTGATTTCTTTGGGTTGTTTTCGGGACCTTTTTCTTGGGGATTTGATGGGGGAAATTTTTGGGAACCCTTCGTGGTTCTTTGGGCTGTGATTCCCCTCCCAAATCCGTGAGTAAAGGGGCTCAATTTTGGGGTTTTCCGAGTTCTAGGGTTTGTGGTGCTCTTGACGGGATTTCTTTGATTCCTTAGTTTTGAACAAGTTTTGGTGGGATTCAACTTGGCTATGGACTCCTCATGAGGTGTTCCTAATATCCCCAAAGTCTTGTTCAAGTCCGTGGAGCGATTCGGGAGATCGAGGTTTGGATTTGGGGGAGTTGACCCGCGGGTGCTGTTCATCCCGAGCTGTCCAGGCTACACCGGTCTGACAGGTGCTCTTGACCGGTCTGACTGGTGCAACCCTCGGTGGGTTTTTGCTCGGGTGAACATATGGGTGTGTTCGTTGTTGTCCTGTGTAGGGGTTGTTTCGAGTTTGGGTCAGTTTGGAGGTCGGTTGGCCTGTTTGGTGCTTTGGGGGCTTTTAGGCTATGACCGGTCTGACCGGTGCGTCTCACCGGTCTGACCGGTATGGAGCCACTTAGTGGAAGTTGCCCAGTTTCACCAGCAGGGACCGGTCTGACCAGTGGTTCTCACCGGTCTGACCGGTGTTGGTCAGTGGACTCGAGGTTTGGTGTTCCGCTGCGTTCTCGGGTCGGAAGGGTGTGTGTGTTGGTTCCTAGGTCCAGTGGCATTCCAGTGGCTGCGTGGGCTTGGCCAACTTGGTTAGTGAGTCGGAGAAGTGTGTTGGAAGCCGTGTTCATCTTGTAGGAGTTTCCATCTCCTTCGAGAAGAATTTTTATCGGCTCCCATTCACTCCCCCCTCTCTGGTTTGCCGTATCGGTCCTTCAATGGTGGGGTATCGACCTGCTAGGGGACTTTACACCTTGCTAACTGATCCAGACCTTGTGGGTCATAACTTGCTAGGGAAACTTTGTAAAGGTCATGTAGCGTCCCTGTGCAACCACACCTCGTTAGTGTGGTATGGTGCCTGCGCAGCATCGCATGGTTGGGTTCAAAGTTCTTCAGAGCTTTTGCGTTGCTTGTGGTGAAAGTGTACAACCTCTGCAGAGTGTAAAACTAACTAGTTAGCCGTGCTCACGGTCAAGAGCGGCCTGGACCCTCACATGATAACTGAACTTGAAGATGGACTTAAATTGTGATATGTGTTATGGTTATGCTTGCCATGTGCTCATGATGTTTCTCTTACCTTTATGCTTAATGTGGGTTGGTATATACTTATACATTACTAGTAATCAGGTGCTAATAAAACTTGACCAACTAAAATGCTAAATGCTTATAGCCCAGTCCACTATAAAAGCCTTTGCATTCATATATTTCTCCACACTTGCTGAGTACGACAAGTGCTCACCCTTGCTATAAACAATGTTGCTCAGAAAGAGGAAGCTGCTACATGAAGATGACGTGAAGGTGTTGTGGAGTTCTAGCCGTACGCAACCCCCAGTCGACTGCCTGTGATGTTTGGTGTCTCCGTTTCCAGGATATAGCGTAATACTTTGATAATCGCCCTTTTTCTTACGTGATACTGTTTCTGTATACACTTATATGTCACTATATGCATGAAACTTGATCCTGGCATGCATATAGGTTTGCACTTGGTTTTCTTTGGAAAAACAGGTGTGACAGTGGCCCATACAAGATTATCGCCTCAGCAGCCAATCAATCAAGGAGCAACAAGGCTGCTAGTGCTTACACAAGTGGATTCTGCGGAATTGCGCAAACACTTCTAAATCATTTGGCTATTTCAAGTCAGTTAAATACGCAGCAACCAGCCCCATCGGCTAGTTAGCCGGTTGGACAGACCCCACCTGTTACAGGTCATTCAAGTACTTAAGGTTCTGCTAAAGCAAGGACATCAACAGCTCCTGATCCACAGCCAAGAATCTTAGAAGAACAACCTCCAGAAACTTCAGCTAAGGTACAGGCAATTGAGTAAGTATCTGCTGAATTTATGTCCCATGTAAAGCAAGAGTTGATCGGCCACTTCTCGGAGATGATATTGAAGCAGCATGGGATTAAACCCAAACAATAGTCCTGCATATACAGGACACCGTATCCATCTAGCTATGATCAGATACCGTTGCCTACAAGATTCAAAGTACCAGACTTCACCAAGTTTTCTGGGGAAGATGAAACATCTACAATGGAGCATATCACTCGATTTATCATCCAATGTGAAGAAGCAGGGAATGTTCATGCACTTAGGATACGCCTGTTCTCTTCATCTCCCTCATGGCCATTGTTCTCATGGTTCACTTCATTGCTAGAAAACTCTATAATCAAGTGTCTTACTTTTTTCTCTGGCATCCATGAGGTGAAGATTACAGATCTGACCAAGCTCAAGCAAAGGAACGATGAAATAGTGGTTGGATTCATTTAGAGGTTCAGCGAGGTCAGAAACAAGTGCTATAGTCTGAACTTTGGAGACAAGCAATTGGCTGAGCTAGCCTTCCATGGTCTCTTGCCGACCTTGAGGGAGAAATACGCATCACATGACTTCGAGTGCCTCAGTCAGTTAATCAGTCGGATGAGTCAAGAAACTGCAAAGTCCTATGAGCCTAGAAGGAACTTTCAGAAGAAGGTGTCGTATGTGGACTACTCTGACTCAGAAGATGAAGACAATATGATTGGGCTCGCAGAGTTGGTCAAAGGCAAGAAGACAGTGTCCTAACCCTTTGGCAAGAAAGTATCAGAGAAATTCGGCTTTGATATTACTAAGGCCGATAAGATATTTGATCTGTTGCTTCAGCAAGGGAAAATTAAGCTCTCCCAGTTCCATACCATACCATCTGCAGAGGAGCTAAAAGGATGAAGTATTGCAAGTGGCGCAATGCAACATCGCACGACACCAATGATTGCAAGATCTTCAGAGAACAGATCCAATCGGCTACAACGCAAGGGAGACTCAAATTTGAAACCCCAACCAAAGCTGAAAAGCCGATGAAAATTCATCAGGACCCCTTCCCAACTAACACAGTTGAGGTTGTTAACACCAAAATTTGGTAAGGAGTATGACATGTGGGACCGATTCAGAAAAAGAGTCCGTCTGGTGGAAGGAAAGATATCTTCAGAGATTTTCGGCGAAGGATCCGCGGTCGGCTATACGCTCCCGGTTCGGCAAAGGAACAAGAGAGCCGATTTTGCGGGATTGGACGGTGACGTGGCTCGATCGGAGGGGAAGCGAATGGATGGATAGGCGATCAAGTTTAGTTAGGCAATGAATCCATTCGCGGTTGTAATCGGCGGGGGTATAAATACGATCCCTGGATGTATGTAAAAAAACACGTTCATTCTTCAATACACACCGGCCTTACGCCAAACCCTAGAGTCCCTTGTCGTGTCGTCGAGTTCTTCGAGAGGACCAATCGATCCGTCGACCTCCGTGAGTCACCGGCAACCTTGTATCATGTCTAGTATCATGCGGTGGATTTAGATTTGATGCAAGTAGTCTTGTTACCATGCTTCGTGTCACGCGGTAGATTCAAGCTTGGTTCAAGAGGGTTTCTTGTTAGATCATGAGCCATGCGGTGGGCTAAGATCTAGCTCGAAGCTAGTTATCGGCTCTATTGGATTTTGGCAAGATCCAGTAGATTCATTAAGTTACCCCGTGTTACCATGAGTTTTTACTTTATGTTTAATTCATGTAATACGCTCTTGCCCAATCTAGATGGGTTTGGATCGGCTCTTTTCCTCTTAAGATCCGTGCAAGAGCGAGTTTCGTGTCTTTGACGCGTAGATCTCGTGCTCTCCGATAGCCGAAACCGAATCGATCTAGGTTGTTACGTGTTGCGGGTTCAAGCTTGCTTTGTTAGTATAAATCTTGAAAGAACCGGGTATCATGCGGTAGATGCAGTGTTTTGGGTTGCTTTAGAGCTAGTCATCCGGTGGACTAGATTTCCAATTCAATCTGATAGATTCATTCACGTGGTAATGTTTGTTCCTTCTTCATGGACCCCGAATCGGTTGTTCGAGCGCATTCGGTTATACCTTCACGAGTAGATCACGTGCGTTATTTATGTTTTAAAAGACGTATGCTTCTAGCTTTCCATATTTAGGTTGTATCATGCGGTGGATAGATCTATTTGTGGAAAGTGGTGCGTTCTTTCATGCAAGTTGTATCATGCGGTGGATAGATTTGTCGATATCGTGCCCGACGGATCTTAAAGTAATTAGACATGCGGTAGACTAATGCTTTGGATCTATGCATGCTTATTTTAATACATGATCATGTTCGTGCTTTACTTCATTTAATGTTAATCTTCATGAGGATCGGTCATGGCTTTGCACATGCATCCATGTTTATTCAAAGATCGATCTTTGTCATGCTTACGTCATCCATTCGGCAATGTTCTTTTTTCCTTTGCGGTTACCCGAATGGTCGTGGTTCTTTGACGAGTAGCTTCGCATAGCTACATGTCGTCTTGCTTGGCTTCTTAGCCGTAAATATGGAACTGCCTGGTGCCACCCGGTAGGTTCCAAGCTTTGGTATTTGACTGTTTTATCTTTTGTTAATTTTCAGGAAAAATTGACTGGCACGTCACTCTCTCTCTGCGCGTGCGAAGCTAAGCTTTTCGGCTTGCTGTGTGATTGGCGCTGAGTGCGTATTTTGCGTCAACACACTTTTTGGCACGCCCAGTGGGACCAACAGCCGAATTGGTTCGAGATGCCGAGATCGTCGGACCTCCCGGATGTCAGCATTGAGGAGCTTTCTCCAGAGCAGCATCAGCAGCTCGTAGACGCCGTGAATCAGTTTCAACAAAAGTGTCTCATGTCATTCAAGAAGAATCGAAGTGGTGTACCATATCTGAAGAGTAGCCCGCCGAGTGCGCGTTGCGGGGAGACCGACGCCACGACCCAACAAGAAAAAGAGGAATGCGCGCGGATCTTCCGAGAATCGGTAGACAGCATGCTCACCAAGCACAACCAAGCTTTCCTCGGGTCGCTCCAACGGATGATGGTAGCCCTCTTTGGCCGGGCGCGGGGCGGGCGTTCGGAAAGACGTACACGGAAAGAGCACCGTGGAGCCGGGGTGAATCAAGCTCTCGGCCGCCGCTACGGCCGGTGCGGCGGCCCCCTCCTCAAAGCTCCGGGAGCGAGACATTCCAACCTCCTCCGCAAGGCGGCGGGGGGCACCGGGTCGGGGCCTCCGCCGCAAGCTTCAGAAGTCAACCAATCCGCCGCCACCACGGAGCGGCACGGGTCGCCCCGTGCAACGGCCGAATCCGTACCGGCCTACGTACGGAGACCTAGCGTTCGGCTCACCGGGGCCCCACTTGACCCCGGTCGAAGAATAGCTCCGTCAACCAAGCGGCTCCCGAGAAGAATCTATACGGCGGTGGCTATCATGAAGTGGGAAATTACAGGGGCGTTCGACGCCTTCCCGCACCCGTGGTACGCGCGCCGCAGCGCTCGGGAGGAAGATGCCCTAGCACGCAAGATGGCCGAATTGATGCAGAATCAGTTCGGCCTCAAGCCAAGGATGCAGGGCCCCACCTACAGGCCGCCGTTCCCAGAGTGGTACTATAACGTGCTCCTGCCGCCGAGGGTAAAACCGCCGACGGAATTCACAAAGTTCTCTAGGCAGGACGAGACGAGCACGGTCGAACATATCGCTCGTTATCTCATGCAGCTGGGGGAATGTTCAGCCGAAGAGACGTTCAGGGTTCGCTACTTCCCCGCCTCACTGACGGGTCCAGCTTTTCAGTGGTTCTCGTCCTTGCCGCCTGAGTCAGTGGCCAGGTGGAAAGATTTGGAGCGTAAATTCCACGCTCATTACTTCGACGGCGAGTTCCGAGAAGAAGTTGATTGATCTCGCCACCCCGAAGCAAAGGCACGGTGAAACACCGCCGGAGTTTCTTAGGAGATTCGGAGAAGTCAAGGGCATGTGCTTCTCATTGAACTTGCCGGACGATCGACTGGTCGATATGGCCGTCGCGGGATGTTACCGGCCGTGCGCGAAAAGCTATTTGGGATGGAGTTTGAAAACTTAGGCCAACCGTCGCGAAGTTATCCTTGATGAGCAATCGAGCATATGGCCTCAAGAAGGACCCCAAGTTTGGCAAGCAAGACGACATCGCCGATATCTACAATCAATTCTTGGACAAGGCCGATTTGCGCGAGGATTCGACGACGAATTGGAGGTAGGCAGCCAGAAATCTTGTGGGGTAAAGAGCCCTTGACAATGAATCGGCGGTGGGTCGCGACGAGACCAAAGGAACCTACGACTTCGACATCACAAAGGCCGATAAGTTGTTTGAGCTCTTGGTAAAGGAAGGCCGAATCAAGTTGCTCGAAGGGCACTCTATGCTTCGGCCGATGGAGTCAAAGCAAAACGTTACTGCGGCTTCCATGACAGGGACTCGCACTCCATCAACGATTGCAGGGTCTTCAGGATGAGGATCCAGAAGGCTATCCAGGAAGGGCACCTCAAGTTCGATAACAAGATGAAGCTGGATGGCCACCCCTTCCCGCAGAACATGCTCGGCTTCTCCATCAACGCGATAACAGCCGAAGAGAAAGGGAAAGTCAAGGTCCCGACCTCGCGACGAGTGTCCAAGCAAGATGGATCGGTTGACCGGAGCGTCGGGGTGACCCTAGAGCAAGTGCGGGCGACGCCCCCGCGTTCTCAAGAGCCACATCGAGATTGGGGAATCGTCCAAGCCTAAGCCCAAGGTGACGTCACGCATTCTCCTCAACAAATGGCAGCGTCGGATGGAAAAGGAGCGCTACCAAAAGCGTCGTCACGAGGGAGGAGCAGCGCGGGGCGAAGAGGGGCGCGCGGATGGAATCGGGGAACGGCACGCACGCGAACGGAGCGCGCCCACCGGGGATGCGCCTTCTTCGAGCACCGCCGGGAATGAGGGCCTAAAGCCGCCCACATTAAGGAACCGTCCCGAATGCGGCGACGGATATGCCGAGTACGAGCGAGAAACTGCCAATCGCCGATCCGTCCATGAAAGACTTGGAAGGATCCACCCAAATGGGGATCGGCGGCAAAAAATTGAGGTTATAGGTCACCCCAGGAAGCGCCAAGCTGATCTCAGGTGGGCTGACCAGGAGGAGGACGAAGATGTATACGTCTGGCAGAAGGGGCAATGGTGCCCACCCGGTCTACGCAAGAGCCAGAAGAGGCGGGTCCAACGCTTGAGGAACCGCGAGATGAAGCAGGCCGGGGTCCAGACGAGACAGAAGTGGCGCCCCAAGGACCAGCCAGAAGGATCGAAGCGTCCGGCCCCTGCATGCATGGTATACTTCCCGCCAAACGAGTTCATGGCTCCCGCTAACCGAGGTGATGCGGGAGGAAGCTTCCTTTGACGACGAGCAGCCCGAGGAGATGATGGCGCGGGCGGTGCTTGCCAAGCGGGCCATCTTCGACAAGCCGGCCAAGAATCGCCACATGAGGCCGCGCGTACTTGAGGGGGGTACGTCAATGGCAAGCCATTGACCAAGATGTTCGTCGACGGTGGCGCGGCAGTCAACGTAATGCCGTACACCACCTTCAGGAAGCTTGGCATGACCCCGGGCGATCTGACACCAACAAGCATCATCCTAAACGACTTCGCCGGGAACCCTTCAGACACCAAAGGATGCGCTCACGTGGACTTGATGATCGGGTCCAAGACGTTGCTTACTACCTTCTTCGTCATCGAAGGGAAGGGAGCCTACAGCCTGCTGCTTGGGCGGGATTGGATCCACGCCAACTGCTGCGTCCCATCCACTATGCATCAACAGCTGATCCAGTGGGTGGACGATGAAATCGAGGTCGTCCAGGCGGATGACTCCGTGAGCGTCGCTAACATGGAACCCGACCTTCCGGGAGTACCAAGGCATCGATTGCTTCTCGGGGAAGGAGCGGGGAGAAGGTCCGTTGAACCTGTCGGCGGTGACCAACGGCGATTCAAGCGGCCGGCTCTTACAATAATTTTTAATGGAGAACCCCGTGGATGGCACCGATGGCAAGCCGGGACGAGGATTCATGTCGGCCGATAAGCCGGGAGGAAGTTGACATTGGAAGCGGTGATAAGCCAAGGCCGACGTTCATCAGTGCGAATTTGCGGCCGGACTTCGGGGGAACTTAATTGAGCTTCTCAAAGAATATAAAGATTGCTTCGCCCGGGATTACTCGGAGATGCCCGGATTGGATCGATCCATCGTCGAGCACCGGTTGCCAATCAAGCCCGGTTTCAAGCCATATAAGCAACCGCCCGGAAAATCTACAAGGATGAAGTATTGGCCGATGTGAAGAAGGAAATCGAAAGATTACTTGACGCAAACTTCGTTCGGCCCCCGAGATATGCGGAGTGGATTTCTAACATCGTCCCCGTGTATAAGAAAAATGGAAAAATGAGAGTTTGCATAGACTTCAGGGACCTAAACAGAGCTACTCCCATGGATGGATACCGATGCCTATTGCCGATTTGCTGATTGACGCCGCTGCTGGGCACAAGGTGATTAGCTTCATGGATGGCAACGCAGGGTACAATCAGATCTTTATGGCAATAGAAGACATCTCGAAGACGGCCTTTAGATGTCCTGGTCATATAGGCCTATTTGAATGGATCGTCATGACATTTGGGTTGAAAAATGCCGGTGCAACCTATCAGCGGGCCATGAATTACATTTTTCATGAGTTGATCGGCAAGACCGTGGAGATCTACATTGACGACGTGGTGATCAAGTCCTTAAGTCATGACACCCATCTGGAAGATGTGAAGAAGACCCTCGAATGCACCCGGAAGCATGGCCTGAAAATGAATCCAAACAAGTGTGCATTTGGGGTGTCAGCTGGAGAGTTCTTGGGGTTCTTGGTCCACGAAGGGGGGATCGAAGTTGGCAAAAAGAGCATGAAAGCCATTGATGAAGTCGTTCCTCCAACCAACCTCAAGGAGTTGCAATCACTGCTCGGCAAGATCAACTTTGTGAGAAGGTTCATCTCAAATTTATCACAGAAGGTATTGCCGTTCTCTCCGTTGCTGAAGCTGAAGAAGGATCAGAAATTCACGTGGGGCGACGAACAACAAAAGGCTTTCGAAGAAATCAAGCAATACATGTAGGAGCCGCCGGTGCTGGTTCCTCCTCAGCTGAACAAGCCTTTCAAGTTGTACGTGGCGGCCGATACCCAAACTATTGGATCGGCCCTTATTCAAGAATTCGAAGGGAAGGAGCGGGTAGTAGCTTATCTTAGCCGAAAACTACTTGATCCTGAAACCAGGTATTCGGCTATAGAAAGATTGTGTCTTTGCGTATACTACTCGTGTACAAAGTTTCGGCACTACTTGTTGAATGCCGAATGCGCTGTATACTCGAAGTTTGATGTGATAAAACATATGTTATCTATGCCAATTTTGAATGGTCGGGTTGGCAAATGGATTTTAGCTCTATCAGAATTCGAGTTGAAGTTCGAATCGGCAAAAGCCATCAAAGGTCGTGTCATTGCCGATTTTATAACCGAACACCGTGACCCTTCGATTGATCTCGCTTGAAATTACCCCATGGGCTCTATTCTTTGACGGGTCATCATGTGGCAAAGGTGGGGGAGTAGGGATCCTCTCGATTTCTCCCGCAGGTGAGATGTTCGAATTCGCCATTCCTATACAACCCACCGTCACAAATAACCGAGGCCGAGTACGAGGCACCGCTTCGAGGGCTTCAATATTTGAGAGAAGCCGGGCCGTTTCAGTTGAAATTTATGGAGATTCGAATTGGTCATCAAGCAATTGAACGGCCGGTACGAGTGCGAGAAGCGAGGCGCCGAGAAGTTACTACGAGGAATGCGAGAGAAATCTTGAAGGGCTTTCCACCGGTAACCCTACAAAGACATTCCTAGAGAGCATAACGAGGAAGCAAACAGGCTGGCTCAGAGCGCCTCTGGTTATAAAGAGAGTCAAGAAGCATTTGCTGCAGAGGTGAGCACACTGGAGACGGATCTTACAGAAGATGATTGGAGGAAAGAGATCGTTGATTATTTGAGGGATCCATCCCGAAAAGTCTCTAGGAAGCTCAGGTACAAGGCAATCAAGTTCGTTCTTCTGGATAACAATTTATTCTATAAATCATTAGATGGAGTATTGCTACGATGCCTGGGTCCAGAAGAAGCCAAGAACATGATGAGCGAGGTGCACGACGGGATATGTGGAGCGCACCAATCGGCCTATCGCATGAAATGGGTTATTAGGCAGGCTGGATGCTTTTGGCCGACGATATTAGAGGACTGCTTTGAGTATTACAAGGGGTGTCAAGATTGCCAGAGGTTCGGGAATATTCAAAGAGTCCCTGCATCAGCATTAAATCCCATCATCAAGCCATGGCCATTCAGGGGCTGGGGTATGGACTTGATTGGCCAAATTAATCCTCCTTCTAGCAAGGGGCATAAGTTCGTGCTTTTGGCTACAGATTACTTCACCAAATGGGTTGAGGCAATCCCACTCAAGAAGGTGACGTCAGAGAACATGATAGAATTCGTCAAGGAACACATCATCTATCGATTTGGGATCCCTCAGACGATTACCACTGACCAAGGGGCACAATTCGTGTCATTGGAATTCAGAGATTTTGCCGAAAGCATGGGAATCAAACTCGTTTAATTCTTCTCCATACTATGCCCAAGCTAATGGTCAAGCAGAGGCTTCTAACAAGATCATGATCAAGCTTATACAGAAGACGATCGACCAGAAGCCGAGGAGATGGCATTCGGTACTCAGTGAAGCGCTGTGGGCTTACCGAATGGCCCCCCATGGAGCTACAAAGACTTCTCCTTACGAGTTGGTTTACGGGCATCACGCGATCCTGCCTTGGGAAATGCAATCAGAGTCAAGGAGAATAGTGCTGCAAAACGATTTAAGCTCCAAGGATTACAGTGGCCTAATGATGGACGAGTTAGAAGATTTGCATATGATCCGTCTCAGGGCCCTGGAGAACATCGAGAAAACAAGCTGCGGGTCGCCAAATACTATAACAAGAAAGTGAAGGAGAAGCAATTCGCAGAAGGCGATCTAGTTTGGAAAGCGCTACTGCCGATTGGAACTAAATACAGTGAATTCGGCAAGTGGTCCCCTAACTGGGAGGGGCCTTTTCGTGTGGTCAGATGCGTTCCTGGTAATGCATACATATTGAAAACTTTGCTAGGAGAGGAGTTTTCCGCCGCAATAAATGGAAGATATCTGAAGAAGTATTATCCTAGCATTGAAATCGATCGATGATTATACACATCTGACACAGAAACAGCCGGCGCTCAGGGATGAGGCCGCCTTTAGAACAAAAATCCATGAACAAAAGAAAATGGCCAGTGCCTGATGCATTGCCCTTAGCTCAATACTACACTACAACTGGTTTCTTGCGAGATTACACATAGCAGCCCTGAAGGTCAAGTCCCCTAAGGGAGGGAAGCAGAAGGCGTGGAGTAAGAAGCGAAAGTATGATTCAATCTTTTCTTTGCTTCTTCGGCTGCTGCTCCCTCTTCGATTGTTCCGGGACCACCGTGACGGCGACTTGGAAAGCACGAGGGTGACCACGGTTGGCGGCCTCTACCAAGCTATCCCAGGCCGCCTTCAGGTTGCCGTACCGTCGAGACATCTGGGGCAAAAGAATCAAGGTTAGGGGCAAGAAATCCAGATGCAAACATGAAGGGGGACGAAGCGTTTACCCCCTACTAGCGCTTCCCGGCGCCATACGACGCTCGCGTTCGGCTTGGCAGCGGACGGACATGTCCCTGAGGTCACGCTCCAGGTGCCGGGCACGGCGGCGCAGCTGATGAATGACCCTTTGCTCAGGCGTGGCATCCTCCGCCTCAGGAGAAGAATCGGAGGAGATGTACTCATGAACATCTTCGGTTCCGATGACCTCTTCAGGAAGCAAATCAAGGCTGAAAGAGGCAGAGGAAAACATGAAGCGCAAGATCAAGCAGGAGGACAAGGAGCAGATCAAGAAAAAACTCACTTCCGAATCGTACGCTTCCTTGACGAGCCGCTCCCCGAGGCCGTTTACCCTTGTCCATGGCGTTGGGGTTTTTTCTTTCGGGCAAAGGAAGAGACGAGAAGCGATGGAGGAGTGTACGAGTGGATTTGCAGAGCACCCCACGGGCTATTTTATTGACCAAGGAGGCGCATTGGGAGTGATGATCCGCAAGACACACTGTTGGAATACCAAGCGGCAAGGGTTTCCACCGAGTGCGAAGGGTTTTCTTTTGAACAGTGTTTACGGATTGCCGAATTGGGATCCTTTGTGGATTTTGCGCCGAGGGGTAGTCGTTTGCGAGCGTTCGGCTAAAGACAGTTCCCAGATGCATTCAAAGAGGACAAATTCACAGATGCAAATGCGAAGGTAAATGTCACGGAACAAATGCAGATTCCAAAAGTTCATCATATATTGCCGACATTTACACATCCCTAGTACAATCTAATCAAAGAGTCTGTTCAACACAGACTGGGGATGGGTAATTTCGGCAATGGCGTCGCCGTGGCCGTCGAGGCGCTCCAGGATGAGCTCGATCTCGTCGATATCCTCCGGCGCACCGCCCTGGAAGCCACGCGGCCTGGTGGAATAGTCGACATCCGTATGCGTCGCCATCGCAGCCAGGCCCAAGGTGGTGCCCAAACGAACGCCATGGACGGCCACCTCGTCGATGCGGCGCTCCACCGCGGCCAGGCGCTCCGCCGGCGTATCGCCGTGGGCGTTCACCTTCTCCGCCAGTTGCTCTACCAGCGCCTTTAGCTGGTTGAGCTCAGCATCACGGGCTGCGAAAGACACACAAGAAAGGATTAGCATCAAAGGCTGGGCTGAATCAAGAATCAGAGCCATACCGTCGATGGCCTCCAGCAGCTGTTTCCGCTGGTCCTCCCATTCTAGTTCGGCCACGCCCGCTTTTTTGGAGACGTCCTCCAGCTCAAGACGGGACGCCTCTAGCTCCTCCTTGAAGCGAATAGCATCCGCTTCCCCCGTACGGCACGGGGAGTGGCCATCGGCCTGCGAAGAATCGTCGGGGAGGGGCCGATTGGCCGGCGCGCGAGGCGGATTCCACCGAATCAAGGCGAAAAGGGGAGATGATTGTCAAGGCAAAGGAAGATCAAAAGGAAGATCGACGAGGAGAAATTAATGATCATCACCGCCTGCGCGCATTGGCGCTGCTTCCCTCAGCCTCGTCGGAGGCGCGGCGGCGGTTGAGGCGGCGCACCATGGCGGTTTGGGGATGTGCACTGTTTGCAAGAGGGCCAGAGATTGGCAAAGATTCGAGAGCTAGAAGGCCTGGTGGAGAGCTAGGGGCACCTATGGCAACCTTTATAGGCCTGGCAGGGTAAATCGTGGCTTCGAGTCGTGGCTGTGGATCGTGGCGCACGTCCCAATAAAATCGGAAGGTGGAAAGATTTCCTTGACCAACCCGCCGGTGGGACGTTTGGAGTTCTAAGCTGAAACGCGTGCGGATCGATCGTTTCGGCTAAAGGAAATCAAGGTGTTTTTCGGGAGTTGGCGTTTCACTACCGAATGGGTCGTTCAGCATCACAAATCGCAAAGGAAATATTACAAGAACGACCAGTCCAGGTATACATCAATAAGAACGTTCAAGCATTAAAGAGTTTCGCAAGTGCATGACGAACATTGGATACTATCAAGTGGGAGTTGTCCAAGATCTCCTGATAATCCTTTTGGGCATCAGATAAGTCAGTAAGCTCTGCATCGCACTGCTTTACTCTGGTAACAGCCGATTCCACCTCCACTTGGGTCTTTGCTATCAATCCGGGAAGATCGGCTATTTTCTTCTGGTCAATCTCCATCTCCGCTGACAGGCTTCTCAGTTCCGCCTCTAGAGCAGCCTTTCTGGCGACTTTCAGATCATAAGAGGCTTGCAGGTCAGCCAAGGCATCTTTGTGGCTTTCTGCTTGGGATTGCATCCCGTTCATGGCCTGTTCAGCATCAGTTTTCTCCTTTTCAATGGCCGAGCGGGAGCGCAATTTCCTCCAAGTGCGCCTCAAGGGAACATAAAAGGGCTCTAAGTCGTAGACGGACGACAGAAAAGCTCTGATGTCATCGGGAAGTTTGCGACTAATGGGCTCAAACATCTCTTCAAAATGGCGAAGATCATTGAGCTGATCCTGAACGTCTTTTTCTAGCCAGGCTGCAATTTCTTTGAGTTTGAGCAACACCTCGTCCGGGCAACGGCTGGTTTATTTCTTTCATCACATCGGCAGTTGATGGGCCCTCTGATGGCAAGCTCGATGATGACGGGGCGTGATCCTGAAAACAACGCTGCCGAGGTGAGAATGCTAGCATCAAGGTATCAAGATTAAGAGCGGAATCGGGCACCTCATGAGTGGTTTCTTGAGCGGGAGCAATCGCAGACGGAAGAGGCGTCCCGAGTAGAGCCGAAATTTCTAAGTCAGGAGATGCTGGTGCAGCAATCAGTGACTCGTGTGTTTCTGGCTGATGAAGAGTCGGATCCTCCTCTCGTTGGGTTGGTCATTCTTCGCTTGACCGATAGGCGATGGCATCCCGGGGGAACTTGGTGGCTCCGGTTGAGTTGAGGGATTCATCTGCGGAGAACGATCGCTTCCGCGGGAGGGTGATGAAGATGAGATCTCTACTGGGATGGACAATTCAACCCTGGAAGGGCTCGCCTGTTGAACCACTGGAACATCTACAAGTGGTTCTCCCACAGTTTCTTCAGCAAATGTCCAATTGAAGGGATAAGTGCCAGTGCTCATCCTTGAGAAAGAACAGCAAAAGTCATACCAGTGGGTGGAGCATTGGCAGGTGCTGGTTCTGAAGAACGTTGGGCTCTGGTCTGAAATACACAATGATATGATCCATCAAGAACAGAGTGACCCAGTAATCAAGAAGGTAAAGGAGTTTACCTCAACCAGTACTTTCTTGACAGTTCTCCTCCTTTTAGCACTCGGAGGGGGAATCAGATGCAGACCTTGCCTCCTGTCGATAGCAAGGCTAGAAAGGCTAGGATCGGTGGTAGCATACCTGTCCATCAGTTGGCGCAGGGTGGTGGATTTAAACCCCAGTGCTGAAATTGGGCCTTCGGCATTATAAGTGATTACCCTGGCTCGAGGGGCAGGAACTGTGTTCTGTGGACAGAAGATGAAGGTCAGGACCATGAATAAAAGAGGGAAAAGTCTGATCAAGGGGCTCATTGTGTTACCTCTGAAGTCGGCAGGAAATCGGGCACCAGTGCCGCACGGAACACATGAACGGGTTCACCGAAGATGTGGTCATGGAATTCTTGCCACCATGAGTTGAAGGTGGGGTGAGCTATGGTTGCGGGCACAAAAGGACATGTGTAGACGGTGGGACCGCACACATAGTTGAAAACTCGCCGCACTTGCATCGGTTCTTTGATTTCCTCCCCGGGCTTGAGGAATTCATGCGAAACAATCTTGGGGGCACTGGCCACATCCAAGTTGCCCGGCCATTACGTTAGGCCGGTAGTACTCATAAGTACGGCATTCGCCTCCCTCCATTGAACTCGGCCGGTAATATACATGGGCGGATTATGATATTAAAGATTTCCAGGAATCTCCCATCTTGATGGCCGGGCTCAAAGGAGAACTCGACAGGGAAGGTCAGAGTGTCATAGCCTAGATAAGGGAGCCAAAGAGGACCGGGGAAGCCTTTGAAGAACAACTCGAAGAGTTGGGTGATGTCCTGCTGAACGATAACAGTTGAAGCTGCTTCTCCATAGCTTTGGCATCCTCTGGTGACTTGAAGCTCTCCTTCAGGGGGATTGGACCAGGGAAAGAACCTGGAGTTCAAGTCGACGCCTACAATCTGATGCATGTGAAGTTGCAGCCAAATTTGAACAAACCACCAAGGACCATTGACGCACGTTATCCTCTGGCTGGTATACATTTGGGTAACTGTCTGATGAAGCATATGGTATACACTGCCCAAGAGGAATTTTCCCAGAGGAAGGCGATTGCCACTGGCCAGATGGATCGCCATTGCGATATGATTCAAAGTGGGTTCGTTGGCCTTGCCACAGAAAACAAATCTACATAACCACATGTTCAAAAAGGCTCTATATTCAACTTCACCAAGGGGATTGTCTCTCATGTGCTTCGAAATATATTGCTTGTAGCCATTCCCTGGTTTTACCCCTGTCTGGCGTGAGGAATTCTTGAAGTTCCAAGGCTGGACAGACCCGGTGATGTCAAGGCCGGTGATCATGTACACATCGGCCAAAGTTGGAGACATTGGGCCATGCCCAAAAAGGAAGGCGTTGACGCCGTTTGACCAGAAGTGGCATGCGGCTATCAGAAGATCTTCATTCTTGGGCGTCTCAGCTACGGATAACTCCAAACATTGAGCAATGCGGAGAGTATCCAGATTGGTCAATCCACTCTTATCCGCAAGAATCCTACGATACCAAGTCTTCCAGCCTGCGATTGGGGGCAAAGGCCAGTTTTTGAACGCATCTTGCCACTGAGGAGGTGGAGATAAAGCTACCTTGAAAGGGATTCTCTGAGATTCGGCGGCAATAAAATCTCGAGGGTCGGGATTCCCTTCGGGACCAAGATAATAAGGCCGCGAATTGGCCTCAATAGGAATCAAAAGAGCGGTAGAAGGTTCCGGAAGAGAGCGGAAGAAGAGAATCTCGGGTAAAATTGAAAACCTAATGCCGAACAAAGGCTCGGAGGGGTAAATTTACCTGAGCGGCTTGGTTCTGAGTTGCCATTGAAGATTCGAGCTCGGAACGAAGGGGATCTAGGGTTGGATCTGAATGAGGAATCCGGCGGATTGCGAAGAACAGGTGTTGACAAGTTTGGCTCAAGGATTTGTGGTTGGAGTCAATTGTGGAACAAAACTACTTTTATCCCACAATTGAAGGGGCATGTGTTAACACCAAAATTTGGTAAGGAGTATGACATGTGGGACCGATTCGGAAAAAGAGTCCGTCTGGTGGAAGGAAAGATATCTTCAGAGATTTTCGGCAGAAGGATCCGCGGTCGGCTATCTGCTCCAGTTCGGCAAAGGAACAGTAGAGCTGATTTTGCGGGATTGGACAGTGACGTGGCTCGATCAGAGGAAGCGAATGGATGGATAGGCGATCAAGTTTAGTTAGGCAATGAATCCATTCGCAGTTGTAATCAGCAGGGTATAAATACGATCCCTGGATGTATGTAAAAAAACACGTTCATTCTTCAATACACACCGGCCTTACGCCAAACCCTAGAGTCCCTTGTCGTGTCGTCGAGTTCTTCGAGAGGACCAATCGATCCGTCGACCTCCGTGAGTACCGGCAACCTTGTATCATGTCTAGTATCATGCGGTGGATTTAGATTTGATGCAAGTAGTCTTGTTACCATGCTTCGTGTCACGCGGTAGATTCAAGCTTGGTTCAAGAGGGTTTCTTGTTAGATCATGAGCCATGCGGTGGGCTAAGATCTAGCTCGAAGCTAGTTATCGGCTCTATTGGATTTTGGCAAGATCCAGTAGATTCATTAAGTTACCCCGTGTTACCATGAGTTTTTACTTTATGTTTAATTCATGTAATACGCTCTTGCCCAATCTAGATGGGTTTGGATCGGCTCTTTTCCTCTTAAGATCCGTGCAAGAGCGGGTTTCGTGTCTTTGACGCGTAGATCTCGTGCTCTCCGATAGCCGAAACCGAATCGATCTAGGTTGTTACGTGTTGCGGGTTCAAGCTTGCTTTGTTAGTATAAATCTTGAAAGAACCGGGTATCATGCGGTAGATGCAGGTTTTTGGGTTGCTTTAGAGCTAGTCATCCGGTGGACTAGATTTCCAATTCAATCTGATAGATTCATTCACGTGGTAATGTTTGTTCCTTCTTCATGGACCCCGAATCGGTTGTTCGGCGCATTCGGTTATACCTTCACGAGTAGATCACGTGCGTTATTTATGTTTTAAAAGACGTATGCTTCTAGCTTTCCATATTTAGGTTGTATCATGCGGTGGATAGATCTATTTGTGGAAAGTGGTGCGTTCTTTCATGCAAGTTGTATCATGCGGTGGATAGATTTGCGATATCGTGCCCGACGGATCTTAAAGTAATTAGACATGCGGTAGACTAATGCTTTGGATCTATGCATGCTTATTTTAATACATGATCATGTTCGTGCTTTACTTCATTTAATGTTAATCTTCATGAGGATCGGTCATGGCTTTGCACATGCATCCATGTTTATTCAAAGATCGATCTTTGTCATGCTTACGTCATCCATTCGGCAATGTTCTTTTTTCCTTTGCGGTTACCCGAATGGTCGTGGTTCTTTGACGGATGTAGCTTCGCATAGCTACATGTCGTCTTGCTTGGCTTCTTAGCCGTAAATATGGAACTGCCTGGTGCCACCCGGTAGGTTCCAAGCTTTGGTATTTGACTGTTTTATCTTTTGTTAATTTTCAGGAAAAATTGACTGGCACGTCACTCTCTCTCTGCGCGTGCGAAGCTAAGCTTTTCGGCTTGCTGTGTGATTGGCGCTGAGTGCGTATTTTGCGTCAACAGAGGTGTCTAGCAAAGACACGTCCCGAGTTAAGTTGCTGACATCAGATTCGACTCAAAATAAAGGAGCCGTTGATCCCAAAGTACAAGTAACCGCTGCCGATGTCAAAGGAAAATGGTTACTATTTGAAGAAGGAGATTTGAAGCCACGCCGGCCTGTCACGTCCCAGATGCTGATCATCAAGTTCCAGCATTGTCAAGAGGAAGAAAAGAGAGGAGAAGAGTGGGTGCGACACAATGAAGGACAATGGAGATGTCCGTTCTTCAAGTACTGTTGGGAGGAAGGGATCAAGCTACCAACGGCAGAGAACTGTCCAGAATGCAATGGAGCATACAACAATAGCAACTCATCCAAAACGGTTTGCTTTGATAGCAGAAGAACTTCAGTCGGGGATCATCGTGAATTTAGTAATCAACGGGTCTCGGTCCATGATCAGCTAGGGGCAAAGCCAGCGTCCACGAACGGCTGGGGGGCAAGGTCGGTGTTCATGATCGGCTGGGAGGCCGAGTCAACAAAGAGTCGAACAATCAGCTATAAGAGATGGCCGATTCACTGGTCCCTGATGAAGATATCATGTGCCAAGCTCCTGAACGTCGACGCACGTTGCAACCAGACAATGAAGGGTCAAGACAAGCACGTAAGAAGCCCAATCCACAATGGTGTCCATATGGCTTGACCAAGTCAAAGAAGAGAAGAGTCCAGCCCCTATGTCAGTTAGAACAACATGAAGAAGCAGAGAGATAATGCTGGACAAGAAGAAGGTTCGGTCTAAAGTTTGGTGCCCAAAGCCTAAGGCCAATGATGGGAAGGATGACAAATCATTTGCTGATATAAACATGGTTGTCTTCCTACCAAAAGAGTTCATGGCTCTAGTTGATTCAGATATGTCTGATGAAGAACTTATCATGGCTCAATTAACACTGGAATCTAAACAAGCTATCTTTGAGAAGGAAAAAGATGGGAAGAGACAACACTTGAAGGCTTTGTTTCTCAAAGGATTTGTCAATGGCAAACGAGTAACCAGAATGCTAGTAGATGGAGTGGTAGCAGTCAATCTAATGCCATACACCATGTTGCTCAAGATTGGGAAGTCTGATGAAGACTTGACTCAAACCGACATGATGCTGGTGGAGCTCAAGGAGCAATCTGCGTGGAGCTCACCATCGGCACTAAGACCCTTCTGACCGCTTTCTTTGTCATTAAAGGGAGGTGGTCTTATAATCTACTGCTGGGTCGGGATTGGATACATGCCAATTGTTGCATACCATCTACAACGCATAAATGCATCATCCAATGGATTAGAGATTCAGTGGAGGTGGTGCAAGGAGAAACCTCCTTGACAGTAGCAGCTACAGAAGAACAATGATGGACCTATGATCAGGTGAGCTGCATATCTGGAAAGGCATGGGATACCAAGTATCTCAAAGTGTCTGATTTCGGACTAAAGCCGGTTCAAGCAGTCGGCTCTGATGACAAAATTTAATGGATCAATTCATCGAGGGTTAAGGAAAGCTTGGGCATGGGTTTACATCGGCCAATGAATTAGAAAGATAGATCTTGGAGATGGTAGCAAACCAAGGCCTACATACATCAATGCCAAGTTAGAAGAAGAGTACAAGAAATAATTGATTGCATTATTAAAAGAATTCAAGGATTGCTTTGCTTGGGAATATTATGAGATGCCTGGCTTAGACCGATCCATTGTTGAACATCGATTGCCCATCAAACCAGGATATCGCCCATTCCAGCAACACCCGAGGCAATGTAATCTGAAGATTTATCCTAATATAAAAGCCAAGATAACAAATTTACTCGAAGCTGGTTTTATTCGGTAATGTCAATACGCCGAATGGATATCTAATATAGTCCTTGACTACAAGAAAAACGGCAAACTACGCATATGCTTTGATCTTAGGGACTTGAACAGAGCAACGTCGATGGATGGATATCTAATGCTAGTGGATGATGCACTCGTCAACGCTGCTACAGGGCACAAAGTCATCAGCTTCATGGATGGTAATGCTGAATACAATCAGATATTCATGGCTATAGAGGATATCACAAAGACTGCTTTAAGGTTCCCCGTCCACGTCGATTTGTATGTATGGATTGTCATGACCTTTGGGCTGAAGAATGCTAGTGCCACATATCAAAGAGCCATGAATTACATATTTCATGAACTCATCGGCAAGATAGTAGAAAACTACATTGATGATGTAGTTCTCAAGTCAAAGAGTTACAAGGAACACTTGGCAAACCTACGAAAAACGCTGGAATGCACAAGGAAGCATGGTTTAAAAATGAACCACATCATGTGTGCTTTTGGCGTTTCAGCTGGCCAATTCTTGGGTTTCTTAATACACGAAAGAGGAATCGAGGTAAGCCAAAAGTCAATCAGTGCATTTGACAATATAACCAAGGCAAGAAGTGCATGCACCAAGCAAAGTGGGTCTAGACTGCAGCTCAACCAACTCAACCCTAAGCACATCTAGTTCCTCAAATTTGGAGGCACGCTTTTCCATAAGAGCAGTCAAATCTGCTAGGAAAATAGAGCAATCACCACAAGGACTAGCCTTATGCAAATCAACCTCATCAGAAACAACAAGACTAGACTTAAGCAAATCTATCACAAGCTTGGCATCAAGGTTCTGTGTTTCTAGCTCAGCCACTATTCCTAGCATCTTCAATCAAAGCTCTAAGCTCCTTCTTAAGCTTCTTAGCCTCTCTAAGCATGTGGTCGCAGTTATCAAGCAAGTCAATCAACTCCTCATTCTCCTTGCGCAAAGAAGAGAGCTCATCACATACCTTATCCTCGGAGTCTGAGTCCGAGGCATTCTTCTGGTTTCTCTTGCTACCGGAGCTATGCGCCATGCCGCAATGTCTGTCCTTCTTGTTGTAGATTCTCGGAGTCCTACTTGCAGTACAACAAAGGCCGTTAAAGTACTTGCCGAAGTCCATCTTCTTCTTCTTCTTGTCCTTCCTCTTGTCATCCATTCTTCTTCTTCACTCGAGCTTGATGACACATCCTCAGAGCTGGAGTCGATGTCACTCGATCTCTTGATCTTATCTCGGGTTCGTCCCTTCTTCCTATGTTCATGCTCCTTCTTCTTGGACCTTCTTTCGTTATCCTTGGACTTGTGCTTGTTGTAGTTGTTCACCTTCGGACACTCGGCGAAAAGTGCCCAGTCTTGCCGCACTTGAAGCACGCCCTCAAGTTCCTTCTTGAGTTCACCTAGTTCTCGTGCACCCTCTCGAATCTCTGTGTCAACAACGCCAGCTCATCCTCTCCAAGCACGTCGAACTCCTCATCTGGCAAAGACATCAAGAAAGATAAAGAGTACTTCCGGGAGGATGGGTTAGCATTAGGCTTAGCACTTGAGCCACCAATGAGAGCAAGACTATGGGAATCAGTCGGGCTCTCAAGACAGGCTGTCACACCACGATCAACCTCAGTTGACTTGAGCTTAGAGAACAGCTCGTTCACTATCAGAGTGCCATACTTCTCAGACTCTAAAGGGGTCTCAACCTTTCCATCCCAAATTGTACGATCCAGTGAGTGCAAGAGCTTCACAACTCTGTCATGATCATCGTACGGGAGCACAATCACATTGGCCCTCCTGTTGTTCACAACTATCGTGAACCACTGGAACATGGCGTCAATTGACTCACCGAGGAGATGAGTGAAATTCTCGTTCTGTCTCTTGTAAGTTCCATACATCCGAGCTTGAACTAGAGCATTTCCAGCATCAGCATCCTTCAACTGCTCCCAAATCCTACAAGCCAGGTCCTATGTTTGAACCCGGTCAAATTCAAATTGACACAGATCATGAAACAAGTAGTCAACCACCTTGTTGTTGGCGTCGTGCATGTCCCTCAATCCCGAAGCAAGGAAGTTAATCAAATGAACATAAGTTGTGTTCATCGTAACATCTCAAAGGATCTGACCCTTACTGCGGAGGAAAGTTGCCATCTGCCTTTGCCACATCTGGTAGTTTTTCCCATCGAAGTGCGGAGGACCCAATCCCCATTCTTGGTATGCTATCTTTGGATCTTAGACTTGTTAGAGTCCCGAAAGACTCGTAACCGGCTCTGATACCACTTGAAGGACTGAATTGGCGACCAAAGAGGGGGAGTGAATGAGAGCCAATAAAAAATCTTCTCGAAGGAGATGGCTTCTCCAACAAGATGAACACGGGAAACCAATACTCGTATCCGACTCGACTACCCAAGTTGGTCAAGACCATGTAGCCACTGGAGTTCTACTGATCCTAAGAACCAACAACTCAACCAACTGAAACACCCTCTCCAAACACGTAGCGGAAAACTGCACATCTAGCTATTTGTGCCACACCGGTCAGACCGATGTCTCATGTCGGTCAGACTAATGGCACCGGTCAGACCGGTGGACTCCACCGGTCAGGCTAGTCGCAACAGCAGCTGCACAACAAAGTTCCTGGAAGCCTGAGTGACTTCTCTAGGCCTTGGAACAAAATCACCTCCAAAACTCAAACTGAAGGAGACGAAGAACCACCACAAAACTAAGGAAAACACCATGAAATCAGCCAAGAACTGACTAGCAACACCACAGCCCAAAGCCACATGAACCAGGTAGTTAACCTGAGGCAAATCACACAGAGACCTTGCACCGGTTAGATAGGTCACATGCACCAGTCAGACCGGTCAGGCCTAGGCAGCTTGGGATGAACAGCGAGCCGCGGGTCAACTCCCCCCAAATCCACTTCCCGATCTCCCGATTCACTCCACGAATTCACATAAGACTTTGGGGATACTATGAGTACCTCATGGGCATCCCATAGCTGCGATTTGGTCCACCAAAACTCGTTGAATTAAGTGGAATCGGAGGATTTCAACCAAGAACACCACTTTCCCGAAATCTAGGAAAACCCCAAAATCAAGCACCTTTACTCTCGAATTTTGGAGGGGAATGACAAGGAAAAAACACGAAGGGTTCGTGCATACATCCCACACAAAATCCTGAAGAGAGAGGCCTCAAATACAACACAAGAAAATCACCAATAAAAGGCTCCGAAAATCACCAAAAAGGGAAAACAGGAGAGACACAATCAAGCCTTGAGAAACCACGTCGAACCATCTATACATACCATGAAGGTTCATACAAGGTTTAGCTTGCCTCCCGATCATCCACCCCTCTTTTAAGATCTCGCCATGAAGCTCTCAAGCTAGTCCTAGAAAATCCTAAAGAAAATAGGAAGGGAAAATAGCAAAGAGAAATGAGCTAGGGTTCCAATAAATGGCTGCCATCCTTTCACCACTTGGGTTATATGGAGGCAACCGAAAGATGGAACTACCCCTATTACATTAAACTAAATTACACACCGCCAAAGGTCACTTTGGGAATCTTCGTCATAACACCATCGGACAGATGCCCGACGACCGCAAACTTGCTTAGCCTCGACGCAAGCCTTGCGATCCAGACACGTATCCTCCTCGTCAAAGCATCCGGAAGGCGTCATCACACACCGGTCAAACCAGTGTCCTCCACTGGTCAGACCGGCCTGATGCTGCTACTCTTCGGTCTTTAGTTTTGACTTTGTGGATCAACCAAAGAACCAAGTGGTTTTCTAGTGAACCACTGGAAACCTCACGAACTCAGTGTAGCCTCCGCCAATCACCATTCATGACTTGGCTCCGATGAAGTTCTGGCTCGACCTTGGTTTTGAGGCCCAACCAAGAAACCGTCTGTCGTATGGACCTCCCTGGGCCCACCACCTCGGTGGGTACCAGGACCGACTACTCGGTGGGCCCCTGGGACTACCCGACTTGCGCTACACGGCACCTGAAGGCGTGGAGCACAAGGACAGTAAAGGAGTAGTACTCGGATAGGACTCTGTACATGTTCCGCACTGTGTAGAGGTCTCCTAGACGTACTCGACTAGTACTCCTTCCCTACTCCGACTTGTAACCCTGCCTCCCGGACTATATAAGGCGAGGCAGGGACCGATCCCAGGATCATCTTAGCCTCACCTCATCCAACTCACGGCGCACCATTGCACCATCGTGTAATCGTGCCCTATCAATCCGAGCTACGCGGCATACGGGACGTAGGGTATTACGCACCTCGCGGCCCGAACTCGTCTAAATTGTGTGTCGCGTGCCTCTTCCTTCGAGTTACCGATCTCGGCGAGTCACATTCATCTACTTCGGGTACTCCCCGTGGTAGGTTGCCGGTCCAAAACACCGACGGTCGGCGCGCCAGGTAGGGGCTCTCGCTCGAGATCACATGGCGAACTCGACGGCTTCTGTTCACATCAAGCCAACCGTCGCCTTCAACCGTGGCGACACCTTCGTCTTCGGGGGCTTGGGTCCGCATCGCCGATGGCGCGGGCTCTTTCCGGCGCCGCTTGATCATGCAACCCGACTCGAGGACGGAGCCTTGTGACGCTTCCCGAAGTTGTCACGGGCAAGCTCGCCGGCAAGTTCGGCGAAATTTCGCTCTCCAACCTCCACGCTGACTTCGAGCTCGAGTCCGTCTCCAACTCGAACCCGACGTCGCCATGGGCCATCGCATGCGAGCCGGCTCCTCGGCCATCGCGGGCGGTCCCCTCTCCACGTCGGCGCTGCGTGCGTGGCCCTCGCGTTCCCAGCCGGGCCCGCACGGAGGCTTCTACGCCACGACGGGCCGGCAAGGAGCCCGCAACCGAGTACGGCTCGGACTCCGACGCCGTCTCCAACCGCATCTTCGACTCCAGCCCTCTCTCCGAGTTCTTCTCGAACCCGGACTACGAGTTCGACTTCGGGTCGGACCCTGAGGAGCTTGAGTCCGAAGACAACTCCTCTGAGCTTCCCTTGTCAGGGCCAGCCTCTGGGCTGGTTATAAGATCAACGCCGGCCGGGAGATACGTCTACTGGCCAGACCGCAAACCTGCTGAGCTGACAAAGGACTCACGCTACGTCGCCTACATCGACTCGCTACCGTTCCAGGAGGGAACACCACTAGCCCAAGCTGACTCAAGCACACCAACTGAGGTGGCACCTTCTGAGCCAAGCTTGGGTACCCCTGACCGTCAAGTCTTCATGACTGCCGGCGACACCCCGGGAACCTCAGGCACGGCCGCGAGACAAGTACACGGAGGACATCTCCGCGGATGAGGCGCGTCCGCCGAGGCCCCCGCGGACGAGACCGACGCCGGCGGGGACGCCGGCGCGAACGTAACGGGGAAGCGCAACGAACGACGTCGGCGGCTCGGAGACAACCTCCCCATCCGCAACCTTGCGGAAGCTCTCGGCGGTCGAGAGCAGAGTTCACACCACTCCCGAGCGAGTGCCTCATGTCGATCACGGCGATCGCACGGCGGAGCTCGGGGCATACGGGCCGGAGAGGTCATCGCCAAGCTCGGCCGAGGAAGCTTACTTCATGCGGGTCGACAAGAGAGTCGGCCAACCTCCCCCCGGCCAAGCCTCGCGACAACGAGGCTACTAGTCGCGATCTTCGACCCCGGTCCTAACCGTACTCGGGGCGACATCCCGGCCGGAACCAAACCGTCGACGCTCCACCGCCGGCGGACCCTCACGACAAGACAACGTCAACCGAGAACTCGTCCCCCACCGTGCCTCGGCCGGTGGTGGCGGCAACGACCCCGACGGCGGCGGCGGCCGCGGCGGCGGCTCCAACCACGGAGCCAACAAGAAAGGCCGGAGGCGGCGGCGGCCGCGGCGGCCGTGGCCACGCGCATAGCCACGCCTCCGGCGCCTCTCACGGCGGGTACGATGCCCGCCGGGAGAATCGAAGAGTTGCGGCGAAGAAGTCGACGACCGCCGCCGAAGGCGACGGCTTCCCCGCCTTCTCACCCCGGCTTCGCAACCTCGCTCCTCCCCCGACAAGTTCAAGCCTTTGGGGATCACCAAATACGACGCGACGCGGATCCCCTCCGGTGGCTCCGATGCTACGCTCTCTCCATCGAGAACGGCGGCGGCAACGGCGACACCAAGTGCCTCTACTTCCCCTTCGCACGGACCAAGCCCCACTCACGTGGCTCGAGTCGCCGGACAAGCACTCAATCGACAAGTGGGACCGAGCCGAAGGAGCAATTCACAAGCAACTTCGCGGGCGCCATGGGCCGTTCGGGTACTCGCATGGACCTTGCCATGATCAAGCGAGGAACAAGGCGAGACCCTCCGCAAATACATGCGCCGCTTCTTCGACAAGCGCGCTACCGTCGTGGACGTCACCGACAAGGAGGTCATTGACCTCTTCCGGGACGGGCTCTACCATCGCCGCACCTTCGAGGACTTCGGCCGGCGCCGTCCCGAGTCCATTCCCCACCTCAAGGACATGATCACGTCCGGGCGGATGAAGAGGACAAGGCCAACGCCAAGTACGACGCCATCCGCGCCAAGTCCAAGCAGAACCAAGGCGGCGGCAGCAGCGGCAACCCAAACCAAGGCGGCCGCAACAACAATAATAACAACAACAACTTCTCGGGTTCCAACCGCAAGCGCAAGCCAGACAACACCGTCGCGGCTATCCAGCGCCCTCCGAAAGGGAACTCGAAGAAGAACTCCGGCGGGTTTAAAGACCTGCTGAAGGAGAAGTGCCGTGGCATCCAAACGGCAACCACACCACCGAGCAGTGCTACCAGCTCAGGCATGCGCTCAAGGATACGCCGGAGCCACCGCACCCTCACGACCGAGAAGAACAAGAAGAAGGACGGCGACGACTTCCAAGAACCCGAGAAGACCGTCAACGTCCTCTTCGGCGGACTACCCCGCGGGCGGGAGCGAAGGCTACTCGCCGCGAAGTGATGTCCATTGAACCGGCGGTTATGACCCCTCTCAGGTGGTCAGAGACACCCATCACCTTCTCCCGCGCGGACCAATGGACCAGCTTCTCCGAACCAGGACGTTTCCCTCTCGTCCTGCAACCAACAGTGGCGGGCTCTAAGCTCAACAAGGTGCTCATCGACGGCGGAAGCGGGCTCAACGTCCTCTTCACCAAGACTCTCAGGAAGATGAACCTTGACGTCGCCCCCATGCTCAACAAGAGCAGCATGCCTTTCTACGGCATTGTCCCGGCAACGCGGCTATCCCACCGGGCTCGGTGGTGCGCCGGTTACCTTCGGGGCGTCTCGCGACAACTACCGCACCGAGTACATCAAGTTCGAGGTCGCGGACATCGAGACTTCCTACCACGCCATCCTCGGCAGACCGGCCATCGCCAAGTTCATGGCGGTGCCCCACTACACATACTTGGTACTCAAAATGCCAAGTCCGGCCGGCGTACTCTCCCTCCAGGGGGACTTGAAGATCTCTCACGACTGCGATACAGAGGCCGTGGTGATTGCTTCGACAAATCAAGTACCCACCCCCATGATGGAGGTCTACGCCGCGTCGAAGAAGCTTGCTACAAGCGAACTCGACATCCCAGAGAAGTCTGACAGCGCCAACAAGCCTCGGCCACCCGAGGAGGTGCTCACCAAGACGGTCGACCTCGGAACAGGCGACCCCACCAAGACTACCACCATCGGGGCCGGCCTCGACCCCAAATAGGAAGACGCGCTCATCAGCTTCCTTCGGGCTAACCGCGACATCTTCGCGTGGAAGCCGACGGACATGCCGGGAGTGCCCGGGGAGCCGATCGAGCACTGCCTCAACGTGGACCCAAAGGCCACCCCCAAGCGACAACACCTCCGACGCTTCGCCGACGACAGACGGGACGCCATCAAGAAGGAACTCGCCAAGCTACTCGCTGCTGGCTTCATCAGAGAAGTTTTCCATCCTGAGTGGCTCGCCAACCCCGTCCTCGTCCGCAAGAAGAACTCGAACGAGTGGAGGATGTGCGTCGACTACACCGACCTCAACAAGCACGCCCCCAAGGACCCCTTCGGGTTGCCACGGATTGATCAAGTCATCGACTCCACGGCGGGGCTGCGACTGCTTCGCTTCCTCGATCGCTACTCCGGGTACCACCGGATCGCAATCAAGGAGGAGGACCGAGGAGAAGACCGCGTTCATCACCCCGTTTGGCGCGTCTTGCTACACGACCATGTCTTTCGGGTTGAAGAACGCCGGCGCTACTTACCAACGGGCCATCCGGGCACTGCTTCAAGCGGCAACTCAACAAGAACGTCGAGGCCTACGTGGATGACGTGGTTGTCAAAACCAGGGACTCCAGTACCCTCACCGACGACCTTGAAGAGACCTTCGCATCGCTACGCGAGTACCGCTGGAAGCTCAACCCGAACAAGTGCGTCTTCGGCGTACCTTCGGGCAAACTACTCGGCTTCATCATCAGCCAACGCGGCATCGAAGCCAACCCCGAGAAGATCTCCGCCATCACCGGCATGAAAGCTCCCACGAGCATCAAGGACGTCCGAAGGCCGACGGGGTGCATGGCGGCATTGAACGGATTCATCTCGAAGCTAGGAGAACGGGGTCTCCCCTTCTTCAAACTACTCAAGCACCACGAGAAGTTCGTGTGGACCGCAGAGGCGGACCAAGCCCTTGCCCGGCTCAAGGACTTCTGTCGAAGCCCCCCGGTCCTCACGGCTCCCTACAAGGGCGAGCGCCTCTTGCTCTACCTCGCCGCGACTACTCACGTGGTCGATGCGCCATCGTCGTCGAGCGGCGGGGAAGACGGCCACGCCTACCCGGTCCGGGGCGCCCGGTCTACTTCGTCGGCGAGGTTCTATCGAGTCCAAGGCTCGCTACCGGCCGTGCGGAAGCTCCCGTACGCTCTACTCATCACCTCGCGGAAGCTACGACACTACTTCCGGGGAGTACTCGGTCTCCGTCGTCACCGACTACCCGCTCGGCGACATCCCGAGGAACCCGGACGCCACTCGGAAGGATCTCCAAATGGGCTGTCGAGCTCGGCGCCCTCACCATCGACTTCAAGCCACGCACGGCCATCAAGTCGCGGGCTCTAGTCGACTTCATGGCGAGTGGCGGGAGAACCGGCTACCTACTCCCACCGTGCGACCGAGCATTGGGTGATGTACTTCGACGGCTCACTCAACCTCGAGGGCGCGGGCGCGGGGGTACCCCCGATCTCCCCAACGGGCGAACAACTCAAGTACGTCCTGGGATCTTCCGGAAGGTCTCAAACAACGAAGCCGAGTACGAAGCCCTCCTACACGGGCTCCGCCTCGCGGCTTCACTTGGCATCAAGCGGCTACTAGTCTACGGCGACTCCGCGGTGGTCATCAACCAAGTCAACAAGTCCCGGGACCGCAACAAGGAGAACATGGACGCCTACGCCTAGAAGTCCGCAAGCTCGAGAACAAATTCTATGGTCTCGAGTTCCACCACATCGTTCGCGACAACAACGTTGCCGCGGACGTCCTCTCGAAGCTCGGATCCACCCGCGCCCAAGTACCCGCGGGCGTCTTCGTCCATGAGCTTCACGCGCCATCCATCCCGAGCCGGCGCCACCGACCACCGTCCCGGCTAACCAACCGGTGGGGCCGGAGGTCATGATGATCGACGTGGACCGGAGGCAACCCTTCATCGACTACCTCGGCGAGCGAGAAGGTCCCCCCCGACAAAAACGCGGCCGAACAACTCGTCCGCCGCGCCAAGTCTTACGTCCTCGTCGGCGACAAGCTTTACAAGCGAGGCGCATCTTACGGAGTACTCATGAAATGCGTCCCTCGCGAAGAAGGCAAGGACATCTTGGAGGAGATCCACAAGGGTGTCCGCGGCAACCACGCGTCCTCCCGCACGCCGGTCGGCAAGGCCTTCCGGCGAGCCTTCTGCGGCCCACGGCCACGGGCGATGCCGAAGAACTCGTCGGACGGTGCCAAGGATGTCGGTTCTTCGCCAAGCGGCAACATGTCCCCGCCTACAAACTAGTCACCATTCCACCAACCCGGCCCTTTGCCCGCCGGGGGGCTCGACATGATTGGGCCACCGCCAACCGCGCCGGGGAGGATTCAACCGGTATGCGGTGGCTATCGACAAGTTCACCAAGTGGATCGAGGTCAAGCCGGTCACATGCCCCAAGGCCGACGAGTACTCGACTTCCGGATGAACTCGTACACCGCTATGGGCTACCCCACCGCATCATCACGGACCCGGGGTCCAACTTTAACAACCACCGGTTCCGGGAGTACCGCGAGAACGGCGGAATCGACGTCGGATACGTCTCCGTCGCCCATCCACGGGCCAACGGACAAGTCGAGCGCGCCAACGGGATGGTGCTCGACGCCCTCAAGAAGCGGCTACACGACGCGCTAACTCAAAAGGGGGCAAGTGGATCAAGGAACTACCCAACGCACTGCGGGGGCCGCGGACTCAACCATCCAAGCCAACGGGGCAATCCCCCTACTTCCGGTCTACGGCTCCGAAGCCATCCTCCCCGCCGATGTCATATGGAACTCGCCGGCGGTGGAGCACTACGACGAAGGCGTCTCGGAAGACGACGAGACGAGTTGATATCGACGACCTCGAAGAAGCTCGGCCGTGCCGCCCTCGTCCAATCGGCAAGGTACCTCGGAGGGTATCCGACGCTACCATGATCGCAACGTCAAGGAACGCTCCTTCAACGTTGGAGATCTTGTCCTCCGCCGTATACGGAACACGGAAGGACTTCACAAACTCGGCTCCCCACGGGAAGGGCCCTTCACCGTGGCTAAGGTGACCGGGCCGGGCTCCTACCGCCTCCAAACACTTGAAGGCGAAGAAGTCACCAACTCGTGGAACGTCGACCGGCTCGTCGATTCTACGCCTAGTCTACTCGACTACTTCGGGGTTCAAGTCTACACGACCGCATCAACACCCCCGGCCGCATGCGACCCTCCGGTCCCGGCTTCAAGTCTCCGGACTATTCTACTCCGAGTCCGGCCCGTGCGGCTACCTACGGACCCACGGGCGCAATGAGCGTCAAGGACTCTAGCGGCGGTCTACCAAGAAGACCACACTCTAAGATCCGGGCCGCGCGGCTACTTACGGATCCGCGATCCGGCCCACACGGCTACCTACGGATCACTCACCTGTAAGCGGCTACCCGCTCCGGTACTACTCGACCGTAAGCGGCCTCCGGTCCGGGCGACTACTTGTAACTACGGCCCCGGCCACCCGTGTGTACTTCTTCGGTAATAAAGTTTGATTGTTCATCAACTTCTTTCCGCCTACTCCCGCGACGGGACTACTAAGCCGAGTACTACTACTCGCACCTACTCCACGATGGGCGCTCCGCACTGCGAGATCGCGGTCACGAGTACTCATTGATGGAACTTCACATTTCATTGACATAAGAGATAGTTCATTACAATCGTTTCCTATACAACTATGGCTACTAGCTATCTATGCGAGCTACCGGAGATTCGGCTTATCGGCTACCGCTCCGCGATGGGAGCCATCTCGCTCCGGCAACTGCGCGTCTGCTCGTCCGAGCGGTTGGCGGCTACTCCGCCGGCGACAACCTCCACCGGGGCCTTCGGGAAGTACGACTTCATGAAGGCCGGCCTGCTTCGGGATCGACTTGGCCATGTGCTTCACGTAGGCGGCCGGCCGGCTTGGCGCCTCACGAAGTCGATCCGCCAACGGAGCAATCTTGGGGCCGCCGGGTGCGGCACCGGGAGCCTCGCGATCGGGAGGGCGGCCTCTTCCGGGTCCTTCGGTTGGGCTCGGAGCGCCTCGCGGTCTTCGTTCAACTTCGCAAGGATTTGTAGCGGTTGACGAGATCCCGTCGGATGCAATTCTCAACTCCATGTGCTTCTCGCACTCGAAGGCCGGCTCCTTGTAGTCGAGTTCAAGTACCGGCGGGCTTCTTGCTCCCGGTAGAAGAGATTCTTCATGCCGATCTCCGAGCCCTTCGGACGCTCCACTCGGTCTTCGAGTTCTCGCAACACGGGAACACAACAACGGGTCGAGCTTGAGGACTCCCCACAAGTACCCGACAAGTCAAGAGACATACCTTTATTCTTGTTGCGGAGGCCTTTATTCTTCCGCACCGGATCGTCGCTCTTCGCCCGCAAGTCCATCACGTCGTTGTGGTACTTGGCGAAGGCGGCGTCAAGCCTCGGCGCATGGCGGCCGCGTGCTTCTTCGACTTCACGAGCTGCTCCTCTAAGGCTTCAGCTCTGAGCACGGTGTCGCCGTAGCCCTGCAGCATGTTGGACTTCTCGCGGGATCGCTCCGCGACGTCCTGCACGATACAAGCTCAAGTCAAGCAGAGTACTCTACGCAAAGGATAGACTACTCGGAAGGCTACGACTACGTACCTTCATCCACTGCTCAGCCCGCCGGATCGCCTCCAGGTGCTGGGCTACCGTTGCCGGCTCGACGAGATCGTCGGCCAGCAGCTCGATCCCGCCGCGGCTACTTGACGTAGCCTCCGCCATCGGCGCCGAGCGGATAGGCTCCGCGTCTTGGATCTCCGGGGACCGGATCGCCACCTCCAGGGCAACCCCTGGCGACGTGGCAGCCGCCTCCCCTTCGGCGGCCTTCTCGACGGTTTCCCTCACGGGCTCGGGGGCTCCTGCCGCAGCCTCCGGGGCCTCTGGTGTCAACTCCTGCACGGGTACCCCTGCAGGGATGTCACCACCTTCAGCGCCTGTCAGCAAAATAGCACGCGCATCAGCATCTACGACTACTCTTTTTGGGGCTCTACAGCTTCAGGAAGAGTACTCACCTTCGACCATGACCGCCTCTGGCAGCGCCGCTTCGGCAGCTGGGGGCTCGGTCGCGGCTTGGGCCTCTGGAGCGGGTTCCTCGACGGGCGGCGCGGCCTTTTCTGCCTCTGCTGCCGCGGGCTCCTCTCCGTCCCAGCTCAAGTCGGTGGATTTTCTGCACAAGTATCCACAAAGGTTCATCAGACAACATCGGCTACTACAATGAGTACTACTCACGAAGTGTGGTACTTACAAGTTCGACCGGACGATAGTCACGGCCGGAGCACCGAGGATGCTGGCGATATCGACCGGTCCACCCTCGGCGGGCGTCTCTTCTTCCGCCTCTTCGGCTACGCCTCCTCCACGGTGGCGGCGGCGGCGCGCGACGTCTTCCGCGTCCCTCGCGGCTTCCATCTCTCCAACGGCGGCGGCCGCGGGTACTCTGCTCCCTCCGGGGCGGGGGGGCGGCGCTCCGAGCCGCGCCGAAGCTCTTCGACGGTGGGAGGCTGGACTCCGGCTTCCAGCCGGTTCCCCCACTGTGGGCCACGTGCCCTCATCGTCCTCCTCCACGGGCTCCGCTGGCGGCCTCTCCTGCACATGGGGATAACTACTCGTCAGCACCGTACTCGATCATTGGGTACTCGACGTCTTCTGCTCAAGATGACTTACCTCAAGAGGCGTGGTCTCTGAGACCTTCATCTTCTTGGCTACCCGCTTCTTGGCGGGGGTTGCGCGGCTTCTTCGGCGGCGCGGCAAGGCTAGCCTCCGGAGCCGGCGGAGGGTCTTGGACGAGAGGCACATGAGGCAAGCCCGGACGGCTAAACCTCGACCGCAACCGGAAGCGATCCTGCCGGCGTCTCCTCGTCCTCTTCGTCATCGGAGGTATCCTCCACGATGACGGGATCGTCGTCTCCGACTACTCGGCGCTCCTTCGCCTTCTCCACCGCCGGAATCTCAATTCCGCTCGGTGGTGGGCGCGGCTCGGAGACGAACCGCTTCACATCGTCCCGCATCAAAAAGACACAAAAGGCGTCGGCAACTCGCTACAAGTGCCTACTACTCGACGAGGCGGGTACGGCTACTTACCTCGTTGGGCGGGCGCGCGGCGGAGAACTCCTCGACAGGGCACGCCGTGTACTCCGGCATGTCCTTGAAGATCTTCGACAACCTCTCGACGATGTCGTTGTCTTCAATTTCGCCCCCCGGCATCCGCGACGTGTCGTCCGAGCCGGTGTACTCGAAGCCCATCGTATCCCGCGCTGACAGCGGCTGGATCCGACGCTTCATGAAACTGAAGGCCACATGCTCGGCCCTCAGTCCTGCATCACGCAGGGCCTTGATTCTTCCCAGCAACTCCGGGAGCTGGATCCCCTCCTGCATGGTGGGCTCCGTGTTCCACCACTCCTGGTGCTTGGGCTGCCGTCCGCTCGGCTTCGGCAGCTCCGGATGGTGGTTCGTGGTATAGAACCACCTCGTCTTCCAATCCGTGTTGGAGTCCACGAGCTTGTACGCCGAGTGCGCTCGGCGGCATCTTCTCTCAAGCCGGATCCCGGCCCCGCCGACTACTCTAGGGTTGGAGGCGCGGGGCGCGGTTTCACGCGGAAGAATTTCCGGAATAGAATCCAATGCGGCTTGATCCCCAAGAATGCTTCGCGAGAAATGGACGAAGACGAAGTGTGGAAGATTCCGTTGGGGTTCAAGTTGAGGTACTCGATGCCGTAGTACACGAGAAGTCCTTTGAAGAAGTCGCTCGGCCGGGAACGCAAGCCCGCGCTCCACGAAGCGCGAGAACATCGGGATCTCGTCCGGCGCCTTCTCCATTGGATAGGGATCTCTCGCGGCGGATCTCCACATATCGATCTCCTTCTCCCCGATGAACCGGAGTTCAACAGGGGTCGGCGAGTCCTCGGTCTTCACCTTCGACCTTTTCCACTCGCGGCTTGGATCGGCGCGCGGTGGAGATGTGGGCGGCGCCGCTTCGGTGCCGGCCGCGGCGCCTTCTCGCATGGCTCCTCTTCTTCCCGCCGGCCTTCAACGTCTTCGACGGGGGACGGCTTCATTCTCCAAGAACGAAGAGGTCTTCACTCGCATCCGCTCGGGGGCTACCCTACGGCTTTCGGGTGCGCGATGCGCTTGGATCTACTGCGGCGGCAGTGCTCGTTGGAGTGGATCTACCTCAAGATTCAAGTGCGCGAATGACTGCGGCTCACTTGGGTGAAAACCCTAAGGGTTTCGGTTTGAATTTATAAGCCAAATCGCCTCCGTAACGGGCGGCCGGATAAGTCCGCGCGTGGCTGACTCAGCAGCTGCGCGTGACTCTTCGTATTCTACTAGTCGACGTGCCTCACCTCGGTGGCTCGGCTACTTCTACTCGACTACCTGGGACGCGGTTAGTCTCAAGAGCTTCTCAGGACACATTCTTCAAGAAGACCCTTCAATTCGAGAGGAAGTACTCGACTCAAGGCTCGGGGGCTCCGTGCCACGTGTCCTTCGGTTTTTTCTCTCCGGATTTTTCGGGATTTTCTCTCCAAGACTTCGGATAGATCCTCAGCCAGAGCCCGCGGCTCGAGGCTCGGGGGCTACTCCACGTGGATTGCGGTTCAGCAAATCGCATCTTCTTGACGGCTCGGCTTCAAGACAAGACGAGCATTTTTGAAGACCTTCGAAGGCAGATTTCAAGGACGCTTGGGACTACTCGAGAAGACTTCAAGATTGCTCAAACATCAGCTGGAGTACATTCCAGCCTCGGGATGCTTCGACTACTCTTGAGGACTTTTGACTTGTAGCACTCGGGGACGCTTGAGGACTACTCGTTAAGGCCATCAAGACTACTGGAAGCTATCCTTCTCGACTACAAAGTACTCGGGGGCTTGTCGTATGGACCTCCCCGGGCCCACCACCTCGGTGGGTACCGGGACCGACTACTCGGTGGGCCCACGGGACTACCCGACTTGCGCTACACGGCACCCGAAGGCGTGGAGCACAAGGACAAGAAAGGAGTAGTACTCGGATAGGACTCGTACATGTTCCGCCGTGTAGAGGTCTCCTAGACGTACTCGACTAGTACTCCTTCCCTACTCCGACTTGTAACCCCGCCTCCCGACTATATAAGGCGAGGCGGGGACCGATCCCGGGATCATCTTAGCCTCACCTCATCCAACTCACGGCGCACCATTGCACCATCGTGTAATCGTGCCCTATCAATCCGAGCTACGCAAAGCATACGGGACGTAGGGTATTACGCACCTCGCGGCCCGAACCTGTCTAAATTGTGTGTCGCGTGCCTCTTCCTTCGAGTTACCGATCTCGGCGAGTCACATTCATCTACTTCGGGTACTCCCCGTGGTAGGTTGCCGGTCCAAAACACCGACACCGTCCACGACTTTGTCTTGTTGTTCTTGCAACCATGTGGCCCGCACTTGACCCCGCTGGCCATCGGGTCGCTCGAACCAAGTCTACTTGTCTTCTCCACACCTGGAGGCCTCACTGGCAATGACCATTCGCACTTGTTCTTCACCTACACCAACCCCAGTCATGCATCAATTTGCACCTGCAATACTTAGCCAAGAGCCAGTGCACACAACATTGTCAATCACTCATCACACCAGGAAGTGACAATCCACCGGTCCTCGAACCACACAGGTACTCAGTAGATTATGCGTTAGAAGATCACCAGACCTAGAACCCGAAGGTTAATGTGAGGACATGAGACACAAATTTGTACAGGTTCGGACCGCCGAGATAGCACAATATCCTACATCTGATTTGGGGGTGTGTTTATGGCACCCTGCACTTGGGTGTTATTCCCCGGAGGGATTGTGTGATGCCCCCTAGGTACCCGACCCTCCTTTATATAGTCCAGGGCGAAGGGTCCTAGTCACTTACAAGGTAGAAGTCCTAGTAGGATAACATGGTATGAGTCCTACTAGGATTACAGGGATTTAAGGTATGAGTCCGTATTCTTCCATATATAGGTACCCGGGGTGTATGCCTGACAAGCCCCTAATCACTTTGTAGTCGAGAGCAATAGTTCAAGTAGTCTTGAAGCTATGCCTGGTCATGGGTCGAGTCGTGTCGGGTTCGGGTTGGGTCATGTCTGGTTGTCAGGTCGAAAATCATGGCCCGCGCCCAACCCGTCACACGTGTGGGTTGGGTCGAGTTGGGTTTGGTCGGGTTTCAGTTTTTAGTTATAATTTTCGGGTTGAGTTAGGTTGGGTCGGGTTATTTTTTGAGTTCGAGTGAAAATTTCGGCCCGCGCCCGACCCATCGCACAGTCGGGTCGGGTCGGGGTTTTTTCGAGTGGGTCGGGTCGGGTTTATCAGGTCGGGCAGCCCATGATCAGGTATACTTGAAGCCTCTTCGGGTGGTTCTTGCGTGTCCTTCAGTGCTGCTTGGAGCAGTCTTCAATAGCATTTGAATTACCACGACGCTGGAAGGTGGTCCAGCTCATCTGTCTTGATGTTTAGATTATATGGGCGATTGCAAGATCGTACTCCATATCTAGTACTCGGAGCCTTAGGATGTGTGGACCAGGAGCGTCCCAGTGGTCGGTGGATGACCGCTCCTTAGTGATGAGTGATTGACAACGGGTGTTGGACTGACTCTTGGCTTAGTGCGCAGGTGTAGGCTGCGGCCTAGTTCGTGTTGTTGCAGGTGAAGAACGGGCGCGAAAGGTCTTCGGCCTTGAGGGGCCTCCGGGAGATGGAGAGACAAGTAGGCTCGGTTCGAGGGACCCGGTGGACGGCGGGACGGGTGCGGGCCACATGGTGGTGACACAAGCAAGACGAAGTCATGAACAAGTGAGCGGTGCACGGTGGCGGTCGAGTCAAGTGGTTTGGCGGGGAGGCCGGACCGGCACGCGGGGTTTGGTGGTTTGCCCACAAAACCATCGGCGGACGGTTTCTTGGTTTGGGCCTCAAAACCAAGTCCGAGGGCCCAACACGACGGAGACGGGATCCGGGCGTGTCGGGAAGCTTCGAAGCGGAGGACACGCGGCGGGATCGCATGGCTTGCGTCGGGTGGACGCGGGGGTGCGGCAAAGGCGTGGCCGTCCGATGGCAAGACCCACATACATTACCAAAATGCCCCTACGTGGGTTGTATCGCCGTAGTGTAGTTAGGGGTAGTCGAGTCATTTACCACTCCGGCGGGACTCGATATATAAGCCCTGGAGTGTGTGTTGATGGCTCTCGCTCTCCACGACTTAGGGTTTCATTTGCTCCCTCCTCTTTCTCATTTTTGTAGCCATTTTTCTTCCTATTTTCTCTAGGCTAGCATGAGAGCTTCATGAGAGATTTGTTGAGAGGGATGGATGCTAGGGCGGCATGCTAGACCTTGTGAATCTTTCCTGGTTTGTATAGAAGATTCGGGGTTGTTTTTCGTGCCTTTTTGTGCCGTTTTTCGTGTCTTTGTTCCCGGTGTGATTCCGCGGATTTGAGTGAGTTTCTTTCCGGATTTCTTTGAGGGAAACATGGATAGATGTCTTGTGCATCTTTGTGCTTGATCTTGTGCCCTCAAACGCCGGGAAACTACTTCGATTCGTGAGTTTTCGTTCGGTGCTCTAGGTTTTGGTGGTGCTCAAAGGATTCGCGATTCCCGGTGATTTAGGGAGTTAGGAGGCAAGATTTGTGGGCTATAGCATCCTTGTGTGTCGCTTTTCAAGTCCCCAAACCCTTGTCTCCATAGCTTCAACCGTTTGGGAAATCCGATGATGATTTGGGGGAGTTGACTTTCGGGGTCGGGCTGTTTCGCTCTGTCCGCACACGGCGGACGTCCGCGGGGGGTCGCGGACGGTCGCGTGGGCCGTGTTCGTCCCGTGTTCTTCGCGTTCTTGCTCGTCCTTTGTTTCGATCCGTCGCGATTTCGGTTTTTGGTTGGACGAAGTTTCGGACGGTCCGCGGTGTCGGGCGGACGGTCCGCGGGTGCTTGGCGGACGGTCCGCGTGCTCCCCGCGGACGGTCCGTGGGTCGTGTGTGGTCTTGGTTCGTTACTGTGTAATTTAACGGACGGTCCGCGGGAAGGGCCGGACGGTCCGCGCGCGTCGGCGCGGACGGTCCGCGAGAGCAGGTCGGACAGTCCGCGCGGTCCATCGCGGACGGTCCGCACTGCCAGTCCGGACAGTCCGCCAGGAGCCTGTGCAGTGCTGTTTGTTTCGATTCCTTTCCTCCCTTTCTAGTGCTTCCGCGTGTGCTTCTAGGAATCGTTCCTAAGGCTAGAGGTTGATCCATAACCTCGTGGTCTTGGCGATTGGTGCGTGATTCGATCCATCGCTTGTGTGTGACCTGGATTTGAGTAGGACATAGGCCGGGTTCTTCGGGAAGAATTTTTACCGGCTCCTATTCACTCCCCCCCTCTCTAGTCGCCATCTGATCCTTCAATTGGTATCAGAGCTTGGTGCCGGATTCTTTGCGACTTTGACAAGTCTCGAATCCTAAGATGGCGTACGTTGAGCGGGGGCGGTCCGCCGCACTTCGATGGCAAGGGTTACCACAAGTGGGCGGCTCGTATGATGATCTTTCTTCGAGGAAAGGCGTTGGATTTCATTGTGCTTGACAAGACATATGCTATTCCGGTCAACATCCATACTCTTATGGTGACCGATGCCGATGCCAAGGCCAAGTATGAGGCTAATGCAAAAGCCGTTGATCACTTGTGCGGAGTTTGTGTGATCCGAGTTTGAGCGTGTTCGCCATTTGAATCTTGCTTGGCAAATTTGGGAAAAGTTGTTGGTTGCTCACGGTGGTGATAACCATGTGAAGGCTCGCCTCTTTGTCTCTTACCGGATGCAATATGAGAATTTCACTCCACTTCCCGGTGAGGACATTGATGCGATGTTTCAGAGGTTCACCGCCATCGTGAACAACATGAAGGCAAATGTTGAGGATTTTCCGTATTCCGAGCATGATCAGGCTTTGAAGCTCTTGCATGTCTTGGATCCAAATGTTTGGGGTGCTAAGGTTGAGGCCATCAAGGAGTCTGGGAATTATTTGACTATTGAGTTGGATGACCTCTTTTCTAAGCTCAAGTCGGCTGAGGTTGACAGGAAGCTGCTGTCCAAGCACGAGGGCTCGACTGACCATAGTCTTGCTCTTGTGGGAGGATCAAAGGGCAAATCTAACCCTTCCTGTCGACAGTTTTCTTTGTCCTCTCTTATGTCCATTCCAGATGAGGAGTTTGATGTGCTGGGCGAGGAGGAGCTGGCTTTGCTCTCAAGAAGATTTGAACGACTACACGAGAGTCGGAGGAACGCAAGGCGGAGCTCAGGGACGTGCTACAAGTGTGGCAAGCGTGGCCACTTCATCGCCGAGTGCCGGAAGCGGAGGAGAACAAGTACAAGGTGAACGAGTACAAGGCGCACCCGAGGCGTGAAGACAAGTACTCCTCCAAGGGCAAGCACTTCAACAAGTCCAAGAGCAAGGACAAGGACAAGCGGCGACCGAGCAAGAGCACCTACAAGAAGAACAAGGCAAGAGCGATGGTGGCCGGTGCGAGCGACGTCGACTCAAGCTCAAGCGAGGAGCGATCAAGCTCAAGCGGCCGAAGATGAAGACGCCGGGAGGCGCGGTGGCAAGAAGAGTGCAAGCGGAACCTCGGCGGGCCGAGCCGTGTGGCGCTCGAGGGCTTTTGTGGCATGGCCCATAGCTCGAGCGGCAAGAAGAGTGTGAAAGAGGACGGCGACTCCGACTCGGAGGATGAGGTAAACCGTGATCCCGACTCTTTGCTTGCTGAGATTGCTAGGTTGAATGGTTTGCTTGATAACGGGATAGTGTCTCGAGAGATGCCAAAAAGATGAGGAAAGATCTTAGGGCTCAGCTTGAGAATGCTAGTGAGAAAGTAGGAGATTTAGAGTCAAAATTGCTTGAATTAAAACTTGAGAATGACTCTTTGAAACTTGCTCCTACTTCTCCTGATGATGTTGATTGTGTTGAATGTGATGCTTGGTTGAATGAGATCAAACTCGCTTAATGAGAAGAATGCTTCTATTTTGGCTCAACTAGATGCTCTTAGGATCGAACATGATGAACTTAAGGCTAGACCTACTTTGCTTGGTGCTTGCAAATCATGTCCTACTATGCATGCTAAGCTTGTTGATGCTCGCTCTACTATTAGCTCTTTGGAAGCATCTTTGAAATCTCCTGTTGCAAATGCATGTTCTAGGCCGTGATGAAGTCACTTTGCGCAATCTTGAACTTACTTCCCGTTTGGATGTCATTTATGAGGAAAATGATTATTTGAGGAAGGTGTTGGGTTGGTTGTACGGCGGGAACCTCAATTGAAAATCATGATTGAGGAGTTCAAGAGAGGCGATGGTCGTGGTTTGGGTTTTGAGAAGTTGGGTGAGAAAGTGGGAGAAAACGAGTGGGGAGAGTGTGTACGAGAAGTGTGTTGAGTCTAACCCGGGTTTGAGGTGATCGGAGAGATCCAAGTCCCACTCCCAAAAGCACCCAAGAACTCTTTCACACCAAAACCCAACCACCTTTGCAACAAGCTTGACACAACCCAAGATCCACCCAAATTTCCACCTAAGACAAATGATTTCCAGAAACCAGTGAAGTTTGTGGGTGAGAAGGGTGAGAAGCCTAGAGAGAAGCCAGAGCCAAAACCAAAACCCATCCCCTTCGGGTGTGAGTATTGTGGCAAGGAGAGGCATCTTGCGAGTTTTGCTACAAGAGGAAGAGGGATGAGAGGCTTGCTAGGGAGCAAGCAAACCGGGACGGTGTATCGCCGGCCCTCGCGGTATTCCTGAGCCCAGAGTGCCACTTCCACGAGGTGTGGGAAGTGTGAGGAGTGTTGGCAGGTTCCCACAGAGAGGTGGTGGTGGTGAGAGGTTTGTCAGGAGAGATGATGGTGTGCGTGCTGGTGAGAGGTTTGGTCGGGCTCGTGGTGGTTTTGCTGGACGTCTTCCTACTCGTCCTCAGTACGGGTTTAGGGGAGATGATCGCAGCTTTGGGTTCCAGAGGAACTACGGACCACGTTTTCCCCCTCGTGGTGCTCGTACTCCTCCCATGGGACATGGGAAGTTTGGTGGCAAGGGAGTGATGTTTGCTAACCCTTCTTTTGAGCGAGATGGCTCGACACCGGTTTAACTTTCTCTCGTGCTAACCCCGGTGTCGAGTCGCTAGCTCATTCTCGTTCTTGTTTCGATTTGCGGGCGGGGAGGCTTGGAGAACATTTGGTTGATCGACTCCGGGTGTTCTCGACACATGACCGGAGATAAGGAGTGGTTCTCCGGCCTCACCCCGGTGAAGGAAAAGATGTACATTACATTTGGGGACAATGGACGAGGTAGGGTGCTTTCAGAGGGTGTTGTGCATGTGAGTGACAAGGTAACGTTGAAGAGAGTGGCTCTTGTGAAGTCTTTGGGTTTTAATTTGCTTTCGGTTTCTCAGTTGCTTGATGAAGGTTTTGAGGTGCGTTTCAAGTCTGGCGAGTCTCGTTTGCTTGATTCTCGAGGTGATCTTGTTTGTATGATCATCCCCGAGGGTCGATTTTCGTGGCCGATTTCTCTCGTTCTTTGGGTCCTGCTTTCGCCGTTTGATGGCTGGTCCGTCTTCTGATTTGTGGAAATGGCATAGGCGGTTGGGACACTTGAGCTTTGATTTGGTTTCCCGCTTGAGTGGTCTTGACCTTGTCCGAGGATTGCCGAAATTGAAGTTTGAGAAGGATTTGGTTTGTGCTCCTTGCAGGCATGGTAAGATGGTAGCCACTCCCCATCCACCCCTGACCGATGTCATGACCGAGCGTCCGACGTAGCCGTTGCATATGGACCTTGTTGGGCCGGCTCGAGTTCGCTCGGTGGGTGGGAAGTGGTATGTCCTTGTTGTGGTGGACGATTACTCTCGCTATGCCTGGGTGTTCTTCTTGGAGGATAAGAGTGAGACTTTTGGTTTTGTTCGAGATCCGATCGTGAGGTTGAAAAACGAGAGGCATGGGAATGCTATTCGAGCTATCCGCGGGTGATAATGGCTGCGAGTTTAAGAACTCTCGTTTTGATGCCTTTTGTCGTGATCTAGGTCTTGAACATCGGTATTCGACCCCTTATGTGCCCCCTCAAAATGGAGTCGTGGAAAGGAAAAATCGGACTCTTTGTGAGATGGCTAGGACGATGCTCGATGAGCACGGGACTCCTAGGAGGTTTTGGGCCGAGGCGGTCAATACGACTTGTCATGTTTCCAATCGGATTTTATTGAGAGCTTTCAAGAAGAAGACCCGTTATGAGCTTATGCATGGTCGGGCACCCAAGGTAAGTCACTTCCGAGTTTTTGGCTGCAAGTGCTTTATTTTGAAGAAGGGAAAACTCGACAAGTTTGAGGCTAGGTCTAGTGATGGTATTTTCTTTGGATATGCTAACCATTCTAGAGCCTATAGGGTGCTTAACCTTGAGACTAACAAAATCATGGAGACTTGCGAGGTGACCTTCGACGAGACAATGCCATGTACTTCTCTTGGCTTTGAATGTGCGGGTGATGAAGAGATGGCCGAGGACCTCTTTGAAGAGGAGAAAGATGAAGCCGGAGATGATGATGGGGAGAATCATGCGCCGAAGCCGAGCATGTACCCACTACTTCCCCTACGACTACTTTGGAGCATGGACCGTCTACTTCATGGACAACGACGGTGCAACAAGAGGACCGGGCGAGAGAAGCCGAAGTTGAGGGGGAGGTAGTCTCGAGGCGTGAGGCTCCCCGGCGGATTCAAGAAGTGCATCCCCCGTCGAAGATCATTGGAGACATCAATGAACGCACTACACGGTCGAGGTCCGGGAATTCCTCTCATTTTGCTCATCTTGCTTTTGTTGCTACTTTTGAGCCCAAGGACATTGGACATGCTTTATCCGATGCAAACCGGGTCAATTCTATGCATGAGGAGTTGGAAAACTTTGAGAGGAACCAAGTGTGGGAGTTAGTTGAACCACCTCCAAATTGCCATCCCATAGGAACCAAGTGGGTTTGGAAGAACAAAGAGGGAGAGAATGGGATGGTTGTGAGGAACAAGTCCAGACTTGTTGCTCAGGGGTTTAGTCGAAGGAGGGGATTGACTACGAGGAGACCTTTGCTCCCGTGGCCCGTCTTGAGGCAATTCGAATCCTTCTAGCCTTTGCCGTGGCTAAAGGGTTCAAGTTGTTTCGGATGGACGTGAAGAGTGCTTTTCGAATGGGGTCATAGAGGAGGAGGTGTATGTGAAGCGACCACACGGGTTTGAGAGCGAATTGTACCCACACGGGGTATACGGGTTGAAAAGGGCTGCGTATGGGTTGAAACGGGCGCCCGTGCTTGGTATGGGAGATTGAGAGGTTTTCTTTTGAGCGAGAGGGTTTGTGATGGGTACCGTAGATAGAACCTTGTTTCTCCTCAAGCATGGAAATGACTTGCCGATTGTTCGGATATACGTGGATGATATTGTCTTTGGTGGCTCGTCACATAACCTTGTTGCCAAGTTTGCGGATGAGATGAGCGGGGAGTTCGAGATGAGCATGATGGGCGAGTTGCGGTATTTTCTCGGGCCGCGGATCAAGCAAGTGAAGGACGGTACATTTGTGCACCGGACCAAGTACACGAAAGACATGCGAGGAGGTTCCGGATGCAAGATGTGAAGCCGATGTCGACTCCCATGGGGAGTACGGCCACTTTGGATGCGGATGAGGACGGAGAACCGGTGGACCGGCGGGAGTACGGGAGCATGATCGGCTCCCTCCTCTACTTAACGGCGACGAGGCCGGACATACGGTTCGGCGTGTGTCCGTGCGCTCGTTTTCGTGCTTCGCCGAGGACATCACATCGACGAGCCGTCAAGAGGATTTTCGGTACCTACGTCCGCCCTCGGTCTTGGCCTTTGGTATTCTTCCTCCTCGACTCGTCTCTTCATGGTTTTTCGATGCGGATTTTGTTGGTTGTCGAGTCGAGAGGAAGTCTACTTCGGCACTTGTCGGTTTCTTGGTTCTTCGTTGGTCTCATGGTCTTCCCGCAAGCGGTCTAGTGTAGCTCGGTCTACCACGGAGGCGGAGTATGTTGCTTCGCCGCGAGTTGTTGCTCCCGGTTGTTGTGGATTTCATACACTTTGAGAGACTTTGGTGAGGAGTGCACCCGGATCCCACTTCTTTGTGATAGCACTAGTGCCATAAGCGTAGCCAAAAATCCCAGTGCTTCACTCCAGAACCAAACATATAGAAGTGAGGTATCACTTTCTGAGGGACAATGTGGAGAAAGGAACCATTGTTTTGAGTCATGTCCCTACCCAAGATCAGCTAGCCGACATCTTTACAAAGCCTCTCGACCAAGCTACTTTTGTGCGCTTGCGGGGGGAACTTGGGGTTTGTTGCCCTTTCTAGTTGACTCTTGGGGGATTTCCTTTTTGTACCATATGTATCATACCATGTTTACTTTGATGTATATACATGCTTTGCTTAATGTATAAACCATGGTAGGATAGCCATCTTGTCATATATCATGTTGCATTTGTATCATATTGCATTTTAGGATGATGAGCTTCTTTCGTATGCCATATTTGAGTCTCTTTGGCTATTTGTGAGATATTGGTTATATGTGTGGAGAAATGGTGATGTGAGGCTATGCTCTTGGAATATTTGAGATATATGTGTGGTGAGATAGCCCTTTTTGAGATAAATGCTTAACTTGACTAATTTTTGATGAAAATTGCTCCACTCGTGTGTAGTTGTGTATCCATGTCACGGTTTGGTCTAAATGTGCTTTTCATGCTTAGATTGTGCTTGGATGCTTGTTCTTGCATTTGGGCCAAAGGCCGGATATCATTGTGAATGTTTAGCCTATGTTGCATTCATGGGGGAGCATAAGCTTCTTTTTGCCGCAAAGGCACTTCATGTACCATGAAATAATTTAATCTTGAAAAGAAGTGTCAAATGCTTGAAAAATGCTCCATCCATCATGTCTATGTTGAAAATGTCGTATCTTTCACATATGGGTGCAAAACATGTTGCATGATGTTCACCGGTGGAGAAGTCTCCCCGAAGTGGACACATGGCTCATGAGCTTTGACATGACATGCTTTGCTTTATGGGTGTTTGCCATGATCTTTTGCCTTGAGAATTTGATATCCTTGTATGATCTTTGAATGGTCTGCATGTTTGTGGCTCAAGTGTGACATGGATAGGCTTTTACATGTGAAGCGAGCCTTCTTTTGGTAAAATTGCTTAAATCTGAAAATTTTGCTTTGTCACATGCTTGTATTTTCATATATTACTTGTGGCAATGCTTTGACTATGCTATGATTCATGTGTGTGATCTTTGTCTCATTTTTAGCCTTTGACACTAAATTTGGCCTATTTGAGAAGCTCATGTAGTTGTTTATATGCTTTGCTTTGCATTACCGCATTTTCATCTTGATTCATACATTGTCAACAAGGGGGAGAAAAGGTGAGCTTAATGAAAATTCGAAAGGTGAGCTGAAATTTGGGATGTTGCATGAGTTTGCATCCACATGTTCAGGGGGAGCTTGCATTTGTTCAGGGGGAGCTTTCTTCCTGTTTTCGGTGTGGATTTTGTGCTTTGCTTAGCTTGTGACCTTTCTTTGTCTTTCTTCGGCTTTGGTCATGAGTTGAGCTTCTTCGTTTTTCTTTCTTCTTTCTTTCTCTTTCTCTCTCGAATTTCATTTCGCGTTGTGTGTTGTCAATGCACTCATCAAGGGGGGAGATTGTGGACCGGGAGCGTCCCGGTGGTCGGTGGATGACCGCTCCTTAGTGATGAGTGATTGACAACGGGTGTTGGACCGACTCTTGGCTTAGTGCGCGGGTGTAGGCCGCGGCCTAGTTCGTGTTGTTGCGGGTGAAGAACGGGCGCGAAAGGTCTTCGGCCTTGAGGGGCCTCCGGGAGATGGAGAGACAAGTAGGCTCGGTTCGAGGGACCGGTGGACGGCGGGGCCCGGGTGCGGGCCACATGGTGGTGACACAAGCAAGACGAAGTCATGAACAAGTGAGCCGGTGCACGGTGGCGGTCGAGTCAAGTGGTTTGGCGGGAGGCCGGACCGGGCACGCGGGGTTTGGTGGTTTGCCCACAAAACCATCGGCGGACGGTTTCTTGGTTTGGGCCTCAAAACCAAGTCCGAGGGCCCAACACGACGGAGACGGGATCCGGGCGTGTCGGGAAGCTTCGAAGCGAGAGGACACGCGGCGGGATCGCATGGCTTGCGTCGGGAGGACGCGGGGGTGCGGCAAAGGCGTGGCCGTCCGATGGCAAGACCCACATACATTACCAAAATGCCCCTACGTGGGTTGTATCGCCGGTAGTGTAGTTAGGGGTAGTCGAGTCATTTACCACTCCGGCGGGACTCGATATATAAGCCTGGAGTGTGTGTTGATGGCTCTCGCTCTCCACGACTTAGGGTTTCATTTGCTCCCTCCTCTTTCTCATTTTTGTAGCCATTTTTCTTCCTATTTTCTCTAGGCTAGCATGAGAGCTTCATGAGAGATTTGTTGAGAGGGATGGATGCTAGGGCGGCATGCTAGACCTTGTGAATCTTTCCTGGTTTGTATAGAAGATTCGGGGTTGTTTTTCGTGCCTTTTTGTGCCGTTTTTCGTGTCTTTGTTCCCGGTGTGATTCCGCGGATTTGAGTGAGTTTCTTTCCGGATTTCTTTGAGGGAAACATGGATAGATGTCTTGTGCATCTTTGTGCTTGATCTTGTGCCCTCAAACGCCGGGAAACTACTTCGATTCGTGAGTTTTCGTTCGGTGCTCTAGGTTTTGGTGGTGCTCAAAGGATTCGCGATTCCCGGTGATTTAGGGAGTTAGGAGGCAAGATTTGTGGGCTATAGCATCCTTGTGTGTCGCTTTTCAAGTCCCCAAACCCTTGTCTCCATAGCTTCAACCGTTTGGGAAATCCGATGATGATTTGGGGGAGTTGACTTTCGGGGGTCGGGCATTTTTTCGCTCGTCCGCACTCGGCGGACGGTCCGCGGGGGGTCGCGGACGGTCCGCGTGGGCCGTGTTCGTCCCGTGTTCTTCGCGTTCTTGCTCGTCCTTTGTTTCGATCCGTCGCGATTTCGGTTTTTGGTTGGACGAAGTTTCGGACGGTCCGCGGTGTCGGGCGGACGGTCCGCGGGTGCTTGGCGGACGGTCCGCGTGCTCCCCGCGGACGGTCCGTGGGTCGTGTGTGGTCTTGGTTCGTTCGTGTAATTTAACGGACGGTCCGCGGGAAGGGCCGGACGGTCCGCGACGTCGGCGCGGACGGTCCGCGAGAGCGAGGTCGGACGGTCCGCGCGGTCCATCGCGGACGGTCCGCACCGCCGGTCCGGACGATCCGCCGAGAGCTGTGCGGTCTTTGTTTGTTTCGATTCCTTTCCTCCCTTTCTAGTGCTTCCGCGTGTGCTTCTAGGAATCGTTCCTAAGGCTAGAGGTTGATCCATAACCTCGTGGTCTTGGCGATTGGTGCGTGATTCGATCCATCGCTTGTGTGTGACCTGGATTTGAGTAGGACATAGGCCGGGTTCTTCGGGAAGAATTTTTACCGGCTCCTATTCACTCCCCCCCTCTCTAGTCGCCATCTGATCCTTCAGGATGAGTCGTGGACTCTAGAGGAGGGTCAATCTTGTTTTCGCTTTTCTATCTTGAAAAAATTAAATGATGGGTGTAGTGCATAGCACCCCCAAGCCTTGAAGTGATTAGATAATCAATCCAAGGGTCTCCATAGTTCGTGAAAGCCATCATCTGACTACTTTTGCAGCGTCCAACCCTTGAAATCATGCGAACAGTGGTCCTCGAGATCGTGAACGCCATCTCTAATCGTAAAGTGCATTTTTTAAAAATCTTATTGGAGATACACATGTCTCAACTTGAAATTACTTTCTATAAACATGCAAAAATTCATTTAAATGATAAAAATATCAAATATGTTAACAACTTTACAAGACAAATTATATATATATATATATATGTGTGTGTGTATAATATAATATAAATATAAATTCATTCTACTCCTGGGAGTAGCTACTCCCATATTTGTATCTCACAAACTATAGGGTATTTGCATACTTGAGGTTTCTAAAACAAGTATGTACACATACTTGATTTTTAAAAGTGGTATGTGGACATACCCTCTTTTTTGTATATGAGGAAATATACGGTTTGTGAACATACTCCTGTTTCTATATTACAAGGTGCAAAAAATTACGAGTCCTACTCAAATTTGTTCATGGTTATCACTTTGATAAATCTTATTTTAGATATGTTTACATACTCCAATTTATAAATAGGTATGTACACATACGCAAAGTGTTTTTTTTGAACGTGCGAGTAGCTACAACCGGGAGTAGAATGGATTTATGCTATATGTATATATGTGTGTATATATATATACACACACTGTTCTAATGCTTAGATAGTACTAGCTTGTACTGACATTTTTTCACCAGCTATTTAATTGGTAATACCGCACCTGGTAGTACCTAATATCGTATTCACTAAATTGGTACTACCATGCATACTACTCTTTTAGTACTACCACCGTTAGATTTTATACGATGAATTACTCACATTAATAACATGAACCCTAAAATTTCCCAAATATGACAATTATTTTTTATGTTACTTCACAAAGATGTCTTAATTTTTTTGGGGTCAAAGATGTCTTAATTAGTTGTGAGGAACCTCCAAGTTAATCCCATTTAATCGAGTCATCACCATTGACCAACTCAATTAAAGAGGAATAACCCCGGTCGTCCTTGAGATGTGTCATGAGCAATGCCCATGATTTATACACACCTCACTGAGCACAACCCGATGAACATCATCATCACATAGCAATCCAAACATAGTCCACCACATTACAAAGATAGGTTCAAGTTTACATTACAATAAGTCTTAGAGTTTTGCAGCGGAAAGTTCTATCATCACGCTCATACGATACATCACAAAATAAGAAGGTAAACACTATATGCCGATAGTGTCCTTCCTAGTCATGGCCACCTACTTCCTCCCCGAACCTCCGTCCTCGGCAAGGAAGTACCCAAAGATGGGCTCCAGCTGCGCCTCACCTGCAATCAACTTATACACCGTGAGTACAAAAGGTACTCCACGGGACTTATCCACATATGGGTATATAATTGCCCGACTCTCAAGGGGTATGCATTTGGTTAAGTAGCAAGGATTGACATAGGTAATTATTTTGCATAAAAGCATCTACATTTTGATCAAGTTGTAAAAAGCAAAAGACATAGCATTCTATGATCGCTAAGTCAAGCATCAAGTAAATTGCAATAAGTAAAGTGATATCCTGATCATATCTCAAGTCTTCCATGAGCTACATCAAAACTCTACGTTAAAGTCCAAGTACATGAGCGTGCTCAATGACCGAGAGCGCGGCTATTGCAATAGATTATAACCCTGCAGGGGTGTACAACTTTTCCCACACGAAGCGCAAGACCAACGACCATACCCTTGATCGAGGATAAGTGTTAATTCATGCCATCAACCTTTCACATACTCGCACCCTACTATGAACGAACGGTCGGAAGTGTATAGGTGCACCAGACACGGCCGATCACACCTCATCCCACCCCACACCGAATCCGGTCAAGGTACAGTGCAACTTATGCTACTTAGCTTGCTATGCCCATTGTAAGCATGTGGTTTGTACGGTAAAGTGCTCAAGTATCACAGCGGTAACGATCGGGCCTTAATCAACTTAAGCAAGACTAATGTCAAATGAGCTCCAATCTCAATGACCCTACCATTCTTGCTCAAGTCGCGATACATCTTTCATGTAGCTTAATTTTAATCTTAGGCTAACCATGTGTTTAAAATGAACAAACATCCTACTCGCAAGTGGTGGTGACCTTGCCACCTCTTGACTTCTACCGAAGCTAAGCATGTATAAGAAATTAAATTCGTGACACCTAAACAAGCATACTCATCTAAGGAGGGTTATTCTAGATCAAGGATGGATATGCATCAAATAGGAGCTAGCTAAACAATCATATACATAATATTACTTATGCACAAACAAAACACATATACTCTAATGGATCCAAAATAGGTTTAAAGTATGCTTAGGTGCCTGCCTTGGTTCTCAAAAGAAGGGTCGTCGCTCACGGGCTCTTTCTCGGTCTCAACCTCCTCTTGCTCCGATGGTTCGATCTCTACACGAAATGCAATGATGCTTTGTAAATAAATATGCTATGAATGAGTGCCATGATGGGATATGATAAATGATATGATTTACCATGAATAAAATGCTAAACAAAATATTCATTGGGTCACTTGTATTATAAGTGAACTAGCAAAATTGGTTTCATAATTTTTGGATTAACAATTAATTAACTATGCAATTAATATGATTTACAAGCATATAATTATTTAAAATAATTAATTATATAATTTGAGGGCAAACTTATTTTTAATAGGATTCTGACATAATTTGGAAACCAACAAAATTTATTTCATAATTTTCGGAGCTATATGCAATTTTATATGAATTATACAAGATGGTACATGATGGGATGAATAGTAACTCGCGGACCGTCCGCGATGAAATGGCGGACCGTCCGCCCGGAGGTCTTCGGACCGTCCGAACCGAAGGTACGGACCGTCCGCGAGATCTCGAAGAAACAACAACGGTTCGTATGGATTTGAGTCAATAACGGACCGTCCGGCCGAGGGGGGCGGACCGTCCGCCGTGCTAGGGAACGAACACATGTTTTTGGAGGTTTTTGACCGTGGGTAACGGACCGTCCGACCTGGTTGGGCGGACTGTCCGCGGCTCGGCCGAGAATCGCCGTCGAGCTCGCTGGCGGCGGCTCCGACCTCGGTTTTGGATGGGGTTTGTTTCTATGGGTTCCTGGGAGTGCCTAGATGTGATTCCAAGAGATATATTCGACATGCATTGGGGTTTGAAAGCTTTGGCCCATCAATGGTGATTGGCTCATTGGAGGATTCAAGATCCTAAATCCCAAATCAATGGAGATGGATCGGGAATAGAGATAGCTCACCGTCAATGAGTAAAACTCTGGTGAGGTGCCACAAGTTGGAGTAGAGTGGCCTTGGTGAAGCTTGAGCTCGTCCTTCACTTGACATTGAGGGGGAAACTTGGGGTGGAGGAAGAAGAGCTTGGGGAGGCTACTAGGTCCAAGCTTGAGGAAGAAGATGAAGGAGAGGTGGTGCCGCTCGCCGGCGTCGAGCTCCGGCGGTCCTCCAGCGAAGCTCCGGCGAGGTGAGGGCCTTCCTAGGTTGGATCACCTTGGGAGCTCCTCCATGGTTTCTTGGATAGAAGAGAGAGAGTGTGAGAGAGTGAATGGGAGGGAGAGAGAGGCAGCCAGGGGTGTTGGCCAGGGTGGGGACGCACGCCCTGACGAGTGGGGCCGCAGGGGCAACGTGGCGAGGAAATTCTGCGCGCATGACACGCACAACATGCAACGGGCGGACTGTCCGCACCGCACGGGCGGACTGTCCGTGATGAAATTGGGCTGTTACATTAGTTGCTTCCAATAAAAATAGAAAAGTAAATAGGCCAAAACAATAATAGATCGGGCCATTTCTAGGCCGGTAGCCACGGCCCAATCTTTGTTGTCCATCCATTCACGCGAACGGCATTGGAAGGAGATTAAATTTTGGACAGTGGCATTGGAAAAGTATATGTTTTTTAGGTGGCAAATATGAGACAGAGGTTAAAGCCATTAAGCCAAGGGTATATAGGGAAATCTCAAAGGGCAGTCCCTACCTGTCCGAGTATACTAAACAAAATCTGCTCCCCGATCAAAATCACTAGAGGCACATTTGGGAACGCACTATACCTGAGTTTTCCCAGGTCCGAACAACCCCGTGTCAATTTTCACCCCGGGCCAAATTTGTGGTGGTTTTTTTTTGACGAAACTTTTGTGGTGGTTTGGGAGCTCACAACTACAGGCCTGTCCGACGCTATCCTTCCAGCGGGTGGGGGATTTCAAAATCCAAAAAAAAAAAATCCACTCCAGGGTTATTATTCGTAGGCTAACTAGTCGGGTGCACCAAGGGGGGCCTAGAAGTGTAATAAAATAACCAGTCAATCACGTTGTTCCTTGTGTACTCTTTCAGCAATCCCCTCTCCTACCACCTCACGCGCACGGCCAGCACATTTCTTGGGGTGAAAGGTCAATCTTGTCACACATGACATACCTTCGCACTCACATCACTCTCTATCTCTTCCCCACCACCTATAAATACGATCCATATCTTCCGTCCATGCAGCATCCCATTCAGAGCAACCAGCAACAGTAAAGAAACGTTGGACACATGGCCATTATACTCGCACAGACAAGGACAAGCACAATGGCCATTCCTGCTCCATGGCTTTCCTTTGCCGTTGTTGTCGCCGTGCTCCTCCTTCCCTCCACATCCCTCGCCGGCGACCTGGACTTGCTCCAGGACATCTGCGTCGCGGACCTCACATCTAGTTAGTGCTGCATTATTTGTTTTGTAAAAATAGTCTTTGGTAACATGGAATTGAATTCTGATGACTTGTGATTGTGCAGCCGTGAAGATGAACGGATTTCCTTGCAAGGCCACCGTGACAGAGGACGACTTCTACTTCAAAGGACTCGCCAACCCCGGTAGCACCAACAACACCTACGGCTCCATCGTCACCGGCGCCAACGTTGAGAAGGTGCCGGGCCTCAACACCCTCGGCGTGTCGCTTTCACGCATCGACTATGCCCCCGGCGGCCTAAACCCGCCGCACACCCACCCTCGGGCCACCGAGATTGTTTTCGTCCTGCAGGGCACCCTGGATGTGGGCTTCATAACCACCGCAAACAAGCTGATTGCCAAGAACATCTCTGCCGGCGACGTCTTCGCCTTCCCCCGTGGCTTGGTGCACTTCCAGAAGAACAACGGAGACGCACCCGCCGCCGTTATATCGGCCTTCAATAGCCAGCTTCCTGGCACGCAGGCCCTCGCCATGACGCTGTTCGCGGCGACGCCAGAGGTGCCGAACAACGTGCTCACCAAGGCGTTCCAGGTCGGTAGCAAGGAGGTGGAGAAGATCAAGTCCAGGCTCGCTCCGAAAAAGAGCTAAGTGAGCAGTTTGTGATTCTGAATTCTGTTGGTACTTTTCCGGAGACTTGTTGGGTGCCACATGTGTATCTACTAATTTCCAACTGTGCATCTCATTCTTATGTAATGCTACCTGCTCAGCAGCAAGTACAGAAAGCTAGTTGTTGTAATAAGATGCAGGGTCAAAGGTTGTTTGTTCATTCCAAATTGACTGATTATGGTGACACTGTTTCTTTTGTTCCTTCTGCTCCTACTGTACCTGTTATCAGTTCCTTTTTGTTCCTTCGCTGGAAATGATGTCTCCAGTGAAACTGAAAGCCCTTCTTTTTACAGCAAAAGTAACCAAAACTTTAAGTGTTCTGACGAACTCAAGTTACCACATTTTAACATTATATGCAAGGATGTCCCTGTAGACAGGTAAATCAGATGGATACTGTTCCTTATTTCAAACATTAAAGATACGCGTATGGTAAATATGAATAGCATGCTGCACGTCACAAGAGAATGATAGCAAGTGGACAAGGTGCCGTGCCTTTAGGGGAACGCATGCCGTTGGGGTAGGGACCAATGTAAGGGTATGCAGCAGAACGCGAATCGGCTTTTTCTGCTCCTTTCAGGTCTGTTTAGTTCTCCCAAAAAAAGTTCTCCCAATTTCTTCCCCTTTGGACTCCAATTCAGTATTCATTACTTGTCACATTCCTATCACATCGAGTTACATCTTCGCTCACAAGAGTCCACATTCACTTTTTTCACAACTTTCCCATTATTCTGTAATTATTCATTCGCCCAAGTTTCACGAGCTAATTAAACACCACCGAGCCAGAGGCAGCACAGCAGGACAGCACTGTCACTTTGGCAACAAGCTATTGCAGCCATTCCGAGATCCAACCAATACCAGACAGTTAGATCGGCAGCTCTTTGCTAAGATGGAGTCATACTAAAATGAAATATATTATTGTAATTACTAATTAGTGCCACGCTGATTTTGTCAACTGCAAAAGAGAGCAATGCATTAAATCTATCTTTATTTGTTGAAAATTTAAGAGGCTACTGTCCCATACTGCGATGGATAAACGTGAAACAAATTTAAAAAGACTAGGTTTCGTTCTGGGTAGTAACAACAAGAGTGTAAACTTGTCCATCAATGCCTTAAGAAGAATAGATGTAGACAGGTTGACTGTGTCACCAAACATAAAAAAGAAAACAACATCAAAAAAATATAGATCAAGAAAATTCCTTGAATCCTTTTGATGCTAGTGATGACGCTGAATCTGATAGTGCCCTACTCGCTCACTTGGTGAAGGATATCTCAGATGTAGGCTTAGATGATACGGACCAGGACACAAGAGTTTGTGATCTCATGGTGACCGGTTGAAAATCTAAGTTAAAATCAAAAAAGAATAATAAAGAATGTAGGAAAGGGAAAAAATCAACCCACTCAGTTTCTCCATGAAAGGCTTTTTTTTTTTGGAATAGCAGAGGTCTATCGGACTTGGCTAAATATCGCTACATTGCAGATGCAATCAAGGAACATTGTTTAGATTTTGTTGTTGTCATGGAGACTGGGAAGCAAGACATGTCAAAGACGAATCTTGCTCGCCTTTCTGGAGGGGCAAATTTCATTTGGCACTGTCTTCCTCCACGAGGAAGGTCAGGAGGGATTCTCCTTGGAGTGAACGCGAGTATTTTGGACTTGTCACTAATTGTAGAAGGGGAATTTTTTATCAAATTCCATCTATGCAATAAAGTTGATAGGTTTAAATGGATCCTAATTGTTGTGTATAGACCAGCTCAAGATGAGTTCAAATCTAGCTTTCTGTCAGAACTAGTACGGACTTGTCAACAAAATTCATTGCCGACTCTTATTGGTGGGGATTTTAATATCATGAAAAATAGTAAGGAGAAGAATAATGATAGATTTAATAATCGATGACCTTTATTTTTAATGTTGTCATTGTTAGTTTTGATCTTAGGGAAATTGACTTGACGGGTTGTCAATTCACGTGGGCGAACTCTTTGCCTAATCCAACCTATGAAAAGCTGGACAGAGCTTTAATGACTACAGAATGGGAATTTAAATACCCATTTGTGACCGTACATGGTCTAGACAGAGGTGTATCAGACCACACACCCTTATTGCTAGACACGGGGATGTCTGCTTATAAAGGGAACATAAGACAGTTCAAACTGGAACTCAGTTTGTTCTCTCGTGAGGACTTTCACGACCGAGTGGTGAAAATATGGAATAAGCCAGTTTCTGGAAAAAATTCAGTGCAACGATGGAACAAAAAATGAGTGCCTTACGCCGACACCTCCGCAGATGGGCATCTCATACAGATGGAAGTTACAAACAACAAAAATCATCTCTACAAAATATGATTACTGAATTAGACATTGCTGCAGAAACCCGTGCTTTGACAGAATCAGAACATGATGATATGATACATGCTCGAAACAACTAACAAAGCTGCACCGGGAAGAGGAAATCAAATATTACCAACGAGCTAAGGTGACAGATACTCTTCTATGGGACAACAATACAGGATATTTCCAAATGGTTACCAATGGCAAACATCGAAAAAAAGGATATTTTCCCTAGAACAAGAGAATGGCTTAATTGAGGGACAAGCTAATCTGAAAGCTTATATTACTAAGTTCTATAAAGACTTATTTGGTGAACCCGAAGTAAATTCATTCACCTAAGATGAGTCTCGGATAGAAGACATCTCTCAGGTCACCTCAGCAGAAAATAATTTCCTCACAACACCCTTCACAAAGAAAGAGGTTCGGGATGCAATTTTTGATATGGAACATAATAAAGCACCAGGTCATGATGGCTTTCCAGCTGAGTTTTATCAAAAGTTTTGGGATGTCATCAAAGGAGACTTATTGGAGATGTTCCATGAATTGCATACTAGAACCTTACCACTTTTTAGTCTCAATTTTGGAGTAATAACGCTTATCCCCAAAGTCCACGAAGCAAATCAAATACAACAATATAGACCCATTTGCTTGATGAATGTTAGTTTTAAGATCTTTACGAAAGAGGCTACTAATAGAGTTAATGTGATTGCATATCGTCTATTTGCCCAACTCAAACAGCTTTCATGCGAGGACGTAACATCCTACAGGGTGTCGTTATTTTACATGAAACCATACATGATTTACACAAGAAAAAACAATCTGGTTTCATCTTCAAAATTGATTTTGAGAAAGCATATGACAAAGTACGGTGGCCCTTCCTAATGCAGACTCTACGAATGAAAGGTTTCTCGCCTAAGTGGATTTCTTGGGTTGAATCTTTTGTTTCGGGGGGTAGTGTAGCAGTTAATGTTAATGAGGATGTCGGGTCATATTTCCAAACTAGGAAAGGCCTTCGACAAGGGGACCCTTTATCCCCGATATTGTTTAACATTGTGGTTGACATGCTACTGGTCTTAATAAACAGAGCAAAAGTTGATGGTCAGATTAGTGGAATAGTACCACATCTAGTTGATGACGGGTTATCTATTTTACAATATGTTGATGATACAATTCGGTTTATGGACCATGACCTAGATAAAGCACGTAATATGAAGCTATTGCTTTGTGCCTTCGAGCAATTTTCGAGGCTTAAAATAAACTTCCATAAAAGTGAACTTTTTTGCTTTGGAGAAGCACAAGAATCAATTTACCAGTATACTGAACTATTTGGCTGCAACCCAGGAGCTCTTCCTATACATTATAGGACACTATCAAATGCAAATTGGAAAAGAGTAGAAGAACGTTTTGAGAAAAGACTCAGCGGTTGGAAAGGTAAACACCTTTCTACAGGAGGCCGACTAACGCTGATTAACTCAGTGCTCAGTAGCTTACCTATGTATATGATGTCTTTCTTTGCGATCCAAAGAGGGGTACTAAAAAAACTAGACTACTTTCGATCAAGATGTTTTTGGCAAAGTGATGGCGAACGACGAAAGTATCGTCTTGCCAAATGGAGTATATTGTGTCAACCTAAGGATCAAGGGGGTATAGGGATTCATGACTTAGACATAAAAAACAAAGCGCTTCTCAGCGAATGGCTGTTTCAAATACTCACAACAGATGGGACTTGGCAACAACTCTTAGGTAACAAGTATCTGGGGTCTAAGCCATTTTCACAAATGCAATGGAAAAGCGGAGACTCACACTTTTGGGCTAGCCTGATGAAGGTAAAAAATGAGTTTCTACGTTTTGGTACTTTCTTAATTAAGGATGGTTCAAAGGTTAGGTTCCGGAAAGATAAATGGTTGGGAAATTCAACACTGCAAGAGTAATATCCTAGTTTGTATAACATAGCTCGACACAAACAGGATACAGTTGCAGAAGTCTTCAGCACCTCACCCTTAAATATTTCTTGGCGAAGAGATCTCATAGGCTGCAAATTAACAGCATGGAACGATCTGGTTCCATGTCTTGCTAACATTGTGCTAAGTCAGGAATCTACTGAGTTTCGATGGAACCTACATCCAAATGGACAGTTCTCAGTGAAATCTCATTACTTGGCAATGATTCATAGTGATATCCCCAACCTAAACAAGCTCCTGTGGAAATTAAAAGCCCCTTTGAAAATAAAGATCTTTATGTGGTACTTGCAAAGAGGAGTAATTCTAACAAAAGATAATTTAGCAAAGCGCAGTTGGCAACGAAGCAAAGTTTGTTGTTTCTGCCACAAAGATGAAACAATTCAACACCTTTTCTTTGACTGTCGTTTTGCTCAGGCACTATGGTCTATGATTCATGTGGCTTTAGGCTTGTCTCAACCTTGTAGTGTGTCCAATATCTTTGGGAGTTGGCTATGGGGTCTTGAAAAAGATTTGAAACCACTAATTCTGCTAGGAGCGGCTGCTACTTGTTGGTCGTTGTGGTTATGCAGAAATGATATCATCTTCAGGAACAAACATAACACTTTTTCACTGCAGGTTATCTACTCGATTATACACTTGCTCCGTACATGGGCTATATCACAGAAGCCAACCTCACAGGATTTGGTTGCTACAGCATCGCTAAGTTTGGTGCAGGTGGTCAAGGAGTTCTTAACCCAGGCACATGGGTGGCGGTCTAGTCTTCAAATTGATTGTCATTAAAGTGTTTTGGGTTTTTCTCATCTTTTTAGACTGTGTGCATCACGCTATGCAGAGGTCGGGAGTATTTCAAGACATTGTATCAACTCGATGTAATGACCTTGAAATTTAATAAAAAGCTTCCTTTATCGAAAAAAATATTGTGATGGATAAGTGTCTTTTGGAGTTTGACAACGCCAAAATATCCAAAAAAATACTTTTACCATTAATTTGTACACTGGTAGGGAGAGGGGCTTTAGTTCCGGTTGGTAAGAGGAATAGGTCTCTCAAGTCCAACCGGGACTAATGATGAGAGGCAAAAGGCCCCCCTTTAGTTCCGGGTGAACAAACCTGGACTAAGGGGGGGCGGGGGGCATGCCAACGCCTGCGCCTACCCCTTTAGTCTTGGTTGGTAATACCAACCGTGAGTAAAGGGTCTCGTATCTCTTTTTTCTATTTTCGATTTGACCGTATATTCTAATTGTTGTCTAACCCGTATATGTACGTATACGTATTTGCACTTGTATATATGTATACCAGTCTATATATATCATATACACACTTAGATTACACTTATACACAAATGAAACCCTATCTATCTACATATATAAACTTATAAAAGTATATAAACATTATAATTTATACACATAAAAATAAATAGTATTTTCTTAAACTGGTATATATACATCAAAACCCCATATAGTATATATATATACATCAAAATATCATTTGGTTCAAATTTCTAGTCATAATTAGCTTCCCTCGGAGGTGAGTCGGTCAATTGGATGGTTGTCATAATAATGTTTTCCTTGTGGATTAACAACCTCGTCCATGAGGAATCCTGTGAGAGCTTCTTGAATTGCCAAGAGATGATCCTTCTCAATGAGTGCATCCCTTTTTGTAATCCTCTGTAATTTGCAAATAGGTTGATATAATACACCAAGCGATTAAATATACAAAAGAGGATAAACATGATGTATTATTAATAGGTTTATTTTACTTACACTATCGTCATCCGCGTTGCCACTGAAATGGTGTATGTGCTCACAAATGTAGTACCCGCATAAATTATTTCCTGGTTCTTGTCTCAAATACTAATGTGCAGAGGATAACACATTATGAAATACTAGTGTTATACATTTTAAATAATCCCAATCTGAAGTTGTTATTTCGTATACATACCGGAAAATTAGTGACCCATCTAATTTTTTTCTCGAAATGGTCCTTGGTGTTTTGCAGTGAACTTGGTCCAAGCTCTGAGGCAATACATATACATATACATATACATATACATATACATATACATATACATATACATATACATATACATATACATATACATATACATATACATATACATATACATATACATATACATATACATATACATATACATATACTGCATTAAGAAAATGTCGTAGATAGAATTATTACTCGTGAAATACATCCTGAAGGTCTTGGTATTCTGAGGGATATTTTCTCAATGAATCATACACATTGATGTTGCTTTTATCGATAGTAATTATGAGTAGAATCCAGTGAATCTGTATGCATGCTCACTTGTAGTTGTAAGGCAGTAGTATATGTTCCTTGTAATGAAGCTCATCTAAGTTCCTATAAATTATCTCGATTGTTATTTTTCATTGGTGCCGAATCTCCTGCTCATTAACTTTTGATGGGTCCATGAAAGAAATTCTTGAATAACCCTTCCTTTGTATCTTAGTAAGTTGCATGCTACACAAGAAGAAAGCCAAATGTTAATTAGTAGATAGACAAATGTAATAAATCTTTTAATAATCATATGAAAATATGTCACTTACAGACATCAGGCCATCATAAGATCAGTATTCACGACGTCCAGATGGTAAACTTCCTAGATACCAATGAAATCGAGCCAGATCACCTTCTTGTTTTGAAGGTCGAAATCTCCAGTTCTCATGAGCATACCAAACATCTCCAGGCCCTCAGCTGACATCTACAAGTACCAGTCATGAAATCTGCACATCTTAGAGCATCTCCAAGAGTTTGCCAAATTTTACTTGGCAAACTTGTGTTTTGCCAACTTCTAAAAAGATATGCAAAGTAAAAAAAGAGTTCATCTCCAACAATTTGGCATAATTCACTTGCCAAATCCAGATCTAATTTACATCAGGAATCCTAAGAGAAACAAAATTATGTTTGTGTACTTCCACCTCTTGAAAACTTAATCCTTGTCTATTCTTTATTTCTTTTTCACCCTCCCACCTACAGAGAAACGACGATGGCAACCACGATCTGCATGCGCATATATGCGCGTGGGATGGTGAGTTTTGCCAACTTTCTATTTTTGCTAAGTTGGTTTGCCAAACTGTTGGAGACCAATTTTTCTGGTTTTGCCAAAATTAGATGGATACCAAGTTGATTTGCCAAACTGTTGGAGTTGCTCTTAGTTGGGAGCTTGTTGACCAATTTCTGGCTTCACTAGAGGTCATCCTAGCTCAAAGCGCCATCTAGTTACGAAATTATTATCCGCTGGTAGGTCTTCAAGGCCGAGAATACCACCAAGAGGCATATTTTTTTGTTCATAAAAGTTAATGACATTAGCCAGTTCCTCTTCAAGGCCGAGAATACCACCAAGAGGCATATTTGTTTGTTCTTTATGTATTTTCTCTATCTCTTGCCGCCATTCTTCCTCTTCACGCTCTCTTCTTCTTCCGCGGCTTTAATAGGTGGCAACATCTCCCGTGAAGGCAAATTTCCATGGTACCACCCCATAGCCCCTGCAACGTCCATGGTGTTCTGGATTCTTGAGCACTATAGTGAGCTCATCCATCTTCAATTGTTTTTAGTATTTCAAGTGCATCCTCTCGTAAAGAGGGTGGGAAATCAAGGGTACCATCTTCGGAGTTAATTGTGCCTCTATGAGCATAATACCAATTCTTTACTCGCTTGAGCCAATCATAGATCGCTGGTATGGTACCTTGTGCGAGAAGGTCTTCTTCCAGCTTCCACCACTTGGGAACTTCAAATGCGTAACCACCTTGACCAAGATGATGGTCGTGCTCCTTCTTACCACGACTTTTCTTTCCTCGTGCACTCGCCTTGGCGAAATCTTCACTTTTCTTGTATTCCACAAAGGATGTCCAATGATCTTTTTAACTTGGGATATTCAATCCAATTTGGAGTTCAATTCTTCTTGATATAATCTTTGTCCAGTTGCTACTTGAACTTCTGAAATTGTGTTGCCACCCTCGTGAGAGTCCAACACTTCACATCGTTTGGTTGAACGCCTTCAGGAAGTGTGAAGTGTTTTAGGATTTCATCCCACAACAAATTTTTCACGAAGTCTAGAACCACATGTGGATTATCTTATTTCCCCTTCCATTCTCTATAGCTGATGGGCACATTGTCCCTCACAATGGCCCTACACTGTGAGACATATGTGTCCTTGATTTTTTTGGAGCACATGGTTGGACAAACTCTGATAAGTCTGTAATATGATACATGACATGACTGGTGGGTACTTGTGTACGCCCTCTCTTTGTCTTTTTTGATGTGGAGCCTGAAGCCTACAAGTTGCAAATTCGTTATTTAATTAATTATGTAAGAACTGAGGTTAGAGAAATAAGAACTATGATTTTAATGCATGATATATATATATATATATATATATATATACTGAGGACCAGGAGCGTCCCAGTGGTCGATGGATGACCGCTCCTCAGTGATGAGTGATTGACAACGGGTGTTGGACTGACTCTTGGCGCAGTGCGCAGGTGTAGGCTGCGGCCTAGTTCGTGTTGTTGCAGGTGAAGAACGGGTGCGAAAGGTCTTCAGCCTTGAGGGGCCTCCGGGAGATGGAAAGACAAGTAGGCTCGGTTCGAGGGACCCGGTGGACGGTGGGACTAGGTGCGGGCCACATGGTGGCGAGACAAGCAAGACGATGTCGTGGATGATCGAGCCGGTGCACGGTGGCGGTTGAGTAAAGAGGCTTGGCGGGAGGCCGGGCCGAGCACGTGGGGTTTGGTGGTTTGCCTACAAAACCATCGGAGGACAGTTTCTTGATTTGGGCCTCAAAACCAAGTCCGAAGGCCCAACACGACAGAGACGGGATCCGAGCATGTCAGGAAGCTTCGAAGCGGATGACATGCGGCGGGATCGCATGGCTTGCGTCGGGAGGACGCGGGGTGCGGCAAAGGCGTGGCCCTCCGATGGAAAGACCCACAAACATTACATAAATGCCCCTGAGTGGGTTGTATCGCCAGTAGTTGAGTTAGGGGTAGTCGAGTCATTTACCACACCGGCAGGACCCGATATATAAGCCATGTGTGTGGGTGGATGGCCCTCTCCCTCCGTGACTTAGGGTTTCATTTCTCCCCTCTCATTTCTTCTTTTCCCGAGACATTTTCTTCTCCATTTTTCTCTAGGCTAGCATGAGAGATTCATGAGAGATTTTTTGAGAGGGATGGATGTTAGGTCGGCATGCTAGACCTTGTGAATCTTTCCTGGTTTGTATAGAAGATTCGACGTTGTGATTTTCGTAGTCTTTTTCATGCTTGTTTTTGGTGCCTTTGTTCTTGGTGTGATTCCGCGGATTTGAGTGGGTTTCTCCCCGGATTTCTTTGAGGGAAACATGGATGGATGTCTTGTGCATCTTTGTGATTGATCTTGTGCCCTCAAACGCCGGGAAACCACTTCGATTCAAGGATTTTTGGTCGGAGCTCTAGTTTTTGGTGGTGTTCAAAGGATCCGCGATTCCCGGTGATTTAGGGAGTAGGAGGCAAATTTTTTGGGGTATAGCATCCTTGGTTGACGCATATCATGCCCCCAAACTCTTGTCTCAACAACCTCTACCGTTTGGGAGATCCAGTGATGAGTTGGTGGAGTTGACCTTCGGGGTTGAGCAGTTTTTGCCTCTGTCCGTGAGGCGCGGACGGTCCGCGAGCTTGTGGCAGACGGTCCGCGGCTAGGGCTGCTCTTCGTGTGTTCGTCGTGTTCTTGCTCGTCTTCGTTTTCGATCCGTTTTGTTTTCGAGTTTTGGTTGGACGTGGTTTTGGACAGTCCGCAGCAGAGGGGCGGATAGTCCGCGGGCAGGCAGACAGTCCGCGACCACCGCGCGGACGGTCCGTTTTTCCAGAGGTTCTGTTGGCCTTTTCGGACAGTCCGCGGCTCAGGCCGGACAGTCCGCCGTACGCGTGCGGACAGTCTGCCGGATTTGGCTGGACAGTCCGCGTGGCCCGTGCGGACAGTCCGCCCGTCCTGGCCGGACAGTCCGCTAGTGCCTGGCAGCTTTGTTTCTTGGTTCGATTCCTCCCTCCTTTCTTTCGTGCTTCCGCGTGTGCTTCAAGGAATCGTTCCTAAGACATGAGGTTGATCCATAACCTCGTTGTCTTGGATATTGGTGTGTGATTCGATCCGTCGCTCGTGTGTGACCGGGATTTGTCTAGGGTATAGGCCGGGTTCTTTGAGAAGAATTTTTACCGACTCCTATTCACTCCCCCCTCTCGAGTCGCCATCCGATCCTTCAATTGGTATCAGTGCTTGGTGCCGGATTCGTGGTGACTTCGACAAGTCTTGAATCCTAAGATGGCGTACGTTGAGCGGGGCGGTCCGCCGCACTTCGATGGGAAGGGTTACCACAAGTGGGCGGCCCAAATGATGATCTTTCTTTGTGGCAAGATGTTGGATTTCATTGTGCTTGACAAGACCTATGCTATTCCGGTGGAGGTCCACACTCTTATGGTGACAGATGCCGGTGCTAAGGCCAAGTATGAGGCAAATGCAAAAGCCGTTGATCACTTGGTTCGAAGCTTGCGTGATCCTGAGTTTGATCATGTTCGTCATTTGAATCTTGCCTGGCAAATTTGGGAGAAGTTGTTGGTTGCTCACGGTGGTGATAACCATGTGAAGGCTCGCCTCTTTGTTTCTTACCGGATTCAATATGAGAACTTTACTCAACTTCTCGGTGAGGACATTGATGCGATGTTTCAGAGGTTCACCGCCATCGTGAACAACATGAAGGCCAATGCACCGAGCATGATCAAGCTTTGAGCTTTTACATATCTTGGACCAAAATGTTTGGGGTGCTAAGGTTGAGGCCATCAAGGAGTCCAGGCAATACTTGACCATTGAGTTGGATGATCTCGTTTCTAAGCTCAAGTCATCTGAGGTTGACAGGAAGTTGCAATCCAAGCATGAGGGCTCGACTGATCATAGTCTTGCTCTTGTGGGTGGATCAAAGGGCAAAGCCAACACTAACCCTTCCTGTCGACAGTTTTCCTTGTCTTCTCTTGTGTCTATTCCAGATGATGAGTTCGATGTGCTGAGCAAGGAGGAACTGGCCTTGCTCTCAAGGAGGTTTGATCGACTACATGAGAACCGGAGGAATGCAAGGCGGAGCTAGGGGACTTGCTACAAGTGTGGCAAACCTGGACACTTCATCGCCGAGTGCCCGGAAGCGGAGGGGAACAAGTACAAGATGAGCGAGTACAAGGCGCACCCGAGGCGTGAAGACAAGTACTCGTCCAAGGGCAAGCACTACAGCAAGTCCAAGAGCAAGTATAAGGACAAGCGGCGATCGAGCAAGGGCGGCCACAAGAAGGACAAGGCAAGAGCCATGGTGGCCGGTGCAAGCGATGTCGACACAAGCTCAAGCGACGCGCATTCAAGCTCAAGCAGTGAGGATGAAGACGCCAGGAGGCACAAGGGAAAGAAGAATGCAAGCCGGAACCTCAGTGGTTTGAGCTGTGTGGCACTTGGAGGCTTCTGTGGCATGGCCCATAGCTCAAGCAGCAAGAAGGACGAGAAGGAAGACACCGACTCCGACTCAGAGGATGAGGTAAACCGTGACCCTGACACTTTGCTTGCTTAGATCACTAGGTTGAATGGCTTGATTGACAACTGTGATAGTGTGTTGAGGGATGCCAAAAAGATGAGGAAAGATCTTAGGGCTCAACTTGAGAATGTTAGTGAGAAAGTAGGAGAGTTAGAGTCTAAATTGCTTGAATTGAATCTTGAGAATGATTCTTTGAAACTTACTCCTACCATTTCTGATGATGTTGAATGTCCTGAATGTGATGCATGGTTGAATGAAATCAAATTGCTTAATGAGAAGAATGCTTCCACTTTGGCTAAACTAGATGCTCTTAGGACTGAGTATGATGAGCTTAAGGCTAGACCCACTTTGCTCGGTGCTTGTAAATCATGTCCTACGATGCATGCTAAGCTTGTTGATGCTCGTTCTACCATTAGCACTTTGGAAGCTTCTTTGAAATCTCCTGTTGTCAATGCATGCACTAGCTGTGATGAAGTTACTTTGCGCAATCTTGAACTTAGTTCCCGTTTGGATGTCATCTATGAGGAGAATGATTATTTGAGGAAGGTGTTGGGTTGGTTGTACGGGGCGGGAACCTCAATTGAAAATCATGATTGAGGAGTTCAAGAGAGCGGATGGTCGTGGTTTGGGTTTTGAGAAGTTGGGTGAAAAAGTGGGAGAAAACAGTGGGGAGAGTGTGTATGAGAAGTGTGTTGAGTCCACCCCCGAGTTTGAGGTGATCGGAGACATCCAAGTTCCACTTCCAAAAGCACCCAAGAACTCTTTCACACCAAAGCCCAACCACCTTTGCAACAAGCTTGACACAACCCAAGATCCACCCAAATTCCCACCTAAAACAAATAACTTGCAGAAATCGGTGAAGTTTGTGAGTGAGAAGGGTGTGAAGCCTAGAGAGAAGCCAGAGTCAAAACCAAAACCCATCCCCTTCAGGTGTGAGTATTGTGGCAAGGAGAGGCATCTAGCAGAGTTTTGCTACTAGAGGTAGAGGGATGAGAGGCTTGCTAGGGAGCAAGCAAACTAAGACAGGTATCGCCAGTCTCATGGTATTCCTGAGCCTAGAGTGCCACTTCCACGGGGTGTGGGAAGTATGAGGAATGTTGGAAGAGTTGGAGCTCAGGGTGGTAGGTTCCCACAGAGAGGTGGTGGTGAGAGGTTTGATAGGAGAGATGATGGTGTGCGTGCTGGTGAGAGGTTTGGTCGGGCTCGTGGTGGTTTTGCTGGACATCCCCCTACTCGTCCTCAATACGGGTCTATGGGAGATGATCACAGCTTTGGGTTCCAGAGGAACTACGGACCACGTTTTCCCCCTCGTGGTGCTCGTACTCCTTCCATTGGACATGAGAAATTTGGTGACAAGGGAATGATGTTTGCTAACCCCTCTTTTGAGCAGATGGCTCGACACTGGTTCAACTTTCTTTGTGCTAACCCCAGGGTCGAGTCGTTGGTTCATTCCCGTTCTTGTTTCTGACTACAGGTAGGAAGCTTGGAGAACATTTGGTTGATCGACTCCGGATGTTCGCGACAGATGACCAGAGATAATAAGTGGTTCACTAGCCTCACCCCAGTGAAGGAAAAGATGTACATCACGTTTGGAGACAACGGACGAGGAAGGGTGATTTCTGAGGGTGTAGTGCATGTGAGTGACAAGGTAACATTGAAGAGGGTTGCTCTTGTGAAGTCTTTGGGTTTCAATTTGCTTTCGGTTTCTCAGTTGCTTGATGAGGGCTTTGAGGTGCGTTTCAAGTCTGGTGAGTCTCGTTTGCTGGATTCTCGAGGTGATCTTGTTTGTATGATCATCCCCGAGGTTCAGATTTTCAGGGCTGATTTCTCTCATTCTTTGGGTCTTGATCGTTGTTTGATGGCTAGTCCTTCTTGTGATTTGTGGAAATGGCATAGGCGGTTGGGTCACTTGAGCTTTGATTTGGTTTCCTGCTTGAGTGGTCTTAACCTTGTCCGAGGATTGCCGAAGTTGAAGTTTGAGAAGGATTTGGTCTGTGCTTCGTGTACGCATGGCAAAATGGTAGACACTCCCCATCCACCCCTGACCGATGTCATGACCGAGCGTCCGACAGAGCTGTTGCATATGGACCTTGTTGGGACAGCTCGAGTTCGCTCGGTGGGTGGGAAGTGGTATGTCCTTGTTGTGTTGGACGATTACTCTCGCTATGCCTAGGTGTTTTTCTTGGAGGACAAAAGTGAGACATTTGGTTTTGTTCGAGATCTGATCGTGAGGTTGAAGAACGAGAGGCATGGGAATGCCATTCGAGCTATCCGCAGTGATAATGGCTCAGAGTACAAGAACTCTCGTTTTGATACCTTCTGTCGTGATCTAGGTCTTGAGCATCAGTATTCGACCCCTTTTGTGCCCCCTCAAAATGGAGTAGTGGAAAGGAAAAATCGGACTCTTTGTGAGATGGCTAGGACGATGCTCGATGAGCACAGGACTCCTAGGAGGTATTGGGCTGAGGCGGTCAATACGGCCTGTCATGTCTCCAACAGGATTTTATTGTGAGCTTTCAAGAGGAAGACCTGTTATGATCTTATGCGTGGTCGGGCACCCAAGATGAGTCATTTCCGAGTCTTTGGCTGCAAGTGCTTTATTCTTAAGAAGGGAAAACTCGACAAGTTTGAGGCTAGGTCTAGTGATGGGATTTTTTTGGATATGCTAATCATTCTAGAGCCTATAGAGTGCTTAAGGAGAGAACCATTCGCTTGAAGCTGAGTGTGTTCCCACTACTTCCCCTACGACCACTACGGAGGGTGGACCGTCTACTTCATGGACAACGACGGTGCGACAAGAGGACCAGGCGAGAGAAGCTGAAGTTGAGGGGGAGGTAGTCTCGAGGTGTGAGGCTCCCCGGCGGATTCAAGAAGTGCATCCCCTGTCGAAGATCATTGGGGACATCGACGAACATACCACACGGTCAAGGTCTAGAAATTCCTCTCATTTCGCTCATGCTGCATTTGTTGCTACCTTTGAGCCCAAGGACATTGGACACGCTTTATCTGATGCAAACTGGGTCAATTCTATGCATGAGGAGTTGGAAAATTTTGAGAGGAACCAGATGTGGGAGTTAGTTGAACCACCTCCAAATTGCCATCCTATAGGAACCAAATGGGTTTGGAAGAACAAAGAGGGTGAGAATGGGATGGTTGTGAGTAACAAGTCCAGACTTGTTGCTCAGGGATATAGTCAGAAGGAGGGGATCGACTATGAGGAGACCTTTGCTCCTGTGGCCCATCTTGAGGCAATTCGGATCCTTCTAGACTTTGCCGTGGCTAAAGAGTTCAAGTTGCATCAGATGGATGTGAAGAGTGCTTTCCTGAATGGGGTCATAGAGGAGGAGGTGTATGTGAAGCAGCCACCGGGGTTCGAGAGTGAGAAGTACCCACACAGGGTGTACAGGTTGAAAAGGGCTCTGTATGGGTTGAAACAGGTGCCCCAGGCTTGGTATGGGAGATTGAGAGGTTTTCAATTGAGCAGAGGGTTCGTGATGGGTACCGTGGATAAAACCTTGTTTCTCCTCAAGCATGGAAATGACTTGTTGGTTGTGTAGATTTACGTGGATGATATTGTCTTTGGTGGCTCGTCAGATAACCTTGTTGACAAGTTTGGAGATGAGATGAGTAGGGAATTCGAGATGAGCATGATGGGCGAGCTGCAGTACTTTCTCGGGTTGCAGATCAAGCAAGTGAAGGACGGAACATTCGTACATCAGACCAAGTACACGGAAGACATGCTGAGGAAGTTCCAGATGCAAGATGTAAAGCCTATGTCGACACCCATGGGGAGTACGACTACTTTGGATGCGGACGAGGACGAAGAACCAGTGGACCAACGAGAGTACCGGAGCATGATCGGCTCCCTCCTCTACTTGACGGCGACGAGGCCAGACATACAGTTCAGTGTGTGTCTGTGCGCTCGTTTGCAGGCCTCGCTGAGGACATCACATCGACAGGCCGTCAAGAGGATCTTCAGGTACCTACAGTCTGCCCCTGGTCTTGGCCTTTGGTATTCGCCCTCCTCGACTCTTTCACTTCATGGTTTTTCTGATGCGGATTTCACTGGTTGCCGAGTCAAGAGGAAGTCTACTTTAGTTTCTTGCCAGTTGCTTGGGTCCTCGTTGGTTTTGTGGTCTTCCCGCAAGCAGTCTAGTGTAGCTCAGTCTACCACCGAGGCAGAGTATGTTGCAGCCGCGAGTTGTTGTTCCCAGCTGTTGTGGATCTCATACACCTTGAGAGACTTTGGTGAGGAGTGCACCCAGATCCTACTTCTTTGTGATAGCACCAGTGCCATAAGCATAGCGAAAAACCCAGTACTTCATTCCAGAACCAAACACATAGAAGTGAGGTACCATTTCTTGAGAGACAATGTGGAGAAAGGGACCATTGTGTTGAGTCATGTCCCTACCCAAGATCAGCTTGCAGACATTTTTACAAAGCCTCTCGACCAAGCTACATTTGTGCGCTTGCGGGGGGAACTTGGGGTTTCATGCCCTTTCTAGTTGATTCTTGGAGGATTTACTTTTGTACCATATGTATCATACCATGTTTCCTTTGATGTATATACATGCTTTGCTTGATGTATAAACCATGGTAGGCTAGCCATCTTGTTATATATCATGTTGCATTTGTATCATATTGCATTTTAGGATGATGAGCTTCTTTCATATGCCTTATCTGAGTTTCTTTGGCTACTTGTTAGATATTGGTCATGTGTGTGGTAAAATGTCTATGTGAGGCTATGCTCTTGGAATATTTGAGATATATGTGTTGTGAGATAGCCTTTTTGAATCAAATGCTAATCTTGACTAAATTTGATGAAATGTGCTCCAAGTAGTGTACCCATGTCACTTTTTGGTCTAAATGTGTCTTTCATGCTTAGATCGTGTTTGGATGTCTCTTTCTTGCATTTGGGCCAAAGGCCGATATCATTGTGAATGTTTAGCCTATGTTGCATTCATGGAGGAGCATAAGCTTCTTTTTGCCGCAAAGGCACTTCATGTACCATGAAATGAATCAATCTTGAAAAGAAGTGTGTATGCTTGAAAAATGCTCCATCCATCATGTTTATGCTTAAAATGTCTTATCTTTCACACATGGGTGCAAAACATGTTGCATGATGTTCACCAGTGGAGAAGTCTCCCCGAAGTGGACACATGGCTCATGAGCTTTAACATGACATGCTTTGCTTTATGGGTGTTTGCAATGATCTTTTGTTAAGAATTTGATATCCTTGTATGATCTCTGGATGATATGCATGTTTTTGGCTAGAATATGACATGGATAGGCCTTTAAATTTGAAGTGAGCCATCTTTTGATAAAACTGCTCAAATCTGAAACTTTGCATTATCACATGCCTATATTTCCATATATTACTTGTGGCGATGCTTTGACTATGTTATGATCCATATGTGTGCTCTTTGTCTCACTTCTAGCCTTTGACACTAGATTTGGCCTATTTGAGAAGCTCATGTAGATGTTTATATGCTTTGTCTTACATTCCTGCATTTTCACCTTGATTCATACATTGTCAACAAGGGGGAGAAGAGGTGAGCTTAATGAAAAATTCAGAAAAATGCATCTAAAATTTGGAACTTTGCATCCACTTGTTCAGGGGGAGCTTTCAGTGTGGAGTGTGTGCTTTCCTGGAGCTTTCAGTGTGGAGTTTGTGCTTTGCTCGGCTTGTGACCTTTCTTTGCCTTTCTTTGGTTTTGGTCATGAGTTGAGCTTCTTTGTTTTTCTTTCTTCTTACCTTCTTTCTCTGAATTTCATTTCGTGTTGTGTGTTGTCAATGCACTCATCAAGGGGGAGATTGAGGACCAGGAGCGTCCCAGAGGTCGATGGATGACCGCTCCTCGGTGATGAGTGATTGACAACGGGTGTTGGACTAACTCCTGGCTCAGTGCGCAGGTGTAGGCTGCGGCCTTGCTCGTGTTGTTGCAGGTGAAGAACGGGCGCGAAAGGTCTTCAGCCTTGAGGGGCCTCCGGGAGATGGAAAGACAAGTAGGCTCGGTTAGAGGGACCCGGTGGATGGAGGGACTAGGTGCGGGCCACATGGTGGCGAGACAAGCAAGACGATGTCGTGGACGATCGAGCCGGTGCACGGTGGCGGTCGAGTCAAGAGGCTTGGCGGGAGGCTGGGCCAAGCACGCGGGGTTTGGTGGTTTGCCCACAAAACCATCGGAGGACGGTTTCTTGGTTTGGGCCTCAAAACCAAGTCTGAAGGCCCAACACGACGGAGACGGGATCCGGGCATGTCAGGAAGCTTCAAAGCGGAGGACACGCGGCGGGATCACATGGCTTGCGTCGGGAGGATGCGGGGTGCGGCAAAGGCGTGGCCGTCCGATGGCAAGACCCACAAACATTACATAAATGCCCCTGAGTGGGTTGTATCACCAGTAGTTGAGTTAGGGGTAGTCGAGTCATTTACCATACTGGCGGGACCCGATATATAAGCCATGTGTGTGGGTGGATGGCCCTCTCCCTCCATGACTTAGGGTTTCATTTCTCCCCTCCCATTTCTTCTTTTCCCGAGACATTTTCTTCTCCATTTTTCTCTAGGCTAGCATGAGAGCTTCATGAGAGATTTGTTGAGAGGGATGGATGTTAGGGTGGCATGCTAGACCTTGTAAATCTTTCCTGGTTTGTATAGAAGATTCAGCATTGTGATTTCCGTGGTCTTTTTTGTGCTTGTTTTTGGTGCCTTTGTTCTTAGTGTGATTCCGCGGATTTGAGTGGGTGTCTCCCCGGATTTCATTGAGGGAAATATGGATGGATGTCTTGTGCATCTTTGTGATTCATCTTGTGCCCTCAAACGCCGGGAAACCACTTCGATTCAAGAATTTTTGGTCGGAGCTCTAGTCTTTGGTGGTGTTCAATGGATCCGCGATTCCCGGTGATTTAGGGAGTTAGGAGGCAAAAATTTTGGGGTATAACATCCTTGGTTGACGCATATCATGTCCCCAAACTCTTGTCTCAACAACCTCTACCGTTTGGGAGATCCGGTGATGAGTTGGTGGAGTTGACCTTCGGGGTCGAGCAGTTTTTGCCTCTGTCTTGAGGCGCGGACGGTCTGCGAGCTTGTGGCGGACGATCCGCGGCTAGGGCTGCTCTTCATGTGTTCGTCGTGTTCTTGCTTGTCTTCATTTTCGATCCATTTTGTTTTCGAGTTTTGGTTCGACGTGGTTTCGGACAGTCCGCAGTAGAGGGGCGGATAGTCCGCGGGCAGGCGGACAGTCCGCGACCACCCCGCGGACGGTCCATTTTTCCAGGGGTCGCTACTGGAGGTTCTGTTGGCTTTTTCGGACAGTCCGCGACTCAGGCCGGACAGTCCGCCGTACGCGTGCGGACAGTCCGCCGGATTTGGCCGGACAGTCCGCGTGGCCCGTGCGGACAGTCCGCCCCTCCTGGCCGGACAGTTCGCCAGTGTCTGGCAGCTTTGTTCCTTGGTTTGATTCCTCCCTCCTTTCTTTCGTGCTTCCGCGTGTGATTCAAGGAATCGTTTCTAAGACACGAGGTTGACCCATAACCTCGTTGTCTTGGCGATTGGTGTGTGATTTGATCCATCGCTCATGTGTGACCAAAATTTGTCTAGGGTATAGGCCGGGTTCTTTGAGAAGAATTTTTACCGGCTCCTATTCACTCCCCCCCTCTCTAGTGGCCGTCCGATCCTTCATATACCTCGTGGGAACATTCAATACTTTCTTTCACAAGACTTTCCTTATTGTTTCCAGCATTGTCCTCAGTATTTGCTGCTGTGTCCTCAACAGAGGCGGCACCCTCCTCAGTCGGAGATATGTTCAAGTACAAGTCTGCCTGACTACACTCCTCGTCGGTGAAGGTTGCAATGGTATTTGTACCGCTAGCAATAATGTCAGTCATAACGTTGTCATGGTTGTCATCCATCTGGAATAAACAAGATTTTTATATGAATTTATGGAATAACCAACAAGATTTGTCCATGATTTTTCGGAATAATCAACAATTTTGTTAGACTTTCTAGAATAAACAAGAATTTTCTAAGAATTTCTACAATAAACAAGAATTTTCTTTGAATTTATAAATAAGCTACAAGTTTTTTCTCTGAATTTCTGGAATAAGCAACATGTGTTTTCTATGAATTTACGAAATAATTAACAATTTCTAAAACTTTATATAATAAACAAGATTTTTCTAATAATTCCTTTATTGAACAACAATTTTCAGTGAATTTCTAGAATAAGCAACAAGTTTTTTCTATGAATTTCTGGAATAATCAACAAATTCTAAAACTTTCTCAAATAAATAAGAATTTCTAAGAATTTCTTCAATAAAGAAGAATTTTCTTTGAATTTCTACAATAAACAACAACAAATTTTCTTTAAATTTCTGGAATAAGCAACATGATTTGTCTATGAAGTTTTGGAATAATCAACAATTTTGTTAGACTTTCTAGAATAAACAAGAATTTTCTAAGAATTGCTTCAATAAACAAGAATTTTCTTTGAATTTCTAAAATAAGCAACAAGTTTTTTTATGAATTTATGGAATAAGCAACAAGTGTTTTCTATGAATTTATGGAATATTCAACAATTTTTAAAACTTTCTAGAATAAACAAGAATTTTATAATTATTTCTTTATTAAAGAAAAATTTTCTTTGAATTTCTAGAATAAATAGCAAGATTTTTCTATGAATTTCTGGAATAAGCAACAATTTTTTTCTATGAATTTCTGGAATAATCAACAATTTCTAAAATATTCTAGAATAAACAAGAATTTTCTAAGAATTTATTGAATAAACAAAAATTTTCTAAGAATTTGTGTAATAAGCAACAAGTTTTTTCTATGAATTTCTGTAATAATCAACAATTTCTAAAACTTTCTAAAATAAATAAGTATTTACTACAAATTTTCAAGAATAAACAAGTCGAAATATTTCTACTATCTTGTGGACGAACGATGCTTGTTGCTGGCGGTGCCATGTGGGAGAATGGCAGAGGTGCCGGGAAGTCACTTGTTCGAGCCGACGCGGTAGTCATCGACTTCAGAACTATCAAACTATGAAATTGTATAGAAAATAATTAATAAGAACTCAAATACACAAATAAGATTTTGGTCCAGAGTCGTTGGTGCTAAAAAATTTGTATGTATGACTATATATACACACAAAAATATACAAAGCATTACAATTTATTTCTAATTAATTTTTTTCATTCCTATAAATTTAAAAACTTTCATGCATATGTACGAAATTTTTATAACTACATTTATATCAATTGATAAACTAAATAAAATAAACTTAGTTAAAAATGCTTGCTGACTCAAGCATTTCATGGGCTGGCGTCAGCAAGGCAAAACCCCGGCGCGCGCGGCCGGCCGGCCATCGGGGCACGCACGCACGCACGCCGGCCGGCGACCGCACGGGGGGTGGAAAGCGTCGGCGGTGGTGCGGCATATTGGTTGGGCTGGGTGGCTGGTACAATTTGGGATCCGGATCGAGGGTCGTTGGCGCGCGTGGAGGAGGAACTGGCAGGGGCGGGGGCCGTGGCAGGAATAAGGCAGTGAGTCGGGGAGGAGATGCGCGTCAAGGAGTGGCGACACGTTGGGAGGAGCCACGCGGCGGCGTGTGGGGGTCGTACCACGCGCGGTAGGGCGGACGTTGATGGCCGGCTGGGCGACGGCGGGAGATGGTGATGCGCGTGTGTCGGGGAGGGGCGTCGCGTCGGGGAGGAGCAGCATGTCGGAGAGGGGCGACACGTTGGGGTGGGGCCTCTCGTCGGGGAGGGGCGCGTCGGGGACAGGCGCGGCGAGGGAAGGACCGGACTGGCGACTAGAGAGGGGGGAATGAATGGGATCCGATAAATTTTTTACTCGAAGGAGATGGCTACTCCAACAAGATGAACGCGGCAACCAAAAACGTCTCCAACTCGACTACCCAAGTTTGCCAAGACGACGTAGCCACTGGAGTGCTACTGGTCCTAGTAACCAACACACAACCTTCCAAACCTAAAACATGAAACCCACAATGGAAATCTGCACAACTCGCTGCCTGTGCTACATCGGTCAGACCGGTGGACAGTCGGTCAGGCCGGTAGCTATAGCGACTGTACAGAAAACATTCCAGGAAGCCTCAGTGACTCCTCTAGGCCCTGGAGGAAAACCACCTCAGAATACAAAACCTGCAAGGGGAAAAACCCTACACAAAGCCTAGCCGAACTCCTCGAAACCTGCCAAGAACTGACCAGCAGCAACACAAGATGTTCACTCGAGGCAAATCACACAAAGGGCTTGCACCGGTCAGACCGGTCAAGAGCACCGGTAAGACTGGTCACGCCTGGGCAGCACGGGATGAATAGCATTACACGGGTCAACTCCTCCAAATCCAACTCCCGATCTCCCGTTTCGCTCCACGGATTCGCACAAGACTTTGGGGATAGTAGGAACACCTCATGGGCACTCTATAGCCAAGATTTGGTACACCAAAACTTGCTATAACGAGAGTAATCGAAGAAATCCCACCAAGAATGCCTCTAACCCTACAGAGGAGAAAACCTCAAAATTGAGCCCCTTTGCTCACGGATTTGGGAGAGAAATCAAAGGGAAAAGAACCACGAGGGGTTCATGCATACATCCACCACCAAATGCCAAAGAGAAAGGTGTCGAAACTGCCACAAGAAAATCACCCAAAAAAATGCTTCAAAAATCACCAAAAAGAAAAAATGGGAGAGACACAATCCAGCTTTAAGGAACCACATCGAATCATCTATACATACCATGAAGGTTTATACAAGGTCTAGCTTGCCGCCCGATCATCCTTCCCTCTCACAAGATCTCACCATGAAGCTCTCAAGCTAGTCCTAGAAATTCCAAAGGAAAAAGGAAGAGGAGAATAGCAAAACAAAATGAGCTAGGGTTCCAAGAGATGGCTGCCATCCTTTCACCACTTGGGTTATATGGAGGCAACAAAAAGATGAGACTACCCCTAAGACCTAATACTAGGATACTCGCCCCCGAAGGGCCTTTTGTGAAACTTTGACGTCGCACCATCGGACGGATGCCTAGCGACCGCAAACTCGCTTAGCCTCGACGCAAGCCTTGCAATCCTGATGCGTGTCCTCCGCTTAGAAGTCTTCAGACTGCATCGTCGTACACCGGTCAAACTGGTGCTCCTCACCGGCAGACCGGTACCTACCGGTCAGACCGGTCGGATGCTGCTGCACCTCCGTCTTCGGTCTTGGCTCTATGGATCAACCAAGGAACCAAGTGGTTTTCTGGTGAACCAATGAAAACTCCGCGAACTAGGTGTAGCCTCTGCCAATCTTCACTCATGACTCGGCTCCCACGAAGTCCCGACTAGAGCTTGGTTTTTAGGCTCAACTAAGAAACCGTCCATGACTTCATCTCGCTATTCTTTCCACCATGCGGCCCACACTTGACTCCGCTGGCCATCGGGTCCCTCAAACCAAGCCTACTTGTCTTCTCCACACCTGGAGGCCTCACCGGCAACGACCTTTCGCACTTATTCTTCACCTACACCAACACCAGTCGAGCCGCAACCTACACCTACAATACTTAGCCACGAATTAGTCCACACCACATTTTCAATCACTCATCACACCAAGAAGCGACCATCCACCGGTCCTTGAACCACACAGGCTCTCAAGCTCCATATTAATCCCGCTGCCATCCAAAAGGCTGCACGCGGTTGGCTCTGTCAGCTTATGTATTGTGTCCAACATAGGTGATCGACTATCACTGTGCACTTGATTCACTTCGTCCTCATTGACATGCCAATGGTCTTTCTCTTTGCCACGCACATCTTCCTTGCAGTCATGTGGATCTTCTTCCTCACTGCCATGCACGTCTTCTTCCTCACTACTACTCACAGGCGCTGGTAATTGGGAAGGAAGTAGTACATTTTTCAGTATTTTGATGCCTGACAGTCTTAGAGCTTGGACAACTATTTTAAATGTTATGCCCATTATATCATCAGACCTCTTGTTCCTCTTCTTCCTGTACATTCCAGCAAACTCTTCACCAAACCCTTTACCCCAGCCAATTGAACTAGACACGCATCAGACCCGACTTCGATGCTCTGGAGTCTCAAGTAATGCGGTGAGGATATCATTCTCCCTACCCATAGAGAAAGAATGTTGATGGTCCTTACAACAAAAATTCGACTGTCAAAACCTTGTGTTCGAGAGGAGTATATGACAAGTTTCATGCACATATTAAGTACTAATAAAGTTCCACGAGTTGTGTTGTCATTTTAATAGGTAGGTAAACATTTTGAGAGAAAATTGGGACCATCACGCCACATGTGCTAGGCACGGCCAAACCACCAGGCACAACTAGCATTGAAGGTGCGACCGGCCCTGCCCAGTGGCGCGTCTTTGGTCTAGAGCACCCCCTATCCCTCGAGCACAACTTGGACGAGCGTGATTCACTAAAGAAACATCAGTTTGATCAAAGGGTGGAGGCTAGGGTCGATGGGTCCACTTATCCGATCGCTCAGCCGTCACAACCAACATCCAAAGGCGATCCTATGTGTCCCCTAACTCAGTCGGTGCATCACACAACACGGAGGTGGGCCGTCCGCACCAATCAACTAGCTTGCCGGGTGAAGCCAACCTAAGGAGCCAACCTATATCTGCCTCAAGAGCAGTGATCAGGAGCGTCCAAGGCGATAGGCGGCACATCACAGGGCCGGCCGCACCTAGTGAGCCGACCGCACCTGGGATGTGCCCCCCCCCGCGCTCCACCAACCTCCCTTGCATATGAAAGGCACCTCCCACACGCTGGAACAAACACACAACACAGGAGCATCTCCATTTCACTCTTTTGTTCACTTAGAGTTGGATTAGTGTAGCTTGGGAGTTAGAGTCGAGTCGAGCTAGTCTAGGGGTTCTGGAGGAGTCTATTCAGGGTTCCGATACTACTCTTGTATCCTTTCTTTGTTTAGGCTCAAGTACAATTCAAGATATCTTTCTATATTACCTTTCAAGTCAATTACATTCAGCTTTTACTTAGCTCTAGAAGTTTTATTCTTGGTTTAGACTAAATTTAGTTTAATCTCGGTTAGCGTAGCACTCTTGAACCCGATAGTGTTGTGATCGTTCTTCGCTTGACCTTCGGTGTTTCACCGTAGATAGAGACCTTCCATTGTGATATCCGAGGAAAGGTTCTTTGGTTTATTTTGAGTGTGGTGCTCTAAGATTACCTTCGTCTTAGATTGGTGTCCCGTTCAACGGAATAGTTGTGGTACCCTAGGGAGGTGATAGCTCCGGACAGGCTTTGTAGTCCACCACGTGAGTTCGGGCTGGTAGGATTAAGTGTGTCGTCGTTCTCCCTTCTCATCCTAGTCCGAGAGCGCGGCTTTGCATGCCCCTACAGCACTAGAAGAGCTTGTAAAGTTTAGCTTGCCTTGGTTATCCTTTGCCTTAGTTCTTTACCTAGAGTTGACAAGAATAGATAGATTGTGTTAGGATCCTTTCTCGTCTCGTTGTCCTCCCAGCTCACTAGGTCCTCTATAACCTTTTATCAAGATCTCCTTGTGTGTGTAAAGTTATCCCCAAATATCTTTATTCATTACCCCCGCTATAGCTCTTTACTGAGTCTTGTTTCTCTCCAACATTTCTCCGATCATCTTTGCCCTAGTGCCTCCCTTGGGAATATATAAGTACGATAACTCGAATAAAACCGGGTGAAATGCTACAACGGTAATCCGTGCGCTTGCGGACCTTTTTGTGATGTGTGTTTTACCAAAGACGTTTCCTAGATCCATTATGAGGGGTATAAACTCGGTAAGAACGCTAGCGAGTGCCAACAGGCATTTCTAGCGTCGTCGTCGTGAGTTCAAACCTAGTAGTGAGGCTAAGGAGCGTCAATAAGCATTTTTGGTGCCGTTGCCTGGGAGGCAATATGATGTGGACACGACACCCATGCATACAACCATGATTGGTGCATGGAATGGAGTAGAAGAAGTCCAACAAGGGTGTCCAAGTCGAAGAGGAGGCATGAGGCTAATCCGGTTCGAGTCCACGAGGTGGAGGCCTAAAGCAATTCAAGTTCGAGCTCAGTTCGGAGTCCAAGAGCAGTGCGCAATAAAACGAACACTCAGATCGCATACGGAATCAGTTTTGGACGTTCTATATATGGTTGGAAGCACAATTTCATAGAGCTTCCAATGGCACTAGTCTCATGCCAAAATTCTATCGGAGTCAACGTGAATCATCAAAAGAAGTGGACGTCCAGAATCTGCCAGGGCTCTGCGCCAATCCTTTTGGGGTGTTGTCCCAACATGAGGCCCATGTGGGCGTAGGGTACTGTTCACACATATGAACAGTACCACAGGTACTGTAGTGTCGCCCTCGTGTCCGCCAGCGGCTGCATCCCCTATTTAGATAGGCACTTCATTTATTTTTGGACTTGAGTTTGTTTTACAAGTTAGTTTTAGCTACAACCGAACAGCCGCATGGCGCTGCCTTCGTGTATTGCAGACTCCACCTTCAAGTGATATTAAGATTGCTCACATCAAATTCTTGTTCATTGTCGATTGCGTACAGGAATTGATCTTCATGATCAGGTTGACTTTGCACTGGCAAGCTTGGTAACCATCGGGAGTTGGTTCAGCGATTGATCACGAAGATCAATTCCCATACGCAATCGACGAATGAATAGGAATTTGAGGCGAGCAATCTTAATTCCTTTTGCAGAATGTCATGGTTCTGTAAGGCCGCAAAGGTAGTGAAGGGAAAGCACATTAGGTTCCATGTATCGGACTCGAGTCGCAGGAGCCATTCCCATTCTTCGGATTGGCAAGATCACTCGGTACCCCGGGTTTTGATCCTCAGGGCAATGTGTCCGCGGGTTCTACCCAGGACATGTCCACAAGCTCGGTACATTATGATTGGTCAGGTTCGGAGGAAAGGACTCGTTTCCTTACCTCAGATACTCAAATCATACTGCGAAGCGACGAAGAGCTGAGGTTGTTCCTGCATCTAAAAGACTGGGAATTCGCGCATATGAAGGTATACGACAACACCCTTCTTAATGAAACTGGTATGATATGAGAATTTGGGGCGGCTTTTGATGCCATAGGCTGGGGGAACTTTTGGCATGTGTGGGAAGAGGGCTCAAAACTTCTCATCTTAGAGTTCCTCTCAACTTTGAGCGCCGATAGTAGCGGTGTTAAGTTTCGGCTCTTCAATGAAGAGCACGACTTAACCCTGGAACAATTGAGTGTGGCTTTAGGCTTCAATTCAAACGGTCTGTTAGAATGGTCTAAGCACAAGGGGATGACACTATGTGAAAACCTCAAATAGGTCACACAAGAATTGTAACAGGCCCTTAACGCCCGTTACATCCACCCACATCTGTAACGGTTGTTGTTTGGCGCCCGTTAACTATAAGCGCGCCAGGACGACCCCGGGGTTGGCCTCCACAACACCCATTACCAATGTGGACTTCTTGTAACGGGCTTCTTAATCGCCCGTTACATAAATTCTTTGTAACGGATGTTAAAGAGAGCCTGTTACAAATCTTAAACCTATCGGTAACGGGCTTGTAAGTCCATTACTGATCAATGCCCTATCAGTAACAGGCTGCTTAAGTTCGTTACTAATCGTTGTCGTATTGGCTATAAAGTCTGTTACCGATAATTTTGTACTGGAGACGCGTGCTTGTAGGATGCGTCTCCTTTGCCGGCGACCCAATAAAATGTGTCTCGTGTCTTAGGACTCGTCTCCTTTGATTGCCACCCAGGGTCACCTTTTTTCTCACATCGGAGACGCACGCTGTTATTGCTCGTCTATGTCTTCTCCTTCTGACACCACTCGCTCTCTCTCCGCATAATGCCACTCCTGTTCCGACAAAAACACTCGCTCTCTCTCTTGAGAAGATCACTCGCTCGATCTGTGTGCTTAGATGTCCTCGCCAGCTGTCCCGTTCGCCGCCGCTAGCTGCGCGCGCTCTGAGGATCGCGCTTAAATTCTCTGCTCAGAAAGCCAACGCTGCAGCAGCCGGCCGACCGCGTGCACGATGGCGAAAGGGGCCAGTGGACGTCGACCGCGCCGTCCTCCGCGCTGTCGCCGTGGCCGCGACGCCGCCTCCGATCCTCCTCCTCGCATCCGCGCTCGCCTTGTAGAAAGTCCTCGTCAATGTGGAAATTAATTGCCCCCATTTATTGAAATTCTTTAGCTGTCCTAATCTTCTTGTGAGTTATCGTATTTAATTCTTGTGTGATGAATTATGCTCATTTGGTGTATGGAATGCCGATGGCGTCTGCTGCTCGGGCTTGGATGTATAGACAGCCCCAAGAAGATTGGAAGAATTTCTTAAGCGGGACAATGGTTTTCTAAATCAAGAAGAGGCGGATATGAGAAACTTGGTGTTCAGGCAATGCTTTGCCCCTGTATAGATTATTTCAATGAAAAATAATTCACACAATGGGAAATCATTTTTCATCATTTGCTCACACGTGGTTTCACAAAAAATTACACGTGTCGGAATAAACATGGTGAGGAAGGCCTTAATGAACTCGAAGCTGGCTGCCGAAATGAAAGTGTAGTGCGACACCATGCTACCGACCATGATGAAGACCTTGATGATAGTGGACTTTTTGAGGGAAATGAACCATTATTCCCACCAAATGTGTTGAGGCCTCAGGTTATCATTGATCAAGAAGTTAGGGGCTTCGATGATGGTGAGGTGTTGCAACGTGTGCACAATGTTGATCAAATGTTGCAGGATGTTGAGTTTCAATGAGTGTACACACCTTCTGAATTAGCGAGGCTAAAGCAGTTCATTGAAGATTCAAAGAAACCCCTCTATCCTGATTGCCAGAAGTACTCTCGCCTTTCTGGTGATCTAAAACTTCTGTAGCTTAAGGCAGATCAGGTTCGAGCAACAAAAGTTTCATACATCTAATGGATGTGCTTAGAGACATGCTACCTGAAGGAAACCAAATAGCAGACTCTGTCTATGAGGCAAAGAAGATAATCTGTCCTCTGGGAATAGAGGTTGAAAAAATCCATGCATGCAAGAACAATTGTATATTGTTCTGTGGAGATAATGTAGACCTTGACAAGTGCCCCAAGTGTGGCTATGATCGATACAAGAGGAAAAAGGATGGTGGAGATGATAATAATGCTAATTACGAGAACGAGCCCTACAAGATCAGAGGCAAGAAGAAGATGGCTAACAGAGGGGCTCCTGTGAGGGTGGCATGGTATTTTTGCATCATTCCTTGGCTGAAAAGATGGTTCACAACACGAAAGGAGGCCCAACTCTTGCGTTGGCATGAAAAAGGCCCAAAGGAGCTTAAGAAGGATGGCAAGTTTGGGCACCCCGCAGATGCACCGCAATGGGGTAACATTAATAACCACTTCCCATGGTTTGATGATGCACGAAGCATACGGTTTGCTATGAGCACAGATGGCGTGAACCCATTCGGTAACCAGAGCTCAACACATAGAACCTGGCCTATTGTGCTTTCGTTGTACAACCTTCCACCCTGACTATGCAAGAAACAAAAATATATGATGCTGACAATATCGGTCTCTGGGCCAAAGCAACCTGGCGACCGTATTGATGTCTACTTGAGGTCACTAGCTGATGACTTGAAGATATTGTGGAAGCCTGGTGTGTTGGAGGTTTGGGATGAGCACAAGTGTGAGGAGTTGGAGTTCACAATGCATGCCATGTTGTTCACCACCATCAACGACAACCCGGCTCATCGCAACCTCTCTAGCTAGAGTAAAAGGAAAGGTGCAGCTTGCCCACACTGCTTGGAAGATACTTGTACAGTATGGCTAAGACATTCAAAGAGATACGTATTTATGGGGCACCGTAGTTTCCTCAGCAAGAAACATCCATACCGGGCCATGGATTGTCAGTTTAATGGGGAAAAGGAGAATCGAGAGGTGTCGTTGCATGTGACTAGAGATCTGGTCCACTTGAAAGTCAAGGACATCAAAATTATTGAGGAGTTACCCAAACAGACTGAAAAAACCATTGGCAAAAGAAAAAAACGAGATGGTGAAGAAGAAGAAGAAGAGGAAGAAATGTGGAACAAGAAATCAATTTTATGGGAGCTAGAGTATTGGCCGATGTTGGATGTGCGTCATTCGATTGACAACATGCACGTCAAGAAGAATTTGTGAAGCTACTTGTGGAACATTGCTACAATAGAAGTCCAAAGGAAAAGATCATAAAAATGCAAGGGAGGATTAAAAAGAGCTGGGCAATAGGCCGGAGCTCTATGCAGAGGAAACAAAGACGGGGACGAACCTTCCCGTTGCTGCAACCACATTGTCAAAGGCAGAGAGAAAAGAATTTTGTCAGTTTTGGCATGATTTGAAAGTACCTCAGGCTACTCATCAAACTTCAAGAGGCTAGTGTCAGTGAAGGACATGAAAATGAATTTCAACTTGATGAAATATCATGATTGCCATGTGTTGATGGCAACTCTTCTTCCTGTTGCACTTAGAGGTATGAAGACAGAACTGGTTCGCGACGCGATCACAAGCTTGTGTTTATTCTTCAATGCAATAGAAGAGAAGGTGATTCATGAGGACAAACTGTTGGACTTGGAGAGGAGGCATTTCGAGACCCTATGCCTGCTTGAAGCTACCTTCCCACCATCATTCTTTGACCTCATGTGGCATCTAACAGCACACCTCGCGAGGGAAATCTGGTTCCTTGGCCCATTTTAGCTTCATCAGATGATTCCATATGAGAGGTTCTATGGATTCTTGAAATCATTGGTACATAACCCGTTATTTCCGGAGGGAGCCATTGTTCGTGGCTACGAGACCATCGAAGCAGTGGAGTGGGCCATGGGTTATATGGACCCACAAAACCCCATTGGTGTGCCTCGCTCACAGCATGAAGGTAAGCTTTTAGGTGTTGGGATCATGGGGAAAAGGTCAGTTGCTCCGGATGCAGATGCCTTCCAAAAGGCTCATTTCATCGTGATACAACCGCTGCACCTAATTACACCATTTGCCAATGAGCACAAACGACAACTATGTGAAGACAACCCTGACCGTGGTAGGGCTTGGCTTGCAAAGATGCACATGCAAGGTTTCGGCAGGTGGCTCCGAGATTATGTCGAGACATGCATCAATAATGCTGCAATTACCGACGAGATAAGGAATCTAGCAGCGGGGCCATTGTTCACTGTTACAAGATGCGAAGCACCGGATATCAATGGATACACGTTCTACACCATGGCCCAGGATAAAAAGAGCATCTATCAAAATAGTGGTGTGCGTGTACGGGCCGTCGTCGATACAATCATGATGACGATGACACGGAGACAGACACATATTATGGTCAAATAGAGGAGATACGGGAGCTTGATTATGTAGGATTGAAGGTAGCCTTGTTTCGGTGTAGATGGGTCACCAATGGGAAAAGAGCTGTGAGCAAGGACAAATATGGTTATGTTAGTGTTGATCTGCGGATCTTTGGTTACAAAAATGAACCGTTTGTCTTCGCCAACGATGTTGACCAAGTGTTCTATGTACCTGACATTGCAAAGAAGAACTGGTCTGTGGTTATGCCTGGAAAAAAGATTGTTGGGGTTGAAAATGTTGTTGAGGAGGAGGAATACAACCAGTTTGAGAAAATTCCATCCTTTGACACTTCATATAAGCCCCAACTCTTGGGAACTAACAAAACACCGTACTTGCGAAGCGACCATAGTGAAAAATCAATATACAGAAATCAAGGAAGAAAAAGCAAGCCTGATTTTTGCTGAATCCTTTTTGTAATGCCGGGGGATGTGTCTATTGGTGGAAATGGAATCCGTTTTGTAATATAAAGGATGCAATGTATGGGTGGAATTTCAATCCTTTTTGTAATACATGGGATGTTGTGGAATTTGAATCCTACTTGTAATATATTCCGCCTAAGATACTATATATATTCTATTTATATTTGCTTCAGTTCAGTAACAGGCGTTAATATCAAACAGACGAGGATTAGCCAACCCGCGTCACCTAAGTTATGGGCAAGAGACGAGGATTAACAAACCCGTGTCGCCTTTGTTACGGGCAAGAGACGGGACTAACGAACCCGCGTCGCCTTTGTTATAGGTAAGATATGCGAAATCACGAACAAATTACATCAAAAGAGACACAGATTAGCCAGCCCCCGTCGGCTTGTTCTTCATGCTTTGCAAGTGAGGGTAAATCATACAAAAAATTGTACTGCACAGAGATAATCACACAAGCATGTCTCTTGAGATGCAAACACCGAGATTCACCAAAAGAGACACAAAGATTAGCCAGCCCCCGTTGACTTGTTCTTCTTCATGCTTGCAAGTGAGTAGGTAAATCATACAAAAAATTGTATTGCACAGAGATAATCACACAAGCATGTCTCTTGAGGTGCAAAATCACAAACACATAGATTACGTCATAAGAGACACGGATTAGCTAGCCCCCGTCGGCTTGTTCTTCTTCATGTTTGCAAGTGAGTAGGTAAATCATACAAAAAATTGTACTGCATGGAGATAATCACACAAGCATGTCTCTTGAGATGCAAAATCACACACACATAGATTACATCATAAGAGAAATGGATTAGCCAGCCCCCGTCGTCTTGTTCTTCTTCATGCTTGCAAGTGAGTAGGTAAATCATACAAAAAATTGTACTGCACAGAGATAATCACACAAGCATGTCCCTTCAGATGTAAAATCACACACACACACACAGATTACAGTCATCATTGATACATTAGAAGAAGGTATCACACAAGCATGTCTCTTGAGATGCAAAATCGCACACACACAGATTACAATCATCATTGATACATCAGAAGAAGGTTACAATGTGGCCATATCTTCATGAAAAATTTGGTTTGCAAGAGCCTTCTGAGTGGAGGGAGAAAGCATGGTGGTAGGAAAAATAATAATCCCTCCTCCTGGAGATATGCTCCATCCAGATTCTGGCTTCTTCCTCATCCTACAAGTGAACACAAGAGAAAGATACTAAGAGGGTGGAAACATATCCGTTAAAAAATCCCTCCTCCTGGAGGAGAAGGGGAAAGCGAAAAGAAGCCAAAGTGTGACAGAAAATCTACAGCATGCTTTCCGTCGGCTTGTTCTTCCTGATGCCAGGAGGTTCTGGGCTACCTTCTCCGGATACAGCTCTAAGGAAGGAGTATGTAACAAGGATTCTTCTAGCAGCTGTGTTCGAGGGATGATCAACCCAATCACCCATATCACAAGAATTCTTCTAGCAACTGAGAGATCGAGGAGGAGGACGAAGAGAGAAAAGGAAAAGTTTGCACCCTACAAGATCTATTCTTTGTGCCATAGCTAGATCTAGATATAGAGAAGAAGGAAGCAAGTGACTCACTTTATTGTATCAGAAGAAGGAACCATATAGCTAGATCTAGATCTAGAGAGAAAGGAAGCAACTTGAAGTGAGGAGGACCGATAGGCATCAGTGCCTTTTTATAACAAAAACAAGGAAGGGATAACATCAGTTGTAAAAAAATAGAGAGGAAGGGATAAGATCAAGAGCACAGGAAACAGGAAGATTCCCAAGATGGTCAATGGCGAAACTGTTGCCAGTCAATGGCTGAGAGCAGAGGTAGTGATTCCAATGCAGAATTAAATGATAAGTGGAGTAACCAAACATCATCCCCAATGTACTCACATCCTGAGGAGTCAAACTACATGAAAAAACTACAAACAATTACAAACAAAGAGAGGAAGGGATAAGATCTAGAGCACAAGAAACGGGAAGGTTCCCAAGATCGGTCAATGGGGAAACTGTTGCCAGTCAATGGCTGAGAGCAGAGGCTGTGACTCCAATGTAGAATTAAATGATATGCGAATTAACCAAACATCGTCTCCAATGTAGTATTAAAGGATACTCCGTGGATTATCCAAACGTCGTCTGTAATGGAGATTTAAATGATAACACAGATTACCCAAACGTCGTCTCCATTGCATACTTAAACCGTGTTTGGAAACAAATCTCTTGTATCTTCTCCTTCCAAAACAATTTAGATCCCCTACCCCTTCATCTACCCACGAAAAACAGCAACTGCCTACTCCTCATCGTCACCATTCCCGACCGGAGATGAATAGCATGCCGGGAAGAAGCAGGCGGCACCAACCAGTGTCGCTGCTGGGCCTCCCTCAAGACCTCCGCATTGAGATTGCGGCACACGTCTGTGCATCCTCAGAGCGGCCCTTGGCTGACCTCCGCAACCTATGCGATACGTGCTCGACCACGCGCCGTGTGTGCGGACACAGTGACATCGGCCGGTGTTTGTCGATAGAGGGGATACGAGCTGAGATTCCTTGGGTGCAGGACCCCACCGCTTACAAAGCATTCCTTGCTATGTGGACCGGTCTCGGGAATCCGGAGGCTTGCTTCTTCTCCGGGATCAAAGCCGTCTTCATGGAAAACAGGGGATGCAATGATCTCCGGCGCGCCGCCGAGGGTGGGCATGATGCGGCAGCCTATCTATACGCCATCTTGCTCTACAGAGACAATGGCAGTGCCGCCGCCGATGACACCATGAAGCGGTACATGAAGCAGGTCGCGGGCGGCGGCAGTACGACGTCGAGATGGCCGAGCAACGAGGGGTGTCTACCCTTGCGCGAGAAGGCCGCGTGTGCGACTTTGTGCATTTGGGGTGAACCGCTGCCGCCTCCGGCACAGGTGCGCGGAGATCAGCCGTGCGTAGGGAACAGTGGCGGCTGCGGCGTGGATAAAGGATGGCTTTGAATTTCTCTGTTTTGCAGCGAAGACTGTAGGCTGCGCTGCGAAATGGTGAAGTTTGAACGAAGTATTGGAATAGGAAATTAGTAGTAGATTTTCTTTTGTATGATGCTCGAATTATCTGTGTAAAATTTTGGAGAGCAGCAAATCTGACGCGGGTTATCAGACCCGTGTCGCTAATGATTGTGGGGCCTAGTTCTATTCAAATGAAGAATAATTCCCATTTCTCCTTTTAATCTGCAATCAAATGTTGTAACAAGTATTTGTTTGTTGTTATTAGTTGAAATTTGATATTTTTGTTCTAAATTTTTTCTAAAATCACCATTTTTTCATTAATTACATTGTTAAGTGTACATCCGTTTGTTGAATAATGTTTATATGCCTTATTTTGTTCTTTGTAAGTACAACATACAAATAATATTTGTTATACACAACCATTAGTGATGAAACTTTACATTTCGTAAGCTTAAGGTGAAACCGGGTTTTGTTAAGTTTGAACATGTTGCAAAGTGTGGAAAACTTTAATGTTCAAGCAAACATTCTAGGAAACTATGTGAGAAATGTAGACATTTGTACACAAGTATATTATTCCTTCATCGATACCATTTGAAGTTCCGAAGACAAGTTTAGATACCCAAATTATGTTGTCAAGTCAATTTGTAGATTTTTTAGAGCAAATTTGATGTTATTAGAATTATTATATAATTACCATGGGGTATAAATACGAAATATATGAATTTTGGGCACATAAATGTGACAGTTGATATTTTATTTTAAATACAAAATGTCTAAATAATTTTATTGTATTTTTATGATTTCTTAGGTGCTGTTTTATGGGCTCTAATAATTTAGAGAAGCAAGTTTCAATTCAAAAACAATAGTGGCGGGCCCGCGTGTCAGCTTGAGCAGCCAATATAAAAAAGATAATCGTTGCCTGCCCGCCCGGACCCAATTGCCAACAAATGCGATGCGGGTTCACTAACAATCATCGCCTTTGACATTGGCCCACTCGTCAGCGTCAGTAGGCAAACAGTGCGTGGGCTGCTCAAAATTTGAGGACCATGTGTGGTTCGAGGACTGGTGGATGGTCGCTTCCTGGTGTGATGAGTGATTGATAACGTTGTGTGGACTGATTCTTGTCTAAGTATTACAGGTACAGGTTGCGGCTTGACTAGTGTTGGTGTAGGTGAAGAACAAGCGCGAAAGGTCATTGCCGGTATGGCCTCCAGGTGTGGAGAAGACAAGTAGTCTTTGTTCGAGGGACCCGGTGACCAGCGGGGTCAAGTGCGGGCCACATGGTGGCTAGAACAGCAAGATGAAGTCATGGAAGGTTTCTTGGTTGAGCCTCAAAACCAAGGTCGAGCCGGGACTACGTGGGAGACGAGCCATGAGTGGCGATTGGCAGAGGCTACATCGAGTTCGCGGGGTTTTCGGTGGTTCACCAGAAAACCATTGGGTTCCTTGGTTGATCAACAAAGACAAGACCAAAGAACCGAAGATGGAGGTGCAACAGCATTGGACCGGTCTGACCGGTGGGTACAGGTTTGACCGGTGAGGAGCACCGGTTTGACCGATGTGCAACGACGCAGTCCGGAGACTTCGAAGCGGAGGACACACGTCGGGATCGCAAGGCTTGCGTCGAGGCTAAGCAAGTTTGCGGCCGCTGGACATCTGTCCGATGGAGCGATGGCAAAGATTTCCGAATTCGCCCTCGAGGGGCATGTATCCCTAATTAGCTAGTATGGGCATTTTAGACTTTCGGTTGCCTCCATATAACCTAAGAGGTGAGAGGATGGTAGCCAACTCTTGGAACCTTATCTCATTCGGTTTTCCTATTTCCCTTCCTATTTTCCCTAGGATTTCTGTAGGACTAGCATTAGAGCTTCATGGTGAGATCTTGTGAGAGGAAGGATGATCGGGCGGCAAGCTAGACCTTGTATGAACCTCTTTGTGATGTATAGATGATTCGGAGATTTTCAGAGCCCTTTCTTGGCGATTTTCTTGTAGTGATTTTGAAGCCTTTCTCTTTGGGATTTGGTGGGGGATGTATGTATGAACCCTTCGTGGTTCTTTTCCCTTTGATTCCCCTCCCAAATCCGTGAGAAAAGGGGCTTGATTTTAGGGTTTTCCATGCTCTAGGGTTAGAGGTGTTCTTCGTAGGATTTCTTTGATTCCTATCGATTTAGCAAGTTTAAGTGTACCAAATCTTGACTATGGAGTAACCATGAGGTGTTCCTCCTATCCCCCAAAATCTTGTGAAAATCTGTGGAGCGATTCAGGAGATCCGGAGTTGGATCTGGGGGAGTTGACCCGTAGGTGTTATTCATCCCGAGAGCTCAGGTAACACCGGTCTGACCGGTTCCTCTCACCGGTCTGACCGGTGCAGACTCCTGTTGAGTTTTGCTCGGGTGAACGTCTGGGTGAGTTTGTTGTTGTCCCGTGTTGCTGTTGTTTCAAGTTTGGGTAAGTTTGGAGCTCGGTAAGCCTGTTTGGTAGATTTGGGGTTTTCTGGCTTGAACCGGTTTGACCTGTGAGCTACATCGGGCTGACCAGTGTAGGGGCCTTTCTGTGGAAGTTCCCAAGTTTTTCCAGCAGGGTCCGGTTTGACCGGTGGTGCTCACCGGCCTGACCGGTGTAGGTTAGTGAGACTCGAGTTGGTGTTCCACTACGTTCTCGAGTCCGTGAAGTTGGTTGTTGGTTCCTAGGGCCAATAGCACTCCAGTGGCTTTATGGTCTTGGCCAACTTGGGTAGTGAGTTGGAGACGTGTGTTGGAAGCCATGTTCATGTTGTTGGAGCCTTTATCTCCTTCGAGAAGAATTTTTATCGGCTCCCATTCACTCCCCCCTCTTTGGTTCGCTGTTTCGGTCCTTCAAGTGGTATCAGAGCCGGTTATGGGTCTTGATTTACTCTAACCAGTCTAAGATCCAAGGATGGCGTACCAGGAATGGTGTTCGGGTCCTCCACACTTCGATGGCAAAAACTACCAGATGCAGAGTAAGCGGATGACGACGTTCCTCCGTGGAAAGGGTCATATCCTTTGGGATGTCATGGTGGACACAGGTTATGTCCAACTGATGAACTTCCTTGCTCCAGGATCGAGGGACATGTTTAATGCCAAAAACAAGGCGGTCGACTACGTGTTTCGTGCTCTGTGCCAATCCAAATCCGATCGGGTGCATACGGAGAACTTGGCTTGTAGAATCTAGTCGGTGTTGAAGGAAGCTCATGTTGGAAATGCTCAGGTTTAGGCTCGGATGTATGCGACTTACCGGAGAGAGTATGAGAATTTCACTCATATCCCCGGTGAGTCCATCGATGCCTTGTTTTAGAGGTTCACAGAAAGGGCCAATGTGGACGTGCTCCCGTACGATGATCATGATAGAGCCATCAAGCTCTTACACTCGTTGGATCGTACGGTTTGGGGCACAAAGTTAGATGCCATTGTGGAGTCTGAGAAGTATGATTCCCTGACGATGAACGAGCTATTCTCGAAGATAAAGTTTACTGAGGTGGATCGGAGCATGACAACCAAGATTGAGGGCTCGACTGACTCTCATAATCTTGCCCTCATCGGTGGCTCGAAAGGAAAGTCTAATGCTAACCCATCCGCCAGGATGTTCACCTTGTCCTCTTTAATGTCTGTGCCAGATGAGGAGTTCGACATGCTTGGATAGGACGAGCTGGCGCTGCTGACCAGGCGATTCAAGAAGGTGCACGAGAACCGGGTGAACATGAGGAGGAACACGAGGACATGCTTCCAGTGCGGCAAGCCGGGACACTTCGTCGCCGACTGCCCCAAGAAGGTCGAGAACAAGGACAACTACAAGCACAAGTCGAAGGCGGATGGCAAGTACCGATCAAGGTGTGACCACAAGCACAAGCACAAGAGCAAGCACAAGGACGAGCGACGATCGAGGAAGAAGGATGGCCAAGGCAAGGCCCGAGAAATGGTTGGAGCAAGCGACGTAGACTCTAGTTCTGCATACTCCACCTTGAGCTCGAGTAGCAGTGAAGATGAAGGTGTTCGGAGCAAGGGCAGGAAGCCATCCAAGAACCTGAGTGGGCTGAGCTGCTTCGCTAGAGATGGCTTCTGCACCATGGCGCTTAGCTCCGGCAGCAAGAAGAGCAACTAGAGCGACTCGGACTCTGACTCCGATGACGAGGTGCGTGATGAACTTCCCTTCTTGCGTCAGGAGAATGAACGGCTTGGCTTGTTCCTTGATGACCATGATGATATGCTAAGAGAGGCTAAGAAGATGAGGAAAGAACTTAGGGCTTCGCTTGAGGATGCTAGGACTAGAGTGGCTGAGTTAAAAACACAGAACCTAGATGCTAAGCTTGAGATTGATTCGCTTAAAGCTTCACCTGTTGTTTCTAATGAAGTTGAATGTGCTAATTGTCCTATTTTCTAGCTGATCTTGCTACGTTTAAGGAAAAGCATGCCTACAAGCGTGAGGAACTAGATGAGCTTAGGGTTGAAGTGGCTGAGCTTAAGTCTAGATCTACTTTGCTAGGTGCTTGCACTTCTTGCCCTGTTTTGCATGGAAAAATTGATGAGATGCATGCTTACATTGTTCCTCTTGAGGCTAAGCTGAAAGCACCTATTCCTACTTCTTGCTCTACCTGTGAGTTGCATGCTTTGAAGAATCTGGAACTCGCACATTATGTGGATCGCTTGCAGGATTAGAATGATGACTTGAGAAAAATGATGGGTTGGTTGTCGGGGCACGAACCGCAACTTAGGATGATGATAGAGGCATACAAGCGCTATGATGGGCAAGCACTTGGCTCATAAAAGATTGGACAGTGCGGTGGTGAGGGAGAAGAGAAAATTGGTGATATCCAAGCTCCACCAAAAACCTACCACAAATATGCCTATGTTGCTAAGCCCAACCCAAAAAGAAACAAACTTGACACCCTCCCATATTCCCTCGACCCACAGATGATTTCCAAAAGCCTATCAAGTTCAAGAGCACTTTCGGGAATGTGTTCTTTGGGAAAGAGGGTGAGAAACCGAGTGAGGATAAACCAGTTGAGAAGCCGAGTGGAAAGAAACAAAATGAACAGCCCCATCCTAAGCCCATAAGGTTTCATTGTGGCTATTGTGGGAGAGATGGCCACATAGATTAGTTTTGCTTCAAGAGGAGGCGTGAGGAGAGAATGGAGATGGAGTGGGTTAACAAGGACAAGTACCACCCTCCCAATGGTGTACTTGAGCCTCGTGTGTAGATGCCAGGGCCAAGGCGAGTGTGAGGTCAGTTCCGGCTTGGGGAGAGCGAAAGGCTGCAGGAGGTGTTGCTGATCGGACTACACTGGTCAGACCGGTGCGCCACACCGGTCAGACCGGTGCTGGTCTAGGCAAACAGGGGCTGAGTTTTGTGCCCGTAATGAGTCTCAGTTTGGTTCAAGAGGTTTTGGTTCTGGTGGTTGGTCTGGAGTGTTTGCAGGTGGTCAGTTTGCTAGGCGTTCTCCCTCTCATGTTCAATACGGGGATGGGAGGAGTCGTAGTTTTGAGATGGAGAGGAGGAATGGTCCACGGTATTCCTTTCGTGGTTTTGATCCTCCTCCAGTTAGAGAGGGTTGGTTCCCTCATAGTGGTTACTGTGGTGGTGTTTGTGGAGGTAGCTTTGATAGGAGGAATGTTTTGGATTGTGCTAACCCCGCTTTGGAGCAAATGGCCCAGCACTGGTTTTACTCTTTTGGTACTAACCCCAATGCTGAGTCGTTTGTTCACTCATGTGCTTGTTTTTGAATTTCAGGTGGGAGACTTGAAGAACATTTGGTTGTTTGACTCTGGTTGCTCGAGGCATATGACCAGAGACAAGGGGTGGTTCTCAAGTCTCGTCCCGGTGGTGACAAAGAGGTACATCACCTTTGGCGACAATGTGTGAGGGTGTGTGCTGTCAGAAGGTGAGATTAAAGTGAGTGACAAGATCACTCTCAGGCATGTTGCTCTTGTTCAATCGCTTGGATACAATTTGCTTTTTGTGTCCCAGCTATTAGATGAGGGCTTTGAGGTGTTGTTTTTGGCCTGGTGGTTCTCGGATTTTGGATTCTCGAGGGGACCTTGTCTGTATGGTCGTTCCCGAGGGTCATGTGTTTTGAGCTGATTTTTCTCAGTCTTCTAGTGTTGAGCGTTGCTTCTTGGCTGGTTCTTCAAGTGAGTTGTGTAAGTGGCATAGGAACTTGGGTAACTTGAGCTTTGACCTTTTGTCTCGCTTGAGTAAACTCAATTTGGTCCGAGGATTTCCACGGTTGAGGTTTGAGAAAGAGTTGGTTTGTGCGCTGTGTAGGCATGCCAAGATGGTAGCCTCTTCTCACCCACCTCTCAACGATGTGATGACGGAGGTTCCATGTGAGCTGCTCCATATGAACCTTGTTGGCCCAGCTCGTCTGCGATCTGTGGGTGGGAAGTGGTACGTCCTTGTTGTGGTGGACGACTACTCTCAGTATGCGTGGGTGTTCTTTCTTGAGGATAAAGGGGAGACGTTTGATTTTGTTCAAGATCTTGTCTTGAGGTTGAGGAACGAGAGGCACAGAGATGCCATACGAGCGATCCGTAGTGACAATGGCTCGCAATTCAGAAATTCTCACTTCGAAATCTTTTGCCATGACTTGGGTCTTGAACACCAGTTTTCGAGTCCGTATACGCCTCCTTAGAATGGTGTTGTGGAAAGGAAAAACAGAACCTTGTGTGAGATGGCTCGGACGATGCTCGATAAGCATAGGACTTCGAGAAGGTTCTGGGCTGAGACGGTGAATACAGCGTGCTATGTTTCAAACAGGATCTACCTCAGAGTGCATAAGAAGAAAACCTTTTACGAGTTGATGCATGGTCACACACCCAAGGTGAGTCACTTCCATGTCTTTGGTTGCAAGTGCTTTATCCTTAAGAAAGGGAAGAAGTTGGACAAGTTTGAGGCTAGGTCAGTCGATGGTTTTTTCTTTGGTTATGCATCTCACTCTAGAGCATATCGTGTGCTCAATCTTGAAACTAACCAAATTGTGGAGACTTGTGAGGTAATCTTCGACGAGACACAATCACATAGTCAGCTTGTTTTTGAGTGTGCAGGTGACGATGAACTTGGCGAGGAGATCTTTCAGGAGTAGGAGCATGACATGGAGATGATGAAGATGGTGGAATGGTGCCTCCGGCTGAGCATGTACCTACTACTTCGACAACGGTGATGGACGGCCCCTCTCCCACACCTACGACGACAAACCAAGATCAAGGAGAAGCTACTGTTGAGGGGGAGGTAGCATCAAGGCAAGAACCGCCCCGGTGAGTACAAGTGGACCACCCAGCTTCAAGGATCATCAGTGACATAAATGAACATACTACACTGTCAAGGGTTCAGAACAATTCTCATTTTGCTCATGTTGCTTTTGTTGCCACTTTTGAGCCCAAAGACATTGGACACACACTATCTGATCATATTTGGGTAAATTCGATGCATGAGGAGTTGGAAAAATTTGAGAGGAATCAAGTGTAGGAATTGGTTGACCCTCCCCCAGGGTGTAAGCCAATTGGGACAAAATGGGTGTGGAAGAATAAAGAGGGAGAGAAAGATGAAGTGGTGAGAAACAAGTCAAGGCTTGTTGCTCCAGGGGTATAGTCAGAAAGAGGGGATCGACTACGAGGAGACCTTTGATCCCGTAGCTCATTTAGAGGCGATCATGATCCTTCTAGCCTTTTCCGTGGCTAAAGGGTTCAAGTTATACCAGATGGATGTAAAGAGTGCCTTCTTGAATGGTGTGTTGGAGGAAGAAGTGTTTGTGAGGCAGCCACTAGGGTTTGAGAGCGAGAAGTACCCCCACCATGTGTACAAGTTGAGGAAGGTGCTGTATGGGTTGAAGCAGGCGCCTAGAGCTTGGTACGGTAGGTTGAGGGGGTTCCTGTTTGAGAGAGGGTTTGAGATGGGGAAGGTCGATCAGACCTTGTTTCTCCTCAGGCAGGGCAGAGATATCCTGGTTGTGCAGGTGTTCGTGGATGATATTGTCTTTGGTGGCTCGTCTATCTCTCTTGTTGCAAGGTGTGCAGATGATATGAGCAGGGAATTTTAGGTGAGCATGATGGGTGAGTTGCAATTCTTCCTCAGGCTACGAATCAAGCAATCAAAGGAAGGAACCTTTGTGCACCAAGCTAAGTACAATAAGGACATTGTGAGGAAGTTCAAGATGGAGGACTCCAAGGCCATGGCGACGCGAGTATGACTACAACTCTTGATGTGGATGAGGAAGGTGAATATATGGACCAGAAGGAGTATCAGAGCATGATCAAAGTTACTCCTCTACTTGACGGCGACAAGGCCGGACATCCAGTTCTCCGTATGTTCAAGCGTCTCCAAGGACTTCGCATCGGCAAGCGGTCAAGTACATATTCAGGTACTTGCGTCACACTCCCAACTTCGTCCTTTGGTATTCTGCATCTTCTTCTTTGGCGCTTCATGGTTTTTCAGACGCGGATTTTGCCAGTTGTCAGTTGGATAGGAAGTCCACTTCTGGGACTTGGCAGTTTTTTAGATCTTCTTTGGTGTCTTGGTCTTCCTGCAAACAATCGAGTGTTGCTCAATCTACTACCAAGGAAAAGTATGTTGCCACAACTATTTGTTGCTCTCAACTTCTTTGGATCACATACACCATGAGTGACTTTGGTGAGGAGTATACCCATGTCCCACGTCAATGTGATAGCACAAGTGCCATAAGTGTTGCAAAGAACCCAGTGCTCCATTCCAAAACCAAGCACATAGAACTGAGGTATCATTTTCTGAGAGATAACGTAGAGAAAGGGAAGATAGCTTTGATCCATGTACCAACACATGACCAACTAGCTGATATTTTCAGCAAACCCCTAGATCAAGCAACTTTCACTCGTTTGCGGGGGAAGCTTGGTGTTTGTTTGATTTCTTGAGTTGGGTGTGTGGGAGCTCCTTTGTAGCATATGCATAGCTTTCCTTTATGCATTTCATGCATTTGGCATTGCATTTGTATCATGATGTATAGTCATCTTTATACGATAGCTTGCATGCATTTTGTATAATATGCTTGTGTAGGAAAAGCTTCTTCTATATACAATGTTCACCATGGTATGCTATTTATGTTCTTGTGAGCTAGCTTGGTATGATATGATTAGTTTGGCTTAGCTCTTGACAATCTTGGTTTATATCCATGGTTGATGGCTATGTCTTTGAAAAATGTCATATGTATGCTCTCTTGTGAGTAAATGCCTTTATATGATCTTGACATGTTTTGATGGTTTAGATATGCTTAATTTGTGGTTGGATAGCTTATTTTGATCATATGGGGCCAAAGGCTCATTTGCCATCATGAACATTTAGCCCCCATGCTTTATCTTGTGGAGGGGCATAAGTTCCTTTTTATCGCAAAGACATTTCATGTACCAAATATGAATCTGAAAATGAAATGTAAATTGCTTGGAAAATGTGCTCCCATGTCATATGTGCTAAATTTAATTTGCTTTGGGTGCTAAACCGTTGCATGATGCCTACCAATGAGAAGTCTCAAATATAGAAGTAAGCACAAGGCTCGGTGGCTTTGACAAGACATGAGGTGCTCGTGGGTGTTTGTGATGGTCTTATGATTAGAATGGTTGTCCTAGCATGAAGTTTGTGTGGCTTTGCCATTTTGACATGTTTTGCTCATGTTTAGGACTTTGCTCATGAGAGGGTAAATTTTCGCAAAATTGCTCAATTCCATCTTAGCTTCATCCAATGGTTGTGAAACTTAGTGATCATGAAGTTGATGTCATTACGAAGCTATAGAGTATCTAATTTGCTCATTTGGACATGTGTAGCATCCTATGTTGAATTTTGTCTATTTGAGAAGCTCTAGGTTGCATTTTTTGCATTTTTGGCTTGATTCATGCATTGTCAACAAGGGGAAAAAGTTTGACCTTGGATTGGCTTGCTGCACACATTTAGAAGGTTTCCAAGTGGTTTTGAGCTATTTTTGAGCCCGGGCAGTTTCAAAGGTGGCATCGGCCTGACCGGTGAAGGGCATCGGTCTTACCGGTGCAATTCTAGGTGCTGAGCGATCTTGTCCACCGGTCTGACCGGTGAGGGTGACCGGTTTGACCGGTCAGAGCTGAGCTATTGCAGCTGCTCTGTTTCATGAAGTGGTTCACATGCATTCATCCAGGGGGAGTTGCATTGGTTCAGGGGGAGCTTGCATGTGTGCGGGGGGGAGCTTTTTGTGGTTTCGAGCTTTGGTTTGGTGGGTTGTGCTCTTTGCTTGAGCATAGTTTTGTCTCGGATGTGTCAAGCCGTTGCCCTTTCCTAAGGGGTCCGAGACTTGTCTAATTCAAGTGATCTTTCTCTTTGTCTTTCTTTGGCTTTCGATCGTTTGTTGGAGTTTCTTTTTATTAATTTCTTTTCTTTTCTTTTCTCTCGGGTTACTATATGTGTCTGTTGTCAATGCACTCATCAAGGGGGAGATTGAGGACCATGTGTGGTTCGAGGACCGGTGGATGGTCGGTTCCAGGTGTGATGAGTGATTGATAATGTTGTGTGGACTGATTCTTAGCTAAGTATTGCAAGTGCAGGTTGCGGCTTTACTGGTGTTGGAGCAGGGTTTGAGATGGGGAAGGTCGATCAGACCTTGTTTCTCCTCAGGCAGGGCAGAGATATCCTGGTTGTGCAGGTGTACGTGGATGATATTGTCTTTGGTGGCTCGTCTATCTCTCTTGTTGCAAGGTGTGCAGATGATATGAGCAGGGAATTTTAGGTGAGCATGATGGGTGAGTTGCAATTCTTCCTCAGGCTACGAATCAAGCAATCAAAGGAAGGAACCTTTGTGCACCAAGCTAAGTACAATAAGGACATTGTGAGGAAGTTCAAGATGGAGGACTCCAAGGCCATGGCGACGCGAGTATGACTACAACTCTTGATGTGGATGAGGAAGGTGAATATATGGACCAGAAGGAGTATCAGAGCATGATCAGGTTACTCCTCTACTTGACGGCGACAAGGCCGGACATCCAGTTCTCCGTATGTTCAAGCGTCTCCAAGGACTTCGCATCGGCAAGCGGTCAAGTACATATTCAGGTACTTGCGTCACACTCCCAACTTCGTCCTTTGGTATTCTGCATCTTCTTCTTTGGCGCTTCATGGTTTTTCAGACGCGGATTTTGCCAGTTGTCGGTTGGATAGGAAGTCCACTTCTGGGACTTGGCAGTTTTTTAGATCTTCTTTGGTGTCTTGGTCTTCCTGCAAACAATCGAGTGTTGCTCAATCTACTACCAAGGAAAAGTATGTTGCCACAACTATTTGTTGCTCTCAACTTCTTTGGATCACATACACCATGAGTGACTTTGGTGAGGAGTATACCCATGTCCCACGTCAATGTGATAGCACAAGTGCCATAAGTGTTGCAAAGAACCCAGTGCTCCATTCCAAAACCAAGCACATAGAACTGAGGTATCATTTTCTGAGAGATAACGTAGAGAAAGGGAAGATAGCTTTGATCCATGTACCAACACATGACCAACTAGCTGATATTTTCAGCAAACCCCTAGATCAAGCAACTTTCACTCGTTTGCGGGGGGAGCTTGGTGTTTGTTTGATTTCTTGAGTTGGGTGTGTGGGAGCTCCTTTGTAGCATATGCATAGCTTTCCTTTTATGCATTTCATGCATTTGGCATTGCATTTGTATCATGATGTATAGTCATCTTTATACGATAGCTTGCATGCATTTTGTATAATATGCTTGTGTAGGAAAAGCTTCTTCTATATACAATGTTCACTATGGTATGCTATTTATGTTCTTGTGAGCTAGCTTGGTATGATATGATTAGTTTGGCTTAGCTCTTGACAATCTTGGTTTATATCCATGGTTGATGGCTATGTCTTTGAAAAATGTCATATGTATGCTCTCTTGTGAGTAAATGCCTTTATATGATCTTGACATGTTTTGATGGTTTAGATATGCTTAATTTGTGGTTGGATAGCTTATTTTGATCATATGGGGCCAAAGGCTCATTTGCCATCATGAACGTTTAGCCCCCATGCTTTATCTTGTGGAGGGGCATAAGTTCCTTTTTATCGCAAAGACATTTCATGTACCAAATATGAATCTGAAAATGAAATGTAAATTGCTTGGAAAATGTGCTCCCATGTCATATGTGCTAAATTTAATTTGCTTTGGGTGCTAAACCGTTGCATGATGCCTACCAAGGAGAAGTCTCAAATATAGAAGTAAGCACAAGGCTCGGTGGCTTTGACAAGACATGAGGTGCTCGTGGGTGTTTGTGATGGTCTTATGATTAGAATGGTTGTCCTAGCATGAAGTTTGTGTGGCTTTGCCATTTTGACATGTTTTGCTCATGTTTAGGACTTTGCTCATGAGAGGGTAAATTTTCGCAAAATTGCTCAATTCCATCTTAGCTTCATCCAATGGTTGTGAAACTTAGTGATCATGAAGTTGATGTCATTACGAAGCTATAGAGTATCTAATTTGCTCATTTGGACATGTGTAGCATCCTATGTTGAATTTTGTCTATTTGAGAAGCTCTAGGTTGCATTTTTTGCATTTTTGGCTTGATTCATGCATTGTCAACAAGGGGAAAAAGTTTGACCTTGGATTGGCTTGCTGCACACATTTAGAAGGTTTCCAAGTGGTTTTGAGCTATTTTTGAGCCCGGGCAGTTTCAAAGGTGGCATCGGCCTGACCGGTGAAGGGCATCGGTCTTACCGGTGCAATTCTAGGTGCTGAGCGATCTTGTCCACCGGTCTGACCGGTGAGGGTGACCGGTTTGACCGGTCAGAGCTGAGCTATTGCAGCTGCTCTGTTTCATGAAGTGGTTCACATGCATTCATCCAGGGGGAGTTGCATTGGTTCAGGGGGAGCTTGCATGTGTGCAGGGGGAGCTTTTTGTGGTTTCGAGCTTTGGTTTGGTGGGTTGTGCTCTTTGCTTGAGCATAGTTTTGTCTCGGATGTGTCAAGCCGTTGCCCTTTCCTAAGGGGTCCGAGACTTGTCTAATTCAAGTGATCTTTCTCTTTGTCTTTCTTTGGCTTTCGATCGTTTGTTGGAGTTTCTTTTTATTAATTTCTTTTCTTTTCTTTTCTCTCGGGTTACTATATGTGTCTGTTGTCAATGCACTCATCAAGGGGGAGATTGAGGACCATGTGTGGTTCGAGGACCGGTGGATGGTCGGTTCCAGGTGTGATGAGTGATTGATAATGTTGTGTGGACTGATTCTTAGCTAAGTATTACAAGTGCAGGTTGCGGCTTTACTGGTGTTGGAGCAGGTGAAGAACAAGCGCGAAAGGTCGTTGCTGGTAAGGCCTCCAGGTGTGAAGAAGACAAGTAGGCTTCGTTTGAGGGACCCGGTGTCCAGCGGGGTCAAGTGCGGGCCGCATGGTGGCAAGAATAGCAAGATGAAGTCATGGACGGTTTCTTGGTTGAGCCTCAAAAACATGGTCGAGCCGGGACTATGTAGGAGCCGAGTCATGAGTGGTGATTGGCGGAGGCTACACCGAGTTCGCGGGGTTTCCGGTGGTTCGCCAGAAAACCACTGGGTTCCTTGGTTGCTCCACAAAGCCAAGACCGAAGAACTGAAGACGGAGGTGCAGCAGCATCGGACCGGTCTGACCGGTGGGTACCAGTCTGACTGGTGGGTACCGGTCTGACCGGTGTCCAACGACGCAGTCCGGAGACTTCGAAGCAGAGGACACGTGTCGAGATCGCAAGACTTGCGTCAAGGCTAAGCAAGTTTGCGGTCGCTGGGCATCCGTTCGATGGAGCTATGAGAAAGATTTCCGATTTCGCCCTCGAGGGGCATGTATCCCTAATCAGCTAGTAAGGGCATTTTAGACTTTCGGTTTGTCGTATGGACCTCCCTGGGCCCACTACCTCGGTGGGTACCAGGACCGACTACTCGGTGGGCCCCTGGGACTACCCGGCTTGCGCTACACGGCATCTAGAGGCGTGGAGCACAAGGACTGCAGAGGAGTAGTACTCGGTTAGGAAGCTGTACATGTCCCGCACTGTATGGAAGGCTCCTAGACATACTCGACTAGTACTCTCTCCCTACTCCGACCTGTAACCCTGCCTCCCGGACTATATAAGGCGAGGCAGGGACCGATCTCTAGCATCCAATCTCATCTCATACAACCCACGGCACACTATTGCACCATCTTGTAATCGTGCCCAATCAATCCAGAGCTACGCAGCATACAGGACGTAGGGTATTACGCACCTCGCGGCCCGAACCTGTCTAAATTGTGTGCCACGTGTCTCTTCCTTCGAGTTACCGATCTCGGCGAGGCCACATTCATCTACTTCGGGTACTCCCCTTAGTAGGTTGCCGGTCTAAAACACCGACAGCTGGCGCGCCAGGTAGGGGATCTCGCTCGAGATCACATGGCGAACTCGACGGCTCCTGTCTACTTCAAGCCAACCGTCGCCTTCAACCGAGGCGACACCTTCGTGTTCGGCGCCTGGGTCTGCACTGCTGACGGCGCGGGCTCCTTCCAGTGCCGCCTAACCATGCAGCCCAACCCGAAGACAGGCCTCGTGACGCTTCCTGAAGTCGTCACAGGCGAACTCGCCGGCAAATTCGGCGAAATTTCGCTTTTCAACCACCACGCTGACTTCGAGCTCGAGACCGCTTCCAACTCGAACTCGACGTTGCCATGGGCCATCGCATGCGAGCCGGCTGGTCAGCCATCGCAGGCGGTCCCCTCACCTCACGAGCGCTCCGCGCGTGGCCCCCGCACCCTCGCCGGGCCCGCACGGGGGCTCCCACTTCGCGCCGGGCCGGCAAGGAGCCCGTACCCGAGTGCAACTCGGACTCCGACGCCACCCCCGATCGCGCTTCGGACTCCAGCCCTCTCTCCGAGTTCTACTCGAACCCGGACTACGAGTTCGACTTCGGGTCGGACCCTGAGGAGCCCGAGTCCGAGGACAACTCCACCGAGCTTCCCTTGTCAGGGCCAGCCTCTGGGCTGGTTATAACATCCACGCCGGCCGGGAGATACGTCTACTGGCCAGACCGCAAACCTGCTGACCTGATAAAGGGAGACTCACGCTACGTCGCCTACATCGACTCGCTACCGTTCCAGGAGGGAAAACCGCTAGCCCGGGCTGACTCAAGCACACCAACTGAGGTGGCACCCTCTGAGTCCAGCCTTGGCACCCCCGATCGCCAAGTCTTCATGGCTACCGGCAACACCCCAGGGCCTTCAGGCACGGCTCAGGACAAGTACCTGGAAGACATCTCCTCCGATGAGCTCTCTGCTTATGCTCCATCGAACGAGAACCCTGCAGACAGAGACGCTCGACGTGAGCGTAACCGGAAGTGCAGCGAACGTCGCCGGCGCCTCCGCGACAACTTCCCCGTCCGCAACCTTGCGGAATCTCTCGAGGCGGTCGAGAGCAGAGTACACACCACCCCTGAGCAATGCCTCATGTCGATCACAGCGATCGCACGCCAGGCTCATGGCATACGCGCTGGAGAGGTCATCGCCAAGCTCGCTGAAGACGCCTACTTCATGCGGGTCGACAACAGAGTCAACCAACCTCCTCCAGCCAGACACCGCGACAAAGAAGCCACAAGTCGCAGCGCCAACAACGGTCCTAACCGTACTCGAGCTGACCTCCCAGCCGAGCCAAATCATCGTCGCTCCAACGCCGGCGGACCCTCACAGCGCGACCACAGCAACCGAGAAGTTGTCCCTCACCGCGCTCCGGCCGGCGGGGGCGGCAATGATCCCGACGGCGGCGGCGGCGACGGCGGAAGCTCCAACCATGGGGCCAACGGGGAGGGCGGAGGCGGCGGCGGTCGCGGCGGCGGGGCCACGCGAACGACCACGCCTGCGGTGCCTCTCGGGCGGCTACGATGCCCGCCAGAAGATTGAAGAGCTGCGGCGGAAGAAGTCGACCACCGCAGCTGAGGGCGACGGCTTCCCCGCCTTCTCACCTCGACTTCGCAACTTGCTCCTCCCCGACAAGTTCAAGCCTTTGGGGATCACCAAGTACGATGCGAAGCAGATCCCATCCGGTGGCTCGGTGCTACGCCCTCTCCATCGAGAACGGCGGCGGCAACGGCGACACCAAGTGCCTCTACTTCCCCTTCGCCCGGACCAAGCACCACTCACTTGGCTCGAGTCGCCGGATAAGCACTCGATCGACAAGTGGGACCAGCCGAAGGAGAGCGGTTCACAAGCAACTTCGCGGGCGCCATGGGCCGATCGGGTACTCGCATGGACCTGGCCATGATCAAGCAGGAACAAGGCGAGACCCTCCGCAAGTACATGCGCCGCTTTTTCGACAAGCGCGCTACCGTCGTCGACGTCACCGACAAGGAGGTCATCGACCTCTTCCAAGATGGTCTCTATCACCGTTGCACCTTTGAAGACTTCGGTCGTCGCCGCCCCAGGTCCATCCCCCACCTCAAGGACATGATCACGTCCTGGGCGGATGAAGAAGACAAGGCCAATGCCAAATACGACGCCATCCGCGGCAAGGCCAAGTAGAACCAGGGCGGCGGCAGCGGCAGCAACGCAAACCAAGGCGGCCGCAACAATAACAACAACTACTCGGGTCCCAACCGCAAGCGCAAGCCAGACAACACTGTCGCGGCTATCCAGCGCCCTGCGAAAGGGAACTCGAAGAAGAACTCCGGCGGCTTCAAAGACCTGCTGAAGGAGAAGTGCCCGTGGCATCCAAACGGCAACCACACCACCGAGCAGGGCTACCAACTTAGGCATGCACTCAAGGATGCGCCAGAGCCACCGCACCCTCATGACCAAAAGGGCAAGAAGAAGGACGGCGACAACAACGACTTCCAGGAGCCAGACAAAACCGTCAACGTCCTCTTCGGCGGATTGCCCAGCAGGCGGAAGCAGAAGGCTACCCGTCGTGAAGTCATGTCCATCGAGCCAGCGGTCCCGACCCGTCTCAGGTGGTCGGAGGTACCCATCACCTTCTCTCGTGCGGATCAATGGACCAGCTTTTCTGAACCAGGACAGTTCCCCCTTGTGCTGAAGCCAGTGGTGGCGGGCTCCAAACTCAACAAGGTGCTCATCGACGGTGGAAGCGGGCTCAACGTCCTCTTCACCAAGATCTTGAAGAAAATGAAGCTCGACATCACTCATATGCTCACCAAGAGCAACACGCCCTTCTACGGCATCGTCCCCGGCAACGCGGCTATTCCACTGGGCTCAGTGGTCCTGCAGTTACCTTCGGGGCGTCTCGGGACAACTACCGTACCGAGTACATCAAGTTCGAGGTCGCGGACTTTGAGACCTCTTACCACGCCATCCTCGGCAGACCGGCCATCGCCAAGTTCATGGCGGTGCCCCACTACACCTACTTGGTACTCAAAATGCCAAGCCCAGCTGGTGTACTCTCCCTCCAAGGGGACTTGAAGATCTCCCACGACTGCGACACAGAAGCCGTGGAGATCGCCTCTACAAACCAAGTACCCAACGCAATGATGGAGGTCTACGCCGCGTCGAAGAAGCTTGCTACAAGTGAACTCGACATCCCAGAGAAGTCTGACAGCACCAACAAGCCTCAGCCACCTGAGGAGGTACTCGTCAAGACGGTCGACCTCGGAACAGGCGACCCCAGCAAGACCACCACCATCGGGGCTGGCCTCGACCCCAAATAGGAAGACGCGCTCATCAGCTTTCTTCGGGCTAACCGCGACATCTTCGCGTGGAAGCCGACGGACATGCCGGGAGTGCCCGGGGAGCCGATTGAGCACCGCCTCAACGTCGATCCTAAGGCCACCCCCAAGCGACAACACCTCCGACGCTTTGCCGACGACGGGCGGGGACGCCATCAAGAAGGAACTCGCCAAGCTACTCGCAGCTGGCTTCATCAGAGAAGTCTTCCATCCTGAGTGGCTCACCAACCCTGTCCTCGTCCGCAAGAAGAACTCGAATGAGTGGAGGATGTGCGTCGACTACACCGACCTCAACAAGTACTGCCCCAAAGACCCCTTTGGGTTGCCGCGGATTGATCAAGTCATCGACTCCACGGCGGGCTGCGACCTGCTCTGCTTCCTCGACTGCTACTCCGGGTACCACCAGATCGCAATCAAGGAGGAAGACCGGGGAGAAGACCGCGTTCATCACCCCGTTTGGCGCGTCTCGCTACACGACCATGTCCTTCGGGTTGAAGAACGCCGGCGCTACCTACCAACGAGCTATCCGGGCTCGCTTCAAGAGGCAACTCAACAAGAACGTCGAGGCCTACGTGGATGACGTGGTTGTCAAGACCAGGGACTCCAGTACCCTCATCGACGACCTTGAAGAGACCTTCGCATCACTACGTGAGTACCGCTGGAAGCTCAACCCGAACAAGTGCGTCTTCGGCGTCCCTTCGGGCAAACTACTCGGCTTCATCATCAGCCAGCACGGCATCGAAGCCAACCCCGAGAAGATCTCCGCCATCACCAGCATGAAAGCTCCCACGAGCATCAAAGACGTCTAGAAGCTGACAGGGTGCATGGTGGCGCTGAACAGATTCATCTCGAGGCTAGGAGAACGGGGCCTCCCCTTCTTCAAACTACTCAAGCACCAAAAGAAGTTCGTGTGGACAATAGAGGCAGATCAAGCCCTTGCCCAGCTCAAGGACTTCCTATCAAAGCCACCGATCCTCACGGCTCCTCACAAGGGCGAGCAGCTATTGCTCTACCTCGCTGCGACTACTCACGTTGTCAGTACTGCCATCGTTGTCGAGCGCCCAGTCTACTTCGTCAGCGAGGTTCTATCAGAGTCCAAGGCCCGCTATCAGCCTGTGCAGAAGCTTCTGTACGCACTACTCATCACCTCGCGGAAGCTACGACACTACTTCCAGGAGTACTCGGTCTCCGTCGTCACCGACTACCCGCTTGGCGACATCCTGCGGAACCAAGATGCTACTGGAAGAATCTCCAAGTGGGCTGTCGAGCTTGGCGCCCTCACTATCGACTTCAAGCCACGCACAGCCATCAAGTCGCAGGCACTAGTCGACTTCATGGCGGAGTGGCGGGAGAACCAGCTACCCACTCCCACCGCGCGACCAGAGCATTGGGTGATGTACTTCGACGGCTCACTCAACCTCGAGGGCGCAGGTGCAGGGGTACTCCTGATCTCCCCAACGGGCGAACAACTCAAGTATGTCCTGCAGATCTTCTGGAAGGTCTCAAACAACGAAGCCGAGTACGAAGCCCTCCTACACGGGCTCCGCCTCGCGGCTTCACTGGGCATCAAGCAGCTACTAGTATACGGCGACTCCGCAGTGGTCATCAACCAAGTCAACAAGTCCTGGGACCGCAACAAGGAGAACATGGACGCCTACTGCCTAGAAGTCCGCAAGCTCGAGAACAAGTTCTATGGTCTCGAGTTCCATCACATCGTCCGCGACAACAACGTTGCAGCGGACGTCCTCTCGAAGCTTGGATCCACCCGCGCTCAAGTGCCAGCGGGTGTCTTCGTCCACAAGCTTCACGCACCATCCATCCCGGAGCCGGCACCACCGACCACTGTCCCAGCCCATCCACCAGCTGGGCAGGAGGTCATGATGATCGACGTGGACTGGAGGCAACCCTTCATTGACTACCTCAGCGAGCAGAAGGTCCCCTCCGACAAGAACGCGGTTGAGCAACTCGTCCGCCGCGCCAAGTCCTACGTCCTCGTCGGAGACAAGCTTTACAAGCGGGGCACGTCTTCTGGAGTACTCATGAAGTGCGTCCCTCGTGAAGAAGGCAAGGACATCTTGGAGGAGATCCACAAGGGCGTCTGCGGCAACCACGCGTCCTCCCGTACGCTGGTTAGCAAGGCCTTCCGGCGAGCTTTCTACTGGCCCACAGCTCTGGGCGACGCCGAAGAACTCGTCAGAAAGTGCCAAGGATGTCAGTACTTCGCCAAGCAGCAACACGTCCCAGCCTACAAGCTAGTCACCATACCCCCAACCTGGCCCTTTGCTTGCTGGAGGCTCGACATGATTGGGCCACTGCCAACTGCGCCAGGAGGATTCAACAGGGTACTGGTGGCTATCGACAAGTTCACCAAGTGGATCGAGGTCAAGCCAGTCACATGCCCCAAGGCTGACAGAGTACTCGACTTCCTGGATGAACTCGTACACCGCTACGGGCTACCCCACCGCATCATCACAGACCTGGGATCCAACTTCAACAACCACCAGTTCTGGGAGTATTGCGAGAACAGCGGGATCGACGTCCGATACGTCTCAGTTGCCCATCCACGGGCCAACGGACAAGTCGAGCGCGCCAACGGGATGGTGCTCGACGCTCTCAAGAAGCGGCTACACGACGCTGCGAACTCCAAAGGGGGCAAGTGGATCAAGGAACTACCCAACGCACTCTGGGGGCTACGGACTCAACCATCCAAGCCAACGGGGCAATCCCCTTACTTCCTGGTCTATGGCTCCGAAGCAATCCTCCCTGCCGATGTCATATGGAACTCGCCAGCAGTGGAGCACTACGACAAAGGCGTCTCAGAAGACAGCAGACGAGTTGACATCGATAGCCTCGAAGAAGCTCGCTATGCGGCCCTCGTCCAATCAGCAAGGTACCTGGAGAGTATCCGACGCTACCATGATCGCAACGTCAAGGAACGCTCCTTCAACGTTGGAGATCTTGTCCTCCGTCGTATCCAGAACACGGAAGGACTTCACAAGCTCAGCTCCCCCTGGGAAGGTCCCTTCACCGTGGCAAAGGTTATTGGGCCGGGCTCCTACCGCCTCCAAACACTTGAAGGCGAAGACATCAACAACTCGTGGAACGTCGACCAGCTCTGTCGATTCTACGCCTAGTCTACACGACTACTCCGGGGTTCAAGTCTACTCGACTACATCAACACCCCCCGCCGTAAGCGGCCTCCGGGTCCTGGCTCCAGTCTCCGGACTTCTCCTCTCCAGGCTCCAGCCCGCGCGGCTACCTACGGACCCTGGGCTGCGACGAGCGTCAAGGACACTAGCAGCGGTCTACTGAGAGACCACACTCCAAGATCCAGCCTGCACGGCTACCTACGGATCTACAATCCAGCCTACACGGCTACTTACGGATCCACTGCTGTAAGCGGCTACCCGCTCCAGCGCTACTTAGCTGTAAGCGACCTCCAGGTCCAAGAGACTACTCTGTAACTACAGCCCTGGCCATACAGGTGTACTTCTTCAGTAATAAAGTTTGATCGTTCATCAACTTCTTTACTGTCTACTCCCTACAACGGGACCACTACTACCGAGTACGACTACTCGCATCCACTCCATGATGGGGGCTCCGCACTCTGAGATCGCGGCTACGAGTACTCATTGCTGGAAAATTTCTTTCATTGATACTTAAGCAATTCATTACAATTGTTTTCTGTACAACCCTGGCTACTAGCTACCTATTACAGGGCTACTGGAGATTAAGCTTCCAAGCTACTTGCTCCGCGATGGGAGCCATCTGCTCCAGCAGCTCCGCATACTGCTCATCAGTGCAGTTGGCGGCTACCCCGCCGGCGGCTACCTCCACTGGGGCCTTCGGGAAGTACGACTTCATGAAGGCCAAGACCTGCCTTGGGATCGACCTCGCCATGTGCTTCACATAGGCCGCCAGCCGGCTCGGAGCTTCCTTGAGGCGATCCACCAGTGGAGCAATCTTGGGGCCGCCCGGGTGCGGCACCAGGAGCCTTGCGATCGGCAGTGCGGCTTCTTCGAGCTCCTTCAGTTGGGCCGCAGTGCCTCGCAGTCTTCATTCAACTTCTACAAGGATTTGTAGCAGTTGACGAGATCGCGGTCGGATGCAATTCAGAGCTCCATGTGCTTCTCGCACTCGAAGGCAAGTTCTTTGTAGTCGAGCTCGAGTACCTGGCGGGCTTCTTGCTCCCGGTAGAAGAGATTCTTCATGCTCATTTCCGAGGACTTCAGCTGCTCCACCTGGCCCTCAAGCTCTACAACACAGCAACAGTACGACGGGTCAAGACTACCTCTCGACCTCTAAACAACTACCCGACAAGTCCAGCGGCGTACCTTTGTTCTTGTTGCGGAGGCCCTTATTCTTCCGCACCAAGTCGTCGCCCCTCGCTTGCAGCTCTTGGACATCGTTGTGGTATTTGGCGAAGGCGGCGTCGAGCTTCGACTGCATGGCAGCCGCGTGCTTCTGCGACTTCACAAGTTGCTCTTCCAGCGCCTCGGCTCGGAGCATCGCGTCACCATAGCCTTGCAGCATGTTCGACTTGTCGCGGGACCGCTCCGCAACGTCCTGCACAGACAACTCAAGTCACATGAGTACTCAACGACAGAGGATTGGCTACTCAGAAGCTACGGCTACTTACCTTCATCCACTACTCGGCCTGACGGATCGCCTCCAAATGCTTGGCCACCGTCGCCGGCTCGACAAGATCGTCCGCGAGCAGCTCTATTCCGCCGCGAGTACTCGGGGTGGCCTCCGTCATCGGCGCAGAGCGGATGGGCTCTGCGTCCTGGATCTCCGGGGAGCGGATAGCCACCTCCAGAGCGACCTCTGGCGACGTGGTGACCCCCTCTCCCCCGGCCGCCACGGCGGCCTCCTCGACGAATCCTTCCATAGGCCCGGGGGCTCCACCCGCAGCCTCCGGGACCTCTGGCATCGACTTCTGCATCGGCACCCCCGCAGGGATGTCACCACCTTCAGCTTCAGCACCTGTCAAAGAGAAGACAAACGCATCAGCGACTACGACTACTTCTCGAGGAGCCCCACAGCTTCAGAGGAGTACTCACCTTCGACTATGCTGGCCTCCGGCAACGGCGCTTCGGTAGCCGGCGGCTCGGGCACCGCCTGGGAAACAGGAGCGGACTCCTCGGCGGGCGGTGCGACTTCTTCCGCCACCGACGAAGAGGGTTCATCCCCCTCCCAGGACAGATCCGTGGATTTCCTGCAGAAGCACACACAATTGGTCGTCAGTCAACCTCGACTACTACAACAAGTACTACTCGGGAAGATGCAGTACTTACAAGTTCGACCGGACTATTGTCACGGCCGGGGCACCGAGGATGCTGGCAATGTCGACCAGTCCACCCTCGGCGGGCGCCTCCTCCTGCGCCCCTGCGGCTACCGCCTCCTCTGCAACGGCGGCCGGCGCAGCGCTCTCTTGCGCTCCTGAAGCCACCACCTCTTCAACGGCGGCGGCCACGGGTTCCGTGCTCCCAGGCGGAGCAGGGGGCTGGCGCTCCAACAGCGCCAAGAGCTCCTCGACAGTGGGGGCTGGACTACGACTTCCGGTCGGCTCCCCCACTGTGTCCCATACGCCTTCGTCGCCCTCCTCGACGGGCTCCGTTGGCGGCACCTCCTGCATACAAGGAAGACTAGTCATTAGCAAGATATTCACGCGATGGGTACTCGACTACTCTAGTCAAGGCATCTTACCTCCTGAGGCGTGGTCTCCGAGACCTTGAGCTTCTTTTCCACCCGCTTGCGGGCGGGGTTGCGCGGCTTCCATGGCGGCGCAGCCAAGCTAGCATCCATGCTAGTCGGGGGGTCTTGCACCAGAGGTACATGAGGCAAGCCCGGGCAGCTAAACCTCGACCGCAGCTGGAAGCGGTCCTGCAACGTCTCGTCGTCGTCGTCGTCGGTGGTATCCTCCATGACGACGGTGTCATCACCGTCGCCGACTACTCGCCGCTCTTTCTCCTTGGCCTTCCCTTCCTTCGGGATCTCGATGCCGCTCGGGGGCGGCTGTGGCTCGGAGACGAACTTTTTCAAGTCCTCCTGCAAGACACGAAGACATCAGCACGACTACTCCAAGCAATGACTACTCGACTAAGAGGAGCACGACTACTCACCTCCTTTGGCGGGCGCGCGGCGGAGTACTCCTGGACAGGGCACGCCGTGTACGGCGGCATACCTTTGAAGATCCGCGACAGCCTCTCGATGATGTCGCTGTCGTCCGGCTTGCCTCCGGGCATCCGCGACGTGTCTTCGTCGCCGGTGTACTCGAAGCCGAAGGTGTCTCGAGCCATCAACGGCTGCACCCTCCGCTTCATGAAACTGAAGGCCACGTGCTCGGCCCTCAGTCCCGCTTCCCTGAGCACCTTGATGCGTGCCAGCAGCTCGGGAAGCTGGATCCCCTCCTGCATGGTGGGCTCCGTGTTCCACCATTCGCGGTGCCTGGGCTGCCGTCCGCTCGGCTTCGGCAGGCCGGGGTGGTGGTTCGTGATGTAGAACCACCTCGTCTTCCAGTCGGTGTTGGAGTCAACAAGCTTGTACGCCAAGTACTGTTCCGCGGCGTCTTCTCTCAACTAGATGTCGGCTCCTCCGACTAACCTTGGGTTGGTGGCACTTGGTTGCGGCTTGATCCAGAAGAACTTTCGGAATAGAATCCAGTGCGGCTTGATCCCAAGGAAGGCCTCGCAGAAGTGTACAAAGACCGCGGCGTGGAAGATGCCGTTGGGGTTCAGATTCAGGTACTCGACTCCGTAGTACCCGAGGAGACCCTTGAAGAAATCGCTGGCCGGGAGCGCAAGCCCGCGCTCCACGAACCGTGCAAACATTGGAATCTCATCTTCGGCCTTCTCCATTGGATACGGATCTCCAGCAGAGGCCCTCCACATGTCGACCTCCTTCTCCCGGATGAACCCGCTGTTCAGGAGGGTCAGCAAATCTTCCGTCTTCACCTTGGATTTCTTCCATTCGCTGCTTGGATCCGCCCGCAGTGGAGACATCGGCGTCGCCACTCCGTTGGCGGCCGCGGCGGCCTCTTCGCGGCCCCTCTTCTTCCCGGCGGCCTTCGACGTCTTGGACGGTGACGGCTTCATCCTCCAAGTATAGGGCGTCTTCACGTGCATCCGCTCGGGGGCTACCCTAAAAGCTTTGGGTGGCGGCGCACTTGAATCTACTACGGCGGCAGCGAGCGCTGGGAGTGGATCTACTTCGGATGGAATCAAAATGATTGCAGCTCGGATGGGTGAAAACCCTAAGGGTTTTGGCTTCTATTTATAAGTCAAACCGGCTCCGCAATGGCTGGCTAGATAAGTCCACGCGCAGCTGACTCAGCGGCTAAGCGTGACCCTTCGTATTCTACTAGTCGACGCGCCTCACCTCGGGGGCTCGGCTACTTCTACTCGACTACCTGGGAAGCGGCTAGTCCCAAGAGCATCTCAGGACACATTCTTCAAGATGACCCTTCAATTCGAGAGGAAGTACTCGACTCAAGGCTCGGGGGCTCCGTGCCACGTGTCCTTCGGCTTTTTCCTCTCCGGATTTTTCGGGATTTTCTTGCCAAGACTTCAGATGGACCCTCAGCCAGAGCCTGCGGCTCAACCTAAGGCTCGGGGGCTACTCCGTATGGAGTGCGATTTTGCAATCGCACCTCCATATCAGCTCCGGCTTCAAGACAAGACGGGCTTTTTTGAAGACCTTCGAAGGCAGTACTCGAGGACGCTTGGGACTACTCGAGAAGACTTCAGGATTGCTCAAACATCGAGCGGAGTACATTCCAGCCTCGGGATGCTTCGACTACTCTTGAGGACTTTTGACTTGTAGCACTCAGGGACGCTTGAGGACTACTCGTTAAGGCCGTCAAGACTACTTGAAGCTATCCTTCTCGACTACAAAGTACTCGGGGGCTTGTCGTATGGACCTCCCTGGGCCCACTACCTCGGTGGGTACCAGGACCGACTACTCGGTGGGCCCCTGGGACTACCCGGCTTGCGCTACACGACATCTAGAGGCGTGGAGCACAAGGACTGCAGAGGAGTAGTACTCGGTTAGGAAGCTGTACATGTCCCGCAATAAATGGAAGGCTCCTAGACGTACTCGACTAGTACTCTCTCCCTACTCCGACCTGTAACCCTGCCTCCCGGACTATATATGGCGAGGCAGGGACCGATCTCTAGCATCCAATCTCATCTCATACAACCCACGGCGCACTATTGCACCATCTTGTAATCGTGCCCAATCAATCCAGAGCTACGCAGCATACAGGACGTAGGGTATTACGCACCTCGCGGCCCGAACCTGTCTAAATTGTGTGCCACGGGTCTCTTCCTTCGAGTTACCGATCTCGGCGAGGCCACATTCATCTACTTCGGGTACTCCCCTTAGTAGGTTGCCGGTCTAAAACACCGACACGGTTGCCTCCATATAACCCAAGAGGTGAAAGGATGGCAGCCAACTCTTGGAACCCTAACTCATTTGGTTTTCCTATTTTCCCTTCCTATTTTCCCTAGGATTTCTATAGGACTAGCTTGAGAGCTTCATGGTGAGATCTTGTGAGAGGGAATGATGATCGGGCAGCAAGCTTGACCTTTTATGAACTTCTTTGTGATGTATAGATGATTCAGCGTGGTTCCTCAAGGCTTGGATATGTTATTCCCATTCGTTCTTTTTGGTGATTTTCGGAGCCTTTTCTTGGCGTTTTTCTTGGAGTGATTTCGAGGCATTTCTCTTTGGGATTTGGTGGGGGATGTATGTATGAAACCTTCGTGGTTCTTTTCCCTTTGATTCCCCTACCAAATCCGTGAGTAAAGGGGCTCGATTTTGGGGGTTCCATGCTCTAGGGTTAGAGGTGTTATTTGCGGGATTTCTCCGATTTCTCTCAATTTAGCAAGTTTTGGTGGACAAAATCTTGGCTATGAAGTAGCCATGAGGTGTTCCTACTATCCCCAAAGTCTTGTGAAAATTCGTGGAGCGATTCGGGAGATCGGAAGTTGGATTTGGGGGAGTTGACCCGCGGGTGCTGTTCATCCCGAGAGCTCAGGTCACACTGGTCTGACCGGTGCCTCTCACCGGTCTGACCGGTGCAGACTCCAATTGCTGCACAGAGCCGTCAAGGGCACGCCAGTAGTTTCATTAAACATAGTTACACACGTCATTCATATTCGGCTCCTCGCTAGACCGATCCACAACGCCCGCACTCTCCCCACCGCCACCACCACTCGCCCCGCTCGCCTTCGCCGCTCTCTCGCCGCTGCAGCCCTGCTCTTCTCCAACCCCACCACTCCCTGCGTGACGACGGTGACGAGGACGCAGTTACTGGCATGCGGACGTACGTCTTCCTGGCCAACCTAAAGACAGTTGACGCGGATTCGTTGACGTAGTCCCCGACCATCACAACGAGACGGCCGCCTCAGGCCACGAGCTGACGTGGATCCGGCCCCTCCGACCATCACGAGAACAACTACTTCATTCGCGGCGGAGGTTAGTCCTACTTGAACCCACAACACCCTCTCTCTCCTCGGCCACCAAATCTGCTATATATTCATGTCAATGTGCATTAGGGAGACATGCCTTGATAGTTCATCTTTAATTGATTGACTGTGGATTTGATGGATGGATTTTGTTGCCCCAAGTCTATTTGAATAAATTTTTGCTAACAGATGTAGTTCTATGAACTGTTGAAATTCAGTTTCATGTTCCTGGTGTTATAATTTTTGCACTATAAATTCATGAAAAGCATTGATGATGTTAGCATACTTTAATTTTGCTATGCTTTGAATGTACCAGATCGACAGTTATGCTTTGGACCTGTTAGCTTACTTTAATTCTGCTATGCTTTGAGTGTACCAGATCGACAGTTATGCTTTGGACCTGTTAGCATATTCTAATTCTGATGGCCACATAATGTCCGTGGGAATTGCATCGCAGTGGTTTATAATGTAGTCCACCCAATCTGCTATATATTCATGCCAAGGTGGATTAGGGAGACATGCCTTAATAGTTCATCTTCAATTGATTGACTGTGGATTTGATGGATGGATTTTGTTGCTCCAAGTTTGTTTTGAATAAATTGTTGTTAACAGATGAAGTAATATGAAATGTTGAAATTCATTTTCATGTTCCTGGTGCTACAATTTTTGCACTGTAAATTCATGAAAAGCATAAAGGATGTTAGCATACTTTAATTAATTCTTCTATGCTTTGAAAGTACCAGATCGACAGTTATGCTTTGGACCTGATAGCATACTTTAATTCTGATGGCCACATAATGTCAGTGGGAATTACATCGCAGTGGTTTATAATGTAGTGATAACTAGACTGTCTTATGCTTTGTTGTGAGTGTTAATTGTTTCACTACTGTCATATATATTGTTATTGTTGGTGTCATGGTGTGTTATGAGTGTTGTTTCACTGCTGTCATATATAATGTCATGACCATTGCTTTATCCTCTTGTTGCATGTACACATGGAACACACAATCCAACACTGTTGAAGTTAGACATGAAAGTAGTTGAAGGAATTTATTCTCTGCGTTGATATATAAGCATTTGTCGTGTCTTTGTCAAAATGGTTAGCACCTATCCCTATAAGCTAATCAAGTAAAATATGAACTGTGTATGTCTATGCTGATTTTATTTACGATTGTATCAACTATTTTGCCTGTCAGATAAAATGAATTTATCTAATATGAATTTTGTTTAGATTTTTAGTCTTCCTTATGTTGCTTTACTGACAACCTGACATATGATCTATGCAGTCTCCCACAACAACAAACTCCTCTACCTCCAGTGCTTCATCACAGCCCATCGTCGATGAACCTTCTTCACAGGGTCACTCAGCACAGACTGCTGCGAGTAGTACTCGATCCCGCGGGTCAAGGACACAAACCAAATGGCCAGAAGACAAGTTGACTGCAACAGGACTTTATGCCAATTTTTGGCATACCCCACATGCTGCGAGGGATAGATTTGTATTGGTCTATGGTTCATTGCTCGAGAGAGGGTGTCAAACAACAAGGTGGTTGGTGATCTCTCACTAATTAAGAAGGACCATCTGTTCACAGTTTTAGAGGAAAAGCTAGATTACCCAGCCAATCTAGAAGATTCTATTCGCAAGAAGGCAATTAAGGAAGCTATATCAGAGATTGTAACCTTGCAACGGCGGTTCAAGGCCCATTTAAGAAAAAATATGTGAGTGAAGAGGACACTCCCTTTGTGAAGCATGCCTTTTTGCAGCAACAAGACTGAGACATGTTTGTGCAGGAAACCAATTCTCCTTCATTTCTGCAATTGAGCCAGAAGATGAAACAAAAGAGAGCATTGCATAATAAGCCACACAAGGCAGGCAGAAAAGTTATCGTGGTAAAAGGAAAGAGTGGGAGGAGGATGCAAAGCTAGCTGTAGAAGGAAAACAAAACCCTTGGGGCCAATTTCCTGGACGTTCGTGACCTTATCTGCGAGCAAGGGTAGGGAAGAAGAAGAAGAATACTAGTGAAGGAAGCAGGGCATAACATTCAGTAACCCTCAGTGGTAGGGGTAGAAGATAGGGTAAAAACACTTGTAGCTCAAGGTAGCGATGGTTCTTTCTCTGGGGTTAGGGTGGATGATATCCTCATCGCAGCACTTGAGACTCCAGAGCATCGAGGTCCGGTCCAAGGCATGTCTAGTTCACTTGGCTAGGGTAAAGGGTTTGATGAAGAGTTCGCTGGAATGTACATGAACAAGAGGAACAAGAGGTCTAATGCGAATGATATGATAGACATAACATTTAAATCAATTGTCCCTGCTCTAAGACTATCATGCATCGAAATACCGAAAAATGTACTTCTTCCTTCCCAATTAACAGCACCTGTCAGTAGTAGCGAGGAAGAAGATGTACATGGCAGCGAGTTAGAAGATGTGCATGACCGCGAGGAAGAACATGCGCATGACAACGAGGAAGATGGTAGAGAGCAAGATCATTGGAATGCCAACAGTGACGAACCGAATCAAGTTCGCAGTGATAGTCGAGCACCTATGCTGGACACAATAGATAAGCTGACAGAGCCAACCGCGTGCAGCCTTTTGGATGGCACCAAGATTAATGTGGAGCTCGCACTAGCGAAAGTCTTTCCATTTCAAAAGGCTTGCCATTCAGTACCGGTGCAGGATAGGTATGTTGTGGTGCAACCTACTTATGTGTGGGCCAATGTGGGTCACTACCCTCTGCCTATACCAATTGATGGGGGTGACATAGCAACCCTAGCTGCAGCAGGAGGTGGAGCGCAGGCAATATCTCCCTAAGCAGCAAATGCAACAAGTACAACAGCCTCTACAACAAGAGGAGCCCAGGCAATCTCCACTACAAAAGGGGAACCAGGCCAGTTAACCTCTGTCTAAAGATGAGATTCTTAACTGTATTATTGGAATAGAACAGGAATGACCAAAATACAATCCTGGTGAAGCTATGTTGTCAGAAGCAAACATAAAGGCCGGTGGACCAAATTGTGCCAAGTTGCATGGTTACGTCATGGAACACAGTAAGGATAAACTTGCCTTTTCAGCAAAGGTGGATCAAGACTACTTTAAAGGTGGTTGTGGTGCTTTAATGTTAAACATTGCATTCAGTAGTGTCTATAACCTTATAACCCTGGCTTCTCTGGATGTTACCTTCATGAGGTTGTGGACATTGTAAGTCCGTTAAAACCAAAAAAGACATTTTTTTAATTTTGACCACAAAGTTGTTCCATGCTAGCAATTTGATTTTTTGTAGGAAAATGATGGACAAGGCAGTGGAGATGTAGATCAGTGTTGAGTTTTTAGATCCAAATTTGTTTACTTCCACAAATATTTCTCAGCATTATCACCAAGTTGGCAAAGCAATCTCAAATGCAACGAACAACGACTACGTGGTGGGTGCCTACTGCACTAGCCACTGGGTAACAATGGTCATCTTTTGAAGTTCAAAGAGATTTGGTATCTAGATTCTGCTAAACAACATCCCCCGCTAAAGTTCCCAAACCTCCAACCTGTTCTGAACTGGTTAGTTTCTTGTAGGTTTTGTTCACAAAAAATCAATCTCTTAGTGTTTCTAATTGGTATTGCTGACCATGCAGGGCCTTTGGTACAGTATTTGTAGGTTTTGTTCACAAAAATTCACTCTTTGTGTTTCTATTTGGTATTGCTGATAATGCTGGGCCTTTGGCGAACATGCATAGGACAGAGTGACGAACAGAAAGAAAAAAAAGCCAAAAGCCACACTCATGATCTCGCTGTAAGACCGAGGTTTTTTTATGGTCCCTTCTTACTTATTTGGTACTGCATTAACATGTCATTTTGGTACCTCGATGTAGTGTGCTCAGCAGCCATGGGGGTCCTCTTTGTGTGGATTCCACGTGGCATTCCATATGTCAAGACTACTCGATGACATGCGTGACATCAAGAAGGCTGCTGTAAGTAGATAATAATGCTCAACCTTGTATCTGCTCATATTACCCATCTGATTTTAGAAACTGATTTCTACTTGTATTCTCATAAATGATTGTATTTTACAGGATTTCAAATCTTGTGTAGATGTTTCCACAGAAGATCTAAAGCGTGTCCGGGAGATGCTTTGCGAGTACATTCTTAAGGAGACCATCGATCGAAAGGGCAACTTCTATAATGGTGCACCATGAGTTTATTGTAGCCAGAAACTTGAAACTCATTCAATCTTCTTTAGTCAGGTGTTGTTACCTGAGAAACCTGCTTGGCTTGCTTGGTTGGGGTCAAATACTGCCTGGTTCAGGCAGTTTTCTCATGACTCCGTCCAAACAAGCATTGATGAGAGTAACTTGAAACTTGATGTGATCCTAGCTTGTCTATAAATGTGATCTTGCTTGTCTATAAATGTGATCTTGTCTTGCCTATATCTGTGATGTTAGAATGTGTTTGTGATGTCTCCTTGTTGTGGTGGCTGCCATATCCTGGCTGGTTCCAGGATGAAACCCCTGATGGCTGACAAATCCTGGCTGTTTCCAGGATGCCGCAGGGAAGTGGGCAGGTTACTATAGGGGTGGCCTACGTATCTGTAATGGGCGTTAATTAAAGCTCATTACAAACACTGATCAGTGAGTAACGGGCTTCATTCGGAAAGCTCGTTACAAACATGCCCACAATGTAACAGACAGTGTAAAAGCCCATTACTAGTCCTGACTGGTGGGCCCTAGGACCTGGCCCGTTCATCGAGATATAGGAGACGTAGGTTGAAAGCACGCGTCTCCTTTAATAGAGAGAAAGAAGACACGTGTAGAAACAGATGCGTCTCATTTCGTCGAGACAGAGGAGACGCAGGTTCACAGAACGCGTCTCTGATGTTAATTCCACAATAACGGGCTTTGTTTTCATACCCGTTACCAAAGTTCCCTATGGGCCCAGAGAAACAGGAATTTCACATGGCCGGTGACTAGTTGTGGTAACGGTCGTTGTTTGATGGCCGTTACGAATCCTATATGTGCTGAGATGCGCGTGAAATAGACGCATCTCAGTTGATCAAGATAGTGGAGATGCAGGTGCACAATAGGCATCTCCGATATTCAGCTGTTGTAACGGGCTGTGCTTTGGTGCCTGTTACGAAAGTTCGCTGTGGGCCTAGAGAAATAGCCATTTCACGTGCCCGGTGGCTAGTTGTGGTGACGGTCGTTGTTTAATGACCGTTACGAATATATCTTATCAGTAACCTGCATCTGCCCATTACATTTCTTGTCTTATTTGTAACACTTGATCGGTAACGGGTGCATTGCCCGTTACCAAAGGCAATATATGTCCGTTACCAAAGCGAGTTTTTCAAGTAGTGTGAAAGCCTTTTCCAGGGATTCTTTTTGGAAGAAGATCTCGAGGAGAGGTTTGAATCCCACTCCCCGGATAAACTTGATCCATAACCCCACTCTTCGATTTCTCCACTGACGCATCTCGGGCATGATTGCCCCAATAGTTGAGTTTAGAATGGTCAGGGTGGACGAGCTGCAATGCCTGTTTGCCATCATTCATAAGATCAAGCTTGCTCCTGTCATTTTGATGGTCGTGCACTGGTGCACCATGGCAACAAGGACTGGCAAGATTGATATCACCTCTTTGGTGACTCGAATTTCCACTTACATCAGAGCTCTAGAGGGAGCCCAGGTCACGTACTTGTAAACGCCCCGCGAGACTTTCGATGAGGACCATGTTGTGCAAGCCCACCTGCTGAAGCATGTTGAGGGAGAGTTGATCATGCTTTATCCCCATTCCTCCACAACCATCGTCCTCCCATGCCCAGAGCTTGGTCTATACCAAGTCAAAAAGTTTACTCTGAACCTGGCATCCGAGGATGATGCGGAGATGGTAAAGCCTTCACGGCATAGAACCTCTGGACCCAGACCACAGACCCGATCACACACTCACAGGAGTGACATGAACCTCATCCCAGAAAGCACAACGCAGCTAGCTTCGGCATCCGGCGGAGCAGGACCCTCTAGCAGTCGCTAGAAGTAGCCACAGTCTAGCGGAAGCTAGCCCCCCATTGCCTCTATCTGCTCCAGCTCAACACATTCTCAGTTAGCCCGTTTTGGAGGCCACCCGACCTACAGCGGAAACATCAGAGCTACCCGTATGGGTACCAAGAGGAAAAGTATATCATCATTGACCAGGGTCTTTTCAACATCGACAAACGCCTCTGGAGTCTTGATGCCTGTGCCGAGAGGATAGAGCAAGGCCTCCAGGACACCGCCAGGCGTCAGTAGGAAGCTGACGGCCAGCTGTACACCCTAACCGCCACCACGCAAGAAGGCTTTCAGGCGGTGAACAACTTCTTAGTCTTGTTCTTCGACTCAACTTGGGGGAGACAGACCCCCGTTCAGGTAAGACCGAACCAGCGTTCCTTTTTCTTTTTCTTTGTTGTAGTGGTTTTTCTTTCCCTTTGTTTTATTTATCTAAAAAAGAGGATAAAGAAAAGTTTCAAGGTAGTAGTCTTTCGAAGATAAGAATATACAAGAGTTTAGTGAAAGTTTCATCAGTTTTGTTGGACACGTTTTTCGTGGTATGGAAAAACCATGAGGTACGGCCGTACCTTCCCTCGACGAATTTCATGTGCTGAACAATTGCAAGAGGGGAAGTGAACACTTGGAGTGAAAGTAGTAGGACCAGCCGAACCAACCGGTACGACCGTACCTGTGAAAGTACACAAGATTGTCCAGCAACCATAGCATCGAGCCTCCAAGTGCCCCACTTAGCATCGCGAGGTAAGACATGTCATCCAGGAGATCAAAAAATAGCTTGGGGGGAGAACCCCGGACCCATCAAACAAGGTACGCCCATCCAGTCCAATCCCACCTTCATTTAGAATAAACAAAAGCATTTACTTTCATTATGTGAGTGAAATCATGTCTATACATCCTTGTTTGGAATAATGAAAAAAGTTGCCATGTTAAAACTTTACAAGAACCTATCGTACAACTTTGTATTCTACGAGCTTTTGAATTTGTTGTTATATTTTGAGACAAGAGCCTTAAACACAACTTTGTGGGAAGCAAATGCTTATGACCAAACCTAGGGTGTTGACTAGTAAGATATGGTGCGACTATGTTGATCTTGCTCTATCTCATAGTATGGTGAAGAACTCGGATGATTTTTTTTTTGAAAATAAAACAAGACAAGTTCCTCAATGGTCATATCACCTACCAAGGCCATATGTCGATATAAATGCATAAACCTTCCACATATGCTTGCTTGGGACCCATTGAGTTCTGTCAAATTGTTGTGTCCCTTGGTAAAATCTTTTCATGCTTCCATGATTGAGATCACGTACACCCACATACAGATACTAACTTCCACACCGGGAGTTACACAAAACATGCCATCCATCCACCAAAAATAAATACTCCAAAGTCCAAAGAGATTTCTCTTCTTGTATTCTTGCAAAGGGAGAGAGGGGTCATTGAAAAAAGAGAGTATATGCTCAAGAACCATAGAAAAAATGTGCTCCAATCAAAGAGCATACAAAAAAGTTAAGCATGACCCCCTCCAAAACAAAAGGAAGAAGAGAATCTACAAACAAGGAGTACTTAGAAAAACAAACAAAAATATTCCACACACTTGCAAATCTCGATCAAGTTGAATGACTAGCTTCTTCTTGGATCCGGTCTTTGGTTCAACAACATCTTGTGGCACAGGTGAGTCTCATACTTATCCTACCCAAAGCTCCACATACAAGCCATAAAGTAGGAAGTTGAGGCTCGCTTAAAGCCTTCGGTGAGGTAACAAATACCACTTGAGTGATTGAGGGAACCATCCAAGGAACCTTGTCTCTCTTTGCGAAAATTTCAAAACTCCGAGATAGGATACGGAAAAGAGAAGATTGAGTGATGCAAAGTCAAAATCGTTCTACTTTTCAATCTCCGAAGGCAAGGTGGAAATCTACAAGCCCCGCAGGTAAAACATGGCTGAGTTTTCTCTTGTACAAACACTTTCAACAATAAGTAGAGTATGGAGTTGTGCACAGGAACTTGCAGATTGCTAACATTAGTGGAACCCATGATCTTCCGAGGCCAAGTATAGACTTTGCTCGAGGATGAGCAAACATTTAGATTGGGGGAGTTTGTTGACGGTTCTTACAACAAGTTTCTGACCGTAAAAATCCCGGAGACAAGGAGGGTATATGACAGGCTTCATGCATGTTCTTAGTACTAATAAAGTTCCATGAGTTGTATTGGAAATTTTATATGTAGGCACACATTTTGGGATAAAACGTGAGTCACCAGGACACACCAGGCAGGTGCGGGAGAACTAGCAGGTGCGGCCGGACCAGCAGGTGTGGTTGGCCCTGCTGGTGCAGTCATCCCTACACCCCGCCATGACTTGGGTCCAAGCGACTGTCATTTCCACGAACATGCTTTGGATGGACAGGATACGTCGTAGTAATGTCAGTTTGATCCACAGGATGTGAAAAAAGGAACTTGGATCCATGGGCCCACCTCTACATGCAACCAACCACCACTACAAAGCAATCATTAGCATCCCCTATCAGTGGCGGTACATCACACGGCTTGGAGTAGGCACAGTCGGATCAAAAGATACGGCCGCACCTATGAAGCGTCGAATCCAGCAGAACCGACCCAGGATACCGACTCACAACCGACCAAGGAGTGAGCATCAGGACTGTCCACGATGAATGGCGGCAAATCATAGGTGCGGCCGTGCCTGGCTCCCACCGCCTCAATGCTCCACCGACCTCCCACTGCTATAAAAAGGACCCATCACTTGCTGGAACAAAAGACACACCGCAGGAGATTCACTATTGTCCACTTTTGTATCTTAGAGTAGGAAGTAGTGTAGTTGGGAGTTAGAGTTTAGTTGAGCTAGTCTCGGGGTTCTGGAGAAGTCTTATTTGGAGCTCAGGTACTACTCTTGTATCTTTTCCTTTATAAGACTTAAGTGCATTTCAGTTTATCTCTATCTTACATTTCGAGTCATTACATTCAGCTTTTACTTAGCTACTAGAAGCTTTATTCTAGGTCTAGACTAAAGTAAGTTTTGCCTTGGTTAGCTTAGTTCTCCTGAACCCTATAGTGTTGTGGTTATTCTTCGCTTGATCTCCAGTGCTTCACGGGACAGAGAGACCTTTCTCTAAAGGCCATAGGGAAGGTTCTTTGGTTCGTTGTGAGTGCGGTGCTCAGAACTTGCCTTAGTCTTAGACTGGTGTCCCGTTCAACGGAATAGTTGTGGTACCCTAAGGAGGTGACAGCTTCATACGGGCTCTGTAGTCCACCACGTTAGTTCGGGCCGGTAGGACTCAGCGCGTCGTCGTCCTCCCTTCTCATCCCAGTCTGAGGGTGCAGCTTTGCATGCCCCTGCAACACTAGAAGAGCTTGTTGATTCTATCTTACCTTGGCTTTGCTTTACCTTAGTTCTTTTTCGGGAGTTGACAATAATAGATAGATTGCCTTAGAATCCTTTCTTGTCTTGTTGTCCTCCCAACTCACTAGGACGTCTCTAGTTATTTTATCAAGATCTCCTCATGTGTCCATTTACCCCCGTATATCTTTATCATCACCTCAGCTATAAGACCCTTTTACCGAACCTTGATCCTTTCTAACGTTCTAAATTATCTATGCCATAGTGCTTCCCTTGGGAAAATATAAATACGATAACTCAAATACCACCGGGTGAAGTGCTACAATGGTAATCCGTGCACTTGTGGACCTTTCATTGATCGTGTGTTTTACCACCAGACGTTCCCTAGCCCGTTACTAGAGGTATAAACCCGGTAGCGACGCTTGTGAGTGCCTCGAGCATTCCTAGCGCCGTCACTGTAAATGCAACCTTAGTGGTGAGGCTAAGGAGCGTCAACACACTGGAGGTAGAGAAACATAAGCAAGATTGAAACTCTAAACAAAATTCGTATTAGATAATTTCTTTTTATCTCACACGCAAAATAACTGATATTAGACTAGAAATCATGACAAGTTGTAAATAAAATCAGCATAGACATACACATTTCATATTTTACTTAACTAGCATACATGGATAGGTGCTAACCATTTGACAGTGACACAACAATAAGCTTATATATCAAAGCAGAGAATAAATTCCATCAACTGCTTCCTTGTCCAACTTCAGTAGGGATGTATTGTGTGTTCCATATGTACATGCAACAAGAGGATAAAAGAATAATGACATTATATGATAGTAGTGAAACAACACTCACAACACATCATGACATCGACAATAATAATATATATGACAGTAGTGAAACAATTAACCTTCAGAACAAAGCATAGGACAGTCTAGTTATCACTACATTATAAACCACTGTGATGCATTTCCCACTGACATTATGTGGCCATTAAAGTTAAAGTATGCTAACAGGTCCAAAGCTTAACTGTCGATCGGTACATTTAAAGCATAGCAGAATTAATGTATGCATTAATCTCAATGCTTTTCATGAATTCACAATACAAAAATTGTAGCACCAGGAACATGAAAATGAATTTCAATAGTTGATATAACTTCATTTGTTACTAACAATTTATTCAAACAGATTTGGAGCAACAAAATCCATCCATCAAGTCCATAGTCCATCAATTAAAAATGAACTATTAAGGCATGTCTCCCTGATCCACCTTGACAGGAATATATAACAGATTGGGTGGCCGAGTAGAGTAAGGGTGTTGGGGTTCAAATATGACTAACCTCTGTCGTGAATGACGTAGTTGTTCTTGTGATGGCCAGAGGGGCCGGATCAACATTGGCTTGTGGCCTAAGGTGGCCGGCTCATCGTCATGGCGGGGGATGCTGCATCCGCGTCACCGTCTTTCAGTTGGCCGAGAAGCCGTCAGCACGCTAGTAACCACATCCTCGTCATCATCGTCACACAGGGAGCGGTGGGGCAGGAGAAGAGCAGGTCCGCGGCGGGGGGGGGGGGGGGGGGACGAAGGTGAGCGGGGAGAGTGGCGGCGACGACTAGGGCAGGAGAAAGAGCAATGCGTCGGCGGGTGTTGTGGATCTGTCTAGCGAGTAGCCGAGTATGTCCCCAGAGGAACTGCACACTAAATTGTGTTTAAGGAAATTACTAGCATGCCCTTAAATGATTCTCTGGTGCAATTGGAATTCCATAGGCATTATAGTCAACATAGGTGGCAAATTTTGAACAGCCCGCGCACAGTTTGCCTCCTGACGTTGATGTGTGGGCTAGTGTCATTAGCGACGCTGGTTAGTGAACCCCCATCGCCTTTGTTGGCAGTTGGGTCCTAGCGGGTGGGCAACAATAATATTTTTATATTGGTTGCTAATGCTGACGTGTGGGCCAGCCACTATTGTTTTCGAATGAAACTTGCTTCCCTAAAATATTAGAGCCCATAAAGCAACACCTAAAAAATCATAAAAATACAAACAATTCATATTTGGACATTTAGTATTTGAATAAAATATCAACAGTCAAACTTGTGTGCCCAAGATTCTTAGAATTCATGTTTACATCCCATGTTAATGATGTAATAATTCTAATAACATCTAGTGTGCTCTAAAATTCTACAAATTGACATGGGAACATAAATTTCGGTACCTAAACTTGTCTTCAAACTTTCAAATGCTTTCGATGAAGAAATAATGTACTTTTGTACAAATATCTACATCTCTCACATGGTTTCCTAGAATGTTGCTTGAACATTGAAGTTTTCCACAGTTTGCAACATGTTCGAACTCATATGCATTTGAAAACTCAACAAAACCTTGTGTTCACCTTAAGATTACAAAAATGCAAAGTTTCATTACAGGAGGTGTGGAAAACAAATGTTATTTATATGTTGGACTTACATAGAATAAGATAAGGCATATAAACATTGTTGAAGAAACAGAATATACACTAAACAATAAAATTAATGAAAATATGGTGATTTTAGAAAATTTAGAAAAAAAAAATCAAATTTGGACTAATTACGACGAAGAACTACATGTTACAAAATTTGATTGTAGATTCAAAGAGAAATGCCATCAGCGACGTAGGACGGATAAATTGTTCCTCATTCTCCAATAGAGCAAAGGAGGAAGCAGGGGGCACCACCGCCCCCGCCGTGCCCTCTTTGGCGGTTTTAACAGCCAAGAGGGCACCCTAGGCCTCGTCGGCGGAAAATGAGACCACCGCAACTTTCGAGTTGACTCACAAACATGACAAATCAAATCATTTCTATCAAATGAGACCACCGCTGATTTCGTGGAGCAGTGACATGGCTTCAGGGTTAGTAGGGTTGCAATGGTACTTCAGCATCGCTAAGAAGTACTTCACACCAAAGTCTTTAGGAGCGGCATCTCCGACGAGCTTTAGACACTTATCGGGATTCCACCACCTCATTAACCTCTCCATCCCCTCAAAGCATAAGGTCTCCGGACGATTGGCCTCGGGGTAGCGCCGCTCAAAGCACGACCTGACGTAGCGATTTCGGCACACCTAACGGAGCTCACGCAATGATACATGCATGAGTACCTCATCAGATTCGCAGACGCATCCGAAGGTGCCACAAATCTGATTATGGAAGATAAGCAAATGAATGTTGGGCTCATCCTTGATGGAGTGGACGATGATCTGGGTGATAAGATCATCTGGCGTAGCAGCATCAAGCACATCGCGGGCATCAAGGAAAAGGGGAGGAAATAGAAAGGCTTCAGGGCTAGGAAATTGAAAGGTGACGAGGGAAATTGAAAGGCGACGGGGTGTTTAAATAGAAAAAGGCGAGGTGGCCATCTTATATGAAAATTGAAAAGGCGGCCCAGTTTGATGAGTGGGCTTGAGACCATTGCCCCTGACCCTTCACCTTCCCATGTAATTGAAAGGTGACACGTGTTTTTGGACAGTTTTGCTCCCAAAACGGAGCCCGAGGCGTAGTGGGTGGGGGTAGAGGCGTCTGATGGTTCTGCGTCTTGTCAATATAACTCCGCTGCCTTCCCCTGCTTTTAACATAAGCTTATCATCTCTTTCGCTTCTTCTTCCTCCTCACGATCAAACACTACAAATCTTTTGTCACCGAGAGATCACAAAGGAGAAGATGGTGACGAGTGCCCCGTCGCTGGCGAAGCGGGGACGAAGGAAGGATGACGATGACGAAAGCCGCCGTGGGAGGAAGTTAGAAAAGGGGAAGGAGCCGGTGACGAAGAAGAAAGATGCCGATGAGGAACTAAGGATGGCAATGGGTCGGGTAAGTGCGGGTAAAGCGCTTACCCACCCGCTAGCATATATGTGTTGTTGTTCTTCACCCGCCCGATAGTCTGCCCACGGGTAACGTTTCCTACATGTATCCACGTGTGTGGATATCTACGGGTATCGGGCATACCCATCACCCACCGTTGCCCTCACACATCACGGCTACCCCGACCACGCGCTGCCCTCTCCTTGGAGACCTGGACACTATCACCCTTCCGAGTGCCGCATTGGCCGTGAGTGCCGCTTGGCCTATGCGCCACCGGCTCCATGCACCGCTACTTTCTCTGCGAGCCCTGCGAGCGCTACTGGCTGCGTGGGTGCCACGAGCGCCGTTGGCCGTGCGGGCGTGTTGCTGGCTTCATGAGCCTCTCGAGCACCAGTGGAAGCGCAGGTGCTTACCCCTCGAGCAGTCGAGCTTCGATTCCTCCAGTTTTTTTTGATCAGGAGATATCTGTATTAAAAGTTAAGGATACAGTACATAGACTCATACGCATACAGATAGATCCAGAAGGATACAGAGGACAGCTTATCCGACCTAATAGCACAAAAACCCTAGAAAACAAAGAAATTACAACAAAGTCCTTATTCCCTGTGCAGGTCGACTCCTTTGGTTTTCGTCGCCGCCGGCCATCGTCGGAAGGCAGATGCCACCACGAACCATAGGTCAGACGAAGCCCAATGGCCACAAGGCATTTGAAAGAGCCACAATAGACACTCGTACCCGAGCACAAGATGAAGCAAGCGCTGAAATACCATCGACCGGGGACGCGCCCCAAGCTCCGGCGACCCTGGATGCAGACTCGCCGTCGACGCCTGACGCCACCGCGGAACAATAGAGCCTGCTGCTCCACTCTCCAGCCTTCCACCGAACCCAAAGCTGCCCCTCCATCCAACAAGCAAAAGGCTAGCAAGATCACCACATGGCGAGCCACCGGCATCCGACTCCTGTACAGGGGATCCATCCAGGGAACCCCCCTCCACGCACTCGTTGACGGCACCGGAGCAGAGCACCACCAAGACGGGGAAGAGCACGAGAGGACCTTATTCCTTGACGTTGGCGCCGCCGTCGCCTCGACGCCATCGTCGGAAACCCAACCCTAGAAAACCTAGGACCTAATCTACACCATTGGATGAAGAGCCACCGTTCCCACGCACCACTGAGGGCCCAAAGGCCGCCGGGGGCGCAAGGAAACGGTGACCTCGCCGGCGGGAGCACGAGTCGCCTCCCTTTCGCCTCTCTCAACTATAGTAGGTGGAGAGCTTTCGAGAGAGACCCTTGTTTGATTCCTCCAGGTTGAAACGCTGGGAGACGGCGGCCCGGAGCCTAAGAGACTAGATAGGTTGGGAAAGTGGCCAAAGAGATACGACAGTCTGGGTCGGTCGCCGTACAAGTGCTCAACTTCGATTCCTCCAAGCATCCAAGGCCGAGGGGCTACAACTACTAGTTCCTTTGTTGGGCTTTGGGTCAAATGCAAGAATATTGAATTCATGTAGCTAACAATTGACTAGGCATTTATAAATTAATAGGTAACGGATATTATCCGCGTGTGAATGCCCGTTTGCTTCCCGCGGGCAAGGATTACTGCCCGTATCCGCACCCCCTGGTAAAACTTCTTGCCTGTACCCTTGCCCATCGGGTCGGGTATCCGCAGGTATCCGCGTCCGCGGGTAAAATTGGCATCCCTACGAGGAACCATACGACGATGACACTAAGTTCGTCGTCCACCTACTCAATAGTGCGCTTAGGAAGATTCAAGATGTTGGTGAGGCCTTCAAGATCAAGGCACCTCATCAAGTGGACAAAGACCCGAGTGTGAAGGATCTCGCCTTTAGGATCCGCGGGTTGACTGAAAAGCTTAAGAACGTCCCCATGGTCAAGCGGGCTGGCCACTTCTTTGTCGACGTTGGCGGCTCCGACGGCGACGACGGCTCCGACGGCAGCCACGACGACGACGACGGCAGAACTCTGGCGGCGGTGACCGACTCATTGATAGACTCCTTTACTATGTATAGTGATAGTGTGTGTGTTTTTGTGTTCGTCAGGTTGTTGGACATGAACTGCTTAGTTTGTTTGTCGATCATGAACTGCTTAATTAATTTGTTTGGTTGTTGGATTTTGTATCTCCTAAACTCGATCTAATAGATGCGAGTAGATCCATCCGCATCTCCTGTAATATGTGGTCCTCTAGTTGTGATGACCTAGAGATCCGTTGTGATGAACTGGAGATCTGTTGTGATGAATTAGATCTTAGAGACAATAGATAGTCATTGGTGACGCGGGTTAGGGAACCTGCATCGTCGCCTTTGTTGGCAGTTGGGTCTGGGCGAGAGGCAACAATTATATTTTTATATTGGTTGTTGATGCTAATGCGTGGGCCTGTATGAAACTTGCTTCCCTAAAATATTATAGCCCATAAAACAGCACCTAAAAATCACAAAGATACGAAGAATTCATATTTGGACATTTTGTATTTTAATAAATATCAACAGTCACACTTGTGTGCCCAAAATTGTTATAATTCGTTTTTACACCCCATGATAGTGATGTAATAATTCCAATACATCAAATGTGCTCTAAGAAATCTACAAACTGACATGGTAACATAATCTGGGTACCTAAAGTTGTCTTCAAAATATCAAATGGTTTCGATGAAGGAAATAATATACTTGTGTACAAATGTCTACATCTCTCACATAGTTTCCTAGAGTGTTGCTTGAACATTGAAGTTTTCCACACTTTGCAACATGTTCAAACTCATATGCATTTGAAAACTTAACAAAACCTTGTGTTCACCTTAGGCTTACGAAATGCAAAGTTTCATCGCTAATGGTTGTGTAAAACAAATATTATCTATATGTTGTTGTACTTACAAAGAACAAAATAAGGCATACACACATTATTCAAGAAACGAAATATGCACTAAACAATAAAATTAATGAAAAGATGGCGATTTTAGAAAAATTTAGAAAAAATAATCAAATTTGCACTAATTACGACGAAGAAATACATGTTACAACACTGAAGGACCGATTAGGCTCCCAGAGGGGGGAGTGAATTGGAGCCGATAAAAATTCTTCTCCAAAGAGAGAACTCGGACTATGCCCCAAATTCACAACCACAGATTCCTACACGAGTTTGCAAGGTAGTGTAATCACAGCGGACCTACCAACCCTAGGAGCAAACCCCAAACAATCCCAAAGCGAAAGCGAAACTCACAGAAGAAAAGGACTTAGCTGTCCTGCGAACACCCTAGCGGACAGTCCGCGACCCTGGGGAGGACGGTTCGCGGTCACCGGGCAGATGGTCTACTACCCACGGGCGGACGGTCCGTTAATCACAACAGAACGGTCAGACGAGCACCCAAAGGTGCGGACGGCCGTACCTGGTCCTCGGACGGTCCGTGAGCAACTCGTGCCGCGCAGACAGTCTACGGCCACAGGGCGGACGGTCCGCAACACCTACGCGAACGGTCCGACAAACCCCTTCCGCGGACCGTTCGCGGCCTATAGGCGGACTGTCCGCCTGGCCCGAACAGAGCAGCCCGAGCTCCAAACCGTGAGCACAACCTCTCCTACCCACCCATGGATCTCCCAAACGGCTTGAACTCTTGAGGAAAGATTTGGGGAAGATGTGAAGCGTCCCTAGGGGATGCTATGACCCAAAACTTGGGTCCTCAAACGAACTAAATGCCGGGAATCGAATCGCCACCGAACTCAACCAAAAACCTAGGTTCCAACCGAAATCCCTCAATCGGAGGCCAAACTCGGAGTTCGGGGGATCAAGATCAAGCACAAAGATGCACAAAGCAACTATCCTTGATTCCCACCAACAAATCCAAGCCCAAACACCTCAAAATCAAAGGAAGAAGCCGCACATGAAAACCCGACGAAAATAGCTCGAAAAAGACACGAAAATCCAACGAGCTACAAACTGGAAATCGACGCAACGATGAAAGATTCTTTACAAACGGAGAAAAAATCTAACCCTAGAGAGCAAGGAAATGAGAAGCAGTCCTGATGGATAGTTTGCCTGGAAACCCTAGAGCTAATATGTATGAATCCCCTCCGGGCCAGGCAAAAGATCACACTACCTCTAGTACTTAAGTTGTGATACAACCCCTCAGGGGCAAATAGGTCATGTAGCACTCCTCTTCATCGCACGGCCACACCGTTGCCGCAGACCGCGTCCTCCCGATGCAAGCCCTGCAATCCCGCCACGCGTTCGCCGACATAGAAGCTTCTCGGCGCACCCCGGATCCCGTCTCTGCCCGCCGAGCCTCCAGTCTTGGTTTTGTGGCTCAACCAAGTAACCCGAAAGTTTTCTGATGAACCGCCGCAAACCCCGCGTGCAGACTCCGGTTGTGAGCCGCTACCCTGCACCGGCTTCGATCAACGACTTCGTCTTGCTTTTCTTGCCACCATGCGGCCCGCACTTGACCCCGCTGGCCACTGGGCCCCTCGAGTCAGGCCTACTTGTCTCTCCACTCCTCGGAGGCCCCGCAAGGCATAGACCTTTCGCGCCCACTCTTCACCTACACCAACGCAAATCAAGCCGCAACCTGCACCTGCAATACTCAGCCAAGAGGCAGTCCAACCCACGTTGTCAATCACTCATCACAGCCAGGAGCGACCATCCACCGGTCCTCGGACGCTCCAGTCCTCAGTCTCCCCCTTGATGAGTGCATTGACAACACACACAAGTAACCAATTCAGAAAAAAGAGAAAAAGAAATGAAACAAAAGAAAAACTCAAGCAAGTGATCAAAAGCCAAACAAAAGCCAAGAAAAGATCACTTGAGTGAGAAAGATCTCGATCCCCTAAGGCAATGGCCACGGCTCGAGACAACCGAGATAAAATGCTCCAAAATTGCCGACTCCTCAAGGTGAGGCAAAAGGGCTCGACACCATCGGCAAAAGAGCACAACTAAAATTCAGGCGAAAAAGAGCTCCCAAATGCATGAATGCAAGCTCCCCCTGAACAATTGGAAGCTCCCCCTAAACAAATGCATTTCTCCCAATTTTCTTTCCTCGGTGCAAACTCCCCCTGGAAATATGAATTGGGTACTTTCCTCCCCCTTGTTGGTAATGCATGAATCAAGTCTACAAATGCAAGCATGTGCTTCTCAAATATACAAAGAGCACTACAACATGCTAAAATTGAGACATAGACAAGCAAGATAGCCACAATTTGAGCACAAGCATCACCAACAAGATAGAAAGGGACATATAAGCAAGTGACATAGCCATGATGAAAATCAACTATTTTCCACAAAACTTTCCCTCTCATGAGCATAAGATCTAAACATGATCAAAAGGAGAACATACAACATATAACTCACAAATTTCCTGTAAGGTCACACATTCTCATGACAAGGTCATCACAAACACCTACAAGCTATCTCATGTCATGTCAAAGCCACCGTGCCATGGGTCCACTTCTAGATATGAGACTTCTCATTGGTGAACATCATGCAACGGTTTAGCACCCAAGATAAGGAATTTCAAACATTTAAGACATGGAAGCACATTTTCCAAGCTTAGGCATCTCACATACCATTTTCATGATTTACATGTTAAATATGGTACATGAAGTGCCTTTGCGGCAAAAAGAAGCTTAGGCTTCTCCACAAGGTAGCATGTAGGCTAAACATTCATGATGATAAATGGATCTTTGATCCCAAATGAAAAGAACATGGCTCCATAAGCAAGATATAGCCATAAGCACCCAAAATGAAAATGAGAGGCATTCTAATCACAAGAGAGGATCATATAGCATTTTTACAAAAGAAAGCCATTCACAAGCATATATATCCCAAGTCTACCAAGAGCATAGCTATGCATCTCATGAGCATCACAAGCAAAGTCATAACCTCATCTCTAGCATATCATGGTGATCAAAGCATATAAGAGAAACACATCTATACGACATATGTTACAAATGTTGTCTATGATACAAAGATGCAAACATGATATGATACAAAGATGAAAAAAGGCAACATGTATATGTACAGCAACCTTCCCAACCAAAGCTCAAAAAGGAAAAACAACTCCAAGCTCTCCTCGCAAACGAGCAAATGTAACTTGGTCCAAAGGCTTGGTTAGGATATGTACAAGCTACTTTTTTGTGGGTACATGGATGAGGTCTATGTTTCCCTTCTCAGCATTATCTCTCAGAAAGTGGTACCTCACTTCTATGTGTTTGGTTCTGGAGTGAAGCACGGGATTTTTGGCAACACTAATGGCGCTCGTGCTATCACACATGAGAGGCACATGGGAACACTCCTCACCAAAATCACTCAGCGTGTATGTGATCCAAAGCAGCTGGGAGCAAGAACTAGCGGCAGCAACATACTCGGCTTCTGTGGTAGACTGAGCAACACTAGACTGTTTGCGACAAGACCAAGAAACAAGCGAGGAACCCAAAAACTGACAAGTCACCGAAGTCGACTTCCTATCGACTCGACACCCCGCAAAGTCGGCATCTGAAAAATCCAAGAAGCGAAAGGGAAGAGGACGCCGAGTACCAAAGACCCAGCTCTAGAGTGTATCGAAGATACCTGAAGATCTGCTTGACGGCTTGCCGATGTGAAGTCCTTGGCGACGCCTAAAAACAAGCGCACAAACACACAGAAAACTGGATGTCCGGCCTCGTCGCCGTCAAGTACAAGAGGGAGCCGATCATGCTCCGGTACTCCTTCTGGTCCACGGGCTCTCCGTCCTCGTCTGCATCAAGCGCTGTAGTCGTACTCATTGGTGTCGACAGGGGCTTTGAGTCGTCCATCTTGAACTTCTTGAGGATGTCCTTCGTGTCCTTGGCTTGATGCACAAAGGTTCCCTCCTTCGCCTTCTTGATCTGAAGCCCGAGAAAGAACTGCAATTCTCCCATCATAGACATCTCGAATTCTTTGCTCATATCCTCTGCAAACCTCGCAACCAAAAAGTGAGACGAGCCGCCGAAGACAATATCATCCACTTATACCTGAACAATTAGGATGTCATCACCCTGCCTGAGGAGAAAAATAGTCTTATCTACCTTGCCCATCTCAAACCCCTTGCTAAACAAGAACCCCCTCAAACGGCCATACCAAGCACGGGGATCTTCTTTCAGCCCATACAACGCCTTTCTCAACCTATACACCTTGTGTGGAAACTCAACACTCTGAAAGCCCGGTGGTTGCCTCACATAAACTTCCTCCTTTAAAAACCCATTCAAGAAGGCACTCTTCACATCCATTTGGTAGAACTTGAACCCTTTAGCCCCAGAAAAAGCTAGAAGGATCCTAATTGCCTCCAAACGGGCTACAGGAGCAAATGTCTCCTCGTAGTCTATCCCCTCCTTCTGACTATAGCCCTGAGCAACCGACCTCGACTCGTTCCTCACCACCTCACCATTTTGTCCCTCTTTGTTTTTCCATACCCATTTTGTCCCAATAGGTTTGCAATTTGGTGGTGGATCCACGAACTCCCACACTTGGTTTCTCTCAAAGTTCTCCAACTCCTCATGCATGGCATTCACCCAATTAGGATCAGATAGAGCGTGTCGAATGTCCTTCGGCTCAAAGGTAGCAACAAAAGCTGAATGAGCAAAGTGAGAAACATTTCTGGACCTCGACCATGATTACCGAGAGTGGATGATCAACTTGAACTCGCCTCGGTGCCTCTCGCCTTGAGGCAACCTCCCCCTCAGCAGCTGCTTCCACTTGATCTTGCTAGATCATAGGCGATGTAGGGGATGGACCATCCTGCACCGTAGTCGTCGTAGTGGAAGTAGAAGGTACATGTGTGGCTGGAGCTTCACCATCATTACCATCATCCTCTACAACATCATCCTTCTCGTTCTCAAAGATCTTCTTGCCAACTTCATCATCACCTGCACACTCAAAGACAGACGAATTGCATGGTTGTGTCTCGTCGAAGGTCACCTCGCAAGTCTTCATGACTTGGTTAGTATCAAGGTTGAGCACATGAAATGCTCTAGAATCACTAGCATAACCCAAGAAAGTCCCATCGGAAGACCTCGACTCAAACTTATCTAGCCTACCCTTCTTGAGAATGAAGCACCAACATCCAAAAGCCCTGTAATGGCTCACTCTCGGTGCTCGCCCGTGCATAAGCTCATAGCATGTCTTGTTCAAGAAGGCCCTTAGAAAAATTCGATTCCCAACATGGCAAGCGGTATTCACTGCTTCCGCTCAATATCTCCTCGGAGTCCTATGCTCATCAAGCATCGTCCGAGCCATCTCACAAAGGGAACGATTTTTCCTCTCAACCACACCATTCTGACAAGCCACATAGGGAGAAGAAAACTGATGTTCGAGACCCAAATCACGACAAAAGGTTTCGAAACGAGAGTTTTAATAATCGCTGCCATTGTCGCTACGAATAGCTCGAACAACATCTCCATGTCTCTCGTTCTTCATCCTCAAGATTAGATCTCTCATAAAACCAAACTTTCCCACCCCTTGTCAGCCAAAAAGAATACCCAAACATAGCGAGAATAGTCGTCCACAATCACAGGGACATACCATTTCCCACCCGCTGAGCACACACGAGTTGGACCAACCAAGTCCATATGGAACAACTCGCATGGCCTCTCCGTCATAACGGATGTCAGAGGTGGATGAGAGGCGGCGACCATCTTGCCATGCCTACATGGAGCACATACCAAATCCTTTTGGTATTTCTACTTTGGCAATCCTCGGACCAATCCTAGCCCACTCAAGCGTGACAATAAGTCAAAACTCAAGTGACCTAGTCTCCTATGCCATTTCCAAAGCTCCGCCGAAACACCAGTAACCAAACAACGAGAAGAGCCAACACACTAAGAAAAATCGGCTCTGAAAATTTGACCCTCAGGAACGATCATACACATAAGATCGCCTCGAGAATCCAAAACACGAGAACAGCCCGTTTTGAAACGAACTTCAAAACCCTCATCAAGAAGCTGGGAGACAGAGAAGATTGTACCCCAAAGACTGGACAAGAGAAACACGCCTAAGAGTCACAGACTCACTTACCTTCACCGTGCCCACTGAAAGCACTCTACCTTTCCCATTATCCCCAAAAGTGATGTACTCTTTGGTCATCACTAGGTGAGGCTGGAGAACCACCGTCGATCTCCGGTCATGTGTCGAGAGCAACCGGAGTCGATCAACCAAAAGCCCTCCATGCCTCCCACCTGCAAAATCAAAAACGAGAGCGAGATTGAGCAAAAGACTCAGCACTGGGGTTAGTACAAAATGAATCAAACCAGTGCCTCGCCATTTGCTCAAACGTGGGGTTAGCAAAATCCATCCTATCTCTGCTAGGTGGAACACCGACACGTCCCCTTGGAGGACTACGCGTACCACGAAGGGGAGACCGTGGCATGTAGCTCCTCTGGGACCTAAAGCTGCGATCATTCCCCCCATACTCGTATTGGCCATGAGCAAAGGAACGTCCAGCAAATTGACCACGCCCCAACCCAACACGCCTACCACCTTCTCTATACGGTGGTTCACCTCGAGGCACAAACTCACACCTCTCTCGAGGGTAAATGGTACGCACCATACCCTCGCCTCTCGGCACCAACCTAGGCTCAGGCACACCATGAGAAGGGCGGTACCTGTCCTTTTTGGCCAACTCTTTAGCCAACCACTCCTCACACTTCTTCCTGAAGCAAAACTCAGCAAGGTGCCCATCCCTCCCACAATGCTCACAAAGGAAGGGTTTTGGTTTTGGGTTTGGCTTTGGTTTTGGGTTATCTTTGGGCTCTGGCTTCTCCTCACTCGGTTTTGTTAACACCAAAATTTGGTAAGGAGTCTGACTTGTGGGTCCGGCTCGATGAGGAGTCTGTCCGGTGGAAGGAAGGTTTTTCTCAGATGTATTCGGCAGAAAGATCCGCGGTCGGCTATCTGCTTCCGTTCGGCAAGGGAACAAGAGGGGCCGATTTTGCGGGGATTGGACGGTGACGTGGCTCAAGCAGGAAGGACGAATGGATGGATAAGCGATAAAGCTTAGAGATAAGTTAGGTAACAAATCCATTCGAGGTTGTACTCAGCAGGGTATAAATATGAGCCCTGAATGTATGCAACAGATACAATCATTCTCAATACAAACTGGCCTTACGCCAAACCCTAGAGTCCATTTGTTGTGTCGTCGAGTTCTTCGAGAGGGTTCATCGATCCGTCGACCTCCGTGAGTACTGGCAACCTTGTATCATATCTAGTATCATGCGGTGGATTTAGATCTGATGCAAGTAGTCTTGTTACCATGCTTCGTCTCATGCGGTAGACTCAAGCTTGGTTCAAGAGGGTTTCTTGTTAGGTCATGAGACATGCGGTAGGCTAAGATCTAGCTTGAAGCTAGTTATCGTCTCTATTGGATTTTGGCAAGATCCAATAGATTCATTAAGTTACCCCATGTTGCTTTGAGTTTTTACTTTATGTTTAAATTCATGTAACACCTTGTGCCCAATCTAGATGGGTTTGGATCGGCTTTTATCCTTTTTGTGATCCTTATGCGAGTAGAATTCGTATTTAACACGTGGATCACGTGCTTTCCGATAGCCGAAACCGAATCGATCTAGGTTGTTACGTGTTGCGGGTTCCAGCTTGCCAATGTTGATGTAAATCTTGAAAGAACTGAGTATCATGCGGTAGATGCAGGTTTTTGGGTTGCTTTGGAGCTAGTCATCCGGTGGATTAGATTTCAAACCAATCTGATAGATTTATTCGCTTGGTAATGTTCGTTCCTTCTTCATGGACCCCGAATCGGCTGTTCAGCCGTATTCGGTTATGTTTCTTCACGAGTAGAACACGTGCGTAATTCATGCTTTAAATAATATATGCTTTTAGCTTTCCATATTTAGATTGTGTCATGTGGTGGATAGATCTATTTGTGGAAAGTGGTATGATTTTCATGCAAGTTGTATCATGCGGTGGATAGATTTGTTTGGCATCGTACCCGACGGGTTTTAAAGTACCTAGACATGCGGTAGACTAGTGCTTTGGACCTATGCATGTTTGTTTATTACATGTTTATGCTCGCGCTTTACTTTATTTATTTATTTAATGTTAATCATCATGGGGATCGGTCGTGATCCTACGCATGTGCATCTTTTGCTCTAAACAAAGACCGATCGTCATCATGCTTACGTCATGGATTCGGCTATGTTACTTTTTTCCTCTTACGAGCTCCCGAGTGGTTTCAGTTTATTGGCAAATAGCTTTCTATAGCTACGTGTCATCTCTTTTGGCTTCATAGCCGCAAATATGGAACTGTCTGGTACCACCCGGCAAGTTCCAAGCTTTGGTATCTAACTACTTTGTCTTTTGTTAATTTTCAGGGAAAATTGACTGGCACGTCTTGTGATTCTTTGCACGTGTGAAGCTAGCTTGTTCGGCTTGCTGTGTGCTTGGCGCTAGGTACACATTTTGCGTCAACACACTTTTTGGCACGCAAGTGGGACCACAGCCGAAAAGATCAAGATGCCTGAAATCGCGGATATCATGGATGTCAACATTGAAGACCTCTCTCCTGAATAACGGCAGCAGCTCCAGGACGCCGTGGATCAGTTCCAGCAGAAGTGTCTACTGTCCTTCAAGAAGAACAGAAGTGGCGTCCCGTACCTGAAAAACGAGATGCCCAGGGTGTTGTTGCCAGGGGAGAGCGACGCCACGACCCAGCAGGAGAGAGAGGAGTGCATGCAAGCATTTCGAGATTCTGCGGACCACGTCTTCAGCAGGCACCACAAAGCTTTCCTTGGTGCGTTCAAGCAAGTGATGGTGGCTGTCTTTGGCCCAGGCATGGAGCAGGCATTCAGCAAAACACCCGTTCAAACGGGCACCGTGGAGTTGGCGAGTCAAGTTCTCAACCACCATTACGGAGCCAGCCAATCCAGCCTCCTCCTCAGAGCGCTGGAAGTCAAGCTTTCCAGCCTCCTCCGCAAGGCGCTGGGGGTCAACCAGTTCAGCCCCCACTACAGGCCTCAGGAGGGCAACCAATCTAGCCACCACCGCAGGGCAGCACGGGTCAACCTGTGCAACAGCCGAACCCGTACCAGCCCACGTACAGGGAGATAGCTTTCGGCTCGCCTGGGGCCCCGCTTGCCTCCGGCCACAGGATTGCTCCGGCAAGCAACTGGCTGTAGAGGGACCTATACGGCGGAGGCTACCACGAGGTGGGAAACTACGGAGCCATTGACGCTTTCCCGCATCCAGGTTACGCACCAGCTGCAGGCACACAGGAGGATGACGCCCTGGCGCGGAAGATGGCCGAGTTGATGCAAAATCAGTTCGGCCTCAAACTGAAAATGCAGGGACCTACCTATAAGCCGCCGTTCCCAGAGTGGTACTTCAACGTGCTCCTTCCGCCAAGGGTGAAACCTCCGACGGAGTTCACGAAATTTTCCGGGCAAGACGACACAAGCACGATGGAGCACATTGCTCGCTACCTAATGCAGCTCAGAGAATGCTCAGCTGAAGAAGCGTTCAGGGTCAGATACTTCCCCGCGTCACTGACGGGCCCGACATTCCAGTGGTTCTCGTCCTTGCCCCTGAGTCAGTAAGCAGATGGAAGGACCTGGAGCGGAAATTCCACGCCCATTATTTCAGCGGTAGCTCAGAGAAGAAGCTGATCGACCTTGCCACCGTGAAGCAGAGGCACAACGAGACGCCACTGGAATTTCTCAGGAGGTTCAGGGAAGTTAAGGGCATGTGCTTTTCGGTCAACTTGCCAGATGACCAGTTGGCCGACATGGCCGTTGTCGGGATGCTGCCGGCCGTGCGTGAGAAACTATTTGGTATGGAGTTTGAAAACCTCGGCCAGCTGTCTCAAAAGCTATCATTAATGAGCAATCAAGCGTATGGCTTCAAGAAGGATGCCAGGTTTGGCAAACAGCATGACGTGGCGGACATCTACAACCAATTCTTGGACAAGGCCGACCTGATAGAAGGTTCTGATGATGAACTGGACGTAGCCGCAGCCGAAATCATGTGAGGGAAAGAGCCATTAACGATGAATCAACGCTGGGTCAAACAGACCAAAGGCGCCTACGATTTCGACATCGCGAAGGCTGATAAGCTGTTTGAGCTCCTAGTGAAGGAAGGCCGAATCAGATTGCCTGAGGGGCACTCCATGCTTCGGCCCGATGTGGTAAAGGAGAAGCGTTACTGCGGATTCCACGACAGGAACTCACACTCCATCAACGACTGCAGGGTCTTCAGGATGAGGATCCAGAAAGCCATCCAGGAGGGACACCTCAAATTTGACAACAAGATGAAGCTGGATGGCCACCCCTTCCCTCAGAACATGGTGGGCTTTTCCGTCAACATGGTGACGGCTGAGGAGAAGGGCAAGGTCGAAGTCTTGACCTCAGCCAGGGCTAGGCAGGATGGAGCAATGGACCCGAAGCGACAAGTAACTTTGGAGTAGGTGCATGGTGAGGCACCCCGCATTCTCAAAAGCCACATCGAAGCCGAGGAATCATCCAGAACCAAGCCCAGGGTGACCACGCGTATCCTCCTCAACAAGTGGCAGCACCAGTTGGAAAAAGAGCGCTACCATAAGCGAAGATACGAGGAGGAGAAGCGCGGAGCTGAAGAGCAGGCACACAGAAGGGACCTGGAGCAATACACGCGCGAGCAGGAGCGCGCGCACTGGGGATGTGCGTTCTTCAGGCACTGTTGGAACGAGGGTTTGAAGCTGCCCACGCTGAGGAACTGCCCTGAATGCGGTGACGGTATGTATTTTGAGTACGAGCGAGGAGAGCGCCAATCGCCGATCCGTCCATGAGAGAATTGGAAGGATCCATCCTAACGAGGATCGGCACCAAAAAATTGAAGTCATTGATCATCCCAGGAAAAGACAAGCTGATTTAAGGTGGGCTGATCAAGAGAAGGATGAAGACGAGTACATCTGGCAGAAGGGGCAATGGTGCCCGCCTGGCCTAAGGAAAAGTCAGAAGAGACGGGTTCAGCGCTTGAGGAACCGCGAACTGAGGCAGGCTGGGATCCAAACAAGGCAGATGTGGCGTCCAAAGGATCAACCTGAAGGGTCAAAGCGTTCGGCTCCAACATGCATGGTATATTTTCTGCCGAATGAGTTTATGGCTCCCGCTAATCGAGGTTGTGCGGGGAAGAGGCGTCCCTAGATGATGAGCGGATCGAGGGGATGATGGCGCACTCGGTGCTAGCCAAGCAGGCCATCTTCGACAAACCGGCCAAAAATCGACACATGAGGTCGCTGTACTTGAGGGGATATGTCAATGGCAAGCCATTGACCAAGATGTTTGTTGACAGTGGAGCGGCAGTCAACGTAATGCCGTACACCACCTTCAAGAAACTTGGCATGGGCCCTAGCGATCTGACGCCTACAAGCATAATACTGAACGATTTCGCTGGGAATCCTTCAGACACCAAGGGATGCGCTCACGTGGATCTGATGATCGGGTCCAAGACACTGCTCACTACCTTCTTTGTTATCGAAGGTAAAGGAGCCTACAGCCTACTGCTTGGACGGGACTGGATTCATGCCAATTGCTGCGTCCCATCCACCATGCATCAGCAGCTCATCCAGTGGGTGGATGATGATATTGAGGTTGTCCAAGCAGATGACTCCGTGAGTGTTGCAAACATGGAACCAGCGTTCTGGGAGTATCAAGGCATTGACTGTTTCTCAGGGAAAGACTGGGGAGAAGGTCTGTTGAACTCCGGCGGTGATCAACGGCCCGATTCAAGCAGTCGGCTCTTGTAGTAATTTTTAATGGAGAACCCCGTCGATGGCACTGATGGAAAGTTGGGGCGAGGATTTATGTCGGCTGATAAATTAGAAAAAGTTGATATTGGAAGCGGTGATAAGCTAAGGCCGACGTTCATCAGCGCAAACTTGCAACCGGACTTCAGGGAGGAATTAATCAAGCTGCTCAAAGAATATAAAGATTGCTTCGCCTGGGATTATTCAGAGATGCCCGGACTGGATCGTTCCATCGTTGAGCATCGGTTGCCAATCAAATCTGGTTTCAAACCATATAAGCAACCACCCCGGAAAATCTACAAAGATGAAGTATTGGCTGATGTGAAGAAAGAAGTTGAAAGATTACTTGATGCAAGCTTCGTTCGGCCATGCAGATATGCAGAGTGAATTTCTAACATTGTCCCTGTTTACAAGAAGAATGGAAAGATGAGGGTCTGCATAGATTTCAGGGACCTAAACAGAGCTACTCCGATGGATGGTTACCCCATGCCTATTGCCGATTTGTTGATTGACGCGCGCATTTTGGACACAAAGTGATCAGTTTCATGGATGGCAATGCGGGATACAACCAAATATTTATGGCAATAGAAGATATATCGAAGACGGCCTTCAGATGTCCTGGTCATATAGGCCTGTTTGAATGGATAGTCATGACATTTGGGTTAAAAAATACCGGTGCAACTTATCAGCGAGCCATGAATTACATTTTTCACGAGTTGATCGGCAAAATTGTGGAAATTTACATTGACGATGTCGTGATCAAGTCCCTAAGTCATGACACACATTTGGAAGATGTGAAAAGGACCTTGGAGTGCACCCGGAAGCATGGTTTGAAGATGAATCCAAACAAGTGCGCTTTTGGGGTATCAGCTGGAGAGTTCTTGGGATTTTTGGTCCACGAAGGGGGAATTGAAGTTGGCAAGAAGAGCATGAGGGCCATTGATGAAGTTGTCCCTCCAACTAATCTCAAGGAGTTACAATCACTGCTCAGCAAAATTAATTTCATGAGGAGATTCATTTCAAATTTGTCACAGAAAGTTTTGCCATTCTCTCCACTGTTGAAGCTAAAGAAAGATCAGAAGTTCACATGGAGAGACGAACAACAAAAGGCTTTCGATGAGATCAAGCAATACATGAAGGAGCCACTAGTGCTGGTCCCTCCTCAGCTGGATAAGCCTTTCAAGTTGTACGTGGTGGCTGATACCCAAACCATTGGATCGGCCCTTATTCAAGAGTTCGAAGGAAAGGAGCGGGTAGTAGCATATCTTAGCCGAAAACTACTTGATCCTGGGACCAGGTATTCGGCTACAAAGAAGCTGTGCCTGTGCATGTACTACTCGTGTACAAAGTTTCGGCACTACTTGTTGAATGCCGAATGCACTGTGTGTTCCAAGTTTGACGTAATAAAACATATGTTATCTATGCCAATTTTGAATGGCAGGATTGGCAAATGGATCTTGGCTTTATCAGAGTTTGAGTTAAAGTTCGAATCAGCAAAGGCTATCAAGGGACAGATCATTGCCGATTTTATAACTGAACATCGCGATCCGTCAATTGATTTGCTTGAAATTACCCCTTGAGCTTTATTTTTTGATGGATCATCATGTGGTAAAGGTGGGGTAGTAGGGATCCTACTAATTTCGCCTAGGGGTGAGATGTTTGAATTTGCTATCCCTATACAGCCCACTGTTACAAATAATCAAGCCGAGTACGAGGCACTGCTTCGAGGGCTTCAATATTTGAGAGAAGCTGGGGCCGTTTTAGTTGAAGTTTATGGAGACTCAGAATTGGTGATCAAGCAATTGAACGGCCAATACGAATGCAAAAGTGAAGCGCTGAGGAGTTACTACGAAAAATGCAGGGAAATCTTGAAGAGCTTCCCGTTGGTAATTCTACAGCATATTCCTAGGGAACATAATGAAGAAGCAAACAGGCTGGCTCAAAGCGCCTCTGGCTACAAAGAGAGTCAAGAAGTGTTTGCTGCAGATGTATGTGCACTGGGGACGGATCTTGCGGAAGATGATTGGAGAAAAGAGATCGTTGACTACTTGAAGGATCCATCCCGAAAGGTCTCTAGGAAGCTCAGGTACAAGGCCATAAAATTCGTTCTTATGGATGACAATTTGTTCTATAAATCATTAGATGGGGTATTGTTATGATGCCTGGGTCCAGAAGAAGCCAAAAACATGATGAGCGAGGTGCACGATGGGATATGTGGAGCACACCAATCGGCCTACCGCATCAAAAGGGTCATCAGGCAAGCTGGGTGTTTTTGGCTGACGACATTTGAGGATTGCTTTGAGTATTACAAGGGATGTCAAGATTGCCAGAGGTTTGGAAATATTCAAAGAGTCCCCGCGTCAGCATTGAATCCCATCATCAAGCCATGGCCATTCAGGGGCTGGGGTATAGACTTGATTGGCCAGATTAATCCACCATCTAGCAAGGGGCATAAGTTCGTGCTTTTGGCTACGGACTATTTTACTAAATGGGTTGAGGTGATCCCACTGAAGAAGGTAACGTCAGAAAACATGGTTGAATTTGTCAAGGAGCACATCATCTATCGGTTTGGGATTCCTCAGACAATCACAACTGATCAAGGGGCCCAATTCGTGTCCCTGGAGTTCAGAGAGTTTGCCGAAAGCATGGGGATCAAATTGTTCAATTCTTCTCCCTATTATGCCCAAGCTAACGGTCAAGCGGAGGTTTCTAATAAGATCATGATCAAGCTCAGAAGAAGATCGACCAGAAGCCAAGAAAGTGGCATTCGGTACTCAATGAGGCACTGTGGGCTTACCGAATGGCCCCTCATGGAGCTACAAAAACCTCTCTCCTTATTAATTGGTTTATGGGCATCATGCAGTTCTACCTTGGGAGATGCAGTCAGATTCAAGGAGAGTTGTGTTACAGAAGGACTTGAGCTCTAAAGATTACAATGGCCTAATGATGGATGAGCTGGAGGATTTACACATGATCCGTCTTAGGGCCCTAGAAAACATCGAAAAGAACAAGCTGCGGGTTGCCAAGTACTATAACAAGAAAGTAAAAGTCAGGCAATTTGCAGAAGGGGATTTGGTTTGGAAAGCGTTATTGCCGATTGGAACTAAATATAGCAAATTCGGCAAATGGTCCCCTAACTGGGAAGGGCCTTTTCGTGTGGTCAGATGCGTCCCTGGCAATGCATACATATTGAAAACTTTACTGGGAGAAGAATTTTCTGCCGCAATAAATGGAAGATATCTGAAGAAATATTATCCTAGTATTGAAATCGATCGATAATCACCAGCAGTGGGATCACACGCATCAGACACAGAAACAGCCGGCGCTCAAGAGCGAGGCCGCCTTTAGAACAAAAAATCCACAAACAGAAGAAATGGCCAGTGCCTAGATGCATTGCCCTTAGCAAAAAACTACATTACAACTGCTTCTTGCAGGTTTACATCCAACAACCCTGGTGATCAGGACCACAAGGAGGTGGGAAGCAGATGGCGTGGAGGAAGAAGCGAAAGTATGATTCAATCTTTTCTTTGCTTCTTCGGCTGCTCCCTCTTTAGTTGCTCCAGGACCACCGTGACAGCAACTTGGAATGCACGGGGGTGACCATGATTTGCGGCCTCCACCAAGCTATCCCAAGTCGCTTTCAAGTTGTTGTACCTGTCAGAGACATCTGAAACAGAGGAGTAGGTGTTAGGGGCAAGAAATCCAGATGTGGGCACGAAGTCGAGAAGAAGTCAGAAACATTTACCCCCCCACTAGCACCTCCAGAGCCATGCGACGCTCGCGTTCGGCTTGGCAACGAGCGGTGACGTCCCTGAGGCCGTGCTCCAGGTGCCGAACGCGGCGGCGCAGTTGATGGTTAGTCCTCTGTTCAGGCGTGGCGTCCTCTTCTTCGAGGGAGGAATCGGAGGAGATGTACTCAGGCACGTCTTCGGTCCCGATGACTTCTTCAGGAAGCAAATCAAGGCTGAAAGAGTTAAAGAAGAGGAGGTCAAGCGCAAGATCATATGGGAAACAGGGAGTAAATCAAGGGGAAACTCACCTTCGGATCGTGCGTTTCTTTGGAAGGCTGCTCTCCTGGGGTTGCTTGCCTTTGTCCATGGCCTTGGGGTTTTTTCCTCTGAAGACAGGGGAGGAGATGAGAAGTGATGGATGAGTGTGCGAGTGGATTTGCAGGGCATCTCGGCAGGTTATTTTATTGACCGAAGGAGTACATTGGGAGTGATGACTGGCCAGCGTGCACTGTTGGAATACCAAACGATAGGGTTTTCTTCCCGGATGCGAAGGGTTTTCGCTTGAACAGTGCTTATGGATTGCCGATTTAGGGATCTTCTGTGGATTTTGCGCCAAGGGGCATCTGTTCTCGCGTATTCGGCTCAAGAAAGCTCCCGGATGCGTTTAAGGAAAAACAAGATTCACGGGTGCGAACGTAAAGAAAATCATCGCAGTGCAAGCACAGAATTCAAAAGTTCTTTATTTATTGCCGATATTCAAACATCCCTAATACAATCTAGTCAAAAAGCCTGTTCAGCACAGATTGGGGATGAGTGATTTCGGCAATGGCGTCGCCGTGGCCATCGAGGCGCTCCAAGATGAGCTCAATCTCCTCGATGTCTTCTGGCGCGCCGCCCCGGAAGCCACGCGGCCTGGTGGAGTAGTCGACGTCCGTGTGCGTCACCATGGTGGCCAGGCCCAGGGTGGTGCCCAAGCGAACGCCATGGGTGGCCACCTCATCAACGCGGTGCTCCACCGCAGCAAGGCGCTCCGCCGGCGCGTCACCGCGGGCGTTCACCTTGTCGGCCAGCTGCTCCACCAGCATCTTCAGCTGGTTGAGCTCAGCATCGCCGGCTGCAAGGTGCAAGAAGGAAGGAGATTAGCATCAAAGGCCGGATTGGATCAAAAATTGATTTCAGAGCTGTACCGTCGATGGTTTCCAGCAGCTGTTTGCGCTGGTCCTCCCACTCCAACTCGGCTATGCCCGCCTTTTTGGAGACATCCTCCAGCTCGCGCTGGGCCGTCTCCAGTTCCGCCTTGAAGCGGAGAGCGTCGAGTTCCCCGTAGGGCACGGGGGAGTGGCCGTCAGACTCCGAGGAGTCGTCCGGAAGGGGCTGACTAGCCGGCGCAGGAGATGGATTCCACTGGATCAACCTGAAAAAGGGGATGGTCGTCAAAACAAAAGAAGATCAAAGATGAATCAAAGAAGTGGAATTGACGATCATTGCCTCCTACGCGCATTGGCGCTGCTCCCCTCCGCCTCATCGGAGGCGCGGCGTCGGTTAAGGCGGCCCACCATGCTGCTTTGGGATGTGCACTGTTTGGAAAGATTCGAGAGCTAAAGGCTTGGTGGAGAGCTAGGGGCACCTACGGTTTCATTTATAGGCCTGGCAAGACAGATCGTGGCCTCAAGTCGTGGCTCTGGATCGTGGCGCATATTCCAAGAAAATCGGAAGGTCGAAAGGTTTCCTTGACCAGTCCGCCAATGGGTCGCTTGGAGTTCTAGGCTGAGTCATATTCAGCTGGCTGGCTCGGCTGAGAGGAGTCAAAGTGCCATTCGGGTGTTGGCATTTCTTTGCCGAATGGGTCGCTCAGCATTACATTTAAAGGTGCGCAGAAGAAGAAGGAAATAAAATTGCAAGAACAGATATTACAAGAGCAACCAATTCGGTTATACATCAATTGAAGCATCTAAATGTTCAAGTATTTCGCAATTACACCACGGACATTTGATGTTGCTTGGCGAAAATTGTCCAACCGCTCCTGATAATCTCTCTGGGCGCTAGACAAGGTGGTAAGTTCTGTATCGCATTGTTTCACCTTGGCTATAGCCGATTTTGCTTCCTCTTGGGTCTTCTCTATCAATCCAGGGAGCTCGGCTATTCTCTTGTTATCGGCCTCTATCTCAGCTGACAGGCTTCTCAGTTCTGCCTCCAAAGCGGTTTTCGTGGCAATTTTTAAATCACAAGAAGCTTGCAGATTGGCCATTGTATCTTTATGGCTCTCGGTCTGAGATTGTGCCCCTTTCATGGCTTGTTCAGCACTGGCTCTCTTCTTTTCAACAGCCGGGCGGGAGCGCACCTTCCTCAAAGCTTGCCTTATGGGCACATAGTGAACCTCCAGGCCACAGATAGATGCAAGAGAAGCGCTGATGTCCTCAGGAAGTTCTTGGCTAATAGATTCAAGCATTTCTTCAAAGCGATCGAGATCCTTGAACTGATCTCGTGCATCTTTTTCCAGCCAGGCAAAGATTTCCTTGAGCTTGTCTAATACTTCCTCTGATAGGGCTTGATGCACTTCTTCCCTTGCCTCGGCAACTGGATTGTTCCCCATTGACAGACTTGATGATGGTGGGGCCTGATCCTAAGAAAGCAGTATTGCCGAGTCAGGAATGCTGAAAGTAAAAGGTAGCAGAGTTAAGTGCAAATGAGTACCTCATGTATGATTTCTTGAGCTGAGGTAGGGCCTTGTTCAGGAGCAACCGCAGGTGAAGGAGGTGTTCCAGGTAGAGCTGAAGCTTCTAAGTGAGAAGGCGCTGATGCAGTCGCTGGCAACTCAGGGGCTTCTGGCTGAAGAGGAGATGGGTTCACCTCTACTGGGGTTGGTGTCTCTGCGTGACCAGCAGGTGATTGGGCCCTTGGAGGACTTGATGGTTCTAGTTGGATTGGGAAGCTCATTTCTGGAGAGTTTGTTGTCTCTGTTTGAACAGGGGGTGATTGAGTCCCTGATGAAGATGAGATTTCCACTGGGACAAGGTACTCAACCCTGGGTGGACTTGCTTGTTGAGACACTGGGACGTCCACAAGTTGTTCTACCATTGTTTCTTCTGCAAGTGCCAAATTAAAAGATAAATGCCAGTGTTCATCCTCAAGAAAGAGGACAGTGAAGGTCATACCTGTGGATGGGGCATTGGCAGGTTCTGGAACTGAAGATTGTTGGGCTCTGGTCTGAAAATGCACAAGACATGATTTATCAGAAACAGAGCAATCTTGTGATCAAGAAAGGAGAAGATTTTTACCTCAACAAGGACTTTCTTGACAGTTCTCCTCCTCTTGGCATTTGGAGGAGCAATTAGAGATAAACCTTGCCTCCTATCAGCAGCAAGGCTGGACAGACTTGGGTCTGTTGTGGCAAACCTAGCCATTAGCTGAGCCAGAGTTGGGGACCTGAATCCCAATGCTGAGATCGGGCCTACGGCATTGTAGGCAATATTCCTGGCTCAAGGGGCAGGCACTGTGTTCTGTGGGTAAAAGAAGTAAGGTCAGAATCATGATTGAAAGAGGAAATGTCTGATTCAATGGTTAATCATGTTACCTCCGAAGTGGGCTGAAAATCAGGCATCAACTCTGCACAGAACAAGTGTACGAGCTCACCGAAGATATGATCATGGAATTCTTGCCACCGGGGAGTTGAAGGTGGAGTGAGCTATTGTTGTGGGTACAAAAGGCCGGGTGTAGACGGTGGGGACCGCACACATAACCGAAGACTGCGATCTGTGCATGAGTTCTTTGATTTCCTCTCTGGGCTTGAGGAATTCATGCAGAAACAGTCTTGGGGGCATCTGGCCACACCCAAGTTGTCGAGCCATTACATTGGGCTGATAATACTCATAAGTACTATAGGTCAGCCTTCCTCCATTGAATTCAGCTGGCAGAATGCATGGGCGGATTATGATATTGAGGATCTCCAGGAATCTCCCATCTTGGCGTTCGGTTTCAAAAGAGAATTCACAAGGGAAAATCAAATTGTCATTGTCCAGATAAGGGAGCCAGAGAGGATTTTGGAAACCTTTGAAGAATAGCTCGAAAAGCTGGCTGATATCCTGCTGAATAAGAACAGTTGAAGCAGCTTCTCCATAAGTCTGGCATCCCCTGGTGGCTTGGGGTTCTCCTTCAGGATGATTGGATGAAGGGAAGAGCCGCGTGTTCAAATCAACACCAACGATCTGATGCATGTGTAGCTGCAGCCACATTTGAACAAACCACCAAGGACCGTTGACACATGCTATCCTCTGGCCGGTGTACATCTGGGTGACAGTTTGATGCAGCATATGGTACACGTTGCCCAGGAGGAATTTCCCAAGGGGGAGGCGGTTGCCATTGACCAGTTGAGAAGCCATTGCAATGTGATTCAGGGTAGGCTCATTGGCTTTACCACAGAAGATGAACCTGCATAGCCACATGTTCAGAAACGCCCTGTATTCAATTTCACCGAGAGTGTCGTCCTTCATGTGGTTCAGGATATAGTTCTTGTATCCGCTCCCTGGTTTCACCCCTGTTTGTCGTGAGGAACTTCTGAAATCCTAGGGTTGAACGGATCCTGTAATGTCAAGGCCGGTGATTATATACACATCGGCCAGGGTTGGAGACATCGGGCCGTGGCCAAAGAGGAAGGCGTTGACGCCGTTCGACCAAAAATGGCAGGCTGCTATCAGGAGGTCTTCATTCTTGGGGGTCTCGGCCAAAGATAACTCTAGGCACTGAGTAATGCGAAGGGTATCCCAGTTCTGGGTCTTGGCGCTCTTGTCCGCAAGAATCCTCTGGTACCAATTTTTCCAGCCTGCGATTGGAGGCAAGGGCCAGTTCTTGAAAGCATCCTGCCACTGAGTATGTGGGGACAGAGCCGCTTTGAAGGGGATCCTTTGAGATTCAGCCGCGATGAAATCTCGAGGATCAGAGTTTCCCACAGGACCAATGTAGTAAGATTTTGAATTGGCCTCGGTGCGAATCAAAAGCTCAGTGGAGGGCTCCTGAAGAAAAGCGGAAAAGAAATCTCAGGTAAAATTGAAAACTTTAATGACGATCGAAGCTTACGGGAGGAAAATTTACCTGAGCAGCTTGGTTTGAGCCGCCATTGGGGATTTGAGCTCGGAACAAGGGGATCTAGGGTTTGGATCTAGATGAGGATTTCGGCTGTTTGCGAAGAGAGAAGAACAGGTGTTGACAGATTCGATTTGAAAATGTTTGTGGCTGGAGTCAATTCCGGAACAAAATAACTTTTATCCCGCAATTGAAGGGGCATGTGTTAACACCAAAATTTGGTAAGGAGTCTGACTTGTGGGTCCGGCTCGATGAGGAGTCTGTCCGGTGGAAGAAAGGTTTTTCTCAGATGTATTCGGTAGAAAGATCCGTGCCGGTCAGACCGGTGGACAGAGCCGGTCAGGCCGGTGGCTACAACAGCCGCACAACAAGTGTTCCAGAGAGCCTCAACGACTTCTCCAGTCCCTAGAACAAAAACACCCCCAAATACAACCTGCACGGAAGGAAAACCCTACACAAAGCCTAGCAAAACAACTCTAAACAGACCAAGAGCAGACCAGCAACTGTCGGTGTTTTAGACCGGCAAACCTACCAGGGAGGTACTCGAGGTACTAGATTGTGCGGTGAGGAACGTGATCGGGAGACCGAGAACTCGAAGGTGTGTGCTAGGGCACGGGACACACGATGTATACAGGTTCAGGCCGCCAAGGTGGCGAGCCCTACGTCATGTTTTGGGGATCAAGTATGGCGCGCTGCGCTTGGTGTTGGGTTGAGTTAGATGCCTGGCTAGGTACCCGGTCCTCCTTTATATAGTCCAGGGGGTGGGTTCCTAGTCGGTTACAAGGCAGGAGTCCTAGTAGGATTACATGGTACAAGTCCTAGTAGGATTATAGGGGAATTCTAGTAGGAGTCTGTCTTCATCCGTCCTTGCATGGGTACCCGGGGAGTATGCTCGACAAGCCCCCGAGCCCATTGTAGTCGAGTGTAGTAGTTCGAGTAGTATTGAAGCCTCTGCGAGTAGTTCATAAGCGTCCTCGAGTACGGCTAGGAGAAGTCGTCAATAGTACTCGAACTGCCACGAGGCTGGAAGGTGGTCCAGCTCATCTGTCTTGAAGTCGAGATTATATGGAAGTGCGATTGCAAAATCGCACTCCATATGGAGTAGCCCCCAAGCCTTAGGTTGAGTTGCAGACTCTAGTTGAGGATCAATCTTGATTCTGAATCTTCTGTCTTGAAAATTTTGAATGATGGGTGTAGCATAGCAGCCCCGACCCTTGAAATGATTAGGTAAGCAATCCAAGGGTCTTCAGTGTTCGCGAAAGCCATCATCCGAGTACTCTTGCAGTGTGTAGCCCTCGAGATAAGAGAGCCGTATGAGCCACGTCGAGTAGTTGTTGGTGCGGAGCCCCCGAGCTTGAGAGCTAGCAAAGTCTGCTGAAGTTATCCTCGAGTAGTAATTGAAGTGCAGCCCCCGAGCTAGAGAGATTTTGAGTAGTAATTTAGCATCGAGCTGTGTATCTTGAAAAGTAGCCATGCCGTCAGAGCGGACTTTAGATGCGAATGAAGTCGACTCTAAATGCCGGCAGAGCGAACTTTAGATGTGACTTGAAAACCGAAGTCGACTTTGTGCTGCGCGGAGCGGATTTTGAGATGCGACTTGAAAACCGAAGTCGACTTTAGTTGCCGCGCGAAGTGAACTTTGAGATGCGACTTGAAAACCGAAGTTGACTTTAGGATGCCGCGTGGAAACAGACTTTAGATGCGACTACAGTAGTCGACTTTGCGCCACACGGGGTGGACTTAAGATGCAAAAAATGAAAAGCACTTTCCGGAAAGCCAAAGCGAATAAAAAATCAGAGAAAACGAGTTGTTTTGCCGCCGAACTGGGCTTTAATGATTGTGACCGAAGTCAGCTTGTGCCTCCGGAGTGGGCTTGGGTGCGACTGTTAGCGTCGACTTGTGCCACCGGAGTGGGCTTAAGTACCTGAGCCATGGATTTCAGACCCAAGGTACGACTGCCACCAGAGCGGGCTTGAAGGTGCAACCGAAGTCGACTTGTGTACTTGGACCATGGATTTTAGACCCAAGGTACAGAGTGCGAAGACGACGTGCAGCTAGGGACCATCATTGCCAGGACACGAGGGTCACTTACAGCTAGGTTCTATCGAAGCTTACACACGTAGTATGCTGCTGGATCTGGTGAAGGTGCGACCAGAGTCGACTTGTGTACCTGGGCCATGGATTTCAGACCCAAGGTACAGAGTGTGAAGACCACGTGCAGCTAGGAACTATCGTCGCCAGGACGCGAGGGCCACTCACAGCTAGGTTCCATCGAAGCTTACACACGTAGTATGCCACCGAAGCAGGCGAAGATGCGACCGGAGTCGACTTTAAGTTGCCGCACGGAGTGGATTTAGAAGGTGCCTCCTTGGGATAGCCCCCGAGTTGATGAAGTAGGCTCGTGGTGACTTGATTGATATACCCCAAGAGTAGTCAGCAGAATGTAGGTCCCGTGAAAACCCGCCGAGAAGTGTACATAAATGAGTAGTCAGCAAGTAGTCCTACATGATGAGGAGAACAAGCCAAGAAAAGAAAACAGTAATCATTTAAATAAATGACTTAGTTGTTGCTGCCTGGGCAGACTGTTGATGAAGTCGTGGCGGTCGGCAATGGAGCCACGACGGTTGTTGCTGAAGTTGTCTAGTCAGAGTTGATTCCGACTAGTTGTTGGGGGCATGACTGCCATTCTCGACTAGTTTGGAAAACTAGTCGAGATGAATTGTCGACGCGATGCGACTGGAAGACGACGTTGCGGCAGCGTGCGGCGTACTCGAAGCAGAGCCAGTGTTGCCGCGAGGCAAGTAGTCGCGATGCACCATGTGGCTGATGTAGAGCCAGTGTGGCCGCAAGACGAAGTCGCGACACACGGAGTAGTCGACGACGAGCCGCGTGACGAGCCGCGCGACGTGCCGAGGCACCCGGACGCGTAGCATAGTTGAAGTAGTCGATGACGAGTGGCGCGACGAGCCACATGACGATCCGCACGACGTGCCGAGGCACACGGACGCGCAACGTAGTCGAAGTAGTCGACGACGAGCTGCACGAGGAGCCGCGCGATGTGCTGAGGCACCCGGACGCGCGGCGTAGGTGAAGTAGTCAACGACGAGCGGCGCGACGAGCCGCGCGACGTGTCGAGGCACCCGGACACGCGGCGTAGACGACACCTGGACCCGGGGGCTGCACTCAAATTACTACTTGAGGATAACTTCAGCAGGATTTGCTCGCTCTTAAGCTTGGGGGCTCCGCACCAACAACTACTCAACGTGGCTCATACGGCTCTTTTATCTCGGGGGCTACACGCTGCAGGAGTACTCGGATGATGGCTTTCACGAACACTGAAGACCCTTGGATTGATTACCTAATCATTTCAAGGCTCGGGGGCTGCTATGCTACACCCATCATTCAAATTTTTCAAGACGGAAGATTCGGAATCAAGATTGACCCTTAGCTAGAGTCTGCAACTCAACCTAAGGCTCGGGGGCTACTCCATATGGAGTGCGATTTTGCAATTGCACTTCCATATAATCTCGACTTCAAGACTGATGAGATGGACCACCTTCCAGCCTCGTGGCAGTTCAAGTACTATTGAAGACTTCTCCAAGCAGTACTCGAGGACGCTCAAGAACTACTCGCAGAGGCTTGAAGACTACTCGAACTACTACTCTCGACTACAATGTGCTCGGGGGCTTGTCGGGCATACTCCCCGGGTACTCATGCAAGGAAGGATGAAGACGGACTCCTACTAGAATTCCCCTGTAATCCTACTAGGACTCGTTCCGTGTAATCCTACTAGGACTCCTGCCTTGTAACCGACTAGGAACCCGCCCCCTGGACTATATAAAGGAGGGTCGGGTACCTAGCCGGGCACCTAATCTCAACCAACAGCAAGCTCAGGGCGCCATACTTGATCTCCAAACAAGACGTAGGGTTCGCCACCTTGGCAACCCGAACCTGTATAAATCTTGTGTCTCGTGTCCTTGCGCATACCTTCGAGTTCTCGGTCCCCCAATCACGATCCTCACCGCACAATCTACTACCTCGGGTACCCTCTTGGTATGTTTACCTGTCTAAAACACCGACAGGACTCCCACACACAAAGCTCACAAAAGACCGGCTCCTCGAGGGGAGGCAAAAAGGGCTCGACACCACCGAAAAAAGAGCAAAGAAGCGCAAAACTCACAAGCTCTTCCTAAACACATGCATTAAGGCCAAAGAGCGTACAAAGCTCACCTTACACACATGAGATAGGGCAAAGAGCAAAATGAACCAAGTGGCTTGACCAAGGCCACACACTTGAAGGTCACAAATTCATTTACCTTTATCATTTCTTCAGAAGTCACTCATCCTTGTCTACCATCCCCGAAAGTGATGTACCTCCATGTCACCACCGGGGTATGAGGCCGGAGAACAACCCTCGATATCAACCAAATGTTCTCCAGGCCTCCCACCTACAACTCAAAACCAAGAGCGAGACCGAGCAACTGACTCAACACTGGGGTTAGTTCCAAAAGCAGAAAACCAGTTTCGGGCCATTTCCTCGAAAGTAGGGTTAGCAACATTCATCCTACCGTGCCTATCAATACAACGATCCATCCTGTCAAACCTATCAAACCTGGAACCACCATGGGAAGACCACACCGGTCTCATTGGAGGAGTACGAGTACCACGAAAGAAAATCCCCTGATCCCTTCTCGTTCAGGTATTTGCATCTGTAGCCCCTCTGAGACTCAAAACTGCGACCTCTCCCAAATTTGTATTGATCACGAGGTGGAGAACGTCCAGCAAACTCAACACCACAAGACTCAAGGTGCCTACTATCTGTTCCATGACATAAAGGACTGAACCCTCTAGCATCACGACCACAGAAACCAAACTCTCCAGCACTCTGCGTAGCACCAGTCTGACCGGTCACTCTGACCGGTCTGGCCGGTGGTCCTCGGCCAGCAGACTTACCTCCACCTGAGGCTCTCCTATCTCTCCATGCTAGAACGGCACACACAAAACCCTTTCCCTTGGGTAGAGGCATACGAGGCTCAGGTACACCATGAGAAGGGTGGTACCTGTCCTTGTTGGCCCACTCCTTAGCCATTCTCGCCTCTCTCCTTCTCTCATAGCAAAACTCTTTCTTGTGACCATCCTTTCCACAAAACTCACAATTGAAACAGATTGATCTGGCTTAGGCTTGGGGTGAGGCTCTTCACAAGGCTTCTCACTAGTCTTCCAACTTTGTTTCTCACTAGGCTTTTCACTTGCCTTCTCACTTGGTTTTTCTTTTGGTTTAAGCAACTGGTTTGGCTTGGATGCAAACTTGTCTTTGGGTGTGGGTTGTGGTGGAACTGGAACATTCCCAAATTTCCCTTCTCTCTCACCACTGCTCCCACCAACCTTATCAAATCCCAAAGCCCAACCATCAAAGTGCTTACAACTAGTAATCATCATACCATCCTGAGGTTCCTGACTAGACAACCAACTTAGCACTTCACGCAACTTATCATTCTCATCTTGCAAGCGACCAGCACATTTTTTAAGATCCAAATTCTTTACAGCATGTAATTCACTGGTAAAACAAGAAGTAGGAATAGGCACTTTCAAATCAGCCTCAAGCGAAACAATGCAAGATCGAAGCTCAGTAACTTTTTCATGCAAACCAAGACAAGAAGTACAAGCACCAAGCAAAGTGGGTCTAGATTGCAGCTCAGCTAACTCAACCCTAAGCACATCTAGTTCCTCACACTTGGAGGCATGCTTTTTCCTAAGAGCAGTCAAATCAGCTAGGAAAACAGAGCAATCAACACAATCAACTTCATCAGAAACCACAGGGCTTGCCTTAAGAGAATCAATTTCAAGCTTGCCATCAAGAACCTGCCCTAGCATCTTCAAGCAAAGCTCTAAGCTCCTTCCTAAGCTTCTTAGCCTCTCTAAGCATGTGATCACGATTGTCAAGCAAGTCAACCAACACCTCATTCTCCTTGCGCAACGAAGAGAGCTCATCACATACCTCATCCTCGGAATCTAAGTCCGAGGTGTCCTTCTGACTTCTCTTGCTGCTGGAGCTGCGAGCCATGCCGCAGAAGTCGTCCTTGAGGTTTAGGCCTGTCACACAAAGGCCATTGAGATACTTGCTGAGGTTCTTCTTCTTGTCACCCTCTTCGTCTTCATCACTCGAGCTGGAAGACGTGTCCTCGGAGTCGGACTCGATGTCGCTCGATCTCTACATCTTCTCTGGAGACCGTGTCTTCTTCCCATGTCCATGATCCTTCTTCTTGGACTTCTTCCTCTTGTCCTTGAACTTGTGCTTGTCGTAGTTGTTCACCTTCGGACACTCAGCGAAAAAGTGTCCAGCCTTGCTGCACTTGAAACACGACCTCGAGTTCCTCCATGAGTTCACCCGGTTATTGTGCATCCTCTCGAACCGTCTGGTCAGCAATGCCAGCTCGTCCTCTCCAAGCACGTTGAACTCCTCATCTGGAAAAGACATCAAAGAGGACAAGGATAACATCCTGGTGGATGGGTTAGTGTTAGCCTTTCCTTTCGAACCACCGATGAGGGCGAGACTATGAGAGTCAGTCGGGCCCTCGATCTTGGCTGTCATGCCCCTATCCACCTCAGCCGACTTGAGCTTCGAGAACAGCTCGTTCACGGTCAGGGTATCATACTTCTCTGACTCAACTACGGCCTCGAACTTTCTGCCCCAAATCGTACGATCCAGCGACTGTAAGAGCTAGACAGCTCTACCATGATCATCGTACGGGAGCACGTCGACATTGGCCCTCATGTTGTTCACAACCACCATGAACCTCTAAAACAAGGCATCGATGGACTTGCCGGCCAGATGAGTGAAGTTCTCATACTCTCTCGGTAAGTCGCATACATCTGTCAACACGGACCAGATTCTACAAGCCAAGTGCTCGGTGTGCACCCGATCGAACTCAGGCTGACACAAAGCACGAAACAAGTAGTCGACCGTCTTATTGTTGGCGTCAAACATGTCTCTAGATCCTGGAGCAAGGAAGTTCATCGGCTGGACATAGCCATTATCCACCGTGACATCCCAAAGGATCTGACCCTTTCTGTGGAGGAACACCGCCATCTGCTTACTCCACATCTGGTAGTTCATGCACGGAAGGAAAACCTTACACAAAGCCTAGCAAAACTACTCCAAAGAGACCAAGAACAGACCAGCAACACCACAACTCAAAGACACACGAGTCCAGCAGTTCACCCGAGGCAAACCCCACAAGTGATTTGCACCGGTCAGACCGGTCAAGAGCACCGGACAGACCAGTGCAACCTGGGCAGCTCGGGATGAACAGCACCCGCGGGTCAACTCCCCCAAATCCAGCTCCCGATCTCCCAAATCGCTCCACGGATTTGCACAAGACATTGGGGATAGTTGGAACACCACATGAAGAGTCCATAGCCAAGTTTATGCCTACCAAAACATGTCAAATCAAGAGGAATCAAAGAAATCCCGCATAGAACTCCTCTAACCCTAGAACATTGAGAACCCCAAAATTGAGCCCCTTAACACACGGATTTGGGAGGGGAATCAAAGACAAAAGAACCACGAAGGATTCACACATATTTCCCCCATCAAATCCCCAAGAGCAAGTTCCCGAAAACACACTAAGAAAACCACCAAGAGAGGGCTCCAAAAATCACCACCAAGAACAACAGGGAACAACACAACAAAGCCTTGAGGAACCACGCCGAATCATCTATACATAACAAGGAGGCTCATACAAGGTCTAGCTTGTCGCCCGATCATCCAACCCTCTCACAGAATCTCACCATGAAGCTCTCAAGCTAGTCCTATGGAAATACTAAGAAAATAGGAAGGGAAAATAACAAAGCAAATGAACTAGGGTTCCAAGAGATGGCTGCCATCCTCTCACCACTTGGGTTATACGGAGGCAAGCCAAAAGTCTAACATACCCTTACTTAATAACCAGGGATACAAGCCCCTCAAGGGTAGTTTTGGAAGTCTTCAGATTTTCTCTATCGGACGGATGCCCGGTGACCGCACCCTGCTTAGCCTCGACGCAAGACATGCGATCCCGACACGTGTCCTCTGCTTCAAAGATTCCGGACTGCGTCGTCGCACACCGGTCAGACCGGTGCTCCTCACCGGTCAGACCGGCCTGGAGCCGCTGCAGCTCCGTCTTCGGTTCTTCGGTATTGGCTTTGTGGATCAACCACGGAACCCAGTGGTTTTCTGGTGAACCACTGGAAACCCCGCGAATTCGGTGTAGCCTCCGCCAATCACCACTCATGACTCGGCTCCCACGCAGTCCCGGCTCGACCTTGGTTTTCAAGCTCAACCAAGAAACAGTCCATGACCTCATCTTGTTGTTCATGCCACCATGTGGCCCGCACTTGACCCCGCTGGCCACCGGGTCCCTCGAACAATGCCTACTTGTCTTCTCCACACCTGGCGGCCTCACCGGCGACGACCTTTCGCGCTTGTTCTTCACCTGCACCAATACTAGTCAAGTCGCAACTTGCACCTGCAATACTTAGCCAAGAATCAGTCCACACAACGTTGTCAATCACTCGTCACACCAGGAAGCGACCATCCACCGGTCCTCGAGCCACACATGGTACTCAAGACCGCCTAGGCCAGTCTAACCGCCCAAGGGGGGCGGTCTGACTGCCCTGGTCGCTGGCGCCGAGAAGCTTCGAAGTGGAGGACACACATCGGGATCGCAAGGCTTGCGTCGAGGGTAAGCAGCTTGCGGTCACTGGGCATCCGTCCGATAGAGAAAATCTGAAGACTTCCAAATTCGCGCTTGAGGGGCTTGCATCCCCAGTTATTAAGTAAGGGTAGTTTAGTCTTTTGGGTGCCTCCATATATACTCTTGAGGGGATGGATGGCAGCCAACTCTTGGAACCCTAGCTCATTTGTTTTCTCATTTTCGTCCTTATTTTCCTCTAGTTTTCTAGGACTAGCTTGAGAGCTTCATGTGAGATCTAGAGAGAGGGATGGATGATCGGGTGTCAAGATAGACCTTTTATGAACCTTCATGGTATGTATAGATGATTCGGCGTGGTTCCTCAAGTCCTTGTGTTGCCTTTCCTGTCCTCCTTTTTTGGTGATTTTCGGAGCTCTTTGTTGTGATTTTTGTGGCGGAGTTTTGAGGACGAGTTCTTGCGAGATTCTTCTTAGGTGTCACGTATGAGGACCTTGTGCCTCTTTGGTTGGTCACTTTGCCCCAAGAATCCACTTGAAATGGACTCGATTTGCTGGTTTTCCGTGTTGCTCGAGTTCTTGCCCTAGAGAGACGATTTCTTCGATTCCTCTTGATTGTGAGTGATTCGAGTCGATTCCTTTGAGGTAGAGGTTGCCCAGGAGGTAACCCAGTTATTCCCGAAGTTTCGCAATCCGTGGAGTGATTTGGGAGATCGGGCAATGGGAAGTTGAGGGTTGACCCGCGGGTCAGTTTTCTGGAAGGGGCGGTCTAACCGCATAGGGGGAGCGGTCTAACCGCCCTGGGCCTTCCAGGCAAAGGTTTTGATTTTTCTGAATTTTCCTCTGTGAGTTTGTTCGCCTTGATCAGAGGAGCGTTCAGGTGAAATCTTGAGTGGTTTTCGTGTTGTTTGCTAGGAGTTCTTGTTTGGAGTTCTTTGCTGGGTACAAGAGGTTAGATCGCCCTTGGTAGCCGGTCTAACCGCCCCTTAGACCCTTGGGTGAAGTTTTGGTTTTCGCAAAGATTTCCTGGTAGCTAGCTTGGTCATGACCAGAGATCTCTGTTGGTAAACCGTGGTGCATTTTGGTGCTCGAAAGAGGTGTTTCGGAGGATTTCTTGGTTGCCTGGTGGAGGCGGTCTAACCGCTCCCATACCCGGTCTAACCGCCCCCTCTAGACAGCCAGCTCCCGAGTTGTTTCCGCTGTCGTGGGTGCGTAGGACTTGAGTTTGCTAGTAGTGTTTGTTCCTAGGACCAGTAGCACTCCAACGGCTACGTGGTTTTGGCAAACGGAATGTAGAAGTGCGGAGCGTGTGATTTTGGGGGTCCGACCGAGCGAGTTCATCTTGTTGGAGTTTCAATCTCCTTCGAGAAGAATTTTTATCGGCTCCCATTCACTCCCCCCCTCTCTGGTCGCCTAATCAGTCCTTTAAGTTGAACTCGGCTTCTGCCCCAAAATCATAACAAAGGATTCACACACGAGTTTGCCAAGGTCGCGTATTCACACAGGACCTGCCAACCCTAGGAACAAACCCCAAATCAAAGCAACATGGCGGTGCCTGGGGCGGACGGTCTGCAAGGGCCAGGAGGACGGTTGAGGACCATGTGTGGTTCTAGGACCGGTGGATGGTCGCTTCCTTATGTGATAAGTGATTGACAACATAGTGTGGACTGATTCTTGGCTAAGTATTGCAGGTGCAGGTTGCGGCTTGACTGGTGTTGGTGCAAGTGAAGAACAAGCACGAAAGGTCGTCGCCGGTGAGGCCTCCAGGTGTGGAGAAGACAAGTAGGCTTCGTTCGAGAGACCTGGTGGCCAGCGGGGTCAAGTGCGGGCCGCATGGTGGCATGAACAGCAAGATGAAGTCATGGACGGTTTCTTGGTTCAGCCTCAAAACCAAGGTCGAGTTGGGACTTCGTGGGAGCCAAGTCATGAGTGGAGATTGGCGGAGGCTACACCGAGTTCGCGGGGTTTCCAGTGGTTCACCAGAAGACCGAAGAACCGAAGACGGAGCTGCAGCAGCGCCAGACCGGTCTGACCGGTGGGTCTGACCGGTCTGACCGGTGAGGAGCACCGGTCTGACCGATGTGCGACGACGCAGTCCGGAATCTTCGAAGCGGAGGACACACGTCGGGATCGCATGGCTTGCGTCGAGGCTACGCAGGGGGCGCTCGCCGGGCATCCGTCCGATGGTGAAGACATCAAGAATTCCAAATCTGCCCTTGAGGGGCTTGTATCCCTAGTTAGTAGAGAATGGCGTTTTAGACATTCGGTTGCCTCCATATAACCCAAGAGGTGGGAGGATGGCAGCCAACTCTTGGAACCCTAGCTCATTAGTTTTCCTATTTTCCACCTATTTTCCTTAGGTTTTCTTTAGGACTAGCAAGAGAGCTTCACGGAGAGATCTTGTTGAGAGGCATGGATGATCGGGCGGCTTGCTAGACCTTGTACGAACCTTTGTTTCATGTATAGATGATTTGGTGTGGTTCCTCAAGGTTTGGATGTGTTTTCCCCTGTTGTTCTTGGTGGTGATTTTCGGAGCCCTCTCTTGGTGATTTCTTTGGGTTGTTTTCGGGACCTTTCTCTTGAGGATTTAATGGGGGAAATTTGTGGGAACCCTTCGTGGTTCTTTGGGCTGTGACTCCCCTCCCAAATCTGTGAGTAAAGGTGCTCGATTTTGGGGTTTCTTGAGTTCTTGGATTGGAAGTGTTCTTGGCGGGATTTCCTTGATTCCTCCTTGTTGGACGAGTTTTGGTGGGATTAAACTTGGCTATGGACTCCTCATGAGGTGTTCCTTGATTCCTCCTTGGAGCGATTCGGGAGATCGAGATTTGGATTTGGGGAAGTTGACCCGCGGGTGCTGTTCATCCCGAGCTGCCCAGGCTACACCGGTTTGACCGGTGCTCTTGACCGGTCTGACCGGTGCGAGCCCTCGTGGGTTTTTGCTCAGGTGAACATCTTGGTGTGTTCTTTGTTGTCCCGTGTTGCTGCTGTTTCGAGTTTGGGTCAGTTTGGTGGTCGGTTGGCCTGTTTGGTGCCTTGGGGGCTTTCAGGCTGCGATCGGTCTGACCGGTGTGTCTCACCGGTCGGCGGTGTGCGGCCACTTAGTGAAAGTTGCTCGGTTTCACCGGCGAGGGACCGGTCTGACCGGTGGTGCTCACCGGTCTGACCGGTGTGGGTCTGTAGACTCAAGGTTTGGTTTTTTTCGCTGCGTTTCTTGGGTCGGAAGGTGGTGTGTTGGTTCCTAGGTCCAGTGGCACTCCAGTGGCTACGTGGGCTTGACCAACCTTGGTAGTGAGTCGGAGACGTGTGTTGGAAGCTGTGTTCATCTTGTTGGAGTCTCCATCTCCATCGAGAAGAATTTTTATCGGCTCCCATTCACTCCCCCCCTCTCTGCTTCACCGTATCGGTCCTTCAACGGTCCGCAAGGTCACGGCGGATAGTCCAAAAATACGACCCGAACAATCAATACTGCACCTCAAAATATGGACGGTCCGTGGCCAACCCGCGGACAGTCCGACCCGCGCGAACAGTTCGGCAACCCGGAGCAGACAGTCCGACAAACCTCCTCCAACTGAAAACGCCCAACTCAACAGATCGAGACAAACCAACTCATGAACTTGCGACGAACATGACAACAACCGACTACCGGGCTCCTCGTGGAGAGTTCGCCGACCAAGCGTGGACGGTTCGCCAGGTGCGGATAGAGCAGCTCGAGTTCGAAAACGCAAGCATGAGTTCACCTATCCATCTATTGATCTCCCAAACAACTTGAGCTCTTGAGGTAAGATTTGGGGAGATGTGAAGTTTCCCTAGGACATGCTATGCCCCAAAACTTGAGCCCTCAAACAAACTAAATCGCCGGGAATCGAATCGCAACTGAGCTCTACCAAAAAGCTAGGGTTTCACCCGAAATCCTTCAATTGGAGGCAAAATCCGGAGATTGGGGGGTCAAGATCCTGAGCATCCGAGGATCGGTGGATGGTCGCTCCTGGCTCTGATGAGTGATTGACAACGTGGTGTGGACCGACTCTTGGCCGAGTATTGCAAGTGCATATTGCAGCTTGATTCGCGTTGGTGCAGGTGAAGAGCAGGCGCGAAAGGTCTATGCGTTGCGGGGCCTCCGAGAAGTGGAGAGACAAGTAGGCCTGACTTGAGGGACCCGTTGACCAGTGGGGTCCAGTGCGGGCCGCATGGTGGCAAGAAAAGCAAGATGAAGTCGTCAATCGAAGGTGGTGCAGGGTAGCGGTTCATAACCAAAGTCTGCACGTGGGGTTTGCGGTGGTTCACCACAAAACTGGCCGAGTTACTTGGTTGAACCACAAAACCAAGACCGGAGGCTTGGCGGGCGGAGACAGGATTTGAGTGCGCCGAGAAGCTTCAATGTCGGCGGACACGTGGCGGGATCGCAGGGCTTGCGTTGGGAGGGCGCAGACTGCGGCGAAGGCGTGGCCGTGCAACGAAGAGGAGTGCTACATGATCTATTTGCCCTTGAGGGGTTTGTATATCATCTTAAGTGCTAGGGGTAGCTTGGTCATTCGCCCAACCCAGAGGAACTCGTACTGAGGTGTTTGGGTTCGGATTTGTTGGTGGGGATCATGGATAGTTGCCTCATGCATCTTTGTGCTTGATCATGACCCCTCAAACTCGGAATTCGGTCTCCGACTGAAGGATTTCAGTTGGAACCCTAGCTTTTTGGTAGAGCTTGGTTGCGATTCGATTCCCGACATTGTAGTTCGTTTGAGGACTCAAGTTTTGGGGTATGGCATCTTCTAGGACCGCTTCACCTCTTCCCCAAATCTTTCCTCTAGAGCTCAAGATGTTTGGGAGCTCCATAGATGGATAGGTAGATGAAGACTCTAGTTCAGGATGGGGTTGTTCTGTCCGCGCATCGTGGATAGTCCGTCAGGGGGTCGCGGACGGTCCGCGAGGTGCTTTTCAGCTGGGTGTAGAGTCCACGAGGAGAGTGCGGACAGTCCATCCGGCGCGGACGGTCCACAGGTGTTCGGCGGACAGTCCGTTTTTAGCGGTGCGCTACTGGATGTTTGGGAACCAGTTTCGGACAGTTGGCCCCGTGCTCGCGGATGGTCCTCTTAGTGCCCGCGGACAGTCCGCCCCCTCCATGCGGACGGTCCGTCCAGGCCATTGCAGATTGCTTAAGTCCTTTGCTTCTTGAGTTGCGCTTTCGTGCTGCTTTGAGTTTGGGTTTGTTCCTGTGACGCCCCAGGTTTTTAATTAGCCGTAATAGCCGGTCAAATGGTCAACAGTGGTCAAACCACGGTCAACCTGGGCCCTCACCTCGAAAAACTCACTAACCCACCCTAGTGACCCTACTTGGCTAGTAAAAACACTTGTGGGGCCTGTTAACACCAAAATTTGGTAAGGAGTCTGACTTGTGGGTCCGGTTCGATAAAGAGTCCGTCTGGTGGAAGGAAGGATCTTTTCAGAGATATTCGGCAGAGAGATCTGTGGTCGGCTATCTGCTCCAGTTCGGCAAAGGAACAATAAAGCTGATTTTGCGGGATTGGACGGTGACGTGGCTCAATCAGGGGGAGCGAATGGATGGATAGGCGATCAAGCTTAGAGATAAGTTAGGCAACGAATCCATTCGAAGTTGTACTTGACAGGGTATAAATATGACCCCTGAATGTATGTAACAGAGGACAATCATTCTTCAATGCACACCGGCCTTACGCCAAACCCTAGAGTCCTTTTGTCGTGTCGTCGAGTTCTTCGAGAGGGTTCATCGATCCGTCGACCTCCGTGAGTACCGGCAACCTTGTATCATGTCTAGTATCATGCGGTGGATTTAGATCTGATGCAAGTAGTCTTGTTACCATGCTTCGTGTCATGCGGTAGATTCAAGCTTGGTTCAAGAGGGTTTCTTGTTAGGTCATGAGCCATGCGGTAGGCTAAGATCTAGCTTGAAGCTAGTTATCAGCTTTATTAGATTTTGGCAAGATCTAATAGATTCATTAAGTTACCCCGTGTTACTTTGAGTTTTACTTTATGTGTAAATTCATGTAACACACTTTTGCCCAATCTAGACAGATTTGGATCGGCTTTATCCTTTTATGATCCTTGTACGAGTCGAGTTCGTATTTTAACACGTGGATCTCGTGTGTTCCGATAGACGAAACCGATTGCGGGTTCAAGCTTACTAATGTTTGTATAAATCTTGAAAGAGCCGGGTATCATGCGGTAGATGCAGGTTTTTGGGTTGCTTTGGAGCTAGTCATCCGGTGGATTAGATTTTCAAATCAATCTGATAGATTTACTTACTTGGTAATGTTTGTTCCTTCTTCATGGACCCCGAATCGGTTGTTCAGCCGTAATCGGTTATGTTTATTCACGAGTAGAACACGTGCGTTATTCATGCTTTAAATGATGTATGCTTTTAGCTTTCCATATTTAGATTGTATCATGCAGTGGATAGATCTATTTGTGGAAAGTGGTACGATTTTCATGCAAGTTGTATCATGCGGTGGATAGATTTGTTTGATATCGTGCCCGACGGGTTTTGAAGTAACTAGACATGCGGTAGACTAGTACTTTGGATCTATGCATGCTTGTTTATTACATGATCATGTCCGTGCTTTACTTTATTCATTTGTTTAATGCTAATCTTCATGGGGATCGGTCATGACTTCGTGCACGTGCATCTTTGCTCAAACAAAGACCGATCGTTGTCATGCTTACGTCATCCATTCGGCAATATTACTTTTTCCCCTTTGCGAGTTCCCGAATGGTTGTAGTTCATTGGCAAATAGCTTTCCATAGCTATGTGTCATCCCATCTGGCTTCTTAGCCGTAAATATGGAACTGTCTGGTACCACCCGGCAAGTTCCAAGCTTTGGTATCTAAGCGCTTTGTCTTTTGTTAATTTTCGGGAAAAGTTGGTCGGCACGTCTTGTTACTCTTTGCGCGTGTGAAGCCAGCTTTGTTCGGCTTGCTGTGTGTTTGGCGCCGGGTGCGCGTTTTGCGTCAACACACTTTCTGGCACGCCCGGTGGGACCACAGCCGAATAGATTCAAGATGCCTGATATCACGGACGTCATGGACGTCAACCTTGAAGATCTCTCTCCCGAGAAACGGCAGCAGCTCCAGGACGTCATGGACCAGTTTCAGCAGAAATGTCTGCTGTTATTCAAGAAAAATAGAAGCAGCGTCCCATACTTGAAGAACGAGATGCCCAGGGTGTTGCTACCAGGGGAGAGCGACACTACGGCTCAGCAGGAGAAAGAGGAGTGCATGCGAGTATTCCGGGGAATGCAGTTACATGCTTAGCAAGCACAACAAAGCTTTCCTTGGTGCGCTCCAGCAGATGATGGTGGCCGTCTTTGGCCCAGGCATGGAACAAGCGTTCAGCAAGGAACCCATCCAAGGGGGGACCGTGGAGCTGGGCGAGTCAAGCTCTCAACCACCGTTATGTAGCCAGCCACAGCACCCTCCTCCTCAGAGCTCTGGAAGTCAAGCGTTCCAGCCCCCTCCGCAGGGCGCTGGGGGTCAGCCAGTTCAGCCCCCATTACAAGCTTCAGGAGGGTAGCCAATCCAGCCACCACCGCAGGGCGGCACGGGTCGGCCGTGCACGCGGCCGAATCCGTACCAGCCTACGTATGGAGATCTAGCGTTCGGCTCGCCTGGAGCCCCACTTGCTTCCGGCCACAGGATTGCTCCGGCGAACAAGCGGGGCGCGGAGAGGAACTTGTACGGCGGAGGCTATGATGAGGTGGGAAACTATGGAGCATTTGACGCCTTCCTGCATCCAGGATACGCGCCAGCTGCAGGCGCACAAGAGGATGACGCCCTGGCGCGGAAAATGGCCGAATTGATGCAAAATTAGTTCGGCCTCAAGCCAAAAATGCAAGGACCCGCCTATAAGCCGCCGTTCCCAGAATGGTACTACAACGTGCTCTTGCCGCCAAGGGTGAAGCCGCCAACGGAGTTCACAAAGTTTTCAGGGCAAGACGACATGAGCACGGTGGAGCACATCGCTCGTTACCTCATGCAACTCGGGGAATGCTCGGCTGAAGAAACATTCAGGGTCCGCTACTTCCCCGCATCACTAACAGGTCCAACGTTCCAGTGGTTCTCGTCCCTACCCCCTGAATCCGTTTGCAGATGGAAGGACCTAGAGCGGAAATTCCACGCTCATTACTTCAGTGGCAGCTCGGAGAAAAAGTTGATCGACCTTGCCACCCTGAAGCAGAGGCACAGCGAGACACCGCTAGAATTTCTTAGAAGATTCAGGGAGGTTAAAAGGCATGTGCTTCTCGCTTAACTTGCCAGGTGACCAGTTGGTTGATATGGCCGTCGCCGGGATGCTGCCAGCCGTACGTGAGAAATTGTTCGGGATGGAGTTTGAGAACCTGGGCCAGCTATCGCAAAAGCTATCGCTGATGAGCAACCAGGCGTACGGCTTTAAGAAGGATGCTAAATTTGGCAAGCAGCATGACGTCGCTGACGTCTACAACCAGTTCTTGGACAAGGCTGATCTGTTCGAGGATTCTGATGATGAATTGGATGTGGCCGCAGCAGAGATCATGTGGGGGAAGGAGCCTTTGACGATGAATCAGCGCTGGGTCAAACAGACCAAGGGCACTTATGATTTTGATATCACGAAGGCTGAAAAACTGTTCGAGCTCTTAGTAAAGGAAGGCCGAATCAAGCTGCTTGAGGGGCATTCCATGCTTCGGCCCGATGGAGTTAAAGGGAAACGTTACTGTGGCTTCCACGATAGGGATTCACACTCCATCAATGATTGCAGGGTCTTCAGGATGAGGATCCAGAAGGCCATCCAAGAGGGTCACCTTAAGTTCGACAACAAAATGAAGCTGGATGGCCACCCCTTCCCTCAGAACATGGTGGGCTTTTCTGTTAACATGATAACGGCTGAGGAGAAGGGAAAGGTCAAGGTCTTGACCTCAGCCAGGGTTAGACAAGGTGGAGCAGTGGACCCAGAGCGCCAAGTGACTCTGGAACAGGTGCACGGTGAAGCCCCCCACATTCTTAGGAGTCACGTCGAAATTGGGGAGTCATCCAGAGCCAAGCCCAGGGTGACCTCACGCATCCTCCTCACAAGTGGCAACGCCAGATGGAGAAAGAGCGCTACCAGAAGTGATGCCACGAGGAGGAGAAGCGCAGAGCCGAAGAAGAAGCACATAGAAGGAACCAGGAGCAGTACACGCGCGAGCAGGAGCGCGCACATTGGGGATGTGCCTTCTCCAGGCACTGCTGGAATGAGGGTTTAAAGCTGCCCACGTTGAGGAACTGTCCTGAATGCAGTGACAGGTATTTTGAGTACGAGGGGGGGGAAGCGCCAATCGCCGATCCGTCCACGAGAGAATTGGAAGGATGCACCCTAATGGGGATCGGCGCCAAAAAATTGAAGTCATCGATCACCCTAGGAAGCGTCAAGCTGATCTAAGGTGGGCTGATCAAGAAGAAGACGAGGACGACTACATCTGGCAGAAGAGGCAGTGGTGCCCGCCTGGCCTACGCAAGAGTCAGAAAAGACGGGTCCAGCGCTTGAGGAACCGTGAGCGCGAAGCAAAGGCGGGATCCAAACAAAGCGGGTGTGGCGCCCCAAAGACCAACCGGAAGGATCGAAGCGTTCGGCTCCAACATGTATGGTATACTTTCGCGGAACGAGTTCATGGCTCCCGCTAACCGGGTTATGCGAGGAGGAAGCTTCCTTCGATGATGAGCAGACCGAAGGGATGATGGCACAACTGGTGCTGGCCAAGCAGGCAATCTTCGACAAGCCGACCAAGAATCGACATATGAGGCCGCTGTACTTGACAGGATACGTCAATGGCAAGCCATTGACCAAAATGTTTGTCGACGGTGGAGCGGCAGTCAACGTAATGCCGTATACCACCTTCAGGAAACTTGGCATGGGCCCGAGCGATCTGACGCCTACAAGCATAATCTTGAATGATTTCGCCGGAAACCCTTCAGACACCAAGGGATGTGCTCACGTGGATTTGATGATTGGATCCAAGACGCTGCTCACTACCTTCTTTGTCATCGAAGGTAAAGGAGCCTACAGCCTGCTGCTTGGGCGGGACTGGATTCACGCCAATTGCTGCGTCCCATCCACCATGCATCAATAGCTTATCCAGTGGGTGGACGATGAAATAGAGGTCGTCCAAGCGGATGACTCCGTGAGCGTGGCAAGCATGGAACCAGCCTTCTGGGAATACCAAGGTATTGATTGTTTCTCAGGGAAATACTGGGGAGAAGGTCCTGTTGAACCTGTCAGCAGTGATCAACAGCCGATTCAAGCAGTCGGCTCTTATAGCAATTTTTAATGGAGAACCCCGTAGATGGCACTGATGGCAAGTTAGGGCGAGGATTCATGTCGGCTGATAAATTAGAAGAGGTTGACATTGGAAGTGGTGATAAGCCAAGCCGACATTCATCGGTGCAAACTTGCAGCCAGACTTCAGGGGGGAATTAATTAAGCTTCTCAAAGAATACAAGGATTGCTTCGCCTGGGATTATTCGGAGATGCCTGGATTGGATCGTTCCATCGTCGAGCATCGGTTGCCAATCAAACCTGGTTTCAAACCATATAAGCAACCACCCTGGAAAATCTACAAGGATGAGGTATTGGCCGATGCGAAGAAGGAAGTTGAAAGATTACTTGATGCAAACTTCGTTCGGCCATGCAGATATGCGGAGTGGATTTCTAACATCGTCCCTGTGTACAAGAAGAATGGAAAAATGAGGGTTTGCATAGATTTCAGGGACCTGAACAGAGCTACTCCGATGGATGGTTACCCAATGCCTACCGCCGATTTGTTGATTGACGCCGCGGTGGACACAAAGTCATCGTTTCATGGATGGTAATGCGGGCTACAACCAAATCTTCATGGCAATAGAGGACATATCAAAGACGGCCTTTAGATGTCCTAGTCATATAGGCTTCGTTTGAATGGATAGTCATGACATTTGGGTTGAAGAATGCCGGTGCAACCTATCAGCGAGCCATGAATTACATTTTTCATGAGTTGATCGGCAAAATTGTGGAGATCTACATTGATGATGTGGTAATCAAGTCCCTGAGTCATGACACCCATTTGAAAGATGTAAAGAAGACCTTAGAGTGCACCCGGAAACACGGTTTGAAGATGAATCCAAACAAGTGCGCTTTTGGGGTATCAGCTGGAGAGTTCTTGGGGTTTTTAGTCCACGAAGGAGGAATTGAAGTTGGCAAAAAGAGCATGAAGGCCATTGATGAAGTTGTTCCTCCAACTAACCTCAAGGAGTGGCAATCACTGCTCGGCAAAATCAACTTCGTGAGAAGATTCATTTCAAATTTATCACAGAAGGTGTTGCCATTCTCTCCATTGCTGAAGCTGAAGAAAGATCAGAAGTTCACATGAAGGAGCCACCGGTGTTGGTTCCTCCTCAACTGGATAAGCCTTTCAAGTTGTACGTGGCGGCCGATACCCAAACCATTGCATCGGCCCTTATTCAAGAATTTGAAGGAAAGTAGCGGGTAGTAGCTTATCTTAGCCGAAATCTACTTGATCCTGAAACCAGGTATTCGGCTGTAGAGAAACTGTGTCTCTGCGTGTACTACTCATGTACAAAGTTTTGGCACTACCTGTTGAATGCCGAATGCATCGTGTATTCCAAGTTTGATGTGATAAAACATATGTTATCTATGCCAATTTTGAACGGCAGGATTGGCAAGTGGATTTTAGCTTTATCAGAGTTTGAGCTGAAGTTCGAATCAGCAAAGGCCATCAAAGGACAGATCATTGCCGATTTTATAACTGAACATCGCGATACGTCAATTGATTTGCTTGAGATTACCCCTTGGGCTTTATTTTTTGATGGATCATCATCTGGTAAAGGTGGGGGAGTAGGGATCCTACTGATTTCGCCTAGAGGTGAGATGTTTGAATTTGCCATCCCTATACGCCCACCTTGTCACAAATAACCGGCCGAATACGAGGCATTACTTCGAGGGCTTCAATACTTGAGAGAAGTAGGGGCCGTTTCGGTTGAAGTTTATGGAGATTCGAGCTGGTGATCAAGCAATTGAACGGCCAATACGAGTGCAAAAGTGAAGCGCTGAGGAGTTACTACGAAGAATGCAGGGAAATCTTGAAGAGCTTCCCGTTGGTAACTCTACAGCATATTCCTAGGGAACATAACGAAGAAGCAAACAGGCTGGCTCAAAGCGCCTCTGGATACAAAGAAAGTCAAGGAGCGTTTGCCGCAGAAGTATGTGCACTGGGGACGGATCTTGCAAAAGATGACTGGAGGAAAGAGATCGTTGATTACTTGAAGGATCCATCCCGAAAGGTCTCTAGGAAGCTCAGGTACAAGGCCATAAAGTTCGTTCTTCTGGATGATAATTTATTCTATAAATCATTAGATGGGGTATTACTACGATGCATGGGTCCAGAAGAAGCCAAGAACATGATGAGCGAAGTGCACGATGGGATATGTGGAGCACACCAATCGGCCTACCGTATGAAGTGGGTTATTAGACAAGCTGGATGCTTTTGGCCGACGATATTAGAGGACTGCTTTGAGTATTACAAGGGATGTCAGGATTGCCAAAGGTTTGGGAATATTCAAAGAGTCCCTGCATCAGCATTGAATCCCATCATCAAGCCATGGCCATTCAGGGGTTGGGGTATAGACTTGATTGGCCAAATTAATCCACCATCTAGAAAGGGGCATAAGTTCGTGCTTTTGGCTACAGATTATTTCACTAAATGGGTTGAGGCGATCCCACTGAAGAAGGTGACGTCAGAAAACATGATTGAATTCGTCAAGGAACACATCATCTATCGCTTTGGGATCCCTCAGACGATCACCACTGATCAAGGGGCACAATTCGTGTCGCTAGAGTTCAGAGAATTTGCCGAAAGCATGGGGATCAAATTGTTTAATTCCTCTCCCTATTATGCCCAGGCTAATGGTCAAGCAGAGGCTTCTAATAAGATCATGATCAAGTTGATAAAGAAGAAGATCGACCAGAAGCCAAGAAGGTGGCATTCTGTACTCAGTGAGGCACTGTGGGCTTACCGAATGGCCCCTCATGGAGCTACAAAGACTTCTCCTTATGAATTAGTTTATGGACACTACACGGTTCTACCTTGGGAAGTGCAATTAGATTCAAGGAGGGTTGTGTTACAGAAGGACCTGAGCTCCAAAGATTACAGTGGCCTAATGATGGACGAGCTGGAGGATTTACATATGATCCGTCTTATAGCCCTGGAAAACATCGAGAAAAACAAACTGCGGGTTGCCAAGTACTACAACAAGAAGGTAAAAGTAAGGCAATTTGCAGAAGGCGATCTAGTTTGGAAAGCGCTATTGCCGATTGGAACTAAATACAGTGAATTCGGCAAATGGTCCCCTAACTGGGAAGGACCTTTCCGTGTGGTCAGATGCGTCCCTGGTAATGCATATATATTGAAGACTTTGCTAGGAGAAGAATTTTCCGCTGCAATAAATGGAAGATATCTGAAGAAATATTATCCTAGCATTGAGATCGATCGATGATTACACACATCTGACACGGAGATAGCCGGTGCTCAAGAATGAGGCCGCCTTCAGAACAAAAAATCCATAAACAGAAGAAATGGCCAGTGCCTAGATGCATTGCCCTTAAGCACAAAAACCACATTACAACTGCTTCTTGCAGGTTTACATCTAACAACCCTAGTGGTCAGATCCTCAAGGAGGTGGGAAGCAGAAGGCGTGGAGGAAGAAGCGAAAGTATGATTCAATCTTTTCTTTGTTTCTTCTGCTGCTCCCTCTTCAGCTGTTCCAGGACCACCGTGACGGCAACTTGGAACGCATGGGGGTGACCATGGTTGGCAGCCTCCACCAAGCTCTCCCAGGCCGTCTTCAGGTTGTTGTACCTGTCAGAGACATCTGAAGCGGAGGAATCGATGTTAGGGGCAAGAAATCCGAATGCAGGCACAAGGTCAAGAAGAAGTCAGGAACGTTTACCCCCTACTAGTGCTTCCAGGGCCATGCGGCGCTCACGCTCGGCTTGGCAACGGGCGGTGATGTCCCTGAGGCCGTGCTCCAGATGCCGAACGCGGCGGCGCAGTTGATGGTTGGTCCTCTGCTCAGGCGTGGCATCTTCTGCTTCGAGGGAGGAATCAGAGGAGATGTACTCAGGCACATCTTCGGTCCCGATGATTTCTTCAGGGAGCAAATCAAGGCTGGAAGAGGAAAAGAAGAAAACATGAAGCACGAGATCGTGTGGAGGAACGAGGAATTGATCAAGGAAGAACTCACCTTCGAATCGTGCGCTTCTTTGGTGAGCTGCTCTCCTGGGGTTGCTTGCCCTTGTCCATGGCCTTGGGGTTTTCTCCTCTAGAGACAGGGGAAGAGATGAGAAATGATGGATGAGTGCGCGAGTGGATTTGCAGGGCAGGCTATTTTATTGACCGAAGGGGTGCATTGGGAGTGATGACTGGCCAGTACACGCTGTTGGAATACCAAACGGCAGGGTTTTCTCCATCATGCGAAGGGTTTTTGCTTGAACAGTGTTTGCGGATTGCCGATTCATGGATCTTCTGTGGATTTTTGCGCCAAGGGGCATCTGTTCGCGTGTATTCGGCTCAAGATAGTTCCCGGATGCGTTTAAAGAGAAAACAAGATTCACGGATGCAAATGTAAAGGGAAAAATCACAGAACAAGGACAGAATTCAAAAGTTCTTCATTTATTGCTGATATTTAAACATCCCTAATACAATCTAGTCGAAAAGCCTGTTCAACACAGATTAGGGATGAGTAATTTCGGCAATGGCGTCGCTATGGCCATCAAGGCGCTCCAGGATGAGCTCGATCTCCTCAATGTCCTCTGGCGCGCCGCCCCGAAAGCCGCACGGCCTGGTGGAGTAGTCGACGTCCGTGTGCGTCGCCATGGCAGCCAGGCCCAAGGTGGTGCCCAAACGAACGCCATGGGTGGCCACCTCGTCGACGCGGTGCTCCACCGCGGCAAGGCGCTCCGCCGGCGTGTCGCCGTCGGCGTTCACCTTATCGGCCAGGTTGCTCCACCGGCGCCTTCAGCGGTTGAGCTCGGCATCGCGGGGCTGCAAGGAGCAAGAAGAAAAAGATTAGCATCAAAAGCCGGGTTGGATCAAGAATTGATTTCAGAGCCGTACCATCGATGGCTTCCAGCAGCTGTTTGCGCTGGTCCTCCCATTCCAGCTCGGCTATACCCGCCTTCTTGGAGACGTCCTCTAGCTCACGCCGGGCCGTCTCCAGCTCCTCTTTGAAGCGGAGGGCATCGACCTCCCCGTACGGCACGGGGGAGTGACCGTCGGACTCGAGGAGTCGTCCGGAAGGGGTTGATTGGCCGCGCAAGAGACGGATTCTACTTGAATCAATGCGAAAAAGGGATGATCGTCAAAACGAGAAGAAGGTCAAAAGTTGAATCGAGAGAAGAGGAATCGACGATCATTGCCTCCGCCGCGCATTGCGCGCGCTCCCCTCTGCCTCGTCGGAGGCGCGGCGGCGGTTGAGGCGGCGCACCATGGTGGTTTGGGATGTGCCTTGTTTGGGAAGAGAAAGGAGCGAGATTGGCAAAGATTCGAGAGCTAGAAGGCCCGGTGGAGAGCTAGGGGCACCTACGGTCGCATTTATAGGCCTGGCAAGATGAATCGTGGCTTCGAGTCGTGGCTTTGGATCGTGGCGCATATCCCAAGAAAATCGGAAGGTGGAAAGGTTTCCTTGGCCAGCCCGCCGACGGGTCGCTTGGAGTTCTAGGCTGAGTCGCATTCAGTTGACTGGCTCGACTAAGGAGAATCAAAGTGCCACTCAGGAGTTGGCGTTTTTTTGCCGAATGGGTCGTTCAGCATTATATTTGAAGGTACGCAGAAGAAAAGGAATAAATTGCAAGACAAATATCACAAGAGCGGCCAATTCGGTTATACATCAATGGGGGCATTCAAATGTTCAGATGTTTCGCAATCACACCACGAGCATTGGATGTTGCCTGGCGGAAATTGTCCAACAGTTCTTGGCAATCTTTTTGGGCGCTGGACAAGGTGGTGAGTTCCGCATCGCATTGTTCCATCTTGGCTATAGCCGATCTTGCTTCCTCTTGGGTCTTTCCTATCAATCCAGGAAGCTCGGCTATTTTCTTTTTATCAGCCTCTATCTCGGTCGACGGGCTTCTCGGCTCCGCTTCTAGAGCAGCCTTCTTGGCAACTTTCAGATCACAAGAAGCCTGCAGACTAGCCAATGTGTCTTTGTGGCTCTCTGTTTGGGATTGCGCCCCGTTCATGGCTTGTTCAGCATCGGATCTCTTCTTTTCGATAGCCGGACGGGAGCGCAATTTCCTCAAAGCATGTCTTATGGGCGCATAAAGGACGTCCAGGCCACAGATGGATACCAGAGGAGCACTGATATCCTCAAGAAGTTCTTGGCTGATGGATTCAAGCATCTCCTCGAAGTGGTCAAGATCCTTGAATTGATCTTGTGCATCTCTCTCCAGCCAGGCGACAATTTCTCTAAGCTTTGTTAGCACCTCATCTGACAGAGGCTGGTGCATCCCTTCCATCGCCTCGGCAACTGGATTGGTCCCCGATGACAGGCTTGATGGTGATGGAGCCTGATCCTAAGAAGCCGTGTTGCCGAGTTAGAGGTGCTAAAAGTAAAGATGGCGAGTTAAGTACAAATGGTTACCTCATGGCCGATTTCTTGAGTGGGGCATTCACGGGAGAAGTAGGTGTTCCGGGTAAAGTGAAGCTTCCAAGTTAGAGGGTGTTGATGCGATTCTTTGGTAATTCATGGGCTTCGGTCGAAGAGGAGTTGGATCCACCTCTCGTTGGGATTGTTGTCTGCATGACCAACGGTGATTGTGCCCTTGGAGGACTTGATGGCTCTGGCTGGATTGGGAGATTCATCTCTGGAGAATTCATTGCTTCGAGAAGGTGATGAAGATGAGATCTCCACTGGGATAGGTAATTCAACCCTGGGTGGACTTGCTTGTTGAGCCACTGGGACTTCTACAAGTTGTTCTTCCATTGTCTCTTCTGCAAATGTCAAATTGAAAGGGTAAATGCCAGTGTTCATCCTTAAGAAAGGACAGTAGAGGTCATACCAGTGGATGGGGCATTGGCAGGTTCTGACACTGAAGGCTGTTGGGCTCTGGTCTAAAAATGCACAAGGGATGATTTATCAGAACTAGAGTTACCTTGTGATCAAGAAAGCAAAAGATTTTACCTCAACAAGAATTTTCTTGACAGTTCTCCTCCTCTTGGCATTTGGAGGGGCAACCAGAGACAAACCTTGCCTCCTGTCAGTAGCAAGGCTAGAGAGGCTGGGGTCTGTTGTAGCAAACCCGGCCATTAAGCGAGCCGAGTTGTGGACTTGAATCCCGATCTTTGAGATTGGGCCTTCGGCGTTGTAGGTGATATTCCTAGCTCGAGGGGCGAGCACCGTGTTCGTGGATAAGAAGATGAAGGTCGGAATCATGATTAGAGAGGATATGTCGATCCAAAGGCTCATTATATTACCTCCGAAGTTGGCGGGAAATCGGGCATCAACTGCGCACGGAACACGTGTACGGGCTCACCGAAGATATGATCGTGGAATTCTTGCCACCGGGAGTTAAAGGTGGGATGAGCTATGGTTGTAGGCACAAAAGGCCGGTATAGACGGTGGGGGTTGCACACATAATTGAAAACTCTCTTTGCTGTGCATAGGCTCTTTGATTTCCTCTGCGGGCTTGAGGAACTCATGCGGGGAACGACCTTGGGGGCATCCGTCCACATCCGAGTTGCCTAGCCATTACATTGGGGCGATAATATTCATAAGTACTGGAGTTCAGCCTTCCTCCATTGAATTCAGCTGGCAGGATGCATGGGCGGATTATGATGTTAAGAATCTCAAAGAATCTCTCATCTTGGCGTTCAGATTCAAAGGAGAATTCAATGGGGAAAGTCAAGGTGTCATTGTCCAGATAAGGAAGCCAGAGAGGATTTGGAAAACCTTTGAAAAATAGCTCGAAAAGCTGGCTGATGTCCTGCTGAACAAGAACACTTGAAGCCGCTTCTCCATAATTCTGGCATCCTCTGGTGGCTTGAGGCTCCCCTTCGGGGTGATTGGATAAGGGGAAGAGCCTGGAGTTCAAATCGACACCAATGATCTGATGCATGTGGAGCTGCAGCCACATTTGAACAAACCACCAAGGACCGTTGACGCATGTTATCCTGCGGGCTGGTATACATTTGGGTGACGAGTTTGGTGGAGCATATGGTATACAACGGCTAGGAGGAATTTTCCAAGAGGGAGGCGGTTGCCACTGGCCAAATGAGACGCCATTATGATGTGATTCAGGGTAGGCTCATTGGCTTTACCGCAGAAGACAAATCTGCACAGCCACATATTCAGAAAAGCCCTGTATTCGACGTCACCAAGGGGGTTGTCTTTCATGTGGCTCAGGATATACTGTTAATATCCGTTCCCTGGTTTCACCCCTGTTTGGCGTGATAAACCTTTGAAGTTCCAGGGTTGAACGGATCCTGTAATGTCGAGGCCGGTGATCATATACACATCGGCCAGGGTTGGAGACATTGGGCCATGGCCAAAAAGGAAGGCGTTGACACCGTTTGACCGAAGTGGCGGTTGCTATCGGGGAGGTCTTCGTTCTTGGGGGTCTCAGCCACGGATAACTCCAAGCATTGGGCGATACGGAGGGCATCCCAGTTTTTGGTCAATCCACTCTTGTCTGCGAGAATCCTCCGGTACCAAGTTTTCCAGCCTGCGATTGGAGGTAAAGGCCAGTTCTTGAAAGCGTCTTGCCACTGAGGAGGTGGAGACAGAGCTGCTTTAAAGGGGATTCTCTGAGATTCAGCTGCGATGAAATCTCGAGGGTCAGAGTTCCCTACAGGACCAAGGTAATAGGATCCCGAATTGGCCTCGATGCGAATCAGAAGCTCAGTAGAAGGCTCCTGGAGGAAAAGCGGAAAAGGAAATCTCAGGTAAAATTGAAAACCTAAATGCCGAACGAGGCTTACGGGGGAGGAATTTACCTGAGCATCTTGGTTTTGAGCTGCCATTGGGGATTTGAGCTCGGAACGAGGGGATCTAGGGTTTGGATCTGGATGAAGATTCGGCGGATTGCGAAGAACGAGGTGTTGACGATTTGATTTGAAGTATTCGTGGGCGGAGTCAATTGCGGAACAAAATTACTTTTATCCCACAATTGAAGGGGCATGTGTTAACACCAAAATTTGGTAAGGAGTCGACTTGTGGGTCCGGTTCGATAAAGAGTCCGTCCGGTGGAAGGAAGGATCTTTTCGGAGATATTCGACAAAGAGATCCGTGGTCGGCTATACGCTCCCGGTTCGGCAAAGGAACGATAAAGCTGATTTTGCGGGATTGGACGGTGACGTGGCTCAATCGGGGGGGAGCGAATGGATGGATAGGCGATCAAGCTTAGAGATAAGTTAGGCAACGAATCCATTCGAAGTTGTACTTGACGGGGGTATAAATATGACCCCTGAATGTATGTAACGAGAGGACAATCATTCTTCAATACACACCGGCCTTACGCCAAACCCTAGAGTCCTTTTGTCGTGTCGTCGAGTTCTTCGAGAGGGTTCATCGATCCGTCGACCTCCGTGAGTACGGCAACCTTGTATCATGTCTAGTATCATGCGGTGGATTTAGATCTGATGCAAGTAGTCTTGTTACCATGCTTCGTGTCATGCGGTAGATTCAAGCTTGGTTCAAGAGGGTTTCTTGTTAGGTCATGAGCCATGCGGTAGGCTAAGATCTAGCTTGAAGCTAGTTATCGGCTCTATTAGATTTTGGCAAGATCTAATAGATTCATTAAGTTACCCCGTGTTACTTTGAGTTTTACTTTATGTGTAAATTCATGTAACACACTTTTGCCCAATCTAGACAGATTTGGATCGGCTTTATCCTTTTATGATCCTTGTACGAGTCGAGTTCGTATTTTAACACGTGGATCTCGTGTGTTCCGATAGACGAAACCGAATCGATCTAGGTTGTTACGTGTTGCGGGTTCAAGCTTACTAATGTTTGTATAAATCTTGAAAGAGCCGGGTATCATGCGGTAGATGCAGGTTTTTGGGTTGCTTTGGAGCTAGTCATCCGGTGGATTAGATTTTCAAATCAATCTGATAGATTTACTTACTTGGTAATGTTTGTTCCTTCTTCATGGACCCCGAATCGGTTGTTCAGCCGTAATCGGTTATGTTTATTCACGAGTAGAACACGTGCGTTATTCATGCTTTAAATGATGTATGCTTTTAGCTTTCCATATTTAGATTGTATCATGCAGTGGATAGATCTATTTGTGGAAAGTGGTACGATTTTCATGCAAGTTCTATCATGCGGTGGATAGATTTGTTTGATATCGTGCCCGACGGGTTTTGAAGTAACTAGACATGCGGTAGACTAGTACTTTGGATCTATGCATGCTTGTTTATTACATGATCATGTTCGTGCTTTACTTTATTCATTTATTTAATGCTAATCTTCATGGGGATCGGTCATGACTTCGTGCACGTGCATCTTTGCTCAAACAAAGACCGATGCTGTCATGCTTACGTCATCCATTCGGCAATATTACTTTTTCCCCTTTGCGAGTTCCCGAATGGTTGTAGTTCATTGGCAAATAGCTTTCCATAGCTATGTGTCATCCCATCTGGCTTCTTAGCCGTAAATATGGAACTGTCTGGTACCACCCGGCAAGTTCCAAGCTTTGGTATCTAACTGCTTTGTCTTTTGTTAATTTTCAGGAAAAATTGACTGGCACGTCTTGTTACTCTTTGCGCGTGTGAAGCCAGCTTTGTTCGGCTTGCTGTTTGTTTGGCGCCGGGTGCGCGTTTTGCGTCAACAGGGCCAACCCATGGTCAAAGGATGGTCAAACCCCCTTGCCACTCTAGTGTCCCCAGGTGTCTGCCGGAACTTTTGCCTCGTTCTCCAAAATTCCCCTAAACACTTAAAATTCTACCTTTATGAAAGTTGTCCATCTTGAGGTGGGACACAACTTTCATGTAGATTGGCATTTCAAATTTTGAGAGGAAAAGCTTGGAAAATCAACTGCAAGGCAAAGTGCACTGTTTAAAAAACCCTGCTGACATTCAAAGTTGGCATTCGAATAACTTTCAATCTGGGCAGAAAAACCCTATATAGCCTTTTTAGAAAATGTTGTTGGTAGTTAGATCTACAACTTTGGTATTCAATACTTGGTCAGGTTCTATTCAAATTTTTAGAGAAAAATCGACTCAAACACAGCACCAGTGAAACAGAAATCGGTCGAACGCCGGCGCGCGCGCGACGCGCGCGCGCCGCGCGCCGCCCGTCGCCGCCCGCCGCCGCCCGTGCCCCGGCGTCCACGCTCGCTCCGCCCGAGGCACGCGCCGTCCCGAGATCCGCGCGCCCCAACGCGCGCCCTGTCCGCGGCGCCCCAAGGTCGGGCCGCCGCCGGGCGCGCGCGCACGCCGCGGACCCCCGGTCCGTCGGCGGCCGTGTCGCCCGCCGTGCGCGCGAGCCCCGAGCCGCCGTGGTACGGCGAGCATCTTCGCCGTCACTCCTCATCACCCTTTGATGCGCGGGCCGCATATAAAAGCGCCCCTCGCCTCCCCACGCGCGCCGCCCCGAGCCGCCGCCGCCATTGCCGCCGCCGCCGGCGCGGAGCCCTACGCCCGCGCTCGCCGCCGTCCCCTTTGCTCCAGTAGCTCCACTAGACACCCATGAACCTCCCAAGTTCGCTTGTTGCCACCAATTTCACCCCCTCGCCATCTTTCACCGAGCCGCCGCCGGCCGCCGCCGAACCTCGCCGCCGGCCAATTCCCGCGCCTCCACTCCGGTCCCCTGCCACTCCTAGGTGAGCTTGTGGTCTAGCCCGGCCACTTGCCCGGCTGAGATCGCCGCCGGCTCGCCGGATTGGCCGGAGCCGCGCCGCCCCTCCTCGGCCAGGGACCTAATTGCAGTGATTAGAATCTTGCTAAGGTGTTTCGCGTAAAGTGCAGGGCCTGTTTGTGAAGATCCCTATCTAGTTTTTCTTGCAGTTCAGTCCAGTGCCTTGTAAAATTCCGAGAAATTTGTAGAAAAATCAGAAAAATACCAAACCGATTTTGTTGGGTTCAGGAAGATAAATCCCACCACTTTTGTTATCTGCACATGGCTGGATTCTAAATAGTTTTAGCATGAAAAATACAAATGTGAAAAACCTAGATCTGGCATAACTTGCAATCCATAACTCCTCTGTATCTCAATTTGGGATATGTTGTGTGTTAGGTCATGACTAGATGCTGTGCCAAAAATTGCACAAAGTTATGCAGTATATCTTGTTAAATAAATTGTTTTCCATTCTTGCAGAAACTGCCTAGATGATTTTTCTTGCTAAACGTATTTATGTTTTTGAGCTCAACCTGTGCACACTGTCTTGTAATACCAAAATACACATCTTATGAACTAATCATGATGTTTGGCTTCACATTAATAATTATTCTTGATTTATGCATGTTTTCCTTTGTAAATTAATAAACCCAAATCAGTAAAGTTCCTAGATGTATATGCTGGTTATTTAGGCTTGTTTAGGACCAGAGAGCATGCTTGAGAAAGTTTGGATCATTTTGAGGCTTATTTATTTTTGTATGCATTTAAATTGAATCACTAGCTAGTCCTTGTTATTTTCAATAATATTTAGTTTCCTAGCATCCAACACTTACATGTGGGTCCAATGGACCAGGATAGGTGCTAATATACTTGAGAAACACTCCTTTAATTTTTGGTAATTTAATTGCTTAATAGAAAGCTTAAAACCCCTTTTAATATTAAAGAGAAATTAAATAAAGAAAAGCCCTCATTTAATTCTTTTTCCTTTTTGAAAACATTATCTAATTTAACTAAAAGGTAATTAATTACCCTTGTTGATCAGGATTTAATTCATGAATAAAAATGTTATTTATGCCCTTGCTTGTAAAGGTAAAAGAATTAAAGCCTTCACATGAAATGATAAGTATAATAAAAACCTTTATTCAAATGTGCAATAAAAGAATCACCCATGTACACCAATAACCTTCCTAAAAGAGAAACCCTATCTAAATGCTTCTTAAGGTGAATATGACCAACCCAGAGTTGGATAAGACAACGAACTATCACATCACCTAAACTTGCATTGCATTCCGTGTAGATCTTCCGGACGGAGATTACTCCCTTGTCCCGGAAACCGAGGAAGGAGGAGCGGAAGCTTCACTGCAGTACGTGGAAGTGCTCGACACCGAGGGCGCCCAGGCTAACCTAGCTTACGAAGGCAAGCTCCGGTACATCTAACCCAGTTTTCAAATTCCTGATTCAATTATCTATGGATGATTGTGCATTTACGTTCAGGAGTTGGATGAAACCCTAGATGCATGATCCCTAGGTACCTTGTCCTTACTAGTATGATAGGTCGATAGCTGCTAAGCTATAGGACCGTTACAAGACGGGTGATGACCTCACTCGCAAGAATAGGTTCCTAGATAGGAATCATAATATATCCTAAATGGATTGCTCACGTGGTAAGAGCATGGGAACTGGGCTCCGGTCCAGTGGTTATGTGGGTTATGTTTTTGAACGTACTAAGCACATATCGGGTATGGGACCGGTAAGCCTAGTACCTTAATGAGGCAGCAAGAGATCCTACCGTTACTACTCTTGTGATTCGCTCTCACGGCTCGCCACCGGTGGTGTATGGTGACTCCGGGTATCTCGCGGGGTATGCTGGATAGCCTGCACCAAAGACTGTAAGATTCGATCCGGACCCGAGGATTTTTGGGGACGGCCTGGGACAGCTGTACCCTTGTGGGCAGCCTACCGTGTGTTTGGGTTTACCTTACAAGGTTTAAATCAATCGATTGTCGGCCTCTCACCATTATCCGAGACTACTTACTCCACTAGTCATGAGATCCCTAATGATGGAAGTTGATGAATATTATGTTAGATTAATTGTATTGTACAACTTTGTTTGTACAAGTTGGCTAATGTAGTAAAGATTAAACCTACTAGAACTTGTGCTAAAATCTTGAAAGTAAGGACCTACTCTTTGTTACTTACTCCACTAGCCAAGAAGCCTTTCAGGGTCTAGATTTGGTGAAGTAGTTATCACCGATGGGTAAGTCTTGCTGAGTATTAGTATACTCAGCCTTGCTATAATGTGTTGATCCAGGTAATGCCTTCAGTGATGTGTGGCCCGGAGAGATCCCGCCAGGCTGGGAGCTGGAGTGGGTGGAGGACGACTACTGAAAGTATCAAGGATGGCCTCCCGTGGTGTCTTCGCTTCCGTTAGTTATTTCTGTTGCTTTCGAAAACTCTGAACTATTTCCTCATGGCAAAAACTATGGTTTGTAGCAAATAAACCCCTCAGGGTACGAATTTGGATATTAATGTTGTTGTATCTCTGGACTCGCCATCGAGTGAGTTTTGATGCATATATTCGATCCTTGTTGCTTTTCAAGTGATTTACCGGGCATTAACCCGACAACTAACGACAGGATGATACTTTATTATTGCTTAATGACCAAAGTGGATCGGTCTTAGGCGATAGCATGGTATTTTCCTAGGTGGGTTGTTACAGTTGGCATTAGAGCTTATATGCACTAGAGATTAATTAATAAACCTTAATCACTGATTTTTGAATAAAATATGCCAAGATTGTTTGATTTTCCAAAAATACATTGGTCCGCTAAGGATAAACTAGACCGAGAGGCCCTAGAGGGAATTTTGGGTTCTTTCAGGTGGCTTAATTAAACTTATGGTTTATTTTGCTAACTTCCAGCACATTACTTTATGTCAGACTTACTTTCTTGCACAACCAAACTAGGAGCCACGTGGATACCGTTTCTATAGTGAACGGTAATCTATGTGGACGCTTTCGTGACGTGCTGGCACGAAAGGTTCGTTTTCTGCAGGTACATAACAGCGCTTCGTTAGTTGTTAAGCGAGTATCGTATAGCTCTCGACTAGATATTATAGGGAGAGACGAATAAAAGCCTTGCCACCAGCACTAACTTCGATTTTTGGCTTGATTGCCATGTGAGGTCGGTTAGGACGTCTTGCATGCATGTTAAAAATCGAAACAACTAAAATGGACCCAAAAAAAATCGAAATTCCATATGTTCTCTAAGGAAGATTATGCTAGTGTGTGGTTTTTATAAACTAGAGTACCTCTCATACCTTGCCGTCATGCTGCCGAAATTTTGAAAAGGTGTTACTTGTGATAGGTTAATTCAACCAAATTGTTAAAAACGATTGCTCCTTAGCTAGTTACCTGTATTAGCAAGTCGCAATCCTAGTTCCGTTTGGGTTGGTTCACATTTTCCTAGGCACATCTAGGTCTTGTACCATCCACCTTGTTCCTTGTTCGATGCCCAACCTTAAAATTTAATTAGGTGTTAAAGAATTATTTTTGAACCGGGAAAACTTAGGAAAGTTTGAGGTTTCTGGATTTTTGGTTATGAATTTTTATTCACAACTGCCAGAACTTCACCATTTGACATGCCGTTCTCTTTGAGATCTGACATGAGTTGCATTTGTGTACAGATGGATTTCCCCGTGTTCCACCAGTTCGACGCTGACGGTATGATCCGTACCAACGGGTTGCACAGGGAGGGTTTTCCGCGCCTTGCGTGGGAAGCGCTCAGTGCCGCAGGCTACCTCACCCCACCGACTTACGAGGTGAAGGAGTTTGAGCGCTATGGCGTTCCCCGCTGCAGAGTGATCGTTACTGTTCTGCCACACCCGGACCACGCCGACTGGTTTGACTTGAGCTTTATCTACTGGGGATTTATCACTCACGAGTCCGTTGAGTCAGCCGCCCTCAGAGTGCTGACAGATTTCTGTGACCACAACCCCACCGTGGTAGCTCTCTCTCCGTTTGGACTCTTTCCTGCTGTGAGTCCTCACGACCCAGCATGGTTGGACCGTATGGACCACCTACGGGAGCTACTGACACTAGCAGAGCCGTTGGACGTTACTCAGACGCTAGCTTGTTGTCTGAACGTGGTTTTCACACTTCAGGGGCTGCGCTACAATACCGCAGTGGTTATTGGGCAGCGATTGGAGGCATCTAGGTGCGATTGGGAGCAGCTTTCAGCAGCACACCAGCAGCTGAACTTTACTCTGACTCAGGTGCAGCAGGAGAATGACAGGCTGCGTGCTAGGAGATTCCAATTAGAGCTTGAGAGAGGTGACCGCCTATAGAGGATTGTAGATCTGGAGGAGGAGAACCATGCACTAGAGGAGGATGTCGATGCGCACGAGATTGAGAGGCTGATACTACTTCAGAACATTGCTGATATGCAGCAGCAGGTGCAGGAGACCGAGGTACAGGTGGCAGCCTTGCAGGCTATAGTGGCCTTACAGCCACTGCCCCCAGTACAGGCACACACGGAGGAGCAGCAGGCTCTGTCCGGTCTGGATCAGACGAGCCAGGCAGGACCACCGCTACCGACTCCCCCAGCTTCGCCTACGTACAGTGGTGCTTCAGTAGGCAACTAGGTTGCCGACAGCAGGACTACGAGGATGTCGATCCCATCGAGTTATTAGAGGTGTTTAGAGTAGTTGGCTTGACAGCACGTCTTCGTGCCAAGTAGCTGCTTGCATCGTGTCATGTCATGTGTTGCGAATTCGGGTTGTAATGTCTTGAACCTTGTTCTATCCTATTGTAATAAAGAATGCTTAAGCATGTGTGCTTTAAGTGAAATTTCCTTTGTCGCTCAAATTTGAAACCTTCTTGCATATGATTGTCAGATTCTTGGATAAACCATTGCAAATGACCACGCTTGTCAATTTTACATTTTCACCTAAAGACGTGGGTAAACCAAAGCATTCTAGGGGCATCACTCATTGCCAGCGACTAAGCGCTCGTTCGCATACCACCTTCGTTGGTACCCGAAATGACAGGAAATTGTCCGAGGGTAATTGTGGCTCGGGCATTCGAGTGATCGCACTCCTAACCGCGTTAAGAAAACCATTCTATGAATCTTGGTGGCTATGGAATGTTGTTAGACTGTTGCGGTCCTCATCATTTAAATGAGAGTGAGATGTGACTATGCATGATCATGCTTGTCATCATTTGGAGTAAGCTTTTGGTTATCTCACTAATAAAGCTCACTTTTCAGATGGTGGGAACCACGCGCAGCTCTCCCAACGGTTTCGGAGCAAGTGGTAGTGGTGACTTGCCGCCACCCCCGCCCATGACACCGACGGAGGCGTTCATGGCCACCCAACCGAGGTGCTTTGCGCCGGATCCTGCCGGACACGGCGGCGGATCGCCCGGCCAGATGAACCGAGGGCCACCACACGGGGCCAACCACGAGGGGCCTAACCAGGTCACCACGTATGCCCAGTTCATCGCTATGAAGCTGCCAACCTTCGCTAAAGCAGAAGACCCTCTGGAAGCTGAGGCTTGGGTCAAGGCCATAGAGGCAAAATTCTCTGCCTTTGTTTTGCCTTGCTCCGAGGAGAACAAAGCCAACTTCGCAGCACTGCAACTGCGAGGAGAAGCTTTGATGTGGTGGGACCACTTCAAGTCAATGCAGCGAGGGCACGCTGTGACTTGGGATGAGTTCAAGCAGGCTTTCAAGAGCCACCACATTCCCAAGGGACTGATGGATAGGAAGATGAGGGAGCTGTTGGCCCTCCGACAGGGATCTGACATAGTGTATTGCTATGCTCAGAAATTCAATAGCTTGTGCCAATATGGTCGGCATCACGTTGATACTGATGCAAAGAAGATGGAAAGGTTCCGTGACGGGCTTGATGGCAAGCTGTATGAGCGTCTAAACCTGCTCGAGCCTGCAAACTTCCATGAGCTAGTGAACAAGGCTATCTCGCAAGAAGACGCTATGAAGAAAGCCCACGGGGACAACAAGAGGATGTCTGGTTTCACCCCAGGCAGCGGAACGAGCAAAAAGTTTCGCTTTGTGAAGAAGGAAGCTCCAGGCCCATCCCGGCCAATCTTCAGGCGGACGCCGGATGATGAAGCCACCTCGAGCAAACCCACGGGGAACTTCCGGTTCCGCGGTGCCCGACGACGGGCGCCAAAGCCTAATGCACCTCCTCGCAGTGTTGGAGATCGTCGTTGCTACAACTGTGGTCAGCCAGGGCACTACATTAATGAGTGTCCCAAGCCCAGGCAGATCAAGCCCAACCCGCAGAATCAGGGTGCAGGAAGCAAGCCTACCACTCCGGCTAAGAAGCCTATGATGCAAGTGCACCAGGGCAAGTTGAACTTCACCGCTATGAGTGACATTCCAGAAGGAGCGTCAATACTCACGGGTACCTTCTCTATCAACGACACTCCTGTTAAGGTTTTATTTGATTCGGGAGCCACTCATAGTTTCATAAATGAGAGCCTACTAGACAAGTTAGGCCTAAGAGGAGTACAAACCAAATCTGCTTATAAAATTACCACACCAGGTGGAAACATCACGTCTCAATTAGTGACTTTTGAAGTTCCTCTAAGACTAGGAAGTAAGGTTATTCGATCTAACCTTATAACCATCAAATTGGGAAGCATGGATGTTATCTTGGGTATGGAATGGATGAATCAACATAAGGTGATTCTAGACATATCAGATAGGGTCGTAGAGATCAATTCTCCTACGGTCGGGCACACTACCTTGTACCTACCTTTCGGGACGGTACGGAGTTCTTGTGCCTATGTGACCATTATCTCCCCTCTTGATGAAATTCCAGTAGTATGTGAGTACCGGATGTCTTTCCTGATGAGTTGCCTGGTAGGCCACCACACAGAGATGTCGAGTTTGTGATCGAACTCCAGCCCGGTACCGCACCCATTTCCAAAAGACCTTATCGCATGCCACCCAAAGAGTTAGCCGAGCTAAAAACCCAACTCCAAGAATTGTTAGATAAGGGTTATATTCGCCCGAGCTCTTCTCCTTGGGGTTGCCCTGCTCCCTTTGTCAAAAAGAAAGATGGTAGCTTGAGAATGTGCGTAGATTATCGACCAGTCAATGCAGTCACCATCAAAAACAAATACCCGCTTCCCCGAATCGACGTTCTTTTTGATCAATTGACTGGTGCTAAAGTCTTCTCTAAGATCGACCTTCGTTCTGGCTACCACCAAATCAAGATTCGACCTTGTGACATTCCTAAAACCGCTTTTTCCACTCGTTATGGTCTTTACGAGTTCATGGTAATGTCTTTCGGACTCACTAATGCCCCCGCCTACTTCATGTACCTTATGAACTCCGTGTTCATGACGGAGCTCGATAAATTTGTCGTGGTCTTTATTGATGATATTCTCATCTATTCCAAAAGCGAGAAAGAGCACGCCAAACATCTCCGAGTTGTCCTTCAGCGTTTGCGAGATCATAAGCTTTATGCTAAGTTCTCCAAATGCAAATTCTGGTTGAAAAGTGTGAAATTCTTAGGTCACACCATTTCCCATGATGGTATCTCCGTAGATCCTAGCAAAGTTCAAGAGGTGATGGATTGGAAACCACCCAAGTCCGTACATCAAATCCGCAGTTTCCTAGAATTGGCGGGATACTACCGTCGATTTCATTCCCGATTTTTCCAGAATCACAAAACCCATGACCGAACTACTCAAGAAAGGAGTGAAATTCGTGTGCAGCGAAGCGTGTGAGAAAGCTTTCCACACCATCAGGCAACATCTAACTTCAGCCCCAGTGCTAGTTCAACCCGATAATTCCAAACCGTTTGAAGTCTACTGTGACGCATCAGGCATGGGTCTTGGCTGTGTCCTTATGCAAGAGGGCCGAGTCATTGCCTATGCTTCACGGGCGCTTCGACCCCATGAGCTCAATTATCCTACCCATGATCTTGAGTTAGCTGCTGTTGTCCATGCCCTCAAGATATGGAGACATTATCTAATGGGTAATCGTTGCAATATCTTCACCGATCACAAGAGTCTCAAATACATCTTCACCCAATCTGAATTGAACATGAGACAGAGAAGATGGCTTGAGTTGATTAAGGATTATGATCTAGAAGTGCACTTACATCGCGGCAAAGCAAATGTTGTTGCGGACGCTCTTAGCCGCAAAGATCATTGCAACCACCTAGAGTTGGAGCTAGTCAGTGAACCATTGTGTGAAGAGATGAGAAGGCTCAACTTAGAAGTGGTACCACAGGGAATTCTTTATGCCTCGACGGCAGAGTCCGATCTTTATGACAGAATTGTCACTGCCCAGCGCAATGATGCAGATATCCAAACCATCAAACAGAAACTAGCAGAGGGAGACACCAAGTACACTTGTTTCCGGAAAGGATCACCGGGATGTGGTCCGGTTTGGGAAACGCCTAGTGGTCCCCATTGACCCGGAAGTTAAGAAAATCATTATAGATGAAGCTCACGGGTCCAAATTCTCTATTCATCCCGGTAGTACCAAGATGTACCAAGATGCGAAACGAACTTTTGGTGGTCCAATATGAAGGTGGATGTAGCCAAGTATGTAGCCGAGTGCGATACTTGCCACCGGATGAAAGCAAGTCATTTGAAATCGGCAGGTGTACTCCAACCCCTGTCAATACCTATGTGGAAGTGGGATGATATTAGTATGGATTTCATTGTGGGTTTACCCCTAACAGCTGGAAAGAAGGACTCTATTTGGGTAATTGTGGATACACTCACCAAGACCGCTCACTTCATTGCCGTGCACACCACTTACTCCGTACAACAATATGCAGAGTTGTACATGGATCACATAGTTCGTCTGCATGGAATCCCAAGGACTATAATCTCTGATAGAGGGACTCAGTTTGTAGCTCGTTTTTGGGAACAATTGCATGAGTGTTTGGGAACCCAGCTGATCCGCAGTTCCAGTTATCATCCGCAGACCGATGGTCAGACGGAGAGGATAAATCAGATTTTAGAAGACATGTTGAGAGCAAACATCTTGCACTTTGACAAGAGTTGGGACATGTGTTTGTCCTTGGCAGAGTTCTCTTACAATAACAGCTATCAAGCCAGTTTGAAAATGGCACCGTTCGATGCTCTATACGGACGTAGATGCCGCACTCCGCTGAATTGGTCAGAGGTCAGAGAGAGAACACTCTTTGGACCAGAATTAGTTAAAGAGGCCGAAGAAAGGGTGCAAGTGATAAGAGAGAATTTGAAGATGGCACAGATGAGGCAAAAGAGTTACCATGACAAGGGAACCGCACCTCGACACTTTGAAGTAGGAGAGTATGTATATTTGAAGGTGTCCCCCACCAAAGGTGTGCAAAGGTTCGGAGTCAAGGGAAAGTTAGCCTCGCGTTACATTGGACCATATGAGGTTATAAAAGTGTGTGGACCCGTGGCTTACCGTATCCAATTGCCAGAACAGTTTTCCGCAGTTCACAATGTGTTCCATGTAACCCAATTGAAGAAGGGAATGCCGGTGCCGGAGAATGAAATCATCACGGAAGCTAATGCTTGGATTGAGCCTGATTTCTCGATCATCGAGCACCCATTGAAAGTACTAGACCAAAAAGAGCGAAAGACCCAAAGGCAGACTGTGCGAATGTACAAGATCCAATGGAGCCATCACACGGAGGAAGAAGCAACGTGGGAGACGGAGGACTATCTTAATACTAAGTATCCGGGCTTCCTACAATCTCGAAACCGTGAGTCCTTCTCCCCATCTCTTCGTTATCAAATCGAATCTCGGGACGAGATTCCGTTTAAGGGGGGTAGGCTGTGACGCCCCAGGTTTTTAATTAGCCGTAATAGCCGGTCAAATGGTCAACAGTGGTCAAACCACGGTCAACCTGGGCCCTCACCTCGAAAAACTCACTAACCCACCCTAGTGACCCTAATTGGCTAGTAAAAACACTTGTGGGGCCAACCCATGGTCAAAGGATGGTCAAACCCCCTTGCCACTCTAGTGTCCCCAGGTGTCTGCCGGAACTTTTGTCGCGTTCTACAAAATTCCCCTAAACACTTAAAATTCTACCTTTATGAAAGTTGTCCATCTTGAGGAGGGACACAACTTTCATGTAGATTGGCATTTCAAATTTTGAGAGGAAAAGCTTGGAAAATCAACTGCAAGGCAAAGTGCACTGTTTAAAAAACCCTACTGACATTCAAAGTTGTCATTCGAATAACTTTCAATCTGGGCAGAAAAACCCTATATAGCCTTTGTAGAAAATGTTGTTGGTAGTTAGATCTACAACTTTGGTATTCATCACTTGGTCAGGTTCTATTCAAATTTTTACAGAAAAATAGACTCAAACACAGCACCAGTGAAACAGAAATCGGCCGAACGCCCGGCGCGCGCCGCCGTCGTCGCCCGCCGCCGGCGGTGCCCCGGCGTCCACGCCCGCTCGCCCGAGGCACGCGCCGTCCCGAGATCCCGCACCCCAACGCGCGCCCGCCCGGGGTGGCCCGAGGTCGCCGCGCGCGCGCGCGCGCACGCCGCGGACCGCCGGTCCGTCGGCCGTGTCGCCGCCGTACGCGCGAGCCCCGAGCCGCCGTGGTACGGCGAGCATCTCCGCCTTCACTCCTTGTCACCCACGGACGTGCCGGGCCGCATATAAAAGCGTCCCTCGCCTCCCCGCGCGCCGACCCCGAGCCGCCGCCGCCATTGCCGCCGCCGCCGGTGCTGGAGCCCTCCGCCCGCGCTCGCCGCCGTCCCACTGCTCCAGTAGCTCCACTAGACACCCGTTAACCTCCCAAGTTTGCTTGTTGCCACCAATTTCACCCCCTCGCCGTCTTTCACTGAGCCGCCGCGGTCATCGCCGCTGGCCGCCGCTGAACCTCGCCGCCGGCCAACTCCCTGCCTCCACTCCGGTCCCCTGCCACTCCTAGGTGAGCTTGTGGTCTAGCACGGCCACTTGCCCGGCCGAGATCGCCGCCGGCTCGCCGGATTGGCCGGAGCCGCGCCGCCCCTCCCGGCCAGGGACCTAATTGCTGTGATTACAATCTTACTAAGGTGTTTCGTGTAAAGTGCAGGGCCTGTTTGTGAAGATCCCTATCTAGTTTTTCTTGCAGTTCAGTCCAGTGCCTTGTAAAATTCATAGAAATTCGTAGAAAAATCAGAAAAATACCAACCTGATTTTGTTGGGTTCAGGAAGATAAATCCCACCACTTTTGTTATTTGCACATGGCTGGATTCTAAATAGTTTTAGCATGAAAAATACAAATGTGAAAAACCTAAATCTGGCATAACTTGAAATCCATAACTCCTCTGTATCTCAATTTTGGATATGTTGTGTGTTAGGTCATGACTAGATGCTGTGCCAAAAATTGCACAAAGTTATACAGTATATCTTGTTAAATAAATTGTTTTCCATTCTTGCAGAAACTGCCTAGATGATTTTTCTTGCTAAATGTATTTATGTTTTTGAGCTCAACCTGTGCGCACTGTATTGTAATACCAAAATACATATCTTGTGAATTAATCATGATTACCAGAAATAATTATTCTTGATTTATGCATGTTTTCCTTTGTAAATTAATAAACCCAAATCAGTAAAGTTCCTAGATGTATATGCTGGTTCTTTAGGCTTGTTTAGGACCAGAGAGCATGCATGCGAAAGTTTGGATCATTTTGAGGCTTATTTATTTTTGTATGCATTTAAATTGAATCACTAGCTAGTCCTTGTTATTTTCAATAATATTTAGTTTCCTAGCATCCAACACTTGCATGTGGGTCCAATGGACCAGGATAGGTTCTAATATGCTTGAGAAACACTCCTTTAATTTTTGGTAATTTAATTGCTTAATAGAAAGCTTAAAAGCCCTTTTAATATTAAAGAGAAATTAAATAAAGAAAAACCCTTATTTACTTCCTTTTCCTTCTCGAAAACATTATCTAATTTAATTAAAAGGTAATTAATTACCATTGCTGATCAGGATTTAATTCATGAATAAAAATGTTATTTATGCTCTTGCTTGTAAAGGTAAAAGGAATTAAAGCCTTCACATGAAATGATAAGTATAATAAGAACCTTTATTCAAATGTGTAATAAAAGAATCACCCATGTACACCAATAACCTTCCTAAAAGAGAAACCCTATCTAAATGCTTGTTAAGGTGAATATGACCAACCCAGAGTTGGATAAGACAACGAACTATCACATCACCTAAACTTGCATTGCATTCCGTGTAGATCTTCCGGACGGAGATTACTCCCTTGTCCCGGAAACCGAGGAAGGAGGAGCGGAAGCTTCACTGCAGTACGTGGAAGTGCTGGACACCGAGGGCGCCCAGGCTAACCTAGCTTACGAAGGCAAGCTCCGGTGCATCTAACACAGTTTTCAAATTCCTGATTCAATTATCTATGGATGGCTGTGCATTTACGTTCAGGAGTTGGATGAAACCCTAGATGCATGATCCCTAGGTACCTTGTCCATACTAGTATGATAGGTCGATAGCTGCTAAGCTATAGGACCGTTACAAGACGGGTGATGACCTCACTCGCGAGAATAGGTTCCTAGATAGGAATCATAATATATCCTAAATGGATTGCTCACGTGGTAAGAGCATGGGATCTGGGCTCCGGTCCAGTGGTTATGTGGTTTAAGTTTTTTAACGTACTAAGCACATGTCGGGTATGGGACCGGTAAGCCTAGTACCTTAATGAGGCGGCAAGGGATCCTACCATTACTACTCTTGGGATTCGCTCTCACGGCTCGCCACCGGTGGTGTATGGTGGCTCCGAGTATCTCGCGGGGTATGCCGGATAGCCTGCACCAAAGACTGTAAGATTCGATCCCGACCCGAGGATTTTTGGGGACGGCCTGGGACAGCTGTACCCTTGCGGGCAGCCTACCGTGTGTTTGGGTTTACCTTGCAAGGTTTAAATCAATCGATTGTCGGCCTCTCACCGTTATCCGAGACTACTTACTCCACTAGACATGAGATCCCTAGTGATGGAAGTTGATGAATATTATGTTTGATTAATTGTATTGTACAACTTTGTTTGTACTAGTTGGCTAATGTAGTAAAGATTAAACCTACTAGAACTTGTGCTAAAATCTTGAAAGTAAGGACCTACTATTTGTTACTTTTTAGCAAAGGCAACCCAGTAGCCAAGAAGCCTTTCATGGTCCAGATTTGGTGAAGTAGTTATCACCGACGGGTAAGTCTTGCTGAGTATGAGTATACTCAGCCTTGCTATAATGTGTTGATCCAGGTAATGCCTTCAGTGATGTGTGGCCCGGAGAGATCCCGCCCGGCTGGGAGCTGGAGTGGGTGGAGGACGACTACTGAAAGCATCATGGATGGCCTCCCGTGGTGTCTTCACTTCCGTTAGTTATTTCCGCTCCTTTCGAAAACTCTGAACTATTTCCTCATGGCAAAAACTATGGTTTGCAATAAATAAACCCCTCAGGGTACGAATTTGGATATTAATGTTGTTGTATCTCTGGACTCGCCTTCGAGTGAGTTTCAATGCATATATTCGATCCTTGTTGCTTTTCAAGTGATTTACCGGGCGTTAACCCGGCAACTAACGACAGGATGATACTTTATTATTGCTTAATGACCAAAGTGGATCGGTCTTAGGCGATAGTATGGTATTTTCCTGGGCGGGTTGTCACAGTTCCTAGGGTTGGTAGATCCGTTGTGACTACGTGACCTTGGCAAACTCTTGTCGGAATCCTTGGTTGCGAATTTGGGGCATAGGCCGAGTTCATCCTTCGGGGAGAATTTTTATCAGCTCCCATTCACTCCCCCCTCTCTGGTCACCTAATCGGTCCTTCAATTGGTATCAGAGCCGGTTACGGATCTTCGTGATTCTAACCAATATAAGATCCCAGTGATGGCGTTCCAGCTACGGGGTTTGGGTCCTCCACACTTTGATGGTAAGAACTACCAGATGTGGCGGAGGCGGATATCTACTTTCCTCCGCGACAAGGGTCAAATCTTGTGGGATCTCACGGTGAACATAGCTGATGTTCATCCTTTGAACTTCCTTGCTCTAGGATCGAGGGACATGTTCGACGCCAACAACAAGGCGGTCGACTACCTGTACCGTGCTCTGTGTCAATCCGAATTCGATCTGGTTCAGACAGAGGTCTTGGCGTGCAGGATTTGGGAGCAGCTGATGACTGCTCATGCTAGGAACGCTCAGGTTCAGGCTCGACTCTTTGCGACCTACCAGAGACAGTACGAGAACTTCACTCATCTCCCTAGTGAGTCCATAGATGCCATGTTCCAACGGTTCACTGTGATTATGAACAACATGAGGGCTAATGTGGTTGTGCTCCCGTAAGATGACCATGATAGGGCTATCAAGCTCTTGCATTCTCTGGATCGTACCGTGTGGAATGAGAAGTTCAAGGCCATTCTTGAGTTAGAGAAGTACGAGACCCTCACGGTGGACGAGCTGTTTTCAAAGCTCAAGTCATCCGAGGTGGACCGTGGGGTGCGTGCAAAGATCGAGAACCTGACTCACCCTCATAGGCTCTTGTGTCTCGATCAAGGACTAACGCTAACATGTCTTCGAGACATTTTCTATTTTACTTGCCTTGTGTCCATGCCAGATGATGAGTTTGACGTGCTGGGTGAGGAGGACCTCGCGTTGCTGAGCAGGCGGTTCGAGCACATGTACACGAGCAGTGCTACCAGTGCGGCAAGCACGAGCACTTTATCACTGAGTGCCCGGAGGCAATGGAGGTCAAGGCCAAGCACAAGCACCGTCCGAGGACCAACCACAAGCACTGCTCGAGGGATGACTACAAATCCAAGAACAAGTCCGAGCGGTGGCCGAGGAATAGTGGCGGTCACAAGAAGAAGAAGCGAGCGATTGTGGCCGGTGCGAGCGACATCGACTCGAGCTCCTTCTACTCTTCATCAAGCTCAAGTGATGAAGAAGACAACCGGAACATCAATGGCCTGTGCTTCGCGACCCAAGGCTTATGCGGCATGGCACACAGTTCCGCAAGCAAGAAGAGCAACAAGGACGACTCGGGCTCCGACTCTGAGGATGAGGTAAATAATGATCCTTCCTTCTTGGTAGTGGAGAATGCTAGGTTGAATGGCTTGCTTGACAACTATGATGATGTGCTTAGAAAGACCAATAAGGAGAAGACGGATTATAGGTCTTTGCTTGGAGAGGCTAAGGATAAGGTGGTCGAGCTAGAATCTTTGCTTGTTGATGCTAGGGCTCAATTAGATTCTCTTAAGTCTGTTCCTGTTGTGACCGATGAACCAGAATGCACTGATTGTTCTGTTTTCCTTGATGAGTTGACTATGCTTAAGGAAAAGTATGCCTCCAAGGTCGAGGAACTAGATGTGCTTAGGGTTGAGCTAGATGAGATGAAATCTAGGCCCTCCTTGCTTGGTGCTTGCACTTCTTGTCCTGGTTTGCATGAGAAGCTAGATGTTTTGCTTGTTTATGCTAGATCTCTAGAGGCTCAGTTGAAGGCTCCTATTCCTACATCACGTTCTACTTGTGAAATAAATGTTGTGAAGAATATGGAGCTTGCACACTATGTTGATCGCTTGCAGGATGAGAACGATGAGTCGAGGAAAATGATGGGTTGGTTGTCTGGTCATGAGCCTCAGCTGAGGATGATGATCGAGGCATACAAGCGCTATGATGGGCAGGCGCTTGGGTTGGACAAGGTGGGTGAGGGAAGTGGTGTGAATGAGGGAAAGTTCGGTGACATCCCAGAACCACCAAAAACCTACCACAAGAATGCCTATGCTCCTAAGCCAAATCCACTTAGGAACCGACTAGACACAACCCCAACTCCAGCCGTGTTTCCTTCACAAACTGACAACTTTTAGAAACCGATCAAGTTCAAGAGTGACTTGAGGAACGAGTTCTTTGTGAAGAAGGGAGAGAAACCGAGTGAGGAGATGCCTCGGCCCCAAGAAAACCTAAAGCCAAAGTAAAAACCCATCCCATTCCATTGTGACCATTGTGGGAAGGATGGTCACCTAGCTGAGTTTTTCTTCAGGTGGAAGCATGAGGAGAGGTTGGCTAGGGAGATGGCCAAGAAGGATAGGTACCACCCTTCTCGTGGTGTGCTTGAGCCTAGATTGGTGCCAAGAGGTGAGGGTGTGGTGCGTACCATCTACCATCGGGAGAGGCGTGAGATTGTGCCTCGAGGTGAGACACCACATAGAGAAGGTGGTAGGTGTGTTGGGTTTGGGCGTGGTGAGTTTGCTGGATGTTCCTTCTCTCGTGTTCAATACGGGTATGGGGGGAACGATCGCAGCTTTAGGTCCCAGAGGAGCTACGGGCCACAGTATCCCCTTCGTGGTACGCGTAGTCCTCCAAGGGGACGTGTGAGTGTTCCACCTAGGTGAGATAGGATAGATTTTGCTAACCCGATGTTTGAGAAAATGGCAAGACACTGGTTTGATTCATTTTATACTAACCCCAGTGCTGAGTCATTTGCTCACTCTCACTCTCATTTTTTGATTTTGCAGGTGGGAGGCATGGAGGGCTTTTAGTTGATCGACTCTGGTTGCTCTCGACACATGACCGGAGATCGACGGTGGTTCTCCAGCCTCACCCTGGTGATGATCAAAGATTACATCACTTTTGGGGACAATGGGAAAGGTAGAGTGCTTTCAATGGACACGGTGAAGGTGAGTGAGTATGTGACTCTTCGGCGTGTTGCTCTTGTCAAGTCTTTAGGTTTCAATCTTCTTTCGATTTCCCAACTTCTAGATGAGGGTTTTGAAGTATGTTTCAAAATAGGCTTTTCTCGTGTTTTGGATTCTTGAGGTGATCTTGTGTGCACGATCATCCCTGAGGGTCAAATCTTTAGAGCCGATTTTTCTCATTTTGTTGGCTCTTCTCGTTGCTTGGTTGTCAGCGTTTCGGCAAAGCTTTGTGTTGACGATCCTTACAACAAAGATTCGACCGTCAAAACCTCAGGTTCGAGAGGAGTATATGGCAAGATTCATGCACATTTTTAGTATTAATAAAGTTCCACGAGTTGTGTTGTGATTTTCATGGGCAAGTACACATTTTGGGACAAAATGGAACCAACGTGCCACACGGGTGAGGCACGACCGAACCACCAGGCACGGCCAGCCCTACAAGTGTGGCCGGCCTGGCTGGTGTGGACGGCCCTGCCTCGTGTGGCCACACCTGCCCCATGGCTCGTGCTTGGTCTAATGCACCTCCTCTCCCACAGGCACAACTTGGATGAACGAGATCGACCAAGGAAACATCGGTTTGATTGAATGGATAAGGTTATGATCCCTTGGATCAATGCCACTTGTTCGGCCGGTCAACCGCCACAACCGTCATTCCAAGGCAATCCTAGGCATCCTTGAGCAAAGGCGGTTCATCACACGACACAGAGTAGGGCTATCCGCACCTAGAGGGCCAGCCGCACCTCCCAACTGTCCTGCCGGGCGATACCGACCCTCAACCGCATCAGGAGCAGTGATTAGGAGCTTCCAAGGCGAGAGGTTGTGGATCACAGGGCCGGTCGCACCCCTCGATCTGGCCACACCTGTGATATTGGGCCCACGTGTTGAACCGACCTCCCTTTCTTATAAAAGGCACCTCGCACTCGCTGGAATGGACACACAACGCTGGAGCATCTAATTTCCCTCGTTTGTTCACTTAGAGTAGGATTAGTGTAGCTTGGGAGTCAGAGTATAGTTGAGCTAGTCTCGGGGTTCCGGAGGAGTCTTCTTCAAAGTTCCGGTACTACTCTTGTATCCTTTTTTGTTTAGACTCAAGTACAATTCAAGTTATGTTTCTATCTTACCTTTCGAGTAAATTACATTCAGCTTTTACTTTGCTCTAGAAGATTTCTTCTTAGTTTAGACAAAAGTTAGTTTAGCCTTGGTTAGCGTTCTTCGCTTGATCTCTGGTGGTTCACGAGAGAGAGACCTTCCTTCATGGTACCTGGAGAAAGGTTCTTTGGTTCGTTGTGAGCACGGTGCTCAGAGCTTAACTTAGTCTTAGATTGGTGTCCCGTTCAATGGAATAGTTTTGGTACCCTAAGGAGGTGACAGCTCAGGACGGGCTTTGTAGTCCACCACATTAGTTCAGGCCAGTAGGATTCAGCGCGTCGTTGTCCTCCCTTCTCATCCCAGTCCGAGGGCACGGCTTTGCATGCCCCTACAACACTAGAAGAGCTTGTCGAGTTTAGCTTGCCTTGGTTATCCTTTTCCTTAGTTCTTTTCCTAGAGTTAACAAGAATAGATAGATTGTGTTAGGATCCTTTCTCGTCTCGTTCTCCTCCCAGCTCACTAGATCCTCTATAGTCCTTTATCTACATCTCGTTGCATGTGTCTAGTTATCCCTAAATATCTTTATTCGTTATTCCCTCTATAGGTCTTTACCAAGTGTTGTATTTCTCCACTGTTTATTCGATCATCTTTGCCGTAGTGCCTCCCTTGGAAAAATATAAATATGATAACCCGAATACCACGGTGAAGTGGTACAACAGTAATCCTTGCGGTTGTGGACCTTTCTGTGATCGTGTGTTTTACCTCTGACGTTCTCTAGCCCCGTTACTAGAAGTGTGAACCTGGTAGCGATGCTAGAGAGTGCCAACAAGCATTCCTGGCGCCGTCACCATATGTGCTTACTTAGTGGTGAGGCTAAGGATCGTCAATAACCATTTCTGGTGCCTATGTCGGGGAGGTAATAGGCATAAGATATCGTTTAGACAAAGAGGTGGAATTATCATGGTTCGGTGAACTGCTATTTAAGCGGGTTTATCCTTGCTCTACTCTCGTGTACGCAGAGTAGTGCATGACCGGTTTCGACCTACCATCCAACTTTAATGCCCATCCGGAGTCACTTGTGAGGAGAGTGCGACCCCGAGTCCTTATCCTTTAGAAGCTTCTCACAACTCAAAAGACGAGCACCGTCGATCCCGTAGACGAGCACCTCATCAGCTCCAATGGCCCAGAGGACGATCCGCGAGTTTTCTGCCCCTTTAACACCAATGTCCCTACCGGACCAACCATGACAGTGGGAGACGAAAACTTTGAACTCAAGCCGATGTTGGTCAACATGGTGCAAGCAAATCCGTTCTCTAGCAAGCCTAATGACGAAACCAATGCGCATTTGTAACACCCCGCCCACCAAAGCCGCATCGCCCAACTCTTCCGTAGGGGCGAGCACACGTACACATAGCACCCTGCTTACACTTTCATCCTTGCTTCGTGTAAAAGGGTTAACCCGAGGGTGGTATGCCAGGACAAAGGCTTATAAGCTGGCTCCACCCTTTCTCAACTAGCAATGTGGCGCTAAACACGCGCACCTGCGCTCATGGGCCACTCATGGGCCATCCAAATTGGGCCGGGTGTGACAACATCTCCAACATTTTCTGGAGGTGTGTAGGACTTTAACTATCCGCGGAGTGACGGATGATGCAATCCGTCTTTGCCTATTCCCGTTCTCATTGCTCGGGAAGGCGAAGTAATGGTTTTGTGCAGAGCGAGATGCCATTAACACATGGGATAAGTGCTCAAAGGCATTTCTCGCAAAATTTTCCCGGTGGGTAAAACCAATGCTCTTCGCGCAAGAATTTCGGGCTTCCAGCAGCAGAATAATGAGAGTATCCCGAAAGCATGGGAACGCTTTCAAGAATACATCACCATGTGCCCGCACCATGGCATGCACAGGTGGTTCTTAATTCAAACCTTCTATCATGGGCTCAAGTGTGCTTCCCGTGAGCACCTAGATGCAGCCGCTGGAGGAGCCTTTTTCTCGCTACAAGTACTCGCCGCCAAGGAATTGATCGAGAAGATGGTGGCAAATCAAGGTTGGGATGGAGATTGTCTCCAATCCTGTACTCGCGGTGTACATCAAGTCGATGGAATCGACATGATCGTCGCTAAGATGGACCTCCTCATGAAGAAATTGGAGGCATTGAGGAACATGGAACCTGCCAAGATTATGGGCACACACATGACATGCGAGGTTTGCGGCAATGTGGGACATTTGTGAGGACCATGTGTGGTTCGAGGACCGGTGGATGGTCGCTTCCTTGTGTGATGAGTGATTGCCAACGTTGTGTGGACTGATTCTTGGCTAAGTATTGCAGGTGCAGGTTGCGGCTTGACTTGTGTTGGTGCAGGTGAAGAACAAGCGCGAAAGGTCGTCGCCGGTGAGGCCTCCAGTTGTGGAGAAGACAAGTAGGCTTCGTTCGAGGGACCCGGTGGCCAACGGGGTCAAGTGCGGGCCGCATGGTGGCATGAACAGCAAGATGAAGTCGTGGACGGTTTCTTGGTTGAGCCTCAAAACCAAGGTCGAGCCGGGACTACGTGGGAGCCAAGTCATGAGTGGAGATTGGCGGAGGCTACACCGAGTTCGCGGGGTTTCCGGTGGTTCACCAGAAAACCACTAGGTTCCTTGGTTGATCCACAAAGCCAAGACCGGAGAACCGAAGACGGAGCTGCGGCGTTAGCGCCGCTGCACCGGCCCGACGGCGGTGGGTCGACCGGTCCCGGACCGGTGGGGACCGGTCGACCGAGTGAGGAGCACCGGTCCGCCGTGTGCGACGACGCAGTCCGGAATCTTCGAAGCGGAGGACACGCGTCGGATCGCATGGCTTGCGTCGAGGCTACGCAGGTGCGGTCGCCGGCATCCGTCCGATGGTGAAGACATCAAGAATTCCAAATCCGCCCTTGAGTGGCTTGTATCCCTAGTTAGTAGAGAAGGGCATTTTAGACATTCGGTTGCCTCCATATAACCCAAGAGGTGAGAGGATGGCAGCCAACTCTTGGAACCCTAGCTCATTAGTTTTCCTATTTTCCACCTATTTTCTCTAGGTTTTCCTTAGGACTAGCAAGAGAGCTTCACGGAGAGATCTTGTAGAGATGGATGGATGATCGGGCGGCTTGCTAGACCTTGTACGAACCTTTGTTTCATGTATAGATGATTCGGCGTGGTTCCTCAAGGTTTGGATGTGTTTTCCTCGGTTGTTCTTGGTGGTGATTTTCGGAGCCCTCTCTTCGTGATTTCTTTGGGGTGTTTTCGGGGCTTTTCTCTTGGGGATTTGATGGGGGAAATTTGTGGGAACCCTTCATGGTTCTTTGGGCTGTGATTCCCCTCCCAAATCCGTGAGAAAAAGTGCTCGATTTTGGGGTTTCTTCAGTTCTTGGGTTGGAAGTGCTTTCGGCGGGATTTCTTCGATTCCTCCTTTTTTGGACGAGATTTGGTGGGATTAAACTTGGCTATGGACTCCTCATGAGGTGTTCCTGATATCCCCAAAGTCTTGTTCAAGTCCGTGGAGCGATTCGGGAGATCGAGATTTGGATTTGGGGGAATTGACCCGCGCGTGCTGTTCATCCCGAGCTGCCCAAGCTACACCGGTCTGACCGGTGCTATTGACCGGTCTGACCGGTGCGAGATCTTGTGGGTTTTTGCTCGGGTGAACGTCTTGGTGTGTGTTAACACCAAAATTTGGTAAGGAGTCTGACCTGTGGGTCCGGGTCGAAAAAGAGTCCGTCTGGTGGAAGGAAGGATATTTTCAGAGATTTTCGGCAAAGAGATCTGCGGTCGGCTATCTGCTCCGATTCGGCAAAGGAACAGTAAAGCTGATTTTGCGGGATTGGACGGTGACGTGGCTCGAATCAGGAGAGACGAATGGATGGACAGACGATCGAGTTTAGTTAGGCAATGAATCCATTCGCAATTGTAATCGACAGGGTATAAATACGATCCCTGGATGTATGTAACAGACATTCATTCCTCAATACACACCGGCCTTACGCCAAACCCTAGAGTCCTTGTCGTGTCGTCGAGTTCTTCGAGAGGGCCAATCGATCCGTCGACCTCCGTGAGTACCGGCAACCTTGTATCATGTCTAGTATCATGCGGTGGATTTAGATCTGATGCATGTAGTCTTGTTACCATGCTTCGTGTCATGCGGTAGATTCAAGCTTGGTTCAAGGAGGTTTCTTGTTAGATCATGAGCCATGCGGTAGGCTAAGATCCAGCTCGAAGCTAGTTATCGGCTCTATTGGATTTTGGCAAGATCCAATAGATTCATTAAGTTATCCCGTGTTATCATGAGTTTTACTTTATGTTTTAATTCATGTAACACACCCTTGCCCAATCTAGATGGGTTTGGATCGGCTATATTTCTTTTATGATCCTTGTGCGAACAGGTTTCGTGTTTTGACGCGTGGATCTTATGCTCTCCGATAGCCGAAACCGAATCGATCTAGATTGTTACGTGTTGCGGGTTCAAGCTTGCTTTGTTCGTATAAATCTTGAAAGAGCCGGGTATCATGCGGTAGATGCAGGTTTTTGGGTTGCTTTGGAGCTAGTCATCCGGTGGATTAGGTTTCCAATTCAGTCTGATAGATTTATGCACGTGGTAATGTTTGTTCCTTCTTCATGGACCCTGGATCGGCTGTTCAGCCGTATTCGGTTATGTTTTCACGAGTAGATCACGAGCATTATTTATGTTTTGAATGATGTATGCTTTTGGCTTTCCATATTAAGATTGTATCATGCGGTGGATAGATCTATTTGCGGAAAGTGGTGCGGTTTTTCTTGCAAGTTGTATCATGCGGTGGATAGATTTGTTTGACATCGTACCCGACGGATCTTAAAGTAACTAGACATGCGGTAGACTAGTGCTTTGGATCTATGCATGCTTTTATTTAATACATGATCATGTCCGTGCTTTACTTTATTTGTTTAATGTTAATTTTCATGACGATCGGTCACGACTTTGCACATGCATCTATGTTTATCCAAAGACCGATCGTTGTCATGCTTACGTCATCCATTCGGCAATGTTCTTTTTCCCTTTGCGGTTACCCGAATGGTCGTGGTTCTTTGACAGATAGCTTTACATAGCTATGTGTCGTCTTGCTTGGCTCTTTAGCCGTAAATATGGAACTGTCTGGTACCACCCGGCAAGTTCCAAGCTTTGGTATTTAATCGCTTTATCTTTTGTTAATTTTCGGGAAAAATTGACGGCACGTCATTTGCTCTCGCGCGTGTGAAGCCGCCTTTCCGCTTGCCGTGTGATTGGCGCCGAGTGCACTTTTTGCGTCAACACACTTTTTGGCACGCCAAAGGTGGGACCACACCGAATTGGTTCAAGATGCCCGAAATCACGGACCTCCTGGATGTCAACATCGAAGAGCTTTCTCCAGAGCAGCATCAACAACTCCTAGACGCCGTGAACCAGTTTCAGCAAAAGTGTCTCATGTCGTTTAAGAAGAATCGAAGTGGTGTACCGTATCTGAAGAATGGCCTGCCCAGAGTGCTGCTGCCGGGAGAGAGCGACGCCACAACCCAACAAGAAAAGGAGGAATGCGCGCGGATCTTCCAAGAGTCGGTAGACAACATGCTCACCAAGCACAACCAGGCTTTCCTCGGGTCGCTCCAGCAGATGATGGTGGCCCTCTTTGGCCCGGGCGCGGGGCAAGCGTTCGGGAAGGCGCACGCCGGAAAGAGCACCGTGGAGCTGGGTGAATCAAGCTCTCAGCCGCCGCTACGGAGCCAAGTGCGGCAGCCTCCTCCTCAAAGCTTCGGAAGCCAAGCATTCCAACCTCCTCCGCAGGCGCCGGGGGGCGCCCGCCCGCCTCCGTTGCAAGCTTCAGGAAATCAACCAATCCTGCCGCCACCACAGGAGCAAAGACGGGTCGGCCCGTGCAACAGCCCGATCCGTACCGGCCTACGTACGGAGACCTAGCGTTCGGCTCATCCGGGGCCCCACTTGACCCCGGGCCGAAGAATAGCTCCGTCGACCAAGCGGCTCCCGGAAGAATTTGTACGGCGGTGGTTATCATGAAGTGGGAAATTACGGGGCGTTCGACGCCTTCCCGCACCCGGGTACGCGCCGAGCCGCAGCGCGCAAGAAGATGACGCCCTAGCACGCAAGATGGCCGAATTGATGCGAGAATCGTTCGGCCTCAAGCCAAAGATGCGTGGCCCCACCTATAGGCCGCCGTTCCCGCAGTGGTACTATAACGTGCTCCCCGCCGCCGAGGGTGAAGGCGCCGACGGAATTCACAAAGTTCTCTGGGCAGGACGAGACAAGCACGGTCGAGCACATCGCCCGTTACCTCATGCAGCTTGGGGAATGCTCGGCCGAGGAGGCGTTCAGGGTTCGCTATTTCCCCGCTTCGCTGACGGGCCCAGCTTTTCAGTGGTTCTCGTCCCTGCCGCCTGAATCAGTGGCCAGATGGAAGGATTTGGAACGTAAATTCCACGCTCATTACTTCAGCGGCAGTTCTGAGAAAAAGCTGATTGATCTCGCCACTCTGAAGCAAAGACACAGCGAAACACCGTTAGAGTTTCTCAGAAGATTCAGGGAAGTCAAAGGCATGTGCTTCTCGCTGAACTTGCCAGACGATCAGCTGGCGGATATGGCCGTCGCCGGGATGTTACCGGCCGTGCGCGAGAAGCTATTTGGGATGGAGTTTGAGAACCTGGGCCAGCTTTCACAAAAGTTATCTCTGATGAGCAATCAGGCATATGGCCTCAAGAAAGACCCCAAGTTTGGCAAGCGAAGACGACGTCGCCGACATCTACAACCGCTCCCGGACAAAGCCGATCCGTTCGAGGATTCCGACGATGAATTGGAGGTAGCCGCAGCGGAAATCATGTGGGGTAAAGAGCCCTTGACAATGAATCGCCGTTGGGTCGGGCGTACCAAAGGGACTTACGACTTTGACATCACGAAGGCTGATAAGTTGTTCGAGCTCTTGGTGAAAGAAGGCCGAATTAAGCTGCCTGAGGGGCATTCTATGCTTCGGCCTGATGGAGTTAAAGCGAAGCGTTACTACGGCTTCCATGACAGGGACTCGCACTCCATCAACGATTGCAGGGTCTTCAGGATGAGGATCCAGAAGGCTATCCAGGAGGGACACCTCAAGTTCGATAACAGGATGAAGCTGGATGGCCACCCCTTTCCTCAGAACATGCTCGGCTTTTCTGTCAATGCGATAACAGCCGAAGAGAAGGGGAAGGTCAAGGTCCCGACCTCGCCCGAGTCCAAGCAAGCCGGATCGTTGGACCCGCAGCGCCTGAGTGATCCTGGAGCAAGTACAGGGCGACGCCCCCCGCGTTCTCAAGAGCCACATCGAGATTGGGGAATCGTCCAGGCCTAAACCCAAGGTGACGTCACGCATTCTCCTCAACAAATGGCAGCGCCAGATGGAGAAGGAGCGCTACCAGAAGCGTCGTCACGAGGAGGAGCAGCGCAGGGCTGAAGAGGAAGCGCGCAGAAGGGACCGAGCACAGTACACGCGCGAGCAGGAGCGCGCCCACTGGGGGTGCGCCTTCTTCAGGCACTGCTGGAATGAGGGCCTAAAGCTGCCCACATTGAAGAACTGTCCTGAATGCAGCGACAGATATGTTGAGTACAGGCAGGAAACTGCCAATCGCCGATCCGTCCACGAAAGACTTGGAAGGATTCACCCGAATGGGGATCGGCGTCAAAAAATTGAAGTCATAGATCACCCCAGGAAGTGCCAAGCCGATCTCAGGTGGGCTGATCAGGAAGAGGACGAGGACGTCTACGTCTGGCAGAAGGGGCAGTGGTGCCCGCCCGGTCTACGCAAGAGCCAGAAAAGGCGGGTCCAACGCTTGAGGAACCGCGAGAAGAAACAAGCTGGGATCTAGACGAGGCAGAAGTGGCGCCCCAAGGACCAGCCAGAAGGATCGAAGCGTTCGGCTCCTACATGCATGGTATACTTCCTGCCGAACGAGTTCATGGCTCCTGCTAACCAGGTTATGCAGGAGGAAGCTTCCTTTGATGACGAGCAGCCCGAGGAGATGATGGCACAACTGGTGCTTGCCAGCGTGCCGTCTTCGACAAGCCGGCCAAGAATCGCCATATGAGGCCACTGTACTTGAGGGGGTACGTCAATGGCAAGCCATTGACCAAGATGTTCGTCGACGGCGGGGCGGCAGTCAACGTGATGCCGTACACCACCTTCAGGAAGCTTGGCATGGGCCCAAGCGATCTGACACCTACAAGCATCATCCTGAACGACTTCGCCGGAACCCCTCGACACCAAAGGATGCGCTCACGTGGACTTGATGATCGTGTCCAAGACGCCGCTCACCACCTTCTTTGTCATCGACGGCAAGGGAGCCTACAGCTCGCCGCTTGGGCGGGACCGGATTCACGCCAATTGCCGCGTCCCATCCACCATGCATCAACAGCCTTATCCGGTGGGTGGATGATGAGATCGAGGTCGTCCGGTGCAGATGACTCCGTGAGCGTGGCCAACATGGAACCAGGCCTTCGGGAGTACCAAGGCATCGATTGCTTCTCGGGGAAGGACCGGGGAGAAGGTCCCGTTGAACCCGTCGGCGGTGACCAAGCCGATTCAAGCAGTCGGCTCTTATAGTAATTTTTGATGGAGAACCCCGTGGATGGCACTGATGGCAAACTAGGGCGAGGATTCATGTCGGCCGATAAGCTGGAAGAAGTTGACATTGGAAGCGGTGATAAGCCAAGGCCGACGTTCATCAGTGCAGGTTTGCAACCAGATTTCAGGAGGAACCTAATTGAGCTTCTCAGAGAATATAAGGATTGCTTCGCCTGGGATTACTCGGAGATGCCTGGATTGGATCGTTCCATCGTCGAGCACCGGTTGCCAATCAAGTCTGGTTTCAAACCATATAAGCAACCGCCCCGAAAAATCTACAAGGATGAGGTATTGGCCGATGTGAAGAAGGAAATCGAGAGATTACTTGACGCAAACTTCGTTCGGCCGTGCGTATATGCGGAGTGGATTTCCAACATCGTCCCCGTGTATAAGAAGAATGGGAAAATGAGAGTTTGCATAGACTTCGTGGACCTGAACAGAGCTACTCCCATGGACGGATACCCGATGCCTATTGCCGATTTGTTAATTGACGCCGCTGCTGGACACAAGGTGATTAGCTTCATGGATGGCAACGCGGGATACAATCAGATCTTCATGGCAATAGAAGACATCTCGAAGACGGCCTTTAGATGTCCTGGACATATAGGCCTATTTGAATGGATAGTCATGACATTTGGGCTGAAAAATGCCGGTGCAACCTATCAACGGGCCATGAATTACATCTTTCATGAGTTGATCGGCAAAACTGTGGAAATCTACATCGATGACGTGGTGATCAAGTCCTTGAGTCATGACACCCATCTAGAAGATGTGAAGAAGACCTTGGAATGCACCCGGAAGCATGGTCTAAAGATGAATCCAAACAAGTGTGCATTTGGGGTATCAGCTGGAGAGTTCTTGGGGTTTTTGGTCCACGAAGGGGGAATTGAAGTTGGCAAAAAGAGCATGAAAGCCATTGATGAAGTCATTCCTCCAACCAACCTCAAGGAATTGCAATCACTGCTCGGCAAGATCAACTTCGTGAGAAGATTCATCTCAAATTTATCACAGAAGGTGTTGCCATTCTCTCCACTGCTAAAGCTAAAGAAAGATCAGAAATTCACATGGGGCGACGAACAACAAAAGGCTTTTGATGAGATCAAGCAGTACATGAAGGAGCCGCCGGTGCTGGTTCCTCCCCAGCTAAACAAGCCTTTCAAGTTGTACGTGGCGGCCGATGCCCAAACTATTGGATCGGCCCTTATTCAAGAATTCGAAGGAAAGGAGCGGGTAGTAGCCTATCTTAGCCGAAAACTACTTGATCCTGAAACCAGGTATTCGGCTATAGAGAAACTGTGTCTTTGCGTATACTACTCGTGTACAAAGTTTCGGCACTACTTGTTGAATGCCGAATGCACTGTATACTCGAAGTTTGATGTGATAAAACATATGTTATCTATGCCGATTTTGAATGGGCGGATTGGCAAATGGATTTTAGCTTTATCAGAATTCGAGTTGAAGTTCGAATCGGCAAAAGCCATCAAAGGTCAGGTCATTGCCGATTTTATAACTGAACATCGTGACCCTTCAATTGATCTGCTTGAAATTACCCCTTGGGCTTTATTTTTTGATGGGTCATCATGTGGCAAAGGTGGGGGAGTAGGGATCCTACTGATTTCACCCAGAGGTGAGATGTTTGAATTCGCCATTCCTATACAACCCACCGTCACAAATAACCAGGCTGAGTACGAGGCACTACTTCGGGGGCTTCAATATTTGAGAGAAGCTGGGGCCGTCTCAGTTGAGATCTATGGAGATTCAGAATTGGTAATCAAACAATTGAACGGCCAATACGAGTGCAGGAGCGAAGCGCTGAGGAGTTACTACGAGGAGTGCAGGGAAATCTTGAAAAGCTTCCCATTGGTAACCCTACAGCACATTCCTAGAGAGCATAACGAAGAAGCAAACAGGCTAGCTCAGAGTGCCTCTGGTTACAAGGAGAGTCAAGAAGCGTGTGCTGCAGAAGTGTTTGCACTAGGGGCGGATCTCGCAGAAGATGATTGGAGGAAAGAAATCGTTGATTACTTGAAAGATCCATCCCGAAAGGTCTCTAGGAAGCTCAGGTACAAGGCAATTAAGTTCGTTCTTCTGGATGATAATTTATTCTATAAATCATTAGATGGAGTATTGCTACGATGCCTGGGTCCAGAAGAAGCTAAGAACATGATGAGCGATGTGCACGATGGGATATGTGGAGCGCACCAATCGGCCTATCGGATGAAATGGGTTATTAGACAAGCTGGATGCTTTTGGCCGACGATACTAGAGGATTGCTTTGAGTATTACAAGGGATGCCAAGATTGCCAGAGGTTTGGGAATATTCAAAGAGTCCCTGCATCAGCATTGAATCCCATCATCAAGCCATGGCCATTCGGTGGGCTGGGGTATAGACTTGATTAGCCAAATTAATCCGCCGTCTAGCAAGGGGCATAAGTTCGTGCTTTTGGCTACAGATTACTTCACCAAATGGGTCGAGGCAATCCCACTGAAGAAGGTGAGGTCAGAAAACATGATCGAATTCGTCAAGGAACACATCATCTATCGATTTGGGATCCCTCAGACGATTACCACTGACCAAGGGGCACAATTCGTGTCATTGGAATTCAGAGACTTTGCCGAAAGCATGGGAATCAAATTGTTCAATTCCTCTCCATATTATGCCCAAGCTAATGGTCAAGCAGAGGCTTCTAACAAGATCATGATCAAGCTGATACAGAAGAAGATCGATCAGAAGCCAAGGAGGTGGCATTCGGTACTCAGTGAAGCGCTGTGGGCTTACCGAATGGCCCCCCATGGAGCTACAAAGACCTCTCCTTACGAATTGGTTTACGGGCACCATGCAATCCTACCTTGGGAAATGCAGTCAGAGTCAAGGAGAGTTGTGCTGCAAAACGAGTTGAGCTCCAAGGATTACAGTGGCCTAATGATGGATGAGTTAGAAGATTTGCACATGATCCGTCTCAGGGCCCTAGAGAACATCGAGAAAAACAAACTGCGGGTCGCCAAGTACTATAACAGGAAAGTAAGAGTAAGGCAATTTGCAGAAGGCGACCTGGTGTGGAAAGCACTATTGCCGATTGGAACTAAATACAGTGAATTCGGCAAATGGTCCCCTAACTGGGAGGGGCCTTTTCGTGTGGTCAGATGCGTTCCTGGTAATGCATACATATTGAAAACTTTGCTAGGAGAGGAATTTTCCGCCGCAATAAATGGAAGATATCTGAAGAAGTATTATCCTAGCATTGAAATCGATCGATGATTACACACATCCGACACAAAGCGTGGCGCTCAAGGATGAGGCCGCCTTTAGAACAAAATCCATGAACAAGAGAAAATGGCCGGTGCTCGAATGCATTGCCCTTAGCTCAATACTACATTACAACCGCTTCTTGCGGGATCACATCTAACAACCCCGATGGTCGAGTCCCCAAGGAGGTGGGAAGCGAAGGCGTGGCGGAAGAAGCGAAAGTATGATACAATCTTTTCTTTACTTCTTCGGCGTCCCCTCTTCGGTTGTTCCGGGACCACCGTGACGGCAACTTGGAACGCACGAGGATGACCATGATTGGCGGCCTCTACCAAGCTATCCCGGGCCGCCTTCAAGGGTTGCCGTACCCGTCGAGACATCCGGCGAAGAATCAGGGTTAGAGGCAAGAAATCCAGAGGCAAGCATGAAGGAGTCAGAAACATTTACCCCCCACTAGCGCTTCCAGAGCCATGCGACGCTCGCGCTCGGCTTGGCAACGAGCGGACATATCCCTGAGGCCATGCTCCAGGTGCCGGATGCGGCGGCGCAGCTGATGATTGGTCCTCTGTTCGGGCGTGGCATCCTCTGCTTCGAAAGAGGAATCGGAGGAGATGTACTCAGGCACATCTTCTGTCCCGATGACTTCTTCGGGGAGCAAATCAAGGCTGAAAAGGACGAGAGGAAAACATGAAACGCAAGATCAAGCGGGAAAACAGAGAGCAGATCAAGAAAGAACTCACTTCCGAATCGTACGCTTCCTTGATGAACCGCTCCCCTGAGGTTGTTTACCCTTGTCCATGGCGTTGGGGTTTTTTCCTCTAGCAGCAGGGGAAGAGACGAGAAATGATGGAGGAGTGCGCGAGTGGATTTGCAGAGCACCCCGCAGGCTATTTTATTGACCGGAGAGGTGCATTGGGAGTGATGACTGGCCAAGTACACACTGTTGGAATACCAAGCGGCAGGGTTTTTTACCGAGTGCGAAGGGTTTTCTCTTGAACAGTGTCTGCGGATTGCCGAATTGGGATCCTCTGTGGATTTTGCGCCAAGGGGCATTTGTTCTCAGGCGTTCGGCTAAGGATAGTTCCCGGATGCATTCAAAGAAGAAGCCGCTTCTCCATAGTTTTGGCATCCTCTGGTAGCTTGAGGCTCTCCTTCGGGGTGATTGGACAAAGGGAAGAACCTGGAGTTCAAATCGACGCCGACAATCTGATGCATGTGGAGCTGCAGCCACATTTGAACAAACCACCAAGGGCCATTGACGCATGTTATCCTCTGGCTGGTGTACATTTGGGTAACGATGTACCGATGAAGCATATGATACACACTGCCCAAGAAGAATTTTCCCGGAGGGAGGCGATTACCATTAGCCAGATGAATCGCCATTGCGATATGGTTCAAAGTGGGCTCGTTGGCCTTGCCACGAAGACGAATCGCATAGCCACATGTTCGGAAAAGCTGCGTATTCAACATCACCCAGGGGATTGTCTTTCATGTGCTTCAGGATATAATTCTTGTAGCCGTTCCCCGGCTTTACCCCCGTCCGGCGTGAAGAATTTTTGAAATTCCAAGGCCGAACGGGATCCTGCAATGTCAAGGCCGGTGATCATATATACGTCGGCTAAGGTTGGAGACATTGGGCCATGCCCAAAAAGGAAGGCGTTGACGCCATTTGACCAGAAGTGGCATGCGGCTATCAGAAGGTCTTCATTCTTGGGAGTCTCAGCCACGGATAACTCCTGGCATTGAGCGATGCGGAGAGCATCCAGGTTGGTCAATCCACTTTTATCTGCAAGGATCCTCCGCACCAAATCTTCCAACCCGCAATTGGAGGTAAAGGCCGTTCTTGAACGCATCTTGCCACTGGGGAGGTGGAGACAAAGCTGCTTTGAAGGGGATTCTCTGAGATTCAGCAGCAATAAGATCTCGAGGGTCAGGATTCCCCACAGGACCAAGGTAATAAGACTGCGAATTGGCCTCGATAGGAATCAAAAGAGCAGTAGAAGGCTCCTGGAAGAAAGCGGAAAAGAAAATCTCAGGTAAAATTGAAAACCTAATGCCGAACAAGGTTTGCGGGGGATGAATTTACCTGAGCATCTTGGTTCTGAGCTGCCATTGGAGGTTCGAGCTCGGAACAAGGGGATCTAGGGTTGGATCTGGATGAAGATTCCGGCGGATTGCGAAGAGCAGGTGTTGACAGATTTGACTCAAGGATTCGTGGCTGGAGTCAATTGTGGAACAAAATTACTTTTATCCCACAATTGAAGGGGCATGTGTTAACACCAAAATTTGGTAAGGAGTCTGACCTGTGGGTCCGGGTCGAAAAAGAGTCCGTCTGGTGGAAGGAAGGGTATTTTCAGAGATTTTCGGCAAAGAGATCTGCGGTCGGCTATCCGCTCCGATTCGGCAAAGGAACAAGAAAGCTGATTTTGCGGGATTGGACGGTGACGTGGCTCGAATCGGGAGAGACGAATGGATGGACGGACGATCGAGTTTAGTTAGGCAATGAATCCATTCGCAATTGTAATCGACGAGGTATAAATACGATCCCCGGATGTATGTAACGTACATTCATTCCTCAATACACACCGGCCTTACGCCAAACCCTAGAGTCCTTGTCGTGTCGTCGAGTTCTTCGAGAGGGCCAATCGATCCGTCGACCTCCGTGAGTACCGGCAACCTTGTATCATGTCTAGTATCATGTGGTGGATTTAGATCTGATGCAAGTAGTCTTGTTACCATGCTTCGTGTCATGCGGTAGATTCAAGCTTGGTTCAAGGAGGTTTCTTGTTAGATCATGAGCCATGCGGTAGGCTAAGATCCAGCTCGAAGCTAGTTATCGGCTCTATTGGATTTTGGCAAGATCCAATAGATTCATTAAGTTATCCCGTGTTATCATGAGTTTTACTTTATGTTTTAATTCATGTAACACACCCTTGCCCAATCTAGATGGGTTTGGATCGGCTATATTTCTTTTATGATCCTTGTGCGAACAGGTTTCGTGTTTTGACGCGTGGATCTTATGCTCTCCGATAGCCGAAACCGAATCGATCTAGATTGTTACGTGTTGCGGGTTCAAGCTTGCTTTGTTCGTATAAATCTTGAAAGAGCCGGGTATCATGTGGTAGATGCAGGTTTTTGGGTTGCTTTGGAGCTAGTCATCCGGTGGATTAGGTTTCCAATTCAGTCTGATAGATTTATGCACGTGGTAATGTTTGTTCCTTCTTCATGGACCCTGGATCGGCTGTTCAGCCGTATTCGGTTATGTTTTCACGAGTAGATCACGAGCATTATTTATGTTTTGAATGATGTATGCTTTTGGCTTTCCATATTTAGATTGTATCATGCGGTGGATAGATCTATTTGCGGAAAGTGGTGCGGTTTTTCTTGCAAGTTGTATCATGCGGTGGATAGATTTGTTTGACATCGTACCCGACGGATCTTAAAGTAACTAGACATGCGGTAGACTAGTGCTTTGAATCTATGCATGCTTTTATTTAATACATGATCATGTCCGTGCTTTACTTTATTTGTTTAATGTTAATTTTCATGACGATCGGTCACGACTTTGCACATGCATCTATGTTTATCCAAAGACCGATCGTTGTCATGCTTACGTCATCCATTCGGCAATGTTCTTTTTCCCTTTGCGGTTACCCGAATGGTCGTGGTTCTTTGACAGATAGCTTTACATAGCTATGTGTCGTCTTGCTTGGCTCTTTAGCCGTAAATATGGAACTGTCTGGTACCACCCGGCAAGTTCCAAGCTTTGGTATTTAACTGCTTTATCTTTTGTTAATTTTCAGGAAAAATTGACTGGCACGTCATTTGCTCTCTGCGCGTGTGAAGCCAGCTTTCCGGCTTGCTGTGTGATTGGCGCTGAGTGCACTTTTTGCGTCAACAGTGTGTTCGTTGTTGTCCCGTGGTGCTGCTGTTTCGAGTTTGGGTTCGTTTGGTGGTCGGTTGGCCTTTTTGGTGCCTTGGGGGCTTTCAGGCTGCCATCGGTCTGACCGGTGTGTCTCACCGGTCTAACCGGTGTAGAGCCACTTAGTGAAAGTTGCTCAGTTTCACCGGCCGGGACCGGTCTGACCGGTGGTGCTCACCGGTCTGACCGGTGTGGGTCTGTAGACTCGGGGTTTGTTGTTCCGCTGCGTTCTCAAGTCGGAAGGCTGTGTGTGTTGGTTCCTAGGTCCAGTGGCACTCCAGTGGCTACGTGGGCTTGGCCAACTTGGGTAGTGAGTCGGAGACGTGTGTTGGAAGCCGTGTTCGTCTTATTGGAGTTTTCATCTCCTTCGAGAAGAATTTTTATCGGCTCCCATTCACTCCCCCCCCCTCTCTGGTTCGCCGTATCGGTCCTTCAATTTGGGAAATGATTGTCTCGAAACAAGGGAAGAATTCAGCTTCATCAACAGTGGCAACAACAACAGGTTCCACAACAACAACTTCAACAATTAATGGTGGAACTCGAGGCCTAACTTCCCGTTCAACAAAGAAATGGAGGTAACTATTCTAACACTTTCAATAATCAGCCCTCCATTAAAGATCTTGTCATTGGCCAAGCTAGAATTAATGAAAATCTAAACAAGAAGCTAGCCGCCAATGAGAAAGGTCTCAAGAACTTAAATTCCACCATAGAATCCTTCACCTTTTCCATGAAGAATTAGCTAAGCTTTAACAAAATGATCGAAACTCAACTTGCTTAGCTTGCTGCTGCTTTACCTTCTTCTGAGTCGGGTGGAATCCCGGGGCAACCCAAGCCTACCTGAGAGAATTTAAAATTGGTGACCATGAGAGGTGGTAAGACCACTCGGGATCCACCAAATACTAATCCTGCAGAGAAGAAACAGAAGGAAGTGATCACTGAGTCGAAAGAAGAAGACACCGAGGAGGCAGTCCCCGAAGAGGAAAAGTTATGGAAGATGGCACCCCAAGAATATGTCGACATCACGTTGCTCCCATTTCCCCGAAGAATCAAGAAGCCTATTGTGGATGAGCAATTCGGGAAGTTCGTTGAGGTAATCAAGAAATTCAATTTCAACATACCATTTCTTAAAGCTATGCGGGTACCAACCTACGCCAAGTACCTCAAAGACACCCTCAACAATAAGAGACCTCTACCCACCACGAATATGGTCAAGCTTATGAAGGAGTCTAGTGCGGCCATTCTAAAGAAGAAAGACCCTAGGTGGCCTATGATCAGCTGCTCTATCGGGTCCAAACACTTTGAGAATGCATTATGCGACCTTGGAGCCAACGTTAGCGTCATGCCTAAGGTAGTCTTCGACAAACTCAATTATACTTCCTTGTCTCCTACAACCATGTGCTTGCAGCTAGCGCATCAATCGGTCCGCTACTCGGCGGGGATAACAAAGGACGTCCTGGTGAGAGTACAAGATTTCTTTGTACCCGTGGATTTCGTCGTCCTCGACATGGATGTCGATACAAGGACGCCTCTAGTCCTCAGGAGACCTTTCTTGAGCACCGCCAATGCCCTTTCTTGAGCACCACCAATGCCAACATCGACGTAGGAGCTGGAGAAATCCGCCTTAACATCAATGGTGGAAGAATGATTCACCTTTAAACCAAAGGTGGAGAAATGCTCACAGGTACAAATGGTCGATAGAAAAATTTGTAACCATGAGCAGGAAGATGAGGTGACCCCGACCAAACCCAAGGCGAAAGCATTCAACGGGTGCCACCAACCCAAGAAAGCAATCAACAAGGCTTAGGGGGAAAAAAGACATAAATCAAGAATACCCCCGATAAAGCCTCACCGACTTCATCGCCACCAAAGAAAATAGAGAAGGTGTGGCGTGTGAAGAGAGCATCGTCTGAGTTTTCCACTCCGGGACCGGACGAGCCCAGGATTAATTAAGCAACCGGAGGAGTCCCACTCACGGACTCTAAACACGAGCCCTCACCGAGAGGTAAACCGGTATTTATCTCATATTTCCCTTTGAACCTTTTATATTGTGCATGAAGCATATTTAGATTTCAAATTTGTTTTCACCATTGCATTAGTAAGTAAACAAGATATAGAAAAGCTATTTTGGAGATTTCTGGTGATACGGCCATACCTCCCCTCGACAAAATTTTTGTGCAAGATGATTACAGGAAGGGACACGAGTGTCTGAAGAAAATATAGTAGGACTGACCGTACCAAGTGATATGGCCACACCTATGATTTTCCACAAATCCATCAAGGCAACCACTACAAACTTGAGGACCATGTGTGGTTCGAGGATCGGTGGATGGTCGCTTCCTTGTGTGATGAGTGATTGACAACATTGTGTGGACTGATTCTTGGCTAAGTAATGCAGGTGCAGGTTGCGGCTTGACTGGTGTTGGTGCAGGTGAAGAACAAGCGCGAAAGGTCGTCACCGGTGAGGCCTCCAGGTGTGAAGAAGACAAGTAGGCTTCGTTTGAGGGACCCGGTGGCCAGCGGTGTCAAGTGCGGGCCGCATGGTGGCATGAACAGAAAGATGAAGTCATGGACGGTTTTTTGGTTGAGCCTCAAAACCAAGGTCGACCCAGGACTACGTGGGAGCCGAGTCATGAGTGGTGATTGGTGGAGGCTGCACCGAGTTCGCGGGGTTTCCGGTGGTTCACCACAAAAACACTGGGTTCCTTGGTTGATCCAAAAAGCCAAGATAGAAGAGCCGAAGACGTGTCTTTGCAAAGAAGCGGTGCGGACGGTCCGACCGGGTGGGTACCCTGGGTCGACCGGTGAGGAGCACCGGTCCGACCGTGTGCGACGATGCGGTCCGGAATCTTCGAAGCGGAGGACACGCGTCGGGATCGCAAGGCTTGCGTCGAGGCTAAGCAGGTTGCGGTTGCCGGGCATCCGTCCGATGGAGAAAGCTTCAAGTCTTCCAAAACCGCCCTTGAGGGGCTTGTATCCGTAGTTGTTAGAGAAGGGTATTTTAGACTTCCGGTTGCCTCCATATAACCCAAGAGGTGAGAGGATGGCATCCAACTCTAGGAACCCTAGTTCATTTGCTTTCCTATTTTCCCTTCCTCTTTTCTTAGGATTTCTATAGGACTAGCTTGAGAGCTTCATGGAGAGATCTTGTGAGAGGGTTGGATGATCGGGCGGCAAGCTAGACCTTGTATGAACCTTTGTTGCTTGTATAGATGATTCGGCGTGGTTCGTCAAGGTTTGGATGTGTTGTTTCCAGTTGTTCTTGGTGGTGATTTTCGGAGCCCTCTCTTGGTGATTTCTTTGGGTTGTTTTCGGGACCTTTCTCTTGGGGATTTGATGGGGGAAATTTGTGGGAACCCTTCGTGGTTCTTTGGGCTGTGATTCCCCTCCCAAATCCGTGTGTAAAGGGGCTCGATTTTGGGGTTTTCCGAGTTCTAGGGTTAGAGGAGTTCTTGGCGGGATTTCTTCGATTCCTCCTTTTTGGACGAGTTTTGGTGGGATTAAACTTGGCTATGGACTCATTATGAGGTGTTCCTAATTTCCCGAAAGTCTTGTTCAAGTCCGTGGAGCGATTCGGGAGATCCAGTTTTGGTTTTGGGGGAGTTGACCCGCGGGTGCTGTTCATCCCGAGCTGCCCAGGCTACACCGGTCTGACCGGTGCTCTTGACCGGTCTGACTGATGCAACCATCGGTGGGTTTTTCCTCCTGTGAACGTCTGGGTGTGTTCGTTGTTGTCCTGTGCTGCAGCTGTTTCGAGTTTGGGTCAGTTTGGAGGTTGGTTGACATGTTTGGTGCTTTGGGGGCTTTCAGGCTGTGACCGGTCTGACCGGTGCATCTCACCGGTCTGACCGGTGTGGAGTCACTTAGTGAAAGTTGCCCAGTTTCACCAGCAGGGACCGGTCTGACTCGTGGTGCTCATCGGTCTGACCGGTGTTGGTCAGTGGACTCGAGGTTTGGTGTTCTGCTACGTTCTCGGGTCGGAAGGGTGTGTGTGTTGGTTCCTAGGTCTAGTGGCACTCCAGTGGCTACGTGGGCTTGGCCAACTTGGGTAGTGATTCGGAGACGTGTGTTGGAAGCCGTGTTCATCTTGTTAGAGTTTCCATCTCGCTGAGGTAGTCGATGAAGGGTTGCCTCCAGTCCACGTCGATCATCATGACCTCCTGTGCAGCTGGTGGGTGCGCTGGGACAGTGGTCGGTGGCGCCGGCTCCGGGATGGATGGCGCGTGAAGCTCGTGAACGAATACACCCGTTGGTACTTGAGCGCGGGTAGATCCAAGCTTCGAGAGAACGTCCGCTGCAACGTTGTTGTCGCAGACGATGTGGTGGAACTCGAGACCGTAGAACTTGTTCTCGAGCTTGCGGACTTCTAGGCAGTAGGCGTCCATGTTCTCCTTGTTGCGGTCCCAGGACTTGTTGACTTGGTTGATGACCACTGCGGAGTCGCCGTAGACTAGTAGCCGCTTGATGCCCAGTGAAGCCGCGAGGCGGGGCCCATGTAGGAGAGCTTCGTACTCGGCTTCGTTGTTTGAGACCTTCCAGAAAATCTGCAGGACGTACTTGAGTTGTTTGCCCGTTGGAGAGATCAAGAGTACCCCTGCACCTGCGCCCTCGAGGTTGAGTGAGCCATCGAAGTACATCACCCAATGCTCTGGTCGCACGGTTGGAGTAGGTAGCTGGTTCTCCCGCCACTCCGCCATGAAGTCGACTAGCACCTGCGACTTGATGGCTGTGCGTGGCTTGAAGTCGATGGTCATGGCGCCGAGCTCGACTGCCCACTTTGAGATTCTTCCAGTAGCATCTTGGTTCCGCAGGATGTCGCCGAGCGGGTAGTCGGTGACGACGGAGATCAAGTACTCCTGGAAGTAGTGTCGTAGCTTCCGCGAGGTGATGAGTACTACGTACAGGAGCTTCTGCACAGGCTGATAGCGTGCCTTGGACTCTGATAGGACCTCGCTGACGAAGTAGACTGGGTGCTGGACTGGGTAGGCGTGGCCGTCTTCTTGCCACTCGACGATGATGGCAGTACTGACCACGTGAGTAGTCGCAGCAAGGTAGAGCAGTAACTGCTCGCCCTTGTGAGAAGCCGTGAGGACCGGCGGCTTCGATAGGAAGTCCTTGAGCTAGGAAAGGGCTTGATCCGCCTCTGGAGTCCACACGAACTTCTCTTGGTGCTTGAGTAGTTTAAAGAAGGGGAGCCCCCGTTCTCCAAGCTTTGAGATAAATCGGTTTAGTGCCGCCATGCACCCGGTCAGCTTCTGGACGTCTTTGATGCACGTGGGAGATTTCATGCTGGTGATGGCGGAGATCTTCTTGGGGTTGGCTTCGATGCCGCGCTGGCTGATGATGAAGCCGAGTTGTTTGCCCGAAGGTACGCCGAAGACGCATTTCTTCGGGTTGAGCTTCCAGCGGTACTCGCGCAGAGATGCGAAAGTCTCTTCAAGGCCGTCGATGAGGCTACTGGAGTTTCTGGTCTTGATGACAACGTCATCCATGTAGGCTTCGACGTTCTTGTTGAGTTGCTTCTTGAAGTAGGCTTGGATAGCTCGTTGGTAGGTGGCGCCGGTGTTCTTCAACCCGAAGGACATGGTCGTGTAGCAGTACGCGCCAAATGGGGTGATGAACGCGGTCTTCTCCTGGTTTTCTTCCTTGATCGCGATCTGGTGGTACCCAGAGTATCAGTTGAGGAAGTAGAGCAGGTCGCAGCCCGCCGTGGAGTCGATGACTTGATCAATCCGCGGCAACCCGAAGGGGTCCTTGGGGCAGTGCTTGTTGAGGTCGGTGTAGTCGACGCACATCCTCCACTCGTTCGAGTTCTTCTTGCGGACGAGGACCGGGTTGGCGAGCCACTCAGGATGGAAGTCTTCTCTGATGAAGCCAGCCGCGAGTAGTTTGGCAAGTTCCTTCTTTATGGCGTCCCGTCTGTCGTCGGCAAAGCGTCGGAGGTGTTGTCGCTTGGGGGTGGCCTTCGGATCGACGTTGAGGCAGTGCTCGGTCAACTCCCTGGGCACTCCTGGCATGTCCGCTAGCTTCCACGTGAAGATGTCGTGGTTAGCCCGGAGGGAGTTGATGAGCGCGTCTTCCTATTTGGGGTCGAGGCCGGCCCCGATGGTGGTGGTCTTGCTGGAGTTACCTGTTCTGAGGTCGATCGTCTTGACTAGGATCTCCTCAGCTGGTTGAGGCTTGTTGGCGCTGTCAGACTTCTCCGGGATGTCGAGTTCACTTGTAGCAAGCTTCTTCGGCACAGCGTAGACCTCCATCATGGTGTTGGGTACTTGATTCATAGAGGTGATCTCCACGGCTTCTGTGTCGCAGTCGTGGGAGATCTTCAAGTCCCCTTGGAGAGAGAGTACACCTGCTGGGCTTGGCATCTTGAGTACCAAGTAGGTGTAGTGGGGCACCGCCATGAACTTGGCGATGGCCGGTCTGCCGAGGATAGCATGGTAGGAAGTCTCGAAGTCCGCGACCTCGAACTTGATGTACTCGGTACGGTAGTTGTCCCGAGATTCCCCGAAGGTAACTGGCAGGACCACTGAGCCCAGTGGGATAGCCGCGTTACCGGGGACGATGCCGTAGAAGGGCGTGTTGCTCTTGGTGAGCATGTGGGTGATGTCGAGCTTCATCTTCTTCAAGGTCTTGGTGAAAAGGACGTTCAGCCCGCTTCCACCGTCGATTAGGACCTTGTTGAGCTTGGAGCCCTCGACCACTGGCTTCAAGACGAGGGGGAACCGTCCTGGTTCAGAGAAGCTGGTCCATTGATCTGCGCGGGAGAAGGTAATGGGTACCTCCGACCACCTGAGAGGGGTCGGAACCGCTGGCTCAATGCTCATGACTTCTCAACGGGTAGCCTTCTGCTCCCGCCTGCTGGGTAGTCCGCCGAAGAGGACGTTGACGGTCATGTCGGGTTCCTGGAAGTTGTTGTTGTCTCCATCGTTCTTTTTCTTGCCCTTTTTGTCGTGAGGGTGCGATGGCTCTGGAGTACTCTTGAGTGCATGCCTGAGCTGGTAGCACTGCTCGGTGATGTGGTTGCCGTTCAGATGCCACGGGCACTTCTCCTTTAGCAAGTCTTTGAAGCCACCAGAGCTCTTCTTCGAGTTATCCTTCACAGGGCGCTGGATAGCCGCGACAGTGTTGTCTGGCTTGCGCTTGTGGTTGGGACCCGAGTAGTAGTTGTTGTTGTTGTTGCGACCGCCTTGGTTCCCGTTGTTGCCGCTGCCGCCGCCCGTGTTCTGCTTGTTCTTGCCACGGATGGCGTCGTACTTGGCGTTAGCCTTGTCTTCTTCATCCGCCCAGGACATGATCATGTCCTTGAGGTGGGGGATGGACTTGGGGCGGCGACGACCGAAGTCTTCAAAGGCGCGGCGGTGGTAGAGGCCGTCTTGGAAGAGGTCGATGACCTCCTTGTCGGTGACGTCAACTACGGTAGCGCGCTTGTCGAAGAAGCGGCGCATGTACTTGTGGAGGGTCTCGCCTTGTTCCTGCTTGACCATGGCCAAGTCCATGCGAGTACCCGATCGGCCCATGGCGCCCGCGAAGTTCTTTCGGTGAACTCGCTCCTTCGGACTGGTCCCACTTGTCGATCGAGTGCTTGTCCGGGCCGACTCAAGCCATGTGAGTGGGGCTTGGTCCGGGCGAGAGGGGAAGTAGAGGCACTTGGTGTCGTTGTTGCTCGCCGTATTCTCGATGGAGAGGGCGTAGCACCCGAGCCACCGGATGGGGTCCCCGCTTCGCATCGTACTTGGTGATCCCCAAAGGCTTGAACTTGTCGGGGAGGAGCAAGTTGCGAAGTCGAGGTGAGAAGGTGGGGAAGCCGTCGTTGTCGCCTGCGGTGGTCGACTTCTTCCGCCGCAGCTCCTCAATCTTCTGGCGGGCATCGTAGCCGCCCTGTGAGGCACCAGAGACGTGGCTGTTCGCGTGGCCACGGCCGCTGCGAGTGCCGCCGCCGCCGGCCCTCCTGTCAAAGACAGCTCCAAGCATTGAGCAATGCAGAGGGTATCCTAGTTTTGGGTCCTGACACTCTTATCCGCAAGAATTCTTTTGTACCAATTCCTCCAGCCTGCAATTGGGGGCAAGGGCCAGTTCTTGAAAGCATCCTGCCACAGGGGAGGCTTAGTTAAAGCCGCTTTGAAGGGGATCCTTTGGGATTCGGCTGCGATGAATTCGCGAGGATCGAAACTCCCACAGACCAAGGAAGTAGGATCTTGAATTGGCCTCAGTGCGGATCAAAAGCTCAGTGGAAAGCTCCTGAGGGAAAGCGGAGAAGAAATCTCAGGTAAAAATTGAAAATCTGAATGCCGAATGAAGCTTATGGTGGAGGAATTTACCTGAGCAGCTTGATTTTGAGCCGCCATTGGGGATTTGAGCTCAGAAATGGTGATCTAGGGTTTGGATCTAGGCGAAGACTCCGGCGGATTGCGAAGAGAGAGAACGGGTTTTGAACAGATTCAATTTGAAGACGTTGGTGGCTGGAGTCAATTCCGGAATAAAATCACTTTTATCCCGTAATTGAAGGGGCATATGTTAACATCAAAATTTGGTAAGGAGTCTGACTTGTGGGACCAACTCGGTGAGAAATCTGTCTGGCGGAAGGAAGGTTTCTTCAGATGCATTCGGCGGAAGAATCCGCGGTCGGCTATTTGCTTCCGTTCGGCAAGGAAACTGTTGAGCTGATCTTGCGGGATTATGTGATGACGTGGCCCGAGTGGAAAGGACGAATGGATTGATAAGCGATCGCGCTTAGAGATAAATTACGTATCGAATCCATCCAAGGTCGTGCTTAGCAGGGTATAAATATGAACCCTGAATGTATGTAACAGGGATTCGAAATCATTCTCAATACAAACCGGCTTTACGCCAAACCCTAGAGTCCATTTGTCGTGTCGTCGAGTTCTTCGAGAGGGTTCATCGATCCGTCGACCTCCGTGAGTACCAGCAACCTTGTATCATGTCTAGTATCATGCGGTGGATTTAGATCTGATGCAAGTAGTCTTGTTACCATGCTTAGTGTCATGCGGTAGATTCAAGCTTGGTTCAAGAGGGTTTCTTGTTAGGTCACGAGCCATGCGGTAGGCTAAGATCTACCTTGAAGCTAGTTATCGGCTCTATTGAATTTTGGCAAGATTCGATATATTCATTAAGTTACCCCGTGTTGCTCTGAGTTTTTGCTTTATGTTTAAATTCATGTAACACTTCTTGGCCCAATCTAGATGGGTTTGGATCGGCTTTATCCCTTTTGATGATCCTTATGCGAATCGAGTTCGTACCCTTGCCTTGAATAACACGTGGATCACATGCTCCTTGATAGCCGAAACCGAGTCGATCTAGGTTGTTACGTGTTGCGGGTTCAAGCTTGCCAAAACTTGTATAAATCTTGAAAGAGCTGGGTATCATGCGGTAGATGCAGGTTTTTAGGTTGTTTTGGAGCTAATCATCCGGTGGATTAGATTTCAATCCAATCTGATAGATTTATTTTGCTTGGTAATGTTTGTTCCTTCTTCATGGACCCCAAATCGGCTGTTCAGCCGTGTTCGGTTATGTTTTCATGAGTAAAACACGTCCATAATTCATGCTTTAAATATTGTATGCTTTTAGCTTTCCATATTTAGATCGTATCATGCGGTGGATAGATCTGTTTGTGGAAGGTGGTGTGGTCTCAAGCAAGTTGTATCATGCGGTGGATAGATTTGCTTGGTATCGTGCCCAACGGGTTTCAAAGTACCTATACATGCAGTAGACTAGTGCTTTGGACCTATGCCTGCTTGTTTATTACATATTTATGTCTGTGCTTTTACTTCATTTATTACTTAATGTTGTTCACCACGGGGATCGGTCATGGCCTTGCGCACGTGCATCTTTATCCAAATAAGGACCGATCTGTCGTCATGCTTACGTCATCTATTCGGTTGTGTTACTTTTCGCACTTTGAAGCTTCTGAATGGTTTCTAGTCCATTGGCAGATAGCTCTTTATAGCTATATGTCATCTCACTTGGCTCTCTAGCCATAAATATGGAACTGTCTGGTACCACCCGGCAAGTTCCAAGCTTTGGAATTTAACTACTTTGTCTTTTGTTATTTTTCAGGGAAAATTGACTGGCCCGTCTCGTGATCTCTTCGCGTGTGAAGCTAGCTTGTTCGGCTTGCTGTGTGCTTGGCGTGAGGTGCAGATTTTGCGTCAACACACTTTTTGGCACGCCCGGTGGGACCACAGCCGAAAATCAAGATGCCTGACATCGGGGACATTATGGATGTCAACATCGAAGACCTCTCTCCGGAACAGCGGCAGCAGCTGCAGGATGCTGCGGATCAGTTCCAACAGAAGTGTTTGCTATCATTCAAGAAGAACAAGAGTGGCGTTCCATACCTAAAGAATGAGATGCCCAGGGTTTTGTTGCCAGGAGAGAGTGACGCTACGACCCAGCAGGAGAGGGAGGAATGCATGCAAGCGTTCCGAGATGCCGCGGATCACATCTTAAGCAGGCATCACAGAGCTTTCCTGGGTGCGTTCAAACAGATGATGGTGGCTGTCTTCGGCCCAGGCATGGAGCAAGTGTTCAATCGAACACCCTTTCAAGGGGGCACCGTGGAGATGGGTGAGTCCAGTTCTCAGCCGCCATTGCGGAGCCAGCCAGCCCAGCCTCATCCGCAGAGCGTTGGACGCCAAGCCTTCCAGCCTCCTCCACAAGGCGCTGGAGGTCAGCCAGTTCAGCCCCCACTGCAGGCCGCAGGAGGGCAACCAGTCCAGCCACCTCCACAGGGCAGCGCAGGTCAACTTGTGCAATAGCCGAACCCGTATCAGCCCACGTACGGGGAGCTGGCATTCGGCTCGTCTGGAGCCCCACTTGCTTCCGGCTACAGGATTGCCCCAGCTAGCAACAGACTACAGAAGAATTTGTACGGTGGAGGCTACCACGAGGTAATGAACTACGGCGCCATCAATGCTCTCCCAAATCCGGGCTACGGCCCAGCTACGGGCGTACAGGAGGATGATATCCTGGCTCAGAAGATGGCCGACTTGATGCAGAATCAATTCGGCCTCAAACCTAAAATGCAGGCACCTACCTACACACCTCCGTTCCCGGAGTGGTATTACAACGTGATCCTGCCGCCAAGAGTGAAACCTCCGACGGAATTTACAAAGTTTTCCGGGCAGGATGACACGGGCACGGTAGAGCATATTGCTCGCTACCTGATGCAGCTAGGAGAGTGCTCATCTGAAGAGGCGTTCCGGGTCAGGTACTTCCCCATGTCACTGACGGGCGCAGCGTTCCAGTGGTTCTCATCTTTGCCTCCACAATCAGTTAGCACATGGAGGGAGCTGGAGCGGAAATTCCACGCCCATTACTTCAGCGGTAGCACGGAAAAGAAGCTCATCGATCTCGCTACCCTGAAGCAGAGACACAGTGAGACACCCTTGGAGTTCCTCATGAGGTTCAGGGAAATCAAAGGCATGTGTTTTTCGCTGAATCTGCCAGATGATCAGTTGGCCGACATGGCCGTTGCTGGGATGTTGCCGGCTGTACGTGAAAAGCTGTTTGGCATGGAGTTCGATAACCTGGGTCATCTGTCCCAAAAGCTGTCGTTGATGAGCAACCAGGCCTACGGTTTTAAGAAAAACGCCAGGTTTGGCAAGCAGCACGACGTAGCCGATATCTACAATCAGTTCCTGGAAAAGGCCGACCAAATGGAGGACTTTAATGATGACCAGGACGTGGCTGCGGCCGAAATCATGTGGGGGGAGGAACCATTGACCATGAATCAGCACTGGGTCAAACAGACTAAAGGCACCTATGATTTCGACGTCACTAAAGCTGATAAGTTGTTTGAGTTCCTGGTGAAGGAAGGCCGAATCAAGTTTCCTGAAGGGCATTCCATGCTTCGGCCCGATGGAGTAAAGGAGAAACGTTACTGCGGCTTCCATAACAGGAATTCTCACTCCATCAATGACTGCTGGGTCTTCAGGATGAGGATCCAGAGGGCTATCCAGGAGGGACATCTCAAGTTTGATAACAAGATGAAACTGGACGGCCACCCTTTTCCCCAGTACATGATAAGCTTTTCCGTCAACATGGTGACAGCCGAGCAGAAGGGCAAGGTCAAGGTCTTGACTTCGGCCCGGGGCAAGGCGAGATGGAGCAAGAGACCCGAACGTCAAGCGACCTTGGAGCAGGTGCATGGTGAAGCCCCCCGCGTTCTCAAGAGCCATATCGAGATCGGGGAATCATCCAGGGCCAAACCCAGGGTGACTACGCGCATCCTCCTCAACAAGTGGCAGCGCCAGCTGGAGAAATAGCGCTACCAGAAACGAAAACACGAGGAGGAGAGGTGCAGGGCCGAAGAGGAAGCGCGCAGGAGAAATCTGGAGCAATATACGTGCGAGCAGGAGCGCGCACACTGGGGGTGCGCATTCTTCGGAGCACCGCCGGAACGAAGGGTTGAAGCTTCCCACGCCGAGAAACGCGCCCCGAGTGCGGTGATAGGTACTTTGAGTATAGGCGGAGAAAGCGCAATCGCCGATCCGTCCATGAAAGAATTGGAAGGATACATCCTAGTGAGGATCGGCGTCAAAAAATTGAAATCATTGATCATCCCAGGAAGAGACAAGCCGATTTGAGATGGGCTGATCAGGAGGAAGACGAGGATGAGTACGTCTGGCAAAAGGGGCAATGGTGCCCGCCCGGCCTAAGAAAGAGTCAGAAAAGGAGGGTTCAGCGCTTGAGGAACCGTGAACTGAGGCAGGCAAGGGTCCAGACAAGGCAGGTGCGGCGTCCGAAGGATAAACCTGAAGGATCAAACCATTCAGCTCCGGCGTGTATGGTATATTTTCGGCCGAATGAATTTATGGCTCCTGCTAATCAGGTCGTGCAGGAAGAAGCGTCCCTGGACGATGAGCAGCCTGAAGGAGTGATGGCGCAGCTGGTGCTAGCCAAGCAAGCCGTCTTCGACAAACCGGCCAAAAATCGACACATGAGGCCGCTATACTTGAAAGGATATGTCAATGGCAAGCCATTGACCAAGATGTTTGTCGACGGTGGAGCGGCGGTCAATGTAATGCCGTACACCACTTTCAGAAAACTTGGCATGGGCCCTGGCGACTTGACACCTACAAGCATAATACTGAACGATTTCGCCGGGAATCCTTCAGATACCAAGGGATGCGCCCACGTGGATCTAATGATCGGGTCCAAAACACTGCTCACAACCTTCTTTGTCATCGAAGGTAAAGGAGCCTACAGCCTACTGCTTGGACGGGACTGGATTCATGCCAACTACTGCGTCCCACCTACCATGCATCAGCAGCTCATCCAATGGGTAGATGACGATATTGAGGTGGTCCAAGCAGACGACTCCGTGAGCGTTGCAAATGTGGAACCAGCTTTCTGGGAATACCAAGGTATTGACTGTTTCGCAGGAAAAGACTGTGGAGAAGGTCCTGTTGAGCCTGTCAGCAGCGATCAACAGCCGATTCAAGCAGTCGGCTCTTATAGCAATATTTAATGGATAACCCCGTCGATGGCACTAACGGCAAGTTGGGACGAGGATTCATGTCGGCCGATAAATTGGAGGAAGTTGACATTGGAAGTGGTAACAAACCAAGGCCGACATTTATCAGCGCAAACTTGCAATCAGACTTCAGGGAGGAATTGATCAAGTTGCTTAAAGAATATAAAGATTGCTTCGCTTGGGATTATTCGGAGATGCCTGGACTGGACCGTTCCATCGTTGAGCATCGGTTGCCAATTAAATCTGGTTTTAAACCATACAAGCAACCTCCCCGGAAAATCTACAAAGATGAAGTATTGGCCGATGTGAAGAAAGAAGTTGAAAGATTACTTGATGCAAACTTCGTTCGGCCATGCAGATATGCGGAGTGGATCTCTAATATTGTCCCTGTCTACAAGAAAAATGGAAATATGAGGGTCTGCATAGATTTCAGGGATTTAAATAGAGCTACTCCTATGGATGGTTACCCCATGCATGTTGCCGATTTGTTGGTTGACACCGTTGCTGGACACAAAGTCATCAATTTCATGGATGGTAATGCGGGATATAACCAAATTTTTATGGCAATAGAGGATATATCAAAGACAGCCTTCAGATGTCTTGGTCATATATGCCTGTTTGAATGGATAGTCATGACATTTGGGTTGAAGAATGCCGGTGCAACTTATCAGCGAGCCATGAATTACATCTTTCATGAGTTGATCGGCAAAATTGTCGAAATTTACATTGATGACGTCGTGATCAAGTCTTTGAATCATGACACACATTTGGAAGACGTGAAAAGAACCGTGGAATGCACCCGAAAGCATGTCTTGAAGATGAATCCAAACAAATGCGCTTTTGGGGTATCAGTTAGAGAGTTCTTGGGGTTCTTGGTCCACGAAGGGGGGATTGAAGTCGGCAAGAAAAGCATAAAGGCCATTGATGAAGTTGTCCCTCCAACTAATCTCAAGGAGTTGCAATCACTGCTCGGCAAAATTAATTTTGTAAGGAGATTCATCTCAAATCTGTCACAAAAGGTTTTGCCGTTTTCTCCATTGCTGAAACTTAAAAAAGATCAGAAGTTCACGTGGGGCGACGAACAACAAAAGGCTTTTGACGAGATCAAGCAATATATGAAGGAGCCACCAGTACTGGTCCCTCCGCAGTTGGATAAGCCTTTCAAGTTGTACGTGGCGGCCGATACCCAAACCATTGAATCGGCCCTTATTCAAGAATTTGAAGGAAAGGAGCGGGTAGTAGCGTATCTTAGCCGAAAATTACTTGACCCTGAAACCAGGTATTCGATTCGTGCGAGAAGCGTACTCGTGCGTGTACTACTCGTGTACAAAGTTTCGGCACTACTTGTTGAATGCCGAATGCATTGTATATTCGAAGTTCGATGTAATAAAACACATGTTATCTATGCCAATTTTGAATGGCAGGATTGGCAAGTGGATCTTGGCTTTATCAGAGTTTGAGTTAAAATGCGAATCGGCAAAAGCTATTAAAGGTCAGATCATTGCTGATTTTATAACTGAACATCGTGATCCATCAATTGATTTGCTTGAAATTACTCCTTGGGCTTTATTTTTTGATGGATCATCATGTGGTAAAGGTGGGGGAGTAGGGATTCTGTTGATTTCGCCCAGGGGCGAGATGTTCGAGTTTTCTATCCCTATACAACCCACTGTTACAAACAATTAGGCTGAGTACGAGGCATTGCTTCGGGGGCTTCAATATTTGAGAGAAGTCGGGGCCGTTTCGGTTGAGGTTTATGGAGATTCAGAATTGGTAATAAAGCAATTGAACGACCAATACGAATGTAAAAGCGAAGCGATGAGGAGTTACTACGAAGAATGCAGGGAAATCTTGAAGAGCTTTCCGTTGGTGACTCTACAACATATTCCTAGGGAACATAATGAAGAGGCGAACAGGTTGGCGCAGAGCGCTTCCGGTTATAAAGAGAATCAAGAGGCGTCTGCCACGGACATATATGCGCTGGGAATGGATCTTGCGGAAGATGATTGGAGGAAAGAGATCGTTGACTATTTGAAAGATCCATCACGAAAAGTCTCTAGGAAGCTCAGGTACAAGGCCATAAAGTTTGTTCTTCTGGATGATAATTTGTTTTACAAATCGTTAGACGAGGTGTTGTTACAGTGCCTGGGTCTAGAGGAAGCTAAAAGGATGATGAGTGAAGTACATGATGGGATATGTGGAGCACATCAATCGGCCTACCGCATGAAATGGGTTATCAGGCAAGCTGGGTGCTTTTGGCCGACGATATTGGAGGACTGCTTTGAGTATTACAAGGGATGCCAAGACTGCCAGAGGTTTGGAAATATTCAAAGAGTTCCTGCATCGGCATTAAATCCCATTATCAAGCCATGGACATTCAGGGGCTAGGGTATAGACTTGATTGGCCAGATTAATCCACCATCTAGCAAGGGGCATAAGTTTGTGCTTTTGGCTACAGATTATTTTACTAAATGGGTTGAGGCAATTCCACTGAAGAAGGTGACGTCGGAAAACATGGTTGAATTTGTCAAGGAACACATCATTTATCGGTTTGGAATCCCTCAAACAATCACAACTGATCAAGGAGCCCAATTCGTGTTCTTGGAGTTCAGGGAGTTTGCCGAAAGCATGGGGATCAAATTTTTTAATTCTTCTCCCTATTATGCCCAAGCTAATGGTCAGGCAGAGGCTTCTAATAAGATCATGATCAAGCTTATACAAAAGAAGATCGACCAGAAGCCTAGGAGGTGGCATTCGGTGCTCAGTGAAGCGTTGTGGGCTTACCGGATGGCCCCTCATGGAGCTACAAAAACGTCTCCTTATGAATTGGTTTATGGACACCATGCGGTTTTACCTTGGGAAGTACAATCAGATTCTAGGAGAGTGGTTTTGCAGAAAGATTTAAGCTCCAAAGATTAGAATGGCTTAATGATGGATGAGCTAGAAGATTTGCACATGATCCGTCTTAGGGCCCTGGAAAATATCGAAAAGAACAAGCTGCGGGTTGCCAAGTATGATAACAAGAAAGTAAAAGTTAGGCAGTTTGCAGAAGGGGATTTGGTTCGGAAAGCGTTACTGCCGATTGGAACCAAATACGGTGAATTCGGCAAATGGTCCCCTAACTGGGAAGGACCCTTTCGCGTGGTCAGATGCGTCCCTGGTAATGCATACATGTTGAAAACTTTACTAGGAGAAGAATTTTCCGCTTCAATAAATGGAAGATATTTGAAGAAATATTATTCTAGTATTGAAATCGATCGGTGATCACCAGCATTGGGATTACATGCATCTGATACAGGAATAGCCGGCGCTCAAGAACGAGGCCGCCTGCAGAACAAAATCCCCAAACAAAGGGAATGGCCAGCGCCTAGATGCATTGCCCTTAGCACGAAACTACATTACAACTGCTTCTTTCAGGTTTACATCCAACAACCCTGGTGATCAGGACTTCGAGGAGGCGGGAAGCAGAAGGCCTGGCGTAAGAAGCGAAAGTATGATTCAATCTTTTCTTTGCTTCTTCGGCTGCTCCCTCTTCAGTTGCTCCAGGACCACCGTGACGGCAACTTGGAATGCCTGGGGGTGACCATGATTTGCTGCCTCCACCAAGCTGTCCCAATCCGCTTTCAGGTTATTAGGGGCAAAGATCCGGATGTGAACACGGAGTAAAGAAGGAGTTAGAGACATTTACCTCCGACTAATGCCTTCAAAGCCATGCGGCGCTCACGCTCGGCCTGACAACGAGCGGTGATGTCCCTGAGGTCATGCTCCAGGTGTCGAACGCGGCGGCGCAGTTGATGGCTGGTTCTCTGCTCGGGCGTGGCGTCCTCTGCTTCAAGGGAAGAATCAGAGGAGATGTACTCAGGCATGTCTTCGGTCCCGATGATTTCCTCAGGAAGCAGATCAAGGCTGAAAGAGGAAAGGTAGAGAGGAGGTAAAACGCGAGACTACATGAGAAAACAAGGAGCAAATCAAAGGAAAACTCACTCTCGAATCGTGCGTTTCTTCGAGGTGCCGCCCTCACGGGGGCGCTTGCCTTTGTCCATGGCCTTGGGGTTTTTCCTGCGAGGACGAGAGGAGAAGATGAGAAGTGATGGATGAGTGTGCGAGTGGATTTGCAGGGCATCTCAGCAGACTATTTTATTGACTGAGAGAGTGCGTTGGGAGTGATGACTGGCCGGCGTGCATTATTGGAATACCAAACGGCAGGGTTTTCTTCCCGGATGCGAAGGGTTTTCGTTTGAACAGTGCCCACGGATTGCCGAATCAAGGATTTTCTGCGGATTTTGCGCCAAGAAGCATCTGTTCTCGCGTGTTCGGCTCAAACGAGTTCCTGAATACATTCAGGGGGAAACAAGATTCACAGATGCAAACACAGAAAAATCATCACAGTACAAGCATGGAAATCAAAAGTTCTTTATATATTGCCGATATCAAACATCCCTAATACAATCTAATCAAAGAGCCTGTTTAACACAGACTGGGGATGAGTGAGTTCGGCAATGGCATCGTCGTGGCCGTTGAGGCGCTCCAAGATGATCTCGATCTCCTCGATGTCTTCTGGTGCACCGCCCCGGAAGCCGCGCGGCCTGGTGGAGTAGTCAATGTCGGTGTGCGTCGCCATGGCGGCCAGGCCCAAAGTGGTGCCCAAGCGGGTGCCATGGGTGGCCACTTCGTCCACGCGGTGCTCCACCGCGTTAAGGCGCTCCGCCGGCGTGTCTCCACGGGCGTTCACCTTGTCGGCCAATTGCTCCACCAGCATCTTCAGCTGGTTGAGCTCGGCGTCACGGGCTGCAAAATACAAGATAAAGGTGATCAGTATCAAAAGCCGGATTGGATTAAGGAGCGGTTTCGAGCCGCACCGTCGATGGTCGCCGGCGGTGCTTACGGCGGGTCTTCCCCTCCCGGTTCGGCTATGCCAGCCTTTTTGGAGACATCTTCCAGCTCGTGCTGGGCTACTTCCAGCTCCGCCTTGAAGCGGAGAGCATCAAGTTCCCCGTAGGGCACGGGGGAGTAGTGGTCTGACTCCGAGGAGTCATCCGGCAGGGGCTGACCGGCCGGTGCAGAGGATGGATTCCATTGAATAAGCCTGAAACAAAGATGATCGTCATAAACAAAAGGGGATAAAAGTCGAATCGTAAAGAGAAAAGTTGACGATTATTGCCTTCGACGGGCACTGGCGCGACTCCCCTCCGCCTCGTCAGCGGCGCGGCGCCGGTTGTTGCTGCTCGCCATGCTTCTGGGATTTGCGCTGATTGGAAAAAGAAGACTTGAGATTGGCGAAGATTTGAGAGCTAAAGGCTTGGTGAAGAGCTGGGGGTACCTACGGTTTTCATTTATAGGCCTGGCGAGATAGATCGTGGCCTCAGGTCGTGGCTCTAGATCGTGGCGCATATCCCAAGAAACGTGGAAGGTGGAGAGGTTTCCTTGACCGATCCGCCGTCGGGTCATTTGGAGTTCAAGGCTGAGTCGTATTCGGTTGACTGGCTCGGCTAAAAGGAGTTAAAGTGTCGTTCGGGTATTGGCACCTTTTGGCTATTGATTACCGAATGGGTCGTTCAGCGTTGCAATTAAGGACGTGCAGAGGAAAAGGAAAATAAAATTGCAAGAGCAAATGTTGCAAGGACGACCAGTTCGGTTACACATCGGTCAATACATCTAAATGTTTAAATACTTTGCAATTACATTGGAGGTGTTCGATGTTGTCTGGTGGATGTTCTCCATCCGTTCTTGATAATCTTTCTGGGCGTCAGACAAGATGGTGAGTTCTGCATCACATTTGTTCACCTCAGCTATGGCTGATGTCGCTTCCTCTTGGATTTTCTCTATCAGTCCAGGAAGTTCGGCTATCTTCCTGTCGTCAGGTTCTATTTCTGCTGATAAGCTTTTCAGCTCTGCCTCCAGTGCGGCCTTTCTGGCGATTTTCAACTCACGAGCAGCTCGCAGATTAGCCAATGTCCCTTTGTGACTCTCAGTCTGAGACTGTGCTCCCTTTACGGCTTGTTCAGCTTTAGCTTTCTTCTGTTCAACAGCCGTACGGGAAGATACATTCCTCAGATCTCGTCTTATGGCTACATAATGAACATCCAGGCCAGAGATGGGTTCAAGTGAGGCCCTGACATACTCAGGAAGTTCTTGGTTGATGGGTCTAAGCATGTCCTAGAAATAATCAAGGTCTCTGATCTGATCTCGAGCCTCTCTTTGCAGCCAGGCAAAAATTTCCTTTTGCTTTTCTTGCACTTCCTCTGACAAGGCTTGAGGCCTCCTTTCCCTCGTCTTGGCAATTGGATTGTTCCCCATTGGTGGGTTTGATGATGACGGAGCCTGATCCTGAGAGGGTAGTATTGCCGAGTCAGTGGTATTGGGAAATAAAAGATAACAGGAGTAAGTGCAAATGATTACATCATGTCTGACTTCCTGAACTGGAACAGGGTTTTGTTCAGTTTCAGAGAAGATTTCTGGAGCCACTGGTGAAAGGGGTGCTCGTGGCAAAGCTGAAGCTTCTATGTGAGAGGGTGATACAGCCTCTAGCAACTCTGAAGCTTCTGGCTGGAGAGGAAATGGATTCACCTCTGCTAAGGTTGATGTTTCTGCCTGGCCAGTGGGTGATTGAGTCCTTGGAGGACTTGAAGGCTCTGGTTGGATGGGGAAGTTCATCTCTGGCGAGGTTGGTGTTTCTATCTGAGCAGGGGGTGATTGAGTCCCTGATGAAGATGAGATCTCTACCTGGATAGATGGCTCAGCCCTGGGTGGACTTGCATGTTGAGAGACAGGGACATCCACAAGTTGATCCACCATTGTTTCCTCTGAAAATACCAGATTAAGGATGAATGCCAGTGTTAGTCTTTGAGGAAGGAGTAATAAAAGTCATACCAGTGGATGTAGCATTGGCAGGTTCTGAAGCTGAGGATTGCTGGATTTTAGTCTGAAATCGCACAAGACGAGATTTATCACAAAAGAGTAATCCTGTGGTCAAGAAAGAGAGAATTTTACCTCAATAAGGACTTTCTTGATGGTTCTTCTCCTCTTAGCATTTGGAGGTGCAATGAGAGACAGGCCTTGCCTCTTGTCAGCAGTAATACTGGACAGAGTTGGATCTGTTGTAGCATACCTAGCCATTAATTGAGCCACGGTTGGTGATCTAAATCCCAATGCTGAGATTGGGCCTACTGCATTGTAAGCGATCTCCCTAGCTAGAGGGGCAGACACTGTGTTCTGTGGTTAAAAAGAAAAAGAAAATCAAGAACATGGTTAAAGGAAGAAATGCCAGATTTGAGGAAAGGGATAATCATGATTACCTCTGAAGTTGGTTGAAAATCGGGCATCAGTTCTATACAAAATGAATGCACAGGCTCACTGAAAATGTGGTCATGGAATTCTTGCCACCAGGAGTTGAAGGTGGGGTGAGCTACTGTTGTGGGTGTGAAGGGCCAGGTGTAAACAGTTGGACTGCATACATACTGAAAAAACCTGCTGGTTTGAGTAAGTTCTTTTATTTCCTCTCTGGGCTTGAGGAATTCATGCAGAAACAGTCTCGGGGGCATCTGGCCACATCCAAGTTGCCGAGACATCATGTTGGGCTGGTAGTATTCATAAGTTCTGTGGTTTAGCCTCCCTCCACTAAATTCAGCTGGCAAAATGCATGGATGGATAAGGATGTTGAGGATTTCCAGAGATCTTCCATCTTGGCGTTCAGCTTCAAAGGAGAACTCACAAGGGAGAGTTAAATTATCATTATCCAAATAAGGAAGCCAGAGAGGGTTTGGGAAGCCTTTGAAGAAGAGCTCAAAGAGCTGGGTGACGTTCTGCTTGATGGGAATGGTTGAAGCAGCTTTTCCATAGGTGTGGCATCCTCTGGTGACTTGGGTTTCCCCTTCATGATAGTTGGATGAAGGGAAGAGCCGGGTGTTCAGGTCAACACCAACAACCTGGTGCATGTGCAGTTGCAGCCACATTTGTACAAACCACCAAGGGCCATTGACACATGCTATCCTGCGGGCCGGTGTACATTTGGGTGACGAGTTTGATGAAGCATGTGGTATACACTACCCGGGAGGTATTTTCCAAGGGGAAAGCGATTACCATTGGCTAAGTGCGTAGCCATTACAATATGATTCGGAAGTAGACTCATTGGCTTTACCACGAGAAGATGAACCCGCATGCCCACATGTTCAGGAACGCCCTGTATTCAACTTCGCCAAGGGGGCCATCTTTCATATGATTCTGGATATAATTTTTATATCCGCTCCCTGGTTTCACTCCTGTTTGTCTTGTGGAACCTTTGAAATCCCAGGGACGAACAGATCCTGAAATGTGAAGGCCGGTAATCATGTACACATCGGCCAGAGTTGGGGACATTGGGCCGTGACCAAAAAGGAAGGTGTTGACGCCATTTGACCAGAAGTGGCAAGCCGCTATCAAGAGGTCTTCGTTTTTGGGGGTCTAGGCCAAAGACAGCTCCAAGCATTGAGCAATGCGGAGGGTATCCCAGTTTTGGGTCCTGGCACTCTTATCCGCAAGAATTCTTATGTACCAATTCCTCCAACCTGCAATTGGGGGCAAGGGCCAGTTCTTGAAAGCATCCTGCCACATAGAAGGCTTAGTTAAAGCCGCTTTGAAGGTGATCCTTTGGGATTCGGCTGCGATGAATTCGCGAGGATCAGAAACTCCCACAGGACCAAGGAAGTAGGATCTTGAATTGGCCTTAGTGCTGATCAAAAGCTCGGCGGAAAGCTCCTGAGGGAAAGCGGAGAAGAAATCTCAGGTAAAAATTGAAAATCTGAATGCCTAATGAATCTTATGGTGGAGGAATTTACTTGAGCAGCTTGATTTTGAGCCGCCATTGGGGAGTTGAGCTCAGAAAAGGTGATCTAGGGTTTGGATCTAGGCGAAGACTCCGGCGGATTGCGAAGAGAGAGAACGGGTGCTGAACAGATTCAATTTGAAGACGGTGGCTTGAGTCAATTCCGGAATAAAATCACTTTTATCCCGTAATTGAAGGGGCATATGTTAACACCAAAATTTGGTAAGGAGTCTGACTTGTGGGTCCAACTCGGTGAGAAATCCGTTCGGCGGAAGGAAGGTTTCTTCAGATGCATTCGGCAGAAGAATCCGCGGTCGGCTATTTGCTTCCGTTCGGCAAGGAAACTATTGAGCTGATTTTGCGGGATTATGTGGTGACGTGGCCCGAGCGGAAAGGACGAATGGATTGATAAGCGATCGCGCTTAGAGATAAATTAGGTATCGAATCCATTCGACGTCATGCTTAGCAGGGTATAAATATGTACCCCGAATGTATGTAACAGGGATTCGAAATCATTCTCAATACAAACCGGCTTTACGCCAAACCCTAGAGTCCATTTGTCGTGTCGTCGAGTTCTTCGAGAGGGTTCATCGATCAGTCGACCTCCGTGAGTACCGGCAACCTTGTATCATGTCTGGTATCATGTGGTGGATTTAGATCTGATGCAAGTAGTCTTGTTACCATGCTTAGTGTCATGCGGTAGATTCAAGCTTGGTTCAAGAGGGTTTCTTGTTAGGTCACGAGCCATTGTGTAGGCTAAGATCTAGCTTGAAGCTAGTTATCGGCTCTATTGAATTTTGGCAAGATTCGATAGATTCATTAAGTTACCCCGTGTTGCTCTGAGTTTTTGCTTTATGTTTAAATTCATGTAACACTTCTTTGCCCAATCTAGAAGGGTTTGGATCGGTTTTATCCCTTTTGATGATCCTTATGCGAATCGAGTTCGTACCCTTGCCTTGAATAACACGTGGATCACATGCTCCTTGATAGCCGAAACCGAGTCGATCTAGGTTTTTACGTGTTGCGGGTTCAAGCTTGCCAAAACTTGTATAAATCTTGAAAGAGCTGAGTATCATGCGGTAGATGCAGGTTTTTAGGTTGTTTTGGAGCTAATCATCCGGTGGATTAGATTTCAATCCAATCTGATAGATTTATCTTGCTTGGTAATGTTCGTTCCTTCTTCATGGACCCCGAATCGGCTGTTCAGCCGTGTTCGGTTATGTTTTCATGAGTAAAACGCATCCATAATTCATGCTTTAAATATTGTATGCTTTTAGCTTTCCATATTTAGATCGTATCATGCGGTGGATAGATCTGTTTGTCGAAGGTGGTGTGGTCTCAAGCAAGTTGTATCATGCGGTGGATAGATTTGCTTCGTATCGTGCCCGACGGGTTTTAATGTACCTAGACATGCGGTAGACTAGTGCTTTGGACCTATGCAGGCCCGTTTATTACATATTTATGTCTGTGCTTTTACTTCATTTATTACTTAATGTTGTTCACCACGGGGATCGGTCATGGCCTTGCGCACGTGCATCTTTATCCAAATAAGGTCCGATCTGTCGTCATGCTTACGTCATCTATTCCGTTGTGTTACTTTTCGCACTTTGAAGCTCCCGAATGGTTTCTAGTCCGTTGGCAGATAGCTCTTTATAGCTATATGTCATCTCACTTGGCTCTCTAGCCGTAAATATGGAATTGTCTGGTACCACCCGGCAAGTTCCAAGCTTTGGAATTTAACTACTTTGTCTTTTGTTAATTTTCAGGGAAAATTGACTGGCACGTCTCGTGATTTCTTCGCGTGTGAAGCTAGCTTATTCGGCTTGCTGTGTGCTTGGCGCGAGGTGCAGATTTTGCGTCAACAGTGTGTACCTACTCTCGACCGCCTCGAGAGCTTCCGCGAGATTGCGGATGGGGAGGTTGTCTCAGAGACGTCGGCGCCGTTCGCTGCGCTTCCTGTTACGCTCGCGTCGAGCGTCCTATTGGCGGGGGTCTCGTCTGCTGGAGCATCGACAGACAACTCGTCGGAGGAGATGTCTTCGAGGTACTTGTCCTGAGCCGTCCCTGAAGGTCCTGGGGTGTCGCCGCAGCCATGAAGACTTGGCGATCAGGGCTACCGATGCTGGACTCAGAAACCGCCACCACATTTGGGGTGTTCGAGTCAGCTCGGGCAAGTGGTGTTCCCTCCTGGAACGGGAGCGAGTTGATGTAGGTGACATGGCGTGAGTCTCCACTTATCAGGTCAGCAGGCTTGCGGTCTGGCCAGTAGATGAATCTCCCGGCCGGTGTGGAGGTTATAACCAGCCCAGAGGCCGGCCCTGATAAGGGATGCTCAGTAGGGTTGTCCTCGGACTCGGGATCCTCAGGGTAACTCGTATGCGGGATTCGAGTAGAACTCGGAGAGAGGGTTGGAGTCCGAAACGTGGCCGGGGGCGGTGTCGGAGTCCGAGTTGTACTCGAGTACGGGCTCCTTGCCGGCCCGGCGCGAAGAGGGAGCCTTCGTGCGGGCCCGGCTGAGGGTGCGGGGGCCACGCGCGGAGCGCTCACGGGGTGGTGGGACCACATACGATGGCTGAGCAGCCGGCTCGTATGCGATAGCCCATGGAGACGTCGAGTTCGAGTTGGAGGCGGACTCGAGCTCGAAGTCAGCGTGGTGGTTGAAGAGCGAAATTTCGCCGAACTTGCCGGCGAGTTCGCCTGTGACAACTTCAGGAAGCGTCAAGAAGCCGGTCTTCTGGTTGGGCGGCATGATGAGGCGGCGCTGGAAAGAGCCCGCGCCGTCTGCAGTGCAGACCCAGGCGCCGAACACGAAGGTGTCGCCGCGGTTGAAGGCGACGGTTGGCTTGAAGTAGACGGGAGCCGTCGAGTTCGCCATGTGATCTCGGGCGAGATCCCCCACCTGGCGCACCAGCTGTCGGTGTTTTAGACCGGCAACCTACTAAGGGGAGTACCCGAAGTAGATGAATGTGGCCTCGCAGAGATCGGTAACTCGAAGGAAGAGACACGTGGCACACAATTTAGACAGGTTCGGGCCGCGAGGTGCGTAATACCCTACGTCCTCTATGCTGTGTAGCTCTGGATTGATTGGGCACGATTACAAGATGGTGTAATAGTGCGCCGTGAGAGGAGATTGCATGAGATGCTAGAGAAAGGTCCCTGCCTCGCCTTATATAGTCCGGGAGGCAGGGTTACACATCGGAGTAGGGAGAGAGTACTAGTCGAGTACGTCTAGGAGTCTTCCATACAGTGCGGGACATGTACAGCTTCCTAACCGAGTACTTCTCCTCCGTAGTCCTTGTGCTCCACGCCATCAAGTGCCGTGTAGCGCAAGCCGGGTAGTGCCAGGGGCCCACCGAGTAGTCGGTCCTGGTACCCACCGAGGTTGTGGGCCCAGAGAGGTCCATACGACAGCCGAGTTTAGACTTTGCTCGAGGATGAGCAAACGTTTAGCTTGGGAGAGTTTGTTGACGGTCCTTACAACAAATATTCGACCATCAAAACCTTGGGTTCGAGAGGAGTATATGGCAAGTTTCATGCACATTTTTAGTACCAATAAAGTTCCATGAGTTGTGTTGTGATTTTCATGGGCAGGAACAAATTTTGGGAGAAATTGGAACCAACGTGCCACATGGGCGAGGCACGGCCGGCCCTACCAGGTGCGGTCGCACCTGCCCCGTGGCTCATACCTAGTCCAATGCACCTCCTCTCCCGCGGGGCACAACTTGGATGAACGAGATCGACCAAGGAAACATCTGTTTGATCGAATGGATGAGATTAGGATCACTTGGATCAATGGGTCCACTTTTCCGGCTGATCAACCGCCACCACTTTCATTCCAAGGCAATCCTAGGTGTCCCTAAGAGAAGGCGGTTCATCACACGGCACGGAGTACGGCTGACCGCACCTAGAGGGCCGGCCTCACCTCCCAACTGTCATACCGGCCGAAACCGACCCAAGGAACTGACCCTTAACCGCCTCAGAGCAGTGATCAGGAGCGTCCAAGGTGAGAGACAGTGGATCACAGGGCCGGCCGCACCCCTTGATCTGGCCGCACCTGTGATATTGGGACCACGCGCTCAACCGACCCCCTTGCTTATAGAAGGCACCTCACACTCGCTGGAATGGACACACATTGCTGGAGCATCTCATTTCCCTCTTTTGTTCACTTAGAGAAGGATTAGTGTAGCTTGGGAGTTAGAGTCGAGTCGAGCTAGTCTTGAGGTTCCGGAGGAGTCTTCATCAGAGTTCCGGTACTACTGTTGTATCCTTTCTTTGTTTAGACTCAAGTACAATTGAACTTATCTTTCTATCTTACCTTTCGAGTCAATTACATTTAGCTTTTATTTTACTCTAAAAGTTTTATTCTTGGTCTAGACTAAAGTTAGTTTAGTCTTGGTTAGCATAGCTCTCTTGAACCCTATAGCGTTGTGGTCGTTCTTCGCTTGATCTCCAGTGGTTCACAGGCGAGAGAGACCTTCCTTCGCGGTACCCGGGGAAAGGTTCTTTGGTTCAGTGTGAGCATGGTGCTCACAGATTCCCTTAGTCTTAGATTGGTGTCCCGTTCAACGGAATAGTCTTGGTACCCTAAGGAGGTGATAGCTCCAGACGGGCTTTGTAGTCCACCACGTTAGTTCGGGGCCGTAGGATTCAGCGCGTCGTCGTCCTCCCTTCTCATCCTAGTCTGAGGGCACGACTTTGCATGCCCCTGCAGCACTAGAAGAGCTTGTCGATTTTAGCGTGCCTTGGTTATCCTTTGCCTTAGTTCTTTGCCTAGAGTTGACAATAATAAATAGATTGTGTTAGGATCCTTTCTCATCTCGTTGTCCTCCCAACTCGCTAGTTCATCTCTAGTCCTTTATTTAGATCTCCTTGTGTGTGTCAAGTTATCCCCGTATATCTTTATTCGTTACCCCCGCTATAGCTCTTTACCAAGTTTTGTCTTTCTCCACCATTTATTTGATCATCTTTGCCGCATACGGTAACCCGAATACCACCGAGTGAAGTGCTACAACGGTAATCTGTGTGCTTGTTGACCTTTTTGTGATCGTGTGTTTTACCCCTGACATTCCTTAGACCCGTTACTAGAGGTGCGAACCCGGTAGCGGCGCTAGCGAGTGCCAACAAGCATTCCTGGCGCCGTCACCGTATAAGATATCATTTTGACTTGTTGTCACGCTTGAGTAGGCTAGGCTTGGTCTGAGGATTGCCAAACTTAAAATATCAAAAGGATTTGGTATGTGCTCCGTATAGGCATGGTAAGATGGTCGCCTCCTCTCAGTTTCCTCTGACATTTGTTATGACAGAGAGGCCATGCGAGCTGTTCCATATGGACTTGATTGGTCCAGCTCGTGTGTGCTCGGTGGGTGGGAAATGGTATGTCCTTGTGATCGTGGATGACTATTCCCACTATGCTTGGGTCTTCTTTTTGGCGTGATACGTTTGGTTTTGTGAGGGATCTAATCTTGAGGTTCAAGAATGAGAGTCATGGAGATGTTGTTCGAGCTGTTCATAGCGACAATGGCAGTGAATTTAAAAACTCTCGTTTCGAAACCTTTTGCCAAGATTTGGATCTCGAACATCAGTTTTATTCTCCCTACGTGGCTTGTCAGAATGGTGTGGTTGAGAGGAAAAATTGGTCCCTCTGTGAGATGGCTCGGACGATGCTCGACAAGCATAGGACTCCGAGAAGATATTGGGCGAAGGCAGTGAATACCACTTGAACAAGATGTGCTATGAGCTCATGCATGAGCCAGCACTTAGAGTGAGCCATTTCAGGGCTTTTTGTTGTCGCTGCTTTATTCTCAAGAAGGGTAGGCTTGATAAGTTTGAGTTGAGGTCCTCCGATGGGATTTTCTTGGGTTGTGCTAGTCATTCTCGAGCATTCTGTGTGCTCAACCATGATACTAACCTATTCATGAAAACTAGTGGGGTTACCTTGGACGAGACCCAGCCTACATGTTCGTCTATCTTTGAGTGTTCAAGTGATGACGAAGTTGGCAAGAAGATCTTTGAGGACAAGGAGGATGATGCTGGAGAGGATAGCGGTGATGATGGCGAAGCTCCAGTCACGCATGTACTCTCTACTTCCACTACGATGACTACGATGTAGGATGGTCCATCCCCTACACTGCCTATGATCCAGCAATATCAAGTGGAAGCAGCTGCTGAGGGGTTGGTTGTTGTTGACGGTGAAAATCCGTCAACCTAGCCATGAGTTTACCTTCAGTGTTGGCATAAGTTTTATACCTTATCCATTGGTACTAACCCCCGTGGTATAACAAGTTCACTTGTGCATGTCGGTTTTGGAGTTTAGTGTTTATGCAGGGTTTTAGCGTTAAAAGCACCTTGTGACAAGACCTTGAACCCCCGTACAAGTCATGCAATGAAGCAAACTTGACTCCAAGAAGCCAGGGACCTAACCCGAGAAGATGAGAAACTCCGAGGACCTAACCAGAAAAGTGTCGAATCTTGCGGGACATGGAGCTACGTCCAACTCGGAGAGAAGGGGGAAGGATCTAGAAGACTCGGGAACCGACGCCACGCAAAGGAGGCCGGGAACTGGGCCTAGATGGGCCCAGGCCGGTCGGCCCAGGCCGGCCGGCCCAGCTGAGTCCAGGGCCCATTTTCCCCCTCCTATGACCTAGCCACCATTGGGCTATTTATAGCCCCGGGGTCAAGAGCCACGGATTGATCAATTCGTCATCGGCCGCCGAGGAGCAGAGAAGAGAGGCACACCATCCCGGAGAGGAGAGGGTCAAGCTAGTTGACTAGGGTCTCCCTAGCCGACGTGGGAACCTTGCAAGGAAGACCACGTTGGAGTTCCTGGAGCTAGAAGCAAAATCAAGGTAGGATCCCGGTGGTGATCTTATTTATGTATCATTGTACCAGTTGAATTATCAAGTTGAATCCGATTTCTAGCGATCAAGTGTTTCTTCGATGTCTTCGTTTTTCAATCGGCTTTGCTTATTCTAGATCTATTCTCGAGATAGATCACATAGGGTGTTCTTGTAGCCGCGGTGGCTAGAGGTACATGCCGGATCTTCCGGAAGAACTCGACTTGTCCTTGGACTCGCCCTAGACTACCCGCATGAATAGGAATACGTTGTGACAGAACGGGGGTTCCGAAAGGCGGGCGTTTTCGGAGTCAGGCAGGAAACCACGATTTAAAGAGGCTTCTAATGAGATTCGATTTGCTACTTCTTCTTTGCTTGGAACTTCAACAAAAGGCATAACCCGATCTCTCTAGATCGGTTTATCTACCCTATCTATCTTTGTTACCTCCGGTCTTTAGTAGATTAGATTCGTTTTGTGCTCTTTATCTAGATGCATTAGGGTTTCACTTTACCAAAGATTGAAGTTACTTGGCTTTACTAGATCATCTTTTGTGTCACACATTTGTTCCACGGATTCGATACCTTGGGTTCACCACTCGAGGGAAGAAGATTCCCTTGACTACGACGGGAGACTTGTCCGCTTGCAAGTATAAACGAACTTTGATACAACTATTAACCGTCAACAAGCCCCTTTTTCTGGCGCCGTTGCCGGGGAACAAGGGATCAAGATTTGATATTTTATTGCTCTTTTGTGATTTTCAGTTTTCTTTTAGTTTTTCTTTTTGCATCTACTAAACTTTGATCATCCTCAAAATAAATCTAATCTAGTTTGTCTAACCCTAGTTTTCATAGATTTGTTTTTACTTTCTAGTTTGTGCATATTTTGTTTATTGCTAACCCTAACAGGAAAAGGGCGGCAACCTCTCCAACAAACTCGATAATTTTGTGGATGATCCAGAAAAACTTTACAGGCTAAGGAGACGCGAAGCACATCAAGATAAAAAGCTGGATTTTGTAGATTCGAAATCGGAAGACAAGGGATCAAAGGAATCTCCGAAGACTTCAACACCTCAAAATCCTCGGGAGAATCGACTTCCTCCGATGGGTGACCAACCGCAAGAGTGCAAGATTGGGGAGCTATGCACCCCCGGACATCATGGACCTACCAATCTTGAATCTTGAGGAGATCGGAATATCGTTCGAGATCAAGACCTCAACTATCCGCATGGTGCAAAATTCACCCTTCACCGGTAAAGAGGATCCGAACCTTCACCTCCAAGCATTCATTCAACTATGTCAGACTTTCAACATGGATGGGGTGACTCAAGATCAAATGAGGGCAAGGCTTTTTCCGTTCTCGCTACTCGGGAAGGCTTTGCAATGGTTCCACCCTCAACCGGCGGAGACGGTGCAAAATTGGAACACGTTGATGAAGGCTTTCATGAAGGAATACTACTCGCCGGGTAAAACTCAAAGTTTGCATAATAAGATTGCCACCTTTGCTCAATATCCTACGGAAACTATCTCGGAGGAATTCGAGCGCTTCAATGAGTACACTCGGGTGGTTCCACATCACAAGTTCCCGAAGGAAGACCTCGTGCAAAAGTTCTATCAAGGACTCACCATAGCGTCAAGGACGATCATCGATGCATCGGCGGGAGGATCTATCATCGAGCTTACACCGACGAAAGCTTTCACTCTATTCAAGAAGGTCGTGGATAATGACACTTGGGCGTCATCCGAACGCCTACATCCGGTTCAACCCACGAGAAACGTCAAAGGAGTCTTGCAAGTGGAGAAGGAGAACATACTTGAAGGCAAGATAGATTCACTCACGAGGAGGTTGGAGAAGATGGAGATAGAAAAGAAAGAGGCTCAAGACTTGAAGGCCGCCGAAGCAAGATCCACATGCGAAGAATGCGGAGAGTATGGCCATGTCCACAAAGATTGTCCGGAGGAAGCCAAAGTGCTCGACTACATGAGGAAGGGAGAATTGCCGAACTTCCGCTACGGGCAAGGTAGACCTCAATTCAATGCAAGCTCATCCATTCCGAATTCGGTTCCACTTCGTATAAAATTGAAGGAATTCATGGACAAGCAAGTTAAGATCAAAGGTCGGGAGCTCCAACCATCAAGTGCTCAACAGGATGAAGATGCTCAAAACGCGAGTGGGACAACTTGCCGGGCGCCTCACTAATGATGAAGGGAAGTTTTCGGGACAACCTAAAGGTCTCGAATTGGTGAAGGCCATTCGAATACGTTCGGGAAAGGAGACCAAAGATCCGAAACGTTCCACGGGAGTAAGGAAGCCTAAACCATCCGCCGAGGCGGAGGGAATTGCTAAGGAGAAGGTTACGGGGATCGTCACCGAAGAGCCCGAGTTTGAGATGCCGGGAGAAGACATGAGGATACCACAACTCAAGCCACGCTACTTCCAAGGTAAACTTGACAATTACTTTGAGAAGTTTGTGGAGGTTGTGCGTAGACTTAGCATCAACATGCCATTATTAGATGCCCTACAAGTACCTACATATTCCCGTTTGCCCCCTCCTTTGCCCTAGCCGCCATTCGGGATATTTATAGCCCCTGACCGGGAGCCATGAATAATCCAATTCTTCATCGGCCACCGAGGAGCAGAGAAGAGAGGGACACCATCTCGTAGAGGAGAGGGTCGAGCTAGTTGACTAGGGTTTCCCTAGCCGACGTGGGAACCATGCACGGAAGACCACGTCGGAGTTCCCGGAGCTAGAAGCAAGATCAAGGAAGGATCCCGGTGGTGATCTTGTGTATGTATCATTGTCATAGTTGAATTATCAAGTTGAATCTTTTCCTAGCGATAGTGTTTCCTCGAAGATTTCGTTTTTTGATCGGCTTTGCTTATTCCAATTCTATTCTCGAGATAGATTACATAGGGTGTTCTTGTAGCCGCGGTGGCTAGTGGTACACGCCGGATCTTCCGAAAGAATCTCGACTTGTCTTTTGACTCGCCCTAAGCTCCCCGCATGAGTAGGGATATGTTGTGACAGAACGGGGGTTCCGAAAGGCGGATGTTTTCGGATTTGGACGGGAAACCACGGTTTAAAGAGGCTTCTTATAAGATTCGATTTGCTACTTCTTCTCTTGCTTGGAACTTCAACAAAAGGCTTACCCCGATATCTCTAGATCGGTTTATCTACCCAATCTTACTTTGTTATCTCCGGTCTTTAGTAGATTAGATTAGTTTCGTGTCTTTTACCTAGATGCATTAGGGTTTCTCTTTTACCGAAGATTGGAGTTACTTGGCTTTACTAGATCAACTTTTGCGTCACACATTTGTTCCACGGATTCGATACCTTGGGTTCACCACTCGAGGGAAGAAGGGTCCCTTGACTACGACGGGAGACTTGTCCGCTTGCAAGTCATAAACGAACTTTGATATAACTATTAACCGTCAACAAGCCCCTTTTTCTGGCGCCGTTGCTGGGGAACAAGTGATCAAGATTTGATTTTTATTGCCTTTTTGTCATTTTAAGTTTTCTTTTAGTTTTTCTTTTTGCATCTACTAAACTTTGATCATCCTCAAAATACATCTAATCTAGTTTGTCTAACCCTAGTTTTTATAGATTTGTTTTTACTTTCTAGTTTTTGCATACTTTGTTTATTGCTAACCCTAATAGGAGATGGACGGCTACCTCTCCAACAAACCCGATAATTTTGTGGATGATCCGAGAAAAACTTTACGAGCCGAGGAGACGCGAAGCACATCAAGCTAAAAAGCCGGATTTTGTAGATTCGGAGTCGGAAGACAAAGGATCGAAGGAATCTCCGAAGAATTCACCACCTCAAAGTCCTCGGGAGAATCGACTTCCACCGATGGGTGACCAACCACCGCAAGAACGCAAGATCGGGGAGCTATGCACCCCGGACATCATCAACCTAACAATCTTGAACCTCGAGGAGATCGGAAGACCATTCGAGATCAAGACCTCAACAATCTGCATGGTGCAACATTCACCCTTCACCAGTAAAGAGGATCCGAACCTTCACCTCCAAGCGTTCATTCAACTATGTCAGACTTTCAACATGGATGGGGTGACTCAAGATCAAATGAGGGCAAGGCTTTTTCCGTTCTCACTACTCGGGAAGGCTTTGCAATGGTTCCACTCTCAACCGGCGGAGACGGTGCAAAATTGGAACACGTTGATGAAGGCTTTCATGAAGGAATACTACTCACCGGGTAAAACTCAAAGCTTGCGTAATAAGATTGCCACCTTTGTTCAATATCTTATGGAAACTATCTTGGAGGCATTCGAGCGCTTCAACGAGTACACTCGGGCGGTTCCACATCATAAGTTCCCGAAAGAAGACCTCGTGCAAAAGTTCTATCAAGGACTCACCATGGCGTCAAGGACGGTCATCAATGCATCGGCGGGAGGATCCATCATCGAACTTACACCAACGGAAGCTTTCACTCTATTCAAGAAGGTCGCGGATAATGGCACATGGGCATCATCCGGGCGCCTACATCCGGTTCAACCCACGGGGAACGTCAAAGGAGTCTTGCAAGTGGAGAAGGAGAACATACTTGAAGGCAAGATCGACTCGCTCATGAGGAGGTTGGAGAAGATGGAGATAGAAAAGAAAGAGGCTCAAGACTTGAAGGCCGCCGAAGCAAGATACACATACGAAGAATGTGGAGAGTATGGCCATGTCTGCAAAGATTGTCCGGAGGAAACCAAAACGCTCAACTACATGAGGAAGGGAGAATTGCCGAACTTCCGCTACGGGCAAGGTAGACCTCAATTTAATGCAAGCTCATCTATTCCGAATTCGGTTCCGCTTCGTATACAATTGAAGGAGTTCATGGACGAGCAAGCGAATATCAACAAGGACACCGTCACCAAGTTCAAGACCATAGACAAGGTGTTGGAGAACATCGATAGCAAGGTGACGGAGGTCGGAAGTTCCAATCATCAAGTGCTCAACATGATGAAAATGCTCGAGACGCAAGTTGGACAACTTGCGGGGCGCCTCACTAATGATGAAGGGAAGCTTCCGGGACAACCTAAAAGTCCCGAATCGGCGAAGGCCATTCAAACACGTTAGAGGAAGGAGACCGAAGATCCGTAATGTTCCGCGGGAGCAAGGAAGCTTAAACCATTCACTGAGGTGGAAGGAGTTGCTAAAAAGAAGGTTACGGGGATCGTCACCGAAGAACCCGAATTTGAGATGCCGGAGGAAGACACGAGGATACCGCAACTCAAGTCACGCTACTTCCGAGGTAAACTTGACAACCACTCTGAGAAGTTTGTGGAGGTTGTGCGTAGACTTAGCATCAACATGCCATTACTAGATGCCCTACAAGTACCTACATATTCTCGTTACTTTAAAGACATACTTGCAAATAAATATGAGATAGCAACACTCGGGGTAGATCATGTCAAGATGTCCGAGGAGTGTAGTGCCGCTATTGCTAATGGGCTAGAGAAGCAAAAGGACCCCGGATGCCCTACAATTCTATGTTCCGTTGGTTCATTCGATTTCGAGAAGGCGTTGTGCGACCTTGGAGCAAGTGTGAGTGTCATGCCAAGAGATGTGTTCGAGAAGCTACGCCTACCGTTGGAGCCTACGCATATGTGTTTGGAGTTGGGAGATAACTCCATTTGCTATCCCTTGGGCAATGCCGAAGATGTACCCGTGAAGGTCGGACACCACTTCATCCCCCTCGACTTCGTGGTGCTTGAGATGGGAGAGAGGGAGAAGCCACCGCTCATCCTTGGGAGGCCTTTCCTCAAGACCGTGGGAGCTACTATTGATGTTGGCAAGGGGGGGATCATGTTCGATATTAACGAAGAAAGGAGTTCTTTCAAGTTCTGACCACGACTCGAAGCATGCAATATGATTGAAGTTAAATATGTTCCACCTCATCGTCACGTAGTTAAGGAAGAACCAAGGAAGAAGGAAGGGCTGAAAAAAGAAGAAAGAGCCGAAGAAGAAGGACGTGAAGAAAGTCAAGGAAGATGTTGCATCCGTCAAGACAAAGGAAGAAAAGCCGCCTGTGAAGACCCAAAAAAATGACTAAGCCGGAAGATAAGCCCAGGCCCAAGATGGTGCGGAAGTGGGTACCCAAGATTGCAACGCCTGCAAAGAGCGTTGCTCCGAAGTAATCAAGTGAAAAAGCCTAGGTATGGACTATAAACGAAGCGCTAGGCGGGAGGCAACCCGTTTCGTCAAGTCAAGAATAAGCTACCGGGAGGACAACCTGATTCCAGGTTTTTCGAGTATTTTTAAATAATTTAGTTTTAAATTTCATTACGCAAAGACTTTAGACTTAGAAGTGGTTGAACAATATTAGAGACATAATACTTGGTTGAATATTTTGCTTGATCATAAACCCTTTACATGAACCCTCCTATGTGTGTGTTTGTTTCTTTTCGAGAAACCACAACCAAATAAATTCAGAACCTAACACAACCATTCATCCTAGTTATGGTGTTGTGGTTGACTTGTTTTTCATGCTAAAAACACACGAGTAGAGCCACGACTTATACTTAGGTGTTAATTAAATTTCAGCACGTGGTAGGACTTGCGTGAACATAGAAACCAAACTTTTGGTTGGTTTAAAAATCTATATCCATGGTTTCTCTAAGATTAGAATTTTTCTAAGCCTCATTTAATTTTATTTTATTCAAAATCTCTCTCGTTTCACCAAATTTAGAACCTAAAACTATGCCCCCATGATCAAGCCGGGAAAAATTTGCTCTCAACCAATGAAGGCAAATAATACCGGTGAGACCAATATCAACGTAGTCAGAAAATATTTTCGATTTAAATTTGTTTTTAATGATTTAAAAACTTCTCTAAATTTATGCTTGAGCTCTTCCATAGCTCTGAAAATATTTTTAATTTTCAAAATTAGAGGAGTGCTTAGCCTTAAACATATTTAGAGGGAGGCAATCTAGTTTAAGTTAATCATGCATGCACCATTGGACGCCCTTTCATCAACTTTCATCAAGACCACATGCAAAGGACAAGCATGGGTGGGCAGCAAGCATAACTTTGCAGGAAATTCATGGTGATATGTGATGCAAGTGGAGCAAGGGAGCATGGGCATGACTCAAAGCATGAAGCATCAAATGGAAGGACCAATAATGCAAGAAAAGAAGTGGACTAGAGCGTTTGGGCGGTGCAACTCGTGGAGCACGCGGGCAAGGAAGTCATGGAGGAGAAATGATCATGTTGGAGGAAAATGGAGCCCTGGGGAGGCACACGGCCACCCAGGCCGGTCGGCCCAGGCTGGCCGGCCTCCCCTACAAAAGGAGCCCCCGGCTCCCGTCTTCTACAGGCAAGCATCCCTCTCCTTCCTCAGTTTGTTGCTCAAGTTTTTGTGCCCAGAACCACCGTAGACATAGCCAACCTTCCCAAGCTTGATAGCTCAAACAATACACACCCCTAATCCACTCGAAGTCCACATTCCGAAGTAAGTTTTTAAGTGCCTAGCTACCGGTTGCATCCCGGAATTTTAATGGAGAGAAGAGTGCTGCAATCATGTGGAAGAAAACCACAAGTCTCTTCACCAAGAAAAAGGGGTCATCGTCATCCAAGCCGTCTTCAACGACGTCTTCGAGGAGGCACATGGTTTTCGAGTCTCCTCAGAGCATGGAGGAGGACACGGCACCGCCAAGGAGGAACGACACTCTCCTCCTCGGTGGTATGAGGGCAACAAGGAGCACGTCCATGAGGTTTACTGAACCTCAAGGGCGTACAGAGGAGCCGCCCGTCCCACCTCGTCGATCGACCCATTCACCGCACCACCTCCATACACTCCGCGGTCTTCCACATATGGCTTCATCATATTGTCGGAGGAGGAGGAGGAGAAGAAACTCTCTCGTCTTGAGAAGAGGCTTGTGGCAAACGTCGATTTTGACGATCAAGAACTCAACTATTAGGGTTTCGACACGGACATATATTATATGTCGGGGCACCTTGGATGGGTGCAATTATCCAATGGGGTGTCGGCAAACACCCACAAGGAGTTCGCCTTGGAAATCTTGATGACTATAGCGCCCATCCTTGATGAGGGGTGCAAAGTTTATCATTCCGTTTGGAGGGAATCCAACAAGTGGTTCCCTACGAGTATGTTAGAGAGCTACTTGGGTTCCAAAAGGGAGCTCCGAAGAAAGTCGACGTGCCGGAAGGCTTGTTAGATGGATTTTGGAATTTAATCTCCGGAGAAGCCCACCAACAACGCAATTCCATCCGCAACCCAAGTATTCCACTCTTGGATGTGCAAGAGGATTATGGGGAGGATGAGGGAGACGAAGGTGACCGACACGGAGTTGAATTGGCTCTACTCGGCTTTAATTGCCAAGCAGCCAATAGACCCGTCATACCTTATGATCAACCGATGTGGTTGCGAGGCAACATCGGGATCGGGAGATATTGGTTCGGGGCGCTTCGTCTCTATGTTGTCCATCTCCTTAAGGCCGGGGATTACGAGGACTCCCGAACATCTTTTACGTGGAACCCCTCTCAGTTTTGAGTATTTGAAACAAGGGAAATATATTAGTGGAGATGAGAGAGGAGGCTTTCATGTGGCCAAGGTGAACCTACTCCTTCCGGACGCAAGGCTTATGCTTTTCATTCAAGGGAAGGAAGATTAGTTGGAGGAGGGACTCCTTGTCCCAACAAAGAAAAATAAAAGAGGAAGAATTGCAGAGGAGGGATCTTCCTCCGCGCAAGCGGGTGGTGCACAACCTAACTATGTGCCACCATTCGGCGGGATCCCTACTCCGCCAAGTTATTACGGAGGGACACAAATGCAAGCATGGGGGGTGGTGCACCGGTGCCCCCACCAAATTATGTGGTGCCCAACGTAACCTTCACGGAGCCCTACGCACAATATCCCCAACCACAAAAAAGCATGGCCATAATTGGAGGGTATGTTGCGAGAAACATGCAAAACATCGCAGCCATCCAATCCAACGCGGCTCAACTTGGTGAGGGCAATTCAAATATTGCCTATGAGCTTGGGCGCCTTCACCTAGTACAGCCGGATCAATTCGTTGGACGGGATGTCCAACCCTACTACGAGCAAGGGTACAACTACCAAGATTATCAACACCAACCACCCGCAGAGGATTAGGAAGAAGGAGGAACTTTAGTTTTCTTTTCTTTTCCCTTTTTCTGTAATTTTCATCTTGTGTTTGCTTGTGTTTGCGTAGTATTTTCAGTTTTCATTTAAATTTCAGCAAGTGTGTTAGTTTATTTTCAGCATGTATTTCAGCTTGTTTTCATCATTAATAAAGACACCACCTTGTTTACACCATTGGAAAAGTTACAAAATTTGTGCCATGATGATATATGATTATAATTGCCGCTTGTTTATCTTTGTAATTGATTTATGCATGTTAAAGCTAGTGCTCTCTTAAAATACGAATCTGAATTTATCTAAATGCTAGCTTAATCTTTAGCGGAGGTTATGACTAAAATAAAGACCCATAGTATTTTATGTTCTCTCAAGTTATAGATAGATTAAAGATAGTTTTTATGCCCAAAAATATCGCTAACCTTGTCATGAATATTGCTTGTGTGTGTTGCTCAACCTATCCAGAGCCTTATATATATTTGAGTGCATAAACCTTAGTGTACAAGATTTATTTTTGAGTGAGTTATTGCAGGCCATGATTTCTCTGGCCTGAGACTAAGAAGCTGGTCATTCCGTTTTTGCGTATCTATCTTTTTGCTAGCCTTTTATCCGTGCATTGAGTATCGCCGCATTGGAGATCTCACAAACCTCGCCGGATATCCACCCTTAAAACCAAATATCATCTTTCGTGATTACCTCCTTGACCACAACCTATCGTTGAGAATGGATCATCAATTCAATGAAGATCGCAAGACGGTGCCAACATTGAAGAATTCAAGTATCTCCCCAAGAAAAAATATTTCCGGTACCTACCTTATTTATCACCTCTTTGCCCGAGGACGAGCAACGTCTAAGCATGGGGGAGGAGGTAGGTACGATGCTATTTTAGATTTCAAAGGGGAGCAAATAAAAAAATTCAAAATAAAGAAAGAAATATATATATATATATGAGAAAAAGAGAAAAAAATATGAGTATGTGTAAAAATAAAAATAAAGTGAACTCCCCGGTTCTCTAAAGTGCATTAGGAATATCAAGGCTTCAAGATTAAAAGATCCATACTCATTTTCCAACCATGTGCAATCCGGTAACGAGGACTTCCTTTGTGCCTCGGGGTCACTCTTTGCCATTTGCACATGTCCACCTATTTCAAGTGTGTGTATTTTTCTCTTTCCCCTCCTTGATATAACATTATTTTCCAATGACCTTTTTTACGAGTCTCGGTAAGACCATGAGAAGCTTGTCTTGTTTTTATAACATCTCATTTATAATATCTTGGTAGGACTAAACTTTCCCAAAAAGCTCCATATAAAGCTTACCACACATATATGTTATGAGAGGGAAAGGAGTAGAATATATAGGCTTGAGAGACAAGATGAGATGAGAGTTAATGAGCAGTGTGCAAGGTGATTTAAATTTGCGAACTTGGTTTAGATCTTTTTCATCTAGTTCTTTATTTTCAAAATTTCTGAGATCTATTTAAATTTTGGGAGCATGTTAATACTTGTGGGATAAGCTTAATTAAGAATCTACCCTACGTAGAGATGAAGGCTAGTACATTATGGAACTTTAATGAATTAAAATTTCGAGAGCATTATGTTTTCTCATGTATGATCAAGTGCAGGGTTTAAACATTGATAGGCAACTATGATATCCATCGAAGGCTTACTCGAGGACGAGCAAGGTTTAATCATGGGGGAGATGTTGACGGTGAAAATCCGTCAACCTAGCCATGAGTTTACCTTCGGTGTTGGCATAAGTTTTATACCTTATCCATTGGTACTAACCCCCGTGGTGTAACAAGTTCACTTGTGCATGTCGGTTTTGGAGTTTAGTGTTTATGCAGGGTTTTAGCGTTGAAAGCAAGACTTCCGGGATAAGTTCATCAAGCACCTTGTGAAAAGACCTTGAAGCCCCGTACAAGTCATCTAATGAAGCAAACTTGACTCCAACAAGTCAGGGACCTAACACAAGAAGATGACAAACTCCGAGGACCTAACCAGAAAAGTGCTGAATCTTGCGGGACAAGGAGCTATGTCCAACTCGGAGAAAAACTGATGACATGGGCCTACATGCAGAAGGGGCAAGGATCTAGAAGACTCGGGAACCGACGCCACGCGAAGGAGGCCAGGAACTGGGCCTGGATGGGCCCAGGCCGGTCGGCCCAGGTCGGCCAGCCCAGCCCAGTCCAGGGCCCATTTGCCCCCTCCTTTGACCTAGCTGCCATTCGGGCTGTTTATAGCCTCGGGGTCAAGAGCCACAGATCGATCAATTCGTCATCAGCCGCCGAGGAGCAGAGAAGGGAGGGACACCATTCCGGAGAGGAGAGGGTCGAGCTAGTTGACTAGGGTCTCCCTAGCCGACGTGGGAACATTGCAAGGAAGACCACGTCGGAGTTCTCGGAGCTAGAAGCAAGATCAAGGTAGGATCGCGGTGGTGATCTTGTTTATGTATCATTGTACTAGTTGAATTATCAAGTTTAATCCGATTTCTAGCGATCAAGTGTTTCTTCGATGTCTTCGTTCTTCGATCGGCTTTGCTTATTGTAGATCTATTCTCGAGATAGATCACATAGGGTGTTCTTGTAGTCGCGGTTGCTAGAGGTACAAGCCGGATCTTCCGAAAGAACTCGACTTGTCCTTGGACTCGCCCTAGAATACCCGCATGAATAGGAATACGTTGTGACAGAACAGGGGTTCCGAAAGGCGGGCGTTTTCGGAGTCGGACAGGAAACCACGATTTAAAGAGGCTTTTAATGAGATTCGATTTGCTACTTCTTCTTTGCTTGGAACTTCAACAAAAGGCTTAACTCGATCTCTCTAGATCGGTTTATCTACCCTATCTATCTTTGTTACCTCCGGTCTTTAGTAGATTAGATTCATTTTGTGCTCTTTGTCTAGATGCATTAGGGTTTCACTTTACCAAAGATTGAAGTTACTTGGCTTTACTAGATCATCTTTTGCGTCACACATTTGTTCCACGGATTCGATACCTTGGGTTCACCACTCGAGGGAAGAACGGTCCCTTGACTACAACGGGAGACTTGCCCGCTTGCAAGTCTAAATGAACTTTGATACAACTATTAACCGTCAACAGTTGTCTCTAGGCGAGAGGCACCGAGGCGCATTCAAGTTAATCATCCACCCTCAAGAATCATCGGTGACACCAAAGAACGCACGACAAGGTCAAAGTCCAGGAATGTTTCTCACTTTGCTCATTCGAATTTTGTTGCTACCATTGAGCCGAAAGACATTAGACACACTCTATCTGATCCTAATTGGGTGAATGCCATCCATGATGAGTTAGAGAATTTTGAGAGAAACCAGGTGTGGGAGTTAGTGGAGCCACCACGAAACTACAAACCTATTGGGACAAAATGGGTGTGAAAAAACAAAGACGGTGAGAATGGTGAGGTTGTGAGAAACAAGTCGAGGTTGGTTGCTTAGGGCTATAGTCAAAAGGAGGGGATAGACTATGAGGAGACATTTGCTCCTGTAGCCCGTTTGGAGGCAATTAGTATCCTTCTTGCCTTTTCTGTGGCTAAAGGGTTCAAATTGTACCAAATGGATGTAAAGAGTGCCTTCTTGAATGGGTTTTTAAAAGAGGAGGTTTATGTAAAGCAACCACATGGGTTTGAGAGTGTTGAGTTTCCCCACCGAGTGTACAAGCTGAGGAAGTCCTTGTATGGGCTGAAATAAGCTCCCAGGGCATGGTATGGCAGGCTGAGGGGGATCTTGTCTTGTGCTGACATTGCTAACGTCATCGACTAGAAACAGATATAAGATCCATCTCTATCGACGACACCAAAAACGCAAAGGTATATCTTAACATGATGCTAAGTGTATATCAGATGTTGCTTTTAGATAAACAAGAAGGTGAACTCCGACATGATTCATAGCACAACTCGATATAGGTTGTCAGCCCTGACATGTGTGCCAGAAAACACATGGATATGGTACTCTTACATATGCCTTGGATCTCTAGAAAAGAAGATATATATAAACAGGGAATCCGCAAGCGCACGAATATGAATATACCATTGTAGCATTTTAACTAGGAGTAAAACCAGGTATCGTATTTATATTCTACCATAGGGAAAGAAGTCTTTCCATTCATAATAGCTAATACATGCTTATCTCTCAGTTTTATAATGTTGAGTAGCTAAAGTATATCAATTGCTACAAACAGGGGTAAGTCACATAAAGATAAAGATATTGATAGCATTGTTCAAGTCATAACATCATGAGCGGCTAGAAAGTCTCACTATAGCAAGAGAAACATAGCAAAGTCTAGTTAGAGAGGATACTCCTTGGTAACTCTAAAATATATGTCAATGCGAACTATGATTAGTGCAAACATTTAACAATCATGGAAGAACTATTATATTGATGCATGGGGAGACTATCTAGGAGGATCAAGGCCGAATCTTGAAGCAACCCAAATAGTATAAGGCTCCACTAGTCCTATACACGGGGGGTGGACTGCGAAGGACTCAATAGTGTTGTCACCACCACGATCTACCACACGACCCGGCATATAGGGTGCAATCACATAGAAATACAATATAAGCACCACGCTTACACTGCATTTACCGTTCACCCATGTTAACAAATGATCTACATGAGGGCTATATGACTCCATACATGAATATAAAGGCAAATCAACTATGCTAAACATGTAATCAATATAAACACCAAAGCATATAATGTCGAATATAATCATTGATAAGAACATATGTCTGTATAACAAATGTAAGGAACTAGATAAGAACTTACAAGAGTGAGGCTAGATCAATATCTCGATTAGCCTCTAGACGATCAGGAGCCATGTAGACGCCTTGCCTCCTCCTAGATCTGGACTAGCTAGCTACTCTACTATAGGGTGTTTCTAGGGTGTAGTATCTCTGACTTCATGACTTGATCTGGTGTATGCAAACTCAGGTTTCCAGCTGCCTCTGCAAGGGGGCAGGGGGCTGCCTATATAGCCCTAAGGGGTAGACGTGCGTTGTTTGATCAAATTGACCTAATGAGTGGTTTAGATTGATCCTCATAGGCCTTGGAAGAACCTTCTAGAAGTAGGGCTGAGGTGGCGCCAGGGGGAGGCCGACCGGCCCCACCACCAGGTCGATCGGGCTGGGTAGGCCCCCTCGGGGCCCACTTCGGCCTGGTGGTCCGTCGCTTCTTCTAGATGCTTCTTTCCTGGGCGCCAAGTCATGTTGAGTTCCGGAGCCTTCTGGAGTCTTCTAGATTTGATTCTTTTAGCACTTTTCCCGAATGGTTACTGTATTTATATAATTTACCAAATCTCCAAAATAATTGTTAGTGGCACCCTATTCTAAGTTGATGTTAACATTTAAGCCCTTTTCTCATGTTTAGTTGACTTATAAATATATAGGATAAGATGTGTCAACATTCAGCAAGGGGTTTGAGATGGGCAAGGTTGATAAGACTCCTTTTCTCCTCAGGCAGGGTAATGATATCCTAATTGTTTAGGTGTACATGGATGATATTGTCATTGGCATCTCGTCTCACTTTTTAGTTGCGAGGTTTGTAGAGGATATGAGCAAAGAATTCGAAATGTCCATGATGGGAGAGTTGCACTTGTTTCTCGGGCTTCAGATCAAGCAGGCGAAGGAGGGAACCTTTGTGCATCAAGCCAAGTACACGAAGGACATCCTCAAGAAATTAAAGACGGACGACTCGAAGCCCCTGTCGACATCGATGAGTACAACTACAACGCTCGACGCGGACGAGGACAGAGAGCCTGTGGACCAGAAGGAGTACCGGAGCATGTTCGACTCCATCTTGTACTTGACATCGACGAGGCCTACATCTAGTTATCTGTGTGTCTATGCGCTCATTTTCATCTGTCGTCGAGGACTTCACATCGGCAGGCCATCAAGCAGATCATTAGGTATTTTCGACACACTCCTGAGCTTGGTCTTTGGTACTCGGTGTCCTCTTCCCTTTCGCTTCTTGGTTTTTCGAATGCCGACTTTGCGGGGTGTCGAGTCGATCGGAAATCGACCTTGGGTACTTGCTAGTTTCTGGGGTCTTCACTTGTTTCTTGGTCTTCTCACAAACAATCTAGTGTAGCCCAGTCTACCACAGAAGGTGAGTATGTTGCAGCCACTAGTTGTTGCTCACAGCTGCTTTGGATCACATACCCGCTAAGTGACTTTGGTGAGGAGTGTTCCCAAGTTCCTCTCATGTGTGATAGCACGAGTGCCATTAGTGTTGCAAAAACCCCGTGCTACACTCTAGAACCAAGCACATAGAGCTGAGGTACCACTTCCTGGGAGACAATGTTGAGAAGGGAAACATATACCTCATCCTTGTGCCAAAAGAAAAGAAGTTTGCAGATATCCTAACCAAGCCCTTGGACCAAGCTACAATTGCGCATTTGCGAGGAGAGCTTGGAGTCGTTTTTCCTTTTAAGTTTTGGCTGGGAAGGGTGATGTACAGATTCATATGCATTTTCATTTATGTATCATATCTTTTTGCATTTGCATCTTTGTATCATAGACTGCATTTGTCTCATATGCCATAGAGATGTGCTTCTCTCATATGCTTTGCTCACCATGATATGCTAGATATGAGGTTATGTCTTTGCATGTGATTCTCATTGTTGACGCAAAATCCGCACCCCGCGCCAAGCACACAGCAAGCCGAACAAGCTGGCTTAACACACGAGCAGATTCCAAAGCGTGCCAGTCAATTTTCCTGAAATTAACAAAGGGTAACGTAGTTAGATGCCAAAGCTTGGAACTTGCCGGGTGGTACCAGACAGTTCCATATTTGCGGCTAAAAGCCATGTAAAGTGACATATAGCTACGAGAAGCTATCTGTCAACAGATTGAAAACCATTCGGGAGCTTTAAAGCATGTAACAGAGCAGAGCCGAATAGATGACGTGAGCATTGACGAAAGATCGGTCTTTAAATAACGTTGCTCGTGCACAAGATCATGACCGATCCTCGAGGATAAATAACAGTAAAAGTAAATGAAGTAAAGCATGATTACAAATATGTAATGAACAAGCATGCATAGGACTAAACCACTAGTCTACCACATGTCTGGATACTTTGAAACCCGTCAAGCATGATTTCAAACAAGTTAATCCACCGCATGATACAACTTGTTTAAAATCACACCACCAACCACAAAAAGATCTATCCACCGCATGATACAATCTAAATATGGAAAGCTAAAAGCATGCGTTATTTAAAACATAACTCGTAAACACGTTTTACTCGTGAAAGCATAACCGAATATGGCTGAACAGCCGAATCGGGATCCGTGGGGAAGGAACAAACATTGCTAAAGATGATAAACCTATCAGATTGAATCGAAATCTAATCCACCGGATGATTAGCTCTAAAACAACCCAAAAACCTGCATCTACCGCATGATACCAGGTTCTGTCAAGGTTTACACAAGATTAACAAGCCTGAACCCACAACACGTGACAACTTAGATTGATTCGATTTCGGCTATTGGAGAACACATGATCCACGTGCCTTATTGAGGCAAAGATGTGAGCATGCAATGTAAAGATCACCAAACAAGATAAAGCCGATTCAAACCAATCTAAATTGGGCAAAAGGGTGTTACATGAATTTAAACATGAAGTAAAAACTCAAAGCAACACATGGTAACTTAATGAATCTATTAGATCTTGCCAAATCTAATAGAGTCGATAACTAGCTCCAACCTAGATCTTAGCCTACCGCATGGCTCATGATCTAACAAGCAACCCTCTTGAACCAAGCTTAAATCCACCGCATGATACTAAGCATGGTAACAAGACTACTTGCATCACGATCTAAATCCACCGCATGATACTAGACATGATACAAGGTTGCCGGTACTTAAGGAGGTTGACGGTACTTGCGGAGGTTGACGGATCGATGAACCCTCTCAAAGAACTCGACGACACGACTAGAGGACTCGAAGGTTTGGCGTAAAGCCAGTTTGTTATGAGAATGTTCGATTACCATTACATACATCCAGGGTTCATATTTATACCCTGTCCTAGCACGACTCCTGGTGCACTACGAGCGCAATATTTGATACCTAATTTAACTCCCAAGTGCGAATGCCTATCCATTCGTCCCTTCCTTCCGTTCGGGCCACATCACCATGCGATCCCATGAAATCAGCGCAAACAGTCCTTTTGCCGAACGGAAACAAACTGCCGACCGCAAGCATCTCTGCCGAATCTTCTTGAAGAAATCTTCCCCCGCTGAACGGGATTTGTTACCAAGTTTGGCCCACAAATCAGCCTCTTTCTTGTACCAATTTTTGGTGTTAACATATGCCACTTCTATTACGGGATAAAAGTGATTTTATTCCGAAATTGATTGCAAACGCCAACGTCTTCATGTCAAATCTGTTCAACACCTATTCTTCCTCCTTGCAATCCATCGGGGTCATCGTCCAGATCCAAACCCTAGGTCATCTTTTCCCCAAGCTCAAATCTTCAATGGCGGATCAGAATCAAGCTGCTCAGGTAAATTTCGTCCCCTTAAGGTTCATTTGGCATTATTCTTTTCGACTCCTACCTCAGATTTCTGTTCCCATCTTCTCTTGATAGGAGCTTTCCACCGAGCTTTTGATTCACACTGAAGCCAACTCAACATCATATTTCCTCGGAACTGTGGGAACTTCTGATCCCCGCGAGTTCATTGAAGCCGAATCCAGGAGAATCCATTTCAAAGCAGCTTTATCAAGGCCCCCTCTGTGGCAAGATGCTTTCAAGAACTGGCCTTTGCCCCCAATTGCAGGTTGGAGAAATTGGTATAAGAGGATACTTGCAGATAACAGCGCCAAAACCAGCAAATGGGACAACCTCTGCATCGCCCAATGCTTGGAGTTATCTTTGGCCGAAACCCCAAAGAATGAAAATCTTTTGATAGCAGCCTGCCACTTTTGGTCAAATGGCATCAATGCTTTCCTCTTTGGTCACGACCCAATGTCTCCTACTTTGGTTGATGTATATATGATGATCTGCATTGATATTTCAGGACCCATGTATACCTACCAATACAAAGGCTCCACTAGGCAGAAAGGAGTGAAGATGGGAAGTGGATACAAATCATATATCCAGAATCATATGAATGATGGCCCTCTGGGTGAAGTTGAATACAGAGCATTCCTGAACATGTGGCTGTGCAGATTCATCTTCTGTGGTAAAGCCAATGAGCCAACTTTGAATCACATTGCCATGGCTACAGATTTGGCTACTGGTCATCGCATCCCTCTTGGAAAATATCTCCTAGGGAGTGTGTATCATATGCTCCATCAGACTATTTCCCAAATGCACACCGGCCAGAAGATATCATGTGTCAACGGCCCTTGGTGGTTTGTGCAAATGTGGCTGCAACTGTATATGCACCGGATTGTTAACATTAATCTCAACAATCGTCATTTCCCTTCATCCAGCCACAATGAAGGAGAAGCTTAGATTACCAGAGGATGCCAAACACATGGAGAAGCTGCTTCAACCATATCTATTGACCAGAATGTCAGTCAACTTTTTGAGCTCTTCTTCAAAGGTTTTACTGATCCCCTTTGGCTCCCCTATCTGAACAATGCTAACATGCCTCACCCCTTTGAATTCTCTTTTGAAACTGGATGCCACGATGCAAGATCTGTAGAGATCTTTAATATCTTTATCCATCCATGCACCTTGCCAACAAAATTTTGTGGGGGAAGGTTAAATCACAGCACCTATGAATATTACCAGCCAAATATGATGGCCCGACAGCTAGGATGTGGCCAAATGCCCCCAAGGCTATTTCTTCATGAGTTCCTCAAACCCAGAGAGGAAATCACAGAGAACATTCAAGCCAGAAGGGTCTTTGAATACAACTGCAGCCCAACTCTTTATGCCTGGCTTTTCACACCAACAACAATAGCTCACCCTCTCTTTATCTCCTGGTGGCAAGAGTTCCATGACCATATCTTCAATGAGCCAGTGCACTCATTCTGTCTTGAGCTGATGCCTGACTTTCAGCCAACTTCAGAGGTAACATGATGTACTTATCTTTTCTTTGACCATGCATACTCTTCACTACTAATCATGATTTTGTCCACCCCTTTGCAGAACAAAGTACCTGCCCCTCGAGCCAAGGCAATTGCTTACAATGTGGTAGGACCAATCTCTGCCTTGGGATTCAAGTCCACAACTCTGGCTCAGCTGATGGCCAGATATGCTACAATGGACCCTACTCTCACCAGCTCAATCTCTGATAAGAGAAAAGCTCTGCCCTTGGTTGTTCCTCCAGCTGCCAAGAAGAAAAGAACTACTAAAAAGGTCCCCATTGAGGTAACATCTTTTCTTTCTTGAACACAAGACCATTCTTAATCTGACATATTTCATCCTGTGCAATTTCAGACTAGAACCCAGCAATCATCAACAGCTTCAGAATCTTCCAATGCTCCATCTGTTGGTATGACCTTCATTGCTTCTTTCTTTTCAAAAATCATAATTCACACTGGCATTTAATCTTTATTTAGTATCTGCAGAAGAAACATTGGTGAATCAACCCATGGAGCCTTCTTCTCCAAGTTCACCAAGGGCTCAACCTTCCCCTGTTCAAGCAGAAACCTCAACTTCACCAGGGATCCAATCACCCCCTCCTCAAGCAAAAGCTCCAGCTTCACCAGTCCAACCAGAAGCTTCAAACTCCCCAAGGGTTCAATCTTCCTCTGGCCAAGTAGCAATTCCAGTCTCACCAGAAATGAATCCACCTTCATCTCAGCCAGAAGCCTCAAATTCACCAGGGACTACACCAGCTTCCCCTCAAGTAGAAGCTTCAGCTTTGCCAAGAACTCCTCAGACTCCTCTTCCACTGGTCGCCCGAGAAATCCCCCTTGAACCTGAACAAATCCCTGCTCCAGTGCAGGAAATCAGGCATGAGGTGAGCACATGCACCCAACTCTGTTATCTCCTTTTAATAAACCATTCCTAATTCGGCAATCTTTCTCTCTCATCGGAGGAAACTCAGGCAAGGCTCAGTGAAATCTTTTCCTGACTGCAAAAAGATGCTCGAGATCAAATTAGAGATGTTGATCACTTCGAGGAAATGCTTGAACCCATCAGTCAAGAGCTCCCTGAAGACATCAAAGCTTCCTTGGAGCCTATCTCAGGTCTGGATATCCATTATGTGGCAATAAGGCGAGCCTTGAAAAGCCAATCCTCCTGACCAGCTCTTGAGCAAAAGAAAGCCAAAGCCGAACAAACTGTGAAAGGTTCACAAGCCCAAACTGAGAGCAACAAGGGAATGCTGGCCAAACTGCAGTCTGCTCTTGAATCAAAAATTGCCAGAAAAGTTGCACTAGAAACTGAGCTCAGGAGTTTGTCAGCCGAAATTGAGGCTGACGAGAAAAAGATAGCCGATCTTCCTGGATTAATAGAGAAAACCCAAGAGGAAGCATCAGCGGCCATGACTGAAGCAAATCAGCTCGAGGCACAACTCTCCGCCCTGTCCAACACTCATAGAGATTATCAGGAACGGATGGAGAATATCAATCAGATAATATCAAATGCCTCTAGCGTCGTTGCGAAGTACTTGAACATTTGATTGTACTGAGCTGTGTGTAAACGAATCAATCGTCCTTGTAACCTTGCATTTTATAAACTTCGTTTTCCCTTTCTCTGCATGACTTCGTTTGCTACTCTGGACGATTTGTTCAGTAACTATGGCCAAACAGTGCTATACCTGAACAGCACTCCGACCGCAACTCAGCCGAGCCAGTCAACCAAATATGACTCAGCTTGAATTCCAAACGGCCCGACGGCGAATCGGTTAAGGAAACCTCTCCACTTTCCAAGTTTCTCGGGATATGCACCACAATCCAAGGCCACGATCTCTCCATCATCCCTATAAATAAAATCATAGGTACCCCTAGCCTTTCCACAAGCCTGTAGCCTTCAAACGTTTGCCAACCCAAGCCTGCTTTTTTACCACCAGCGCAGCTCCAAGAACCAATGGCGGGTAGCAGCAACAGGCGTCGCGCCGCCGACGAGGCGGAAGGAAGCCGCGCCGGCGCGCGTCGGAGGCAGTGATCGTCAACTTCCCTCATGGCTTTCTAGATTTTCCTCTGTTCCTGACGATCTTCTCTGTTTCAGGCTCATCCAATGGAACCCGGCCCCCGCGCCGGCCATGAATCAGGCTCTGCCAGACGACTCCTCGGAGTCGAACAACTACTCCCCCGTGCTCTACGGGGAGCTCGACGCCCTCCTCTTCAAGGCGGAGCTCGAGGTGGCCCAGCGTGAGCTGGAGGATGTCTCCAAGAAGGCTGGCATCGCCGAACTCGAGTGGGAGGACCAGCGCAAATAGTTGTTGGCAACCATCGACGGTACATCCGTTAGATTACCCTCCCATCCAATTCGGCTTTTGATATTAATCATCACTACCTTGCACTACGCAGCCCGCGACGCCGAGCTTGACCAGCTGAAAATGCTGGTGAAGCAACTGGCTGACAAGGTGAACGCCCCTGGAGACACACCGGCGGAGCACCTCGCCGTGGTAGAAGACCGTGTGGACGAGGTGGCTGTCCACGGCATCCGCCTCGGCACCACCCTGGGCTTGGCCGCCATGGTGATGCATACCGACGTAGACTACTCCATCCAGCCGCGCGGCTTCTAGGGCGGCGCACCAGAAGACATCGACGAGATCGAAGTCATCTTGGAGCGCCTCGATGGTCACGGCAACGCTATTGCCGAACTCACTCATCCCCAGTCTATGCTAAATAGGCTTTGCGATTAGATTGTACTAGGAATGTATGATCTTCGGCAATAAATAAAGAATTTTAATTTCCATGCTTGTATTGTGATGATCCCCTCCTGCTTGCAACTGCGAACCTTACTTTCCTCAAACGCATTCGGGAACTTTACTTAAGCCGAATGCGCGAAAACAACTGCCCCTTGACGCAAAATCCGCAGAAAATCCTCAGTTCGGGAACCATAAACACTGTTCAATAAAAACCCTTCTCTTTCGGGAGGAAAACCCTACCGCTTGGTATTCCAAGAACGTACGCCAACCAGTTATCACTCCCAATGCGCTCCCTCAATCAATAAAATAGTCCTCTGGGATGCCCTGCAAACCCACTCGCATACTCCTCCATCACTTCACATGTTCTCCCCCACTCCAGAAGAGAAAACCCCAAAGCCATAGTGGACAAAGGCAAGCAACCCATCAAGGAGGACAGCACTCCATCAAAGAAGCGCACCATTCGAGAGTGAGTTTTCTTTTAATCTGCTTCTTGCCCTCATTTTGCAATCTTATGTTTACCCCTTCTTGTTTCCACCAGCCTTGATCTGCTACCTGAAGAGATCCTTGGGACTGAAGAAACACCCGAGTACATCTCCTCTGACTCCTCCCTTGAAGAAGAGGACGCCACGCCGGAACAGAGGATCAATCACCAGTTGCGCCGCCGCATTCGGCATCTGGAGCACGATCTGCGAGACATCACCGCCCGCTGCCATGCCGAACGCGAACGCCGCATGAGCCTAGAGGCGCTAGTAGGGGGTAAAAATTTCCATCTTTACTTGATTCCATGTTCAGGCTTAGACTTTCATTTTCTAACAACCGCTCTTCTTCCTTAGATGTCTCTGATAGGTACAGTAACCTGAAGGCCGCCTGGGACAGCCTAATGGAAGCTGCAAGTAATGGCCACCCCCGAAGCTTCCAGGTTGCCGTCACGGTGGTCCTGGAACAGTTTAAGAGGGAGGAGCTGAAGAAGCAAAACAAGAAAAATGAATGAAGCATGCTTTCGCTTTTTTCGCCAGGCCTTCTGCTTCCCACCCCCTTGTAATTTTGAGCAGCTGGATTGTCAAATAAAAGCCTGTGTTGACGGTGAAAATCTGTCAACCTATCCATGAGTTTACCTTCGGTGTTGGCATAAGTTTTATACCTTATCCATTGGTACTAACCCCCATGGTATAACAAGTTCACGTGTGCATGTCGGTTTTGGAGTTTAGTGTTTATGCAGGGTTTTAGCGTTGAAAGCAAGACTTTCGGGATAAGTTCATCAAGCACCTTATGACAAGACCTTGAAGCCCCGTATAAGTCATGCAATGAAGCAAACTTCACTCCAAGAAGCTAGGTACTTGATCCGAGAAGACGACAAACTCCGAGGACCTGACCAGAAAAGTGCTGAATCTTACAAGACAAGGAGTTATGCCCAATTCGGAGAGAAACTGATGACATGGACCTACATGCAGAAGGAGGAAACATCCAGGAAGCAAGGGAACCGACGTAGAGCAAAGGAGGCCTCGGGCTGGGCCTGGATGGGCCCAGGCCGGCCGGCCCAGGCCGGTCGGCCCAGCCCATTCCAGGGCCCGTTTGCCCCCTCCTTTGCCCTAGCCGCCAATCGGGCTATTTATAGCCCCCTGACCGAGAGCCACGCATCATCTAATTTGACATCGGCCGCCGAGGAGCAGACAAGAGAGGGACACCATCTCGGAGAGGAGAGGGTTGAGCTAGTTGACTAGGGTTTCCCTAGCCGACGTGGGAACCTTGCATGGAAGACCACGTCGGAGTTCCCGGAGCTAGAAGCAAGATCTAGGAAGGATCCCGGTGGTGATCTTGTGTATGTATCATTGTCATAGTTGAATTATCAAGTTGAATCTATTCTTAGCGACCAAGTGTTTCCTCGAAGATTTCGTTTTTCGATCGGTTTGCTTATTTTAGATCTATTCGCGCAATAGATCACATAGGGTGTTCTTGTAGCCACGGGGGCTAGAGGTACACACCGTATCTTCCGAAAGAATCTCGACTTGTCTTTTGACTCGCCCTAAGCTCCCCGCATGAGTAGGGATACGTTGTGACAGAACGGGGGTTCCGAAAGGCGGATGTTTTCGGATTTGGACGGGAAACCACGATTTAAAGAGGCTTCTTATAAGATTCGATTTGCTACTTCTTCCCTTGCTTGGAACTTCAACAAAAGGCTTACCCCGATCCCTGTAGATCGGTTTATCTACCCAATCTTACTTTGTTTTCTCCGGTCTTTAGTAGATTATATTAGTTGTGTGTCTTTTACCTAGATGCATTAGGGTTTCTTTTACCGAAGATTGGAGTTACTTGGCTTTACTAGATCAACTTTTGCGTCACACATTTGTTCCATGGATTCGATACCTTAGGTTCACCACTCGAGAGAATAAGGGTCCCTTGACTACGACGGGAGACTTGTCCGCTTGCAAGTCATAAACAAACTTTGATATAACTATTAACCGTCAACAAGCCCCTTTTTCTGGCGCCGTTGCCGGGGAACAAGTGATCAAGATTTGATTTTTTATTGCCTGTTTGTAATTTTCAGTTTTCTTTTTGTTTTTCTTTTTGCATCTACTAAACTTTGATCATCCTCAAAATACATCTAATCTAGTTTGTCTAACCCTAGTTTTTATAGATTTATTTTTACTTTCTAGTTTTTGCATACTTTGTTTATTGCAAACCCTAACCGGAGATGGTTGGCTACCTCTCCAAGAAACCCAAACTTTTTTGAGGATGATCCAGGAAAACTTTACAGACAAAGGAGACGTGCAACACAAGCTAAAGGGTTGGAAACCCTAGATTCAAAAGCCGAAGTTGAAGGACCGCCGGAATCTCCAAGGGAATCACCACCTCCAAGTCCAAAGGAAGATCAACCTAAACCGACATGGTTGATCTACCTATCATAAACTTCCAAGACGACGGAAGGCTGTTCAAGATCAAGGTCTCAAATATCCGCATGACGATTGCGAGAGCTTTGGAGTGTTTCAATGAATACATACGAGCCGGATTCCTTGAGTGGCAAATTGGTTTACTTAAGAGGAGGATGGAGATGATGGAGATAGAGAAAGAAGCTCAACACCTAAAGGCTGCCAAGGCAAGATCCACATGAAGATGCTAGAGACGCAAGTGGGACAACTTGCCAGGCGCCCGATGGGTAACAAAGAAGAATATCTGAGACAACTCCAAGGTCCCAAGACGGCGAAGGCTACTCAAACTCATTCAGGAGAGAAGGAGGATCACACTAAGGAGACCATGAAGATCACAACCAAAGGACCAAAGTTCGAGATGCCGAGCCACTACACGAAGGAAGTTGTTGCATCCGTCAAGACCAAAAGACAAAGCCAGCCTGTGAGGACCAAAAAAATTGACTAAGCCGAAGAAGAAGCCCGTGCCCAAGATGGTGCGGAAGTGGGTACCCAAGATTGCAACGCCCGCAAAGAGTGTTGATCTGAAGTAATCAAGTGAAGAAGTCTAGCCATGGACTATGAACGAAGCGCTAGGCGGGAGGCAACCCGTTTCGTCGAGTCAAGAATAAGCTACCGGGAGGACAACCCGATTCCAGGTTTTTCGAGTCTTTTTTATAATTTAGTTTTGAATTTTATTACGCAAAGACACTAGACTTAGAAGTGGTTGAACAATATTAGAGACATAATTCTTGATTGAATATTTTGCTTTATCATAAACCCTTTGCTTGAACCCTCCGATGTGCTTGTTTGTTCTTTTCTTTTCGAGAAACCACAACCAAATAATTTCAGAACCTAACTCAACCTTTCACCCCTATTATGGTGCTGAGGTTGACTTATTTTTCATGCAAAAACCACACGAGTAGAGCCACAACTTATATCTATGTGTTAATAAAATTTCAGCACGTGGTAGGACTCGCGTGGACCTAGAAACTAAACTTTTGGTTGGTTTTAAAAATCTATATCCTTGGTATCTCTAAGATTAGAATTTTTCTAAGCCTTATCTAATTTTGTTTTATTCAAAATCTTTCTCGTTTAGCCAAAATTAGAACCTAAACCTATGCCCCCATGATCAAGCCGGGAAAAGCTTGCTCTCAACCAATGAAGGCAAACTATACCGGTGAGACCGATATCAACGTAGTCGGAAAATATTTTCGACTCACATTTGTTTTTAATGGTTTAAAAACTTCTCTAAGTTTATGCTTGAGCTCTTGCATGGCTCTGAAAAATATTTTTAAATTTCGAAATTAGAGGAGTGCTTAACCTTAAACATACCTAAATGGAGGCAATCGAGTTTGAATTAATCATGCATGCACCATTGGATTCCCTTTCATCAACTTTCACCAAATCCACATGCAAAGGACAAGCATGGTGGGCAGCAAGCATCAACTTTGCAGGAATTTCATGGTGGCATGTGAAGCAAGTGGGCAGGAAAGTTGCAGAGGCGAAATGATCATGCTGGAAGAAAGCCGAGGCGGGGAGGAGGACCGAGCCACCCAGGCCGGTCGGCCCAGGCCGGCCGGCCTCCCCTACTTAAGGAGCCCCCCGGCTCCCGTTTTCTGCAGGCAAGCTTCCCTCTCCTTCCTTTGTTTGTGTGTTCAAGTTTGTGTGCCCAAAACCTCCGTAGACATAGCCAACCTTCCCATGCTTGATAGCTCAAAAAAATCCACCACCTTAATCCACTCAAAGTCCACATCCGAAGTAAAGAGTTTAAGTGCCTAGTTATAGGTTGCAACCTGGAGTTTTAGTAGAAGAGAAGAGTGCAACAACCATGTGGAAGAAAACCACAAGTCTTTTCTCCAAGAAGAAGGGTTCATCATAATCCAAGCCGTCGTCGACGATGTCTTCAAGGAGGCACTCGGTTTCCGAGTCTCCCCAAAGCATGGAGACGGATACAGCACCACCGAGGACGAACGGTGCTCTCCTCATTTGGGTTATGCCTCTTGCTAGATGGTGGGTTTATCTGGCCAATCAAATCTGTACCCCAGCCTCTGAATGGCCATGGCTTGATAATTGGATTCAGTGCTGATGCTGGAACCCTTCGAATATTTCCAAACTTCTGACAATCTTGACATCCCTTGTAATACTCAAAGCAATCTTCCAACATCGTCGGCCAAAAACATCCAGCTTGCCTAATAACCCATTTCATACGATAGGCTGATTGATGTGCTCCACATAGCCCATTATGCACCTCACTCATCATTTTCTTTGCTTCTTCTGGACCCAGGCATTGCAGCAACACCCAATCCAATGATTTGTAAAATAGACTTCCATCTAGAAGAACAAATTTTATAGCTTTATACCTAAGCTTCCTAGAAACTTTCTGGGATGGATCCTCTAGATAATCAACAATTTCCTTTCTCCAATCATCTTCAGCCAGATCGCTCCCGAAGGCACATACCTCCATGGCAAACGCTTCTTGATTCTCTCTATAACCTGAAGCACTCTGAGCCAACCTCTTTGCCTCTTCATTGTATTCTCTAGGAATATGCTGTAGAATTACTAACTGAAAACTCTTTAAGATTTCCCTGCATTTCTCGTAGTAATTCCACAGGGCATCACTTTTACACTCATATTGGCCATTCAATTGCTTTATAACCAGCTCTGAATCTCCATAAATTTCAACTGAAATGGCCCCGGCTTCTCTTAGATACTGAAGCCTCTAAGCAACACCTCGTACTGAGCTTGATTGTTCGTGATAGTAGGCTGAATAGGGATAGCAAACTCAAACATCTCACCCTTGGGTGAAATTAATAAAATCCCTACTCCTCCACCTTTACCACATGAGGATCCATCAAAGCATAAAGCCCACGGAGTAATTTCAAGAAAATCAATTGATGGATCACGATGCTCAGTAATGAAATCAGCAATAATCTGACCTTTTATAGCTTTTGCCGATTCAAACTTCAACTCATACTCGGATATGGCCAAAATCCACTTCCCAATCCTTCCATTCAAAATTGGCATAGATAACATATGTTTTATTACATCAAACTTCGAATATACAACACATTCGGCATTCAACAGGTACTGCCGAAACTTTGTACACGAGTAGTACACACATAAGCACAGCTTCTCTGTAGTCGAATACCTGGTCTCAGGATCAAGTAATTTTTGGCTAAGGTACGCTTCTACCCGCTCCTTTCCTTCAAACTCTTGTATAAGGGCCGATCAAATGGTTTGGGTATCGGCCGCCACGTACAACTTAAAAGGCTTGTTCAACTGCGGAGGCACCAGCACTGGTGGTTCCTTCATGTACCGCTTGATCTCATCAAAAGCCTTTTGTTGTTCGTCACCCCATACAAATTTTTGATCCTTCTTGAGCTTCAACAACGGAGAAAAGGGCAAAACCTTTTGTGACAAATTTGAAATGAACCTTCTCACAAAATTGATCTTGCCAAGCAGTGATTGCAACTCCTTGAGATTGGTTGGAGGAACAGCTTCGTCGATAGCTTTCATGCTTTTCATGCCAACTTCAATCCCTTCTTCATGTACCAAAAATCCAAAGAATTCTTGAGCTGATATTCCAAAGGCACACTTGTTTCGATTCATCTTCAATCCATGCTTTCGGATGCACTCCAGAGTTCTCTTTACATCCTCCAAGTGTGAGTCATGATTCAAAGACTTGATCACGACATCATCAATATAAATTTCGACAATTTTGCCAATCAACTCATGAAAGATATAATTCATGGCTCGTTGATAAGTTGCACCGGCATTTTTCAACCCAAATGGCATGACTACCCACTCAAACAAGCCTATATGACCAGGACATCTGCAGGCTGTTTTCGATATGTCTTCTATTGCCATAAATATTTGGTTGTACCCTGCATTACCATCCATAAAACTGATAACCTTGTGTCCAGTAGCAGCATCAACCAATAAATCAGCAACAGGCATTGGGTATCCGTCCATAGGAGTAGCTCTGTTCAAATCTCTAAAATCTATGCAAACCCTCATCTTCCCATTTTTCTTGTAGACAGGGACGATGTTAGAGATCCACTCCGCATACCTACATGGCCGAACGAAGTTTGCATCAAGTAATCTCTCAACTTTCTTTTTCACATCGGCCAATACTTCATCTTTGTAGATTTTTCGGGGAGGTTGCTTATAAGGTCTAAAACCAGGCTTGATTGGCAACCGATGCTCAACAATAGAACGATCTAAACCAGGCGTCTCCGAATAATCCCAAGCGAAGGAATCTTTATATTCTTTTAACAGCTCGATCAGCTCCTCTCCGATACCTGACTCCAAGTTAGCACTGATAAATGTCGGCCCTGGCTTGTGACCATTTCCAATATCAATTTCCTCTAATTTGTTAGCCAACATGAATCCTCGCCCTAAATTTCCATCAGTTCCATCAACTGGATTATCCATTTAAAAATGACTATAAGAGCCGACTGCTTGAATCGGCTGTTGATCACTGCTGACAGGTTCAACAGTACCTTCACCCCAGTCTTTTCCTGAGAAACAATCGATGCCTTGATATTCCCAGAAAGCTGGTTCGACGTTTGCCACGCTCACTGAATCATCTGATCGGACCACTTCATATCGTCATCTACCCACTGAACGTGTTGTTGATGCATGGTAGATGGGATGCAGCAATTGGCATGGATCCAGTCCTGCCAAGCAGCAAGCTATAGGCTCCTTTGCCTTCAATGACAAAGAAGGTTGTGAGCAAAGTTTTGGACCCGATCATCAATTCCATGTGTACACAGCCCTTGGTATCTGAAGGATTCCCAGCAAAATCATTCAGAATTATGCTTGTTGGCGTCAAGTCTCCAGGGCCCATGCCAAGCTTCCTGAAGGTAGTGTATGGCATCACGTTGACCGCAGCCCCACCATCAACAAACATCTTGGTCAATGGCTTGCCATTGACATATCCCTTCAAATACAACGGCCTCATGTGTCGATTCTTGGCCGGTTTGTCAAAGGTGGCCAGCTTAGCCAATACCAGTTGTGCCATTAATCCCCAAGCTGTTCATCTTCATTGATATCTGGAGACGTTTCCTCCTGCACAACTTGGTTAGCGGGAGCCATGAACTCATTCGGCAAAAAGTATACCATGCACGCTGGAGCCGAACGACCCGATCCTTCAGGCTTGTCTTTTGGGCGCCACACTTGCTTTCTCTGGATTCCCGCCTGCTTCAATTCCCGGTTCCTCAAGCGTTGAACCCTTCTCTTTTGGCTTTTCCTCAAGCCAGGCGGGAGCCACTGTCCTTCTTGCCAGATGTACTCGCGTTCCTCTTCTTCTTGATCAGCCCATCTTTGGTCAGCTTGCCTTTTCCTTGGGTGATCGATGGCCTCATTTATGTTTAGACGCCGACCGTCATTAGGATGCATCCTTCAAATTCTCTCATGGACGGATCGGCGATTGACAGTTTTCTGCCTGTAGTCAGAGTACTTATCACTGCACTCTGGGCAATTCTTCAACGTGGGGAGGTTCAAGCCTTCGTTCCAGCAGTGCCTAAAGAACGCGCATCCCCAGTGTGCACGCTCTTGCTCCCGCGCGTACTCTTCCAGTTCTTTCCTGCGCGCCTCTTCTTCAAACCTGCGCCTTTCCTCTTCATATCTTAGCTTTTGGTAGCGTTCCTTTTCCTGCTGACGCTGCCACTTGTTGAGGAGAATGCATGTGGTAACCCTGGGCTTGGTCCTGGATGATTCCCCAACTTCAACCTGGCTCTTGAGGACGCGTGGGGTTTCCTTGTGGACTTGCTCCACCGTCACTTGTCGCGTGGGATCCACTGATCCCTCCTGTTTTGCTCTGGCTGAAGTCAGGACCTTCACTTTCCCCTTCTCCCCAACAGTCACCATATTGACAGTGAAGCCAACCATGTTTTGAGGGAAAGGGTGGCCATCCAGCTTCATCTTATTATCAAATTTCAAATGCCCCTCCTAGATAGCCTTTTGGATCCTCATCCTGAAGACCCTGCAATCGTTGATGGAGTGAGAGTTTCTATCATGAAAGCCACAGTAACGTTTCTCTTTAACTCCATCGGGCCGAAGCATGGAATGCCCTTCAGGCAACTTGATTCGGCCTTCTTTTACCAAGAACTCAAAGAGCTTGTCAGCCTTGGTGACATCAAAGTCATACGTTCCCTTGGTTTGTTTTATCCACCGCTGGCCCACAGTCAAAGGCTCCTTGCCCCACATAATCTCAGCGGCGGCCACTTCCTCGTCATCATCAAAATCTTCCAACTGGTCAGCCTTCTCAAGGAACTGGTTGTAGATATCAGCTATGTCATGGTGCTTGGCAAATCTGGTATCCTTCTTGAACCCGTAGGCCTGATTACTCATCAGTGATAGCTTCTGAGACAACTGACCAAGGTTGTCAAATTCCATGCCAAACAACTTCTACCGAATATCTGGCAACATCCCTGCAGCAGCCATATCAGCCGGCAGGGTCAAAGAGAAGCACATGCCCTGGACTTCCCTAAATCTTCTGAGGAATTCCAGAGGCGTCTCATTGTGCCTCGGTTTCAAGGTAGCCAGAACAACCAACTTCTTCTCTGTGCTACCACTAAAGTAATGGGCATGGAACTTTTGTTCTAGGTCCCTCCATGTGCCAACTGACTGAGGAGGAAAAGAAGTAAACCATTGGAATGCTGAGCCCGTTAATGATAGAGGGAAATATCTATCCCTGAATGCCTCATCAGCTGAAGCTTCTCCAAGCTGCATTAGTTATCGAGCGATATGCTCTACAGTGCTTGTATCGTCCTGCCCAGAGAACTTTGTAAACTCCGTAGGAGGCTTCACCCTTGGTGGCAAGATCACCCTGTAGTACCACTCTGGGAAGGAGGGCGTATAAGCTGGTCCTTGCATTTTAGGTTTAAGGACGAATTGATTTTGCATCAGATCGGCCATTTTCTGTACCAGAATATCATCGTCTTGTATTCCTGCAGCTGTACCGTACCCAGGATGTGGGAGAGCATCTATAGCACCATAATCCATGTCCTCATGATATCCCCCACCATACATATTTTTCTACAACCTGTTATTGGCCGGGGCTATCTTGTAAGTAGAGTTAGGCGGCATTCCAGTCGATCCGAACGCCATGTCCCCATATGTAGGCTGATACGGGTTCGGTAGTTGAATTGGTTGACCTTTGTTGTTTTGCAGAGATGGCTGGACTGGCTGACTCCCCATGCCTCTTAGAGGAGGTTGCATTGGCTGACTCCCAACGCCTTGTGGAGGAGGCTGGATCAGCTGGCTCCCAACGCTTTGTGGAGGAGGCTAAATCGGCTGGCTCTGCAGTGGCGGTTGAGCTCCAGTTGGTTGAGCAGAACTGTTTTCTCCGACTTCTGTAGAATATGCGTGAGGTGATAATCGACTAAACACCTTTTCCATGCCTGGGCCGAACACGCCGATCATCATCTGCTTGAACATGCTCAAGAAAGCCGTATGATGCCTACCCAACACAGCTTCTGCAGTCTCCCGAAAAGCATCAGAGCCTCTTCTTTCTCTTGAAAAGATGTGGTATCAGGCTCCCCCGGCAACAGAACTCTAGCCATTTCAGATTTAAGGTATGTGACGCCACTCCTGTTCTTGCCGAACGACATCAAGCACTTCATCTGGAATTGGTCAGTAGCGTCTTTCAGCTGCGCTTGTTGTTCTGGAGATAGGTCATCAATGGTGACATCCATGACGTCGCCGATTTCAGGCATCTTGATTCAACTAGAGTGTCCCACCGAGCGTGCCAAAAAGTGTGTTGACGCAAAATCCGCACCCCGCGCCAAGCACACAGCAAGCCGAACAAGCTGGCTTAACACACGAGCAGATTCCAAAGCGTGCCAGTCAATTTTCCTGAAATTAACAAAGGGTAATGTAATTAGATGCCAAAGCTTGGAACTTGTCGGGTGGTACCAGACAGTTCCATATTTGCGGCTAAAAGCCATGTAAAGTGACATATAGCTACAAGAAGCTATCTGTCAACAGATTGAAAACCATTCGGGAGCTTTAAAGCATGTAACAGCGCGGAGCTGAATAGATGACGTGAGCATTGACGAAAGATCGGTCTTTAAATAACGTTGCTCGTGCACAAGATCATGACCGATCCCCGAGGATAAATAACAGTAAAAGTAAATGAAGTAAAGCATGATTACAAATATGTAATCAACAAGCATGCATAGGCCCAAAGCACTAGTCTACCGCATGTCTAGATACTTTGAAACCCGTCAAGCATGATTTCAAACAAGTTAATCCACCGCATGATACAACTTGTTTAAAATCACACCACCAACCACAAATAGATCTATCCACCGCATGATACAATCTAAATATGGAAAGCTAAAAGCATGCGTTATTTAAAACATAACTCGTAAACACGTTTTACTCGTGAAAGCATAACCGAATACGGCTGAACAGCCGAATCGGGATCCGTGGAGAAGGAACAAACATTGCTAAAGATGATAAACCTATCAGATTGAATCGAAATCTAATCCACTGGATGATTAGCTCTAAAACAACCCAAAAACCTGCATCTACCGCATGATACCCGGTTCTGTCAAGGTTTACACAAGATTAACAAGCCTAAACCCACAACACGTGACAACTTAGATTGATTCGATTTCGGCTATTGGAGAACACGTGATCCACGTGCCTTATTGAGGCAAAGATGTGAGCATGCAATGTAAAGATCACCAAACAAGATAAAGCCGATTCAAACCAATCTAAATTGGGCAAAAGGGTGTTACATGAATTTAAACATGAAGTAAAAACTCAAAGCAACACATGGTAACTTAATGAATCTATTAGATCTTTCCAAATCTAATAGAGTCGATAACTAGCTCCAACCTAGATCTTAGCCTACCGCATGGCTCATGATCTAACAAGCAACCCTCTTGAACCAAGCTTAAATCCACCGCATGATACTAAGCATGGTCACAAGACTACTTGCATCACGATCTAAATCCACCGCATGATACTAGACATGATACAAGGTTGCCGGTACTTAAAGAGGTTGACGGTACTTGCGGAGGTTGACGGATCGATGAACCCTCTCAAAGAACTCGATGACACGACTAGAGGACTCGAAGGTTTGGCGTAAAGCCAGTTTGTTATGAGAATGTTCGATTACCATTACATACATCCAGGGTTCATATTTATACCCTGTCCTAGCACGACTCCTGGTGCACTACGAGCACAATATTTGATACCTAATTTAACGCCCAAGTGCGAATGCCTATCCATTCATCCCTTCCTTCCGTTCGGGCCACATCACCATGCGTTTCAATGAAATCAGCGCAAACAGTCCTTTTGCCGAACGGAAACAAACTGCCGACCGCAAGCATCTCTGCCGAATCTTCTTGAAGAAATCTTCCCCCGCTGAACGGGATTTGTTACCAAGTTAGGCCCACAAATCAGCCTCTCTCCTGTACCAATTTTTGGTGTTAACACTCATGAGATGTATGGTTGTGCTTTTGCTAGTGTTGGGATGTATAAGCTTGTGGATGCCTCTCTTTTGTAAAAATGCTATATGACCCTCTCTTGTGAGCAGAATGCCTCTAATATTTAAATTGCGTACCTATGGATATATCTTGCTCAATTTGTGTTTGGAAACATGCTCTTTTCATTTGGCGTACATGCTACCTTGTGGAGAAGCATAAGCTTCTTTCTGCCGCAAAGGCACTTCATGTACCATGTTTAATTTGTAAATCATGAATTTGGTATGTGAAATACCTATGCTTGAAAATTTTGCTTCAATGTCATAAATGCTTTAAATTCCTTATCTTTTGTGCTAACCGCTACATGATGTTCACCAATTAGAATTCTCATATCTAGAAGTGGACACATGGCTCGGTGTCTTTGACATGACATGAGATAGCTTGTAGGTGTTTGTGATGATCTTGTGATGAAAATGTGTGACCTTGCATGAAGTTTGTGGGCTATATGTTCTTTGTTCTCATTTTGACCATGTGTAGGTCCTATGCTCATGGGAGGGAAACTTTTGTGAAAAATGCTACATTTTGATCATGGCTATGTCAATTGCTTATATGTTCCTCTCTATCTTGTTGGCGATGCTTATGCTCACAAGGTGGCTATCTTGCTTGTCTATGTCTCAATTTTAGCATGTTGTAGTGCTCTTTGTATATTTGAAAATCACATGCTTGCATTTGTAGCCTTGATTCATGCATTACCAACAAGGGGGACAAAAGTACCTAGGAGAAATGTATTTGTTCAGGGGGAGCTTACATTCATGCATTTGGGAGCCCTTTTACGCCTATATTTTGGTTGTGCTCTTTTGCCGATGGTGTCGAGCCATTTTGCCTCAACTTGAGGAGTCGGCAATTTTGGAGCATTTTATCTCAGTTGTGTCAAGCCATTGCCCTTGTCTTAGGGGACTGAGATTTTTCTCACTCAAGTGATCTTTTCTTGGCTTTTGTTTGGCTTTTGATCACTTGTTTGAGTTTTTCAGTTGTTTCATTTCTTTTTCTCTTTTTCTCTAGATTGGTTACTTGTGTGTGTTGTCAATGCACTCATCAAGGGGGGGGGGGGATTAAGGAACGGAGCGTCAAAGGACCGGTGGATGGTCTCTCCCGGCTGTGATGAGTGATTGACAGCATGGTGTGGACTGACTCTTGGCCGAGTATTGCAGGTGCAGGTTGCGGCTTGATTTGCATTAGTGCAGGTGAAGAGCGGTCGTGAAAGGTCTATGCCTTGCAGGACCTCCAAGGAGTGGAGAGACAAATAGGCCTGACTCGAGGGACCCGGTGGCCAGCGGGGTCAAGTGCAGGCCGCATGGTGGTAAGAAAAGAAAAATGAAGTCGTTGATCGGAGACGGTGCGGGGTAGCGGCTCAAACTGAAGTCTGTACGCGGGGTTTGCGGCGGTTCACCATAAAACCGGCCGGGTTACTTGGTTGACCCACAAAACAAAGACCGAAGGCTCGGCGGGCGGAGACGGGATCCTAGTGCGCCGAGAAGCTTCGATGCCGGCGACACGTGGCGGGATCGCAGGGCTTGCGTCGGGAGGTGAGCACCATGTGTGGTTCGAGGACCGGTGGATGGTCGCTTCCTTGTGTGATGAGTGATTGACAATGTTGTGTGGACTGAATATTGGCTAAGTATTGCAGGTGCAGGTTGCGGCTTGACTCGCGTTGGTGCAGGTGAAGAACAAGCACGAAAGGTCATTGCTGGTGAGGCCTCCAGGTGTGGAGAAGACAAGTAGGCTTCATCCGAGGGACCCGGTGGCCAGCGGGGTCAAGTGCGGGCCGCATGGTGGCATGAACAGCAAGATGAAGTCATGGACGGTTTCTTGGTAGAGCCTCAAAACCAAGGTCGAGCCGGGACTATGTGGGAGCCGAGTCATGAGTGGAGATTGGCGGAGGCTACACCTAGTTCGCAGGGTTTGCAGTGGTTCACTAGAAAACCACTGGGTTACTCGGTTGAGCCACAAAACCGAGGCCGAAGACTCGACAAGGAGGTGTGGCCACCCAGGCCGGTTCAACCGTCCAGGAGGGGCGGTCAGACCGCCAGGGCCGGTCAGATTGCCCGGGCCGGTCTAACCGCCAGGGCCGGTCAGATTGCCCGGGCCGGTCTAACCGCCTAGGAGGGGCGGTCTGACCGCCTTGGTCACTGGCGCTGAGATGCTTCGAAGCGGAGGACACGCGTCGGGATCGCAAGGCTTGCGTCGAGGCTAAGCAGGTTGCGGTCGCCGGGCATCCGTCCGATGATGAAAATCTGAAGACTTCCAAATTCTCCCTTGAGGGGCATGTATCCCTAGTTGTGAAGTAAGGGTAGTTTAGTCTTTTGGGTGCCTCCATATATACTCGTTGAGGGGATGGATGGCAGCCAACTCTTGGAACCCTAGCTCATTTTGTTTTTCCATTTTTCGTTCTCTTTTTTCCCTAGTTTTTCCTAGGACTAGCTTGAGAGCTTCATGTGAGATCTAGAGAGAGGGATGGATGTTTGGGTGGCAAGCTAGACCTTGTACGAACCTTCATGGTATGTATAGATGGTTCGGCGTTGTTCCTCAAGGTGGTGAAGTGTTTTCCCGTCCTTCTTTGTGGTGATTTTCAGAGTTCTTTGTTGGTGGTGTTTTGAGGACGATTTCTTGGGGCTTTTGGTAGGTATCACGTATGAGGATCTTGTGCCTCTTTGGCTGGTGACTTTGCCCCCAAATCTCTCTTGAATCAGATTCGATTTGGTGGTTTTTCGAGTTGGGCGAGTTCTTGACCTAGAGAGGCAATTTCTTCGATTCCTCTTGATTGTGAGTGATTCGGGTTGATTCCTTTGAGGTTGAGGTTGGCCAGGAGGTAACCCAGCTATTCTCGAAGTTTCACTGCAATCCGTGGAGTGATTCGGGAGATCGGGCGCAAGGAAGTTGAGGTTTGACCCACGGGTTGGTTTTCTGAAAGGGGCGGTCTAACAGCCTGGAGGGGGCGGTCTAACCGCCCTGGGCCTTCCAGGTCGAAGTTCTGTTTCGCCGGATTTTCCTCTGCGAGTTTGTTTGCCTTGATCAGAGGAGCGTCTAGGTGAAATTTCGAGTCGTTCTCGTGTCGTTTGTTAGGAGTTCTTGTTTGGAGTTCGTTGTTGGGTACAGGAGGTTAGACCGCCCCTGGTAGCCGGTTTAATCACCCCTAGGCCCCTGGGTGAAGTTTTGGTTTTCGCCAAGATTTTCTGGTAGCTATCATGGCCCTGACCAGAGATCTCTATTGGTGAAACCGTGGTGCGGTTTGGTGCTCGGAAGAGGTGTTTCGGTGGATTTCTATGTTGCCTGGTGTATGCGGTCTAACTGCCCCCTATACCCGGTCTAACCGCCCCCCTCTGGATAGCCGGCTTTCGAGTTGTTTCCGCTGTCGTGGGTGCATGTGTGTTGAGGTTGCTGGTAGTGTTTGTTCCTAGGACCAGTAGCACTCCAGTGGTTACGTGGTTTTGGCAAACTGAAGGTAGAAGTGCGGAGTGTGTGATTTTGGGGGTCCGACCGAGCGAGTTCATCTTGTTGGAGTTTCAATCTCCTTCGAGAAGAATTTTTATCGGCTCCCATTCACTCCCCCCTCTCTGGTCGCCTGATCGGTCCTTCAAGTGGTATCAGAGCCGGTTCGGGTCTTTGTTTACTCTATCCAGTCTAAGATCCAAGGATGGCGTACCAGGAACGGGGTTCGGGTCCTCCACACTTCAATGGCAAGAACTTACCAGATGTGGAGTAAGCGGATGGGAGCGTTTTTCCACGGAAAGGGTCAGATCCTTTGGGATGTCACGGTGGACACAGGCTATGTCCAGCCGATGGACAGATTTGACGCAAACAACAAGGCGGTAGACTACTTGTTTCGTACTCTGTGTCAGCCTAAGTTCGATCGGGTGCACACCGAGCACATGGCTTCTAGAATTTGGACGGTGCTGAAGGAGGCTCATGTTGGGAATGCCCAGGTTGAGGCACGGATGTATGCGACCTACCGGAGAGAGTACGAGAACTTCACTCATCTCCCCGGTGAGTCCATCGATGCCTTGTTTCAGAGGTTCACGGTGGTTGTGAACAACATGAGGGCCAATGTGGACGTGCTCCCGTACGATGATCATGATAGAGCCGTCAAGCTCTTACACTCTTTGGATCTGTAACATCCCGGATGTTTTGTTGCGCTAATGACATCAATTATATGAATTAATCAAGGTTAATAACCTCCTAAGCATGTTTGACTTGATTGGGCACACTTTTGCACAAAAGACCTCGGTCAAAATCCCTAATCACGGTCAAACCCTAGATCTACTCTAAAGGCTGAAATGGTTTTCTTGCGCGTTCTCCAAATTTCACTATAGAAGTTCAAAATCGGCCAACACGAAAGTTGTTCGTTATTTCCGGGAACACATTTTTCGTAATTGGCGGACATTCCAATTTTGAGCGCAAATTGGCCAAAAATCAAGTTTTGCGCTGTGAACGATGAACCGAGCCGTGGAAAATCTGCAACTTCGGTTGGCGTTCCTGGGCAAACCATTGATCAAAACATATGTGGCCCTTCGGGAAAGTTGTAGATCTACAGCTCCTCTACAACTTTTCTTTTGGGAGATTTTTCACTTAGTTGACGATTTTTGGAGTTTTGCAATTTCGAAAAGGGCTAAACGGAATAAAAATCGAGCTGGGCGGTGTCGTCCCCGCGCTCTGGAGCGCGCGCGGGCGTTCTGGATGCGCCGGCCACGTGGGCGTCGTCGCGCAATGGTCCGGCGTACGGATGGCCTGGCGTCTCCGCCGTGGACCCGCCCACGCCTAGACCCCTCCGCCCGTTCCCGAACCGTGAGCCGCGTCTACGAGAGCCCCCGCGCCGGCCGCGCCACGCGCCGGGCCGCGACGGCCGCGAGGCGAGGAAAGGAGCGCTCGCCCTCCGGGTGTCCGTCGCGAGGTATAAGAGGGAGAAGGGGTGTGTCGGCGCTCGTGCTCCTCGTCCAACTCGTCGTGCTCGCCGCTCGACCCCCGCACACTAGCCGGCACCGGCCTCCCCGCGCGCGGCGGCGGCGCGCGCCGGCCGGGGCGGCCGCCCGGCGCGGCGGCCGGCCGGCCGAGGCCGCTGCGGCCCGGCGCGGGCCAAAACGGCCTAGACGCCGCCCTCCCGGCGCGGCCCGGCCGCCGCCGGCTCCCAATTCCGGCCACCGGCGCGGGCAGCCCCGCCAGGGACCACATTGCAAACGAGAAGGTATTTTCAGGGAGATTTATGCAAAGTTCCGGGGACCCGTTTGTAAAGGCGAAAGTTAGGGTTATAGCAGTACCTTCGAAAAATCATTAAAAATCGTAGAAAAATCAGAAAAATGCAAAATTAATTTTGTTGGGTTCGTGGTGAGAAAATCTACCTTTTCTAGAAAGCATGTATAGGTTTTTTCTGCGCAGTTTTTGAATTAAAAATTCAAAATCAGTTTGGAGTGTTTTTAGTGTGATTTAGAATCTACACATGCTATGCACTTGAATTTTGGATATGTTGTTATTTATATCATGTCTAGATATGTGGCAAAAATTTGCATGGTTTTGATGCATATGTTTTCCGATATGATTTATTTAAGCTTTATGCTAGAATAAGTTTGATGCTTTTTATAGCACCTTTAATGAACTTTTCTTTGAGCACAAATGCACCCTAGGGCTTTGACTTGATGATTAGTACCCCTGGTGTGATGGATGTGATTTTAGGGAATTGTTTGCTTGGTGTTTTGGATTTAACCTTGTGTAGGAGCTTAAATTCAAAATCTGAAAAATAAATTGAATTTGCAACCATGCCTTGGTCAGAACCTCCTTTTTGGCATACTTGACCTGTAGGAGAAAGTTGAGATCAAAAAGTTTATTAAATCTTTTTATATGAATTAATGTTGATTTACTAGGCTGCGATTTGTCTTTTTCGTATAAATTAATTTATAAATGATCTTAGGCCAAATTTTGGTGTGAAAGCTTAAATTAAGCATATGTTGCTGTGTGCAAAATATTAGGTTCATTGGAAGTGTTTTTTATTTAATTTGGATTTATGGTAAAAAGGCTTGTTTTAAATAATTAAAGAAAGAAATGGAAATTGAATGTGCTAAATGGGAAAATGATGTTTGGTTCTGTTTTTAATATTTAAACACACCCCCTTGCTGTTTAGTGAAGTTAAGTAACTTAAATTACTTAGATGTGCACACAATGACCATCAGGATTAACTTTAATCTAATGCATGTGCATGTAAACGTGTAGATCTCCCCGACGGGACGTACACGCTCACCCAGGAGGAGGAGGGAGCGGCTAGTGGAGACCTGAACCTGATTGGTGTGCAGCAGGACCTGGACCAAAGTCCAGAAGAGCCAAAGGCTAGTTTAGGAACTGAGTCTGAGGAAGACAAGCACCGGTTTCATCTAACCCATGTTTTAAATTAAACTCATGTCCTTTACTTTTCAGCGCTTTATTGCTTTACTTGTGCATTTAAGTTTCAGGAGTTGTTTTGAAACCTAGTTGCATGATCCTTAGGACTCCTATGCTCTTTTACTAGTATGTTAGGAACGCTAGTGCCATGCTCTAGGATCACGGTAGAAGTCGAGTAATGACTCATTGCTCGCGAGATATAGGATGCTTATGTTGGAATCATAAGTTGGTTAAATTGACTCGCTCATGTGGTAAGAGCAATGGGTTCGGTCTCGACCGAGTAGCATGGTGCTGGTCCTAAGCTATTGAACGTACCAAGTACTTGCCGGGAATGGGACCGGTAAGCCTAGTACCTTCTGAACCGGGGCGGGATCTTTCTAACTACCCGCTTGGGATGTGTCTCCGGGCTAGCTACCCGTGGTATAGTGTGTGAGTCCGGACTGGTCGGGTTAGACCCTCGGATAACCGTGTACCGAGTTTCTAGCGTCTGATCCCAAACCGTGGGATGTTGGGAACCGCCTGGTCGGGGTAGACCCTGCATTTGCTTTTATTTGAATTCTTGGGGTCTACTTCCTCCGTGTATCTTGGGTTTACCTTGCAAGGATATAAATCGATCGATCGTCGGTCACTCGCCGTTATCTGAGTCGGCTTGACCACTGGCTACCCCATGTTTGATTATGGAATATTTTGGATTAATATTGTTATCTGTTTAATATTTTTTGCATAACATGCTTGTTTAGTACAGGTGCTCACCTAGCCTGATTAACATACTAGAATCTGAGCTAAAACTTGAAAATAAGGATCCACTTTTAGTTGCTTTTGGCAAAACAAACCCACTAGCCAAAAAGCCTTGCATGTCTAGTCTTGCTTTATTTTTGTCGGGTAAGTCTTGCTGAGTATTAGTACTCAGCCTTGCTTAAATTGTTGTTTTCAGGTAATCCTCTCTGGCCTGGTGTCATTCCAGAGGGATGGGAGGTTGAATGGGAGAACGATGATGATGAGTGATATGCATGGATGGCCTCCTATGTGTATCACGCGTTAGTTTACTTTCCGCTGTTTAAACTCTGAACCATGTTTACTTTTATGTACCAAAAACCTGGTTTGTAATAATGTTAACTTGTGAACCTTTATGTAATGTAATGTTGTACTCTGGTGTGGGCTTAGCGCATATCAGCGATCCTGTTGTATGTGATTTACCGGGCTTTACCCGGCGGAAGCGACAGAATAGTTCTTTATTATTGCTTAATGGCCACGTGGACAGGCTTAGGCGATAATACGGAATTATTTTGGGCGGTTGTCACAATTTGGTACCGAGCAATGATATGCACCAGAGTAATTAAAATACATTAACAAACTTGTTTTTGGAATAAAATTTGCCAAGATTAATAATCTTGCTAAAAGAATAGGACGTTAAGGTTTAATCTAGTCCGAGAGGCCCTAGAGGGAATTTTGGGTTCTTTCATGTGGCTAGTTTATTATGGTGTATTTAGTCTGACTTCCAGCACATTTTATTCCTGTCAAAACTTAATTTCATGCACAACCATACTAGTTCATCACGTTTTGCCATACGTGGTGGTACCACAGGGAAGTCCTGTGAGGGACTAGTGGGACCTATTCCGATGGGTGCCACGTCGCGTCTGCGTCTCATCACGTTTTGCCATACGTGGTGGTACCACAGGGAAGTCCTGTGAGGGACTAGTGAGACCTATTCCAATGGGTATCACGTCGCGTCTGAGTCTCGTCACGTTTTGCCATACGTGATGGTACCACGGGAAAGTCCGTGAGAGATGAGTGAGGCCTATTCCAATGGGCACTCACGTCGCGTCAGAGTCTTAAATAGGACGCTGTTCATGCAGCGGCTTTACGCATGGATACCGTTTCTATAAGTGAACGGTAATGAATGTGGACGCTTTTGTGAGTGCTGGCACAAAAGGTCTTGAATATCCTGTGATTTTTACGCAGTACGCTAACCACGGTTGTTAGGCACGGTAATTAAGAAACGAATAGCTCCCGACTAGTTATTATAGGGAGAGACGTTTATATATGCCCTGCCACCGGCACTAACTTCGTTTTTAAGCTTAAAAGCTTTGTGAGGAAGTTTAGGACGTTTTCTGCATCATGTAAAAGCTATTGAACCAAAAATAAACTTAAATCATGTGTCTTTTGGTCTTTATTAAATTGTGTTTCTTAAGGATCAACCATGCTAGGTTGATGCTTTGATGTGTGATTAAGCAAAAGTTAACTAGCTGCTGTCCAAGAGGATTATCTAGAAAATTTCTGGCTAGGTGTTCTTTAGGAAATGGTTCATCACCTAGTTAAGTTTGATCACTGAATTTCTCATGATTTTAGGAGGTTTAAAACTGAAGTTAGGATCAAAATGACTAGCCTAGGTCTTGCTGAAATGCTGTCAAAATTCTGAGTTAGGCTAAAAACTCGAATCTTTACTTATAGTTCCAAACAGAATTGGACCTGAGAATCTACAGCAAAAATGTTCATTATCTAGCATAGATCATGCTGTAAAAATTTCATGGTAATTGGGTACTCATGTATTGAGTTATGGTCTTTTTAGTGAAGCTCTGCCCTGCTGAAATTCTGGGCAACAGCACTCTGAAAATGAACATTTTTCACCCTTTTCCAATCTGAATTAGTTCGACCTTTGAATACCAAAAATGTGAGTTATAACATTGTCGAGTTGCTCACAAAAATTTGGAATTTTTGGGGCACTGGTTTTGCAGTTATGAATTTTTGTTCAGAACTGCCAGTTTTTGCCATATTGCATGTTAAACTCATATTTTTGGGTTCTAACATGTGTTTGTACTTATTTTACAGATGGCTGCCCCTGGGTTTGTTGCGGTGGGTGCTGATGGCACGTTTGCCACCACTGGCTTGCAGTGGGAGGGCTTCACACGCATTGCGTGGAGAGCCTTGAGTGCTGTCGGCTACACCACCCCTCCTTTCTACAAGGGGGTGGAGTACGAGGAGTGGGGCGTACCGAGCTGCAGAGTTCGAGTGACTGTGCTCCCCACCCGGGCCACCCCGAGTGGGCAGACTTGAGCATGGAGCTCCTCTGCTTCCGCGCGGTCGAGGCAGTGGAGTCGACAGCCTTGATGGTGCTCCACGCTCTCTCCACCCACAGGCCGCAGGAGATGCTTCAGACACCGTTGGGGTTGGTTCTAGCCTTGGACCCCAACGATCCGTTGTGGCTAGCCAGGATGGCTAATATAGCCACACTTCTCGAGACTGTGCCACCCTACGACACGGGAGAGACTTTGGGCACGTGCTTGAGGGCTTTGTACGCTCTACAGGACCTTCGCCGGGTTATCGCAGATGACTTGGCTAGTCGTCTCACTGGAGCTACTTGGTATATCTCCTGGGTTGTCGGCCTTTACACCGAGCAAGTATGTTAAGTACACCAAGGTCGTGCATTATTGCCGACCTTCAAGATCGGATACGGCTAGTTCCGGGGAGCGAGGCACACCGGTTCGTTTGAGCGAGGTGACCACCTGCAGCAGATTCGGACTTGCGGGGGCCGGGCGGCGAGGCTCGCGAGGTTCGGGGCGGTTGACGGGGGATGCCGAGAGGCTTGTGCACCTTGAGCACATCCAGGATTTGCGGGGAGCGAGTTGGGGACCTCGAGCTCGATGTACAGGCTTTGGAGGGTGTTGTACTTATGCTCCAGCAGGTGCACCACCCACCGGCTCTTGTTGATGATGAGCAGATGGAGATGCAGCTGGACCCAGAGGAGGTTCAGGACGTTCCCGGACTCGATTAGAGGAGCTTGGTGCTCTATTCTTCCATGTCGCGGGGAAACTCTCCATAGTTTGTACATAGGGCCTAGATCTTAGTTGTTGTAGTAGGAAAAACTTGACATGTACTCTTGTTAGCCTTTTGGTTGGATTTTGGTGCTAGGCTGACTTAGAGTATTCTTTTGTGTAGCTAGAAGCTACATAGTGACCCCCATGTAATGGTGATCCACCAAATTTTGTAATCTGTAATTATGGTGGAAAAACACCTTCACGGCAGCAATCTGCCTAAGAAATGAAATGGAGAAAGTTATGGTCATTTCTGGATTTTGCAATGACTACCAAAGTTGTTTGAAAACTTATAATGGTCATGCTCACCAAAATTCAGCATTATTGCATGTGTAGTTTAAGAAATATCGAATTTTTAGTAAGTCGCTGGCTGCTGTCCAAACTGCTAGACAGCACCTTGAAAACTGAATTTTTCGACCCCTTTAAAAGATGAATCTGATCTGGAGTTGAATACCAAAGTTGAAGCTTATAAAATTCTACACATGCTGACCAAATTTTATGAATTGTGGACCTCTGTACAGAGAGTTATGATTTATTTACTCAGAACTGTGATGCTATCTGAATTCTGAAATTTTCTATAAGTCTGAATTTTCGTATGCATATTCTTCTTGTATTCTTTTAAGCAAGCTTTGAATATGTGTCTAATGAAAGTTCAACTTTTCAGATGTCGGATAACACACAGAATAACTCTTGGGGTGCGGGAGGCAGTGGGGATGCTCCTCTTCCCCCACCTCCACCCATGACACCCGCAGAGGCTTTCATCGGCCGCGCGACGAAGTATTGCGCCAAATTTTGCAGACTCAGCAGCAAATTGCACAGAGGTTGCAGCAGCCTGTGCACAATCAAGGCCATGTTCAGGAGGGGACTAATGCAGTCATGTCCTTTGAAAAATTCAGGGCAATGAGGCCACCTCTCTTCACCAAGGCAGAGGAGCCCCTCAGGAGGGGACTAATGCAGTCATGTCCTTTGAAAAATTTAGGGCAATGAGGCCACCTCTCTTCACCAAGGCAGAGGAGCCCCTAGAGGCTGATGCTTTCATCAGGGCCCTAGAGGCCATGTTTTCCATCTTCACACTGCCTTGCTCAGAAGAACTTAAGGCAGGCTTCGCTGCTCAACAACTGAGGGGTGAATCTTTAATCTGGTGGGAGCATTTCAAGTCCATGCAGCCACAGGGTCACCAGATTACTTGGGCAGAATTCAAGAAAGCATTTAAAGAGCATCATATTCCCAAGGGTCTTGTTATTGGAAGATGAGAGAGCTAATGAATCTCAAACAAGGCTCTGACTCAGTCTATCAGTATGCTCAGAAGTTTAATAGTCTCTGTCAGTATGGGGACTATCATGTGGATACTGATAAGAAAAAGATGGAGCGTTTCCGTGAAGGGCTTGATGGAGAGCTCTATGAGAGGTTGAACTTAATCAAAACTGATAGCTATCCTGAGCTAGTGAACTTGGCCATTTCTCAGGAGGACGCCATGAAGAGGGCTCAGCAGGATAGAAAGAAGAAGTTCAATCAAGCTTCAGGCAGTGGCCAAGGCAAGAAATTCAAATTTGTGAAGAAGAATGTGCAGGGTGCCCCCAGCCATCTTCAGCTGGACGCTGGGTGATGAGGCAATCTCAGTCTAAGCCGTCCGGCGCCTTTGGCTATCGCAACACTCGGCGGACCGCTCCTAGGCCTAGTGCACCCCCACCTGCCCGCATCAATGATGATCGCCGTTGCTATAACTGCGGACAGCTGGGGCACTACGCTAACAAGTGCACACGCCCTCGACAGCAACACCAGCAAAGTCAGGGGCAAGGCTCTAAGGCTGGAAATCAAGGAAAGAAACAGACTGTGCAAGTGAAGCAAGGCCGTTTAAACTTCACCACAGTGGTTGATCTACCAGAGGGAGCACCAGTCTTGACGGGTACATTTTCTATCCGTGGTCGTCCAGTTATTATATTATTCGATTCTGGTGCTACTCATAGCTTTATTAATGTGAAAACTGTGAGAAATTTGGATTTGAAGTGGTGTCATACTAAGCAGGCCTATATGATCGCCACACCGGGTGGAAAGGTTGCTTCAAATCAAGTAGCCTTAAGCGTACCACTTGAGATAGGTAGCAAAACTTTTCTAGCTAATCTGGTCACAATGTACCTAGAAGGGGTAGATGTTATCTTAGGCATGAATTGGATGACTCAGCACAAAGTTGTCCTGGATATTTCTGAAAGAATGCTAGAAATCAACTCACCTTTGGTCGGGAATTCAATTCTTTACCTTCCCCCAACGAGCCATAAAGGCTCATGTGTGTATGCAGCCATAACTACTCAACTTGAGGACATTCCGGTAGTATGTGAGTACATGGATGTCTTTCCGATGAATTGCCCGGCTTGCCACCGGACGGAGATGTTGAGTTTGTCATTGAGCTACAGCCCGGCAATCGCTCCTATTTCTAAGCGATCCTATAGAATGCCACCCAAAGAACTTGCTGAATTAAAGAAACAACTTCAAGAGTTGCTTGATAAGGGCTATATCCGCCCCAGCTCATCTCCGTGGGGCTGTCCTGCCCTCTTTGTGAAAAAGAAAGATGGTAGCCTGAGGTTGTGTGTGGACTACCGACCTCTCAATGCGGTGACTATCAAAAACAAATATCCGTTGCCCCGCATTGACGTGCTATTTGACCAGTTGGCTGGAGCTAAGGTCTTCTCAAAGATCGATCTTCGGTCTGGTTATCATCAAATTAAAATCCGGCCTAGTGATATCCCCAAGACAGCTTTCTCTACTCGCTATGGCCTATATGAATTCTTGGTTATGTCCTTCGGTCTTACAAATGCACCGGCCTACTTCATGTATCTTATGAATTCCGTGTTTATGACGGAGTTGGATAAATTCGTCGTGGTTTTCATTGACGACATCCTTATTTATTCCAAGAATGCGGAAGAACATGCGGAACATCTTCGCATTATACTACAACGCTTGCGAGAACATAAACTCTATGCTAAATTCTCCAAGTGTGAGTTTTGGCTGGATAGTGTTAAATTTCTGGGGCACACTATTTCCAGCGAAGGCATATCTGTCGATCCAAGCAAAGTGCAAGAGGTTATGGATTGGCAACCTCCTAAATCGACTCATCAAATCCGCGACTTTCTAGGCTTGGCTGGTTATTATCGCCGTTTTATTCCGGATTTCTCTAGAATTGCTAAGCCTGACTGAGTTACTAAAGAAAGGAGTGAAATTTGTGTGGAGTGAGGCTTGTGATAAAGCTTTCCAAAAATTAAGAGAACATTTAACTTCAGCCCCGGTGCTAGCGCAAATCGGACAATTCAAAGCCATATGAAGTTTATTGTGATGCTTCAGGCACGGGTCTTGGCTGTGTTCTTATGCAAGACAATCGGGTTATTGCCTATGCCTCACGAGCGCTTCGCCCTCATGAAAAGAATTATCCCACACATGACTTAGAGCTAGCAGCGGTTGATCATGCATTGAAAATATGGAGGCATTACCTTATGGGAACCCGCTGCAATATCTTTACTGGCCACAAAAGCCTCAAATACATTTTCACTCAATCTGATTTAAATATGAGGCAAAGAAGATGGTTAGAGTTAATTAAAGATTATGATCTTGAGGTCCATTACCATCCTGGAAAGGCGAATGTAGTTGCAGATGCTCTAAGCCGCAAGGCTCACTGCAATTGCCTATCAATGGAACCTTACAGTGACACTCTGTGTGAGGATTTGAGGAGGCTAAACTTGGAGATTGTTGAGCAAGGAAGCCTAAATGCTCTTTCTGCAGAGTCTAACCTATTTGATAGAATTGTTAAGGCTCAACTTCAGGATGAGGGTATTCTCTTAATTAAACAAAAATTGCTAGAAAAGGATCCTAAACATAATTTCTTCCGGAAGGATGAGAAAGATATAATCTGGTTTGGGCAACGCCTTGTTGTCCCAGATAATTGGGAGTTGAAAAAGGAAATCTTTGATGAGGGTCATCTCTCTAAATTCTCTATCCATCCGGGGAGTAGTAAAATGTATCAAGATTTAAAGGAAAATTTTTGGTGGTCCAATATGAAGGTGGACATTGCCAAATACGTGTCGGAATGCGATACTTGTCAAAGAATTAAAGCAAGTCACTTGAAACCTTCCGGTACTCTTCAACCCCTACCCATACCTTCATGGAAGTGGGATGACATAAGTATGGACTTTGTGTCCGGATTGCCACTCACATCTAGGAAACATGATTCCATCTGGGTTATCGTTGACAGATTGACAAAAACAGCTCACTTTATTCCGGTCCGCACTACATACGATGCCAAAGCTTATGCAAGTCTTTATATTGAGCACATTGTTCGCTTGCATGGTGTTCCTAAAACCATCATTTCCGATAGGGGATCTCTCTTTGTGGCACGTTTTTGGGAACAATTACATAAGTCACTTGGCACGAAAATCATACGCAGTTCAGCTTATCGTCCTCAGACTGATGGTCAAACTGAAAGGGTAAACCAGATTCTAGAGGACATGTTGCGAGCATGCGTGATTCATTTTGATAAGAGTTGGGACAAGTGTCTCGCCCTGGCTGAATTTTCTTACAATAACAGTTATCAAGCCAGCTTGAAAATGGCAATTTTTGAGGCTCTTTATGGACAGAGATGTCGTACTCCCTTGAACTGGTCACAGACCGGGGAGAGGAAATTCTTTGGTCCAGCCTTAGTTGAGGATGCCGAAGAAAAAGTGAGGGTAATCAAGGAAAACTTGAGAATTGCGCAAGAAAGACAAAAGAGTCATTATGACAAGGGGAAGGCACCTAGAGAATATAAAGTTGGTGACTTTGTGTACTTAAAAGTTTCGCCAACCAAGGGTGTCCAAAGGTTTAGTGTGAAAGGGAAGCTAGCTCCTCGCTACATTGGCCCTTATGAGATCATTCAAGTCTGTGGGCCAGTGGCATACCGTATTCGGCTACCCGAACGATTCTCTGCCGTGCACAATGTGTTTCATGTATCACAATTAAGAAAATGTGCACGTGAACCGGCTAGAGAAGTTATTGAAGAAGCTAATGCTTGGATTGAACCGGATCTCTCTGTTGTGGAACATCCTTTGAGAATTCTTGATGTAAAAGAAAGAAAAACTCGAAGGCAATCTGTAAAGATGTATAAAATCCAATGGAGTCATCATACCGTAGAAGAAGCTACATGGGAAACTGAACATTATCTCAATGAGAATTATCCGGGTTTTCTTGAATCAAGGCAAAGTAAGTTCTTCCCCTACTTCCATCTTTTAAATCCTAAATCTCGGGACGAGATTTCTTTTAAGGGGGGTAGGCTGTAACATCCCGGATGTTTTGTTGCGCTAATGACATCAATTATATGAATTAATCAAGGTTAATAACCTCCTAAGCATGTTTGACTTGATTGGGCACACTTTTGCACAAAAGACCTCGGTCAAAATCCCTAATCACGGTCAAACCCTAGATCTACTCTAAAGGCTGAAATGGTTTTCTTGCGCGTTCTCCAAATTTCACTATAGAAGTTCAAAATCGGCCAACACGAAAGTTGTTCGTTATTTCCGGGAACACATTTTTCGTAATTGGCGGACATTCCAATTTTGAGCGCAAATTGGCCAAAAATCAAGTTTATCGCGTCGTGAACAAGAACCGAGCCGTGGAAAATCTGCAACTTCGGTTGGCGTTCCCGGGCAAACCATTGATCAAAACATATGTGGCCCTTCGGGAAAGTTGTAGATCTACAGCTCCTCTACAACTTTGCTTTTGGGAGATTTTTCACTTAGTTGACGATTTTTGGAGTTTTGCAATTTCGAAAAGGGCTAAACGGAATAAAAATCGAGCTGGGCGACGTCGTCCCCGCGCTCTGGAGCGCGCGCGGCGTTCCGGATGCGCCGGCCACGTGGTCGTCGCGCGATGGTCCGGCGTACGGATGGCCCAGGCGTCTCCGTTGTGGACCCGCCCACGCCTAGACCCCTCCGCCCGTTCCCCGAACCGTGAGCCGCGTCTACGAGAGCCCCCGCGCCGGCCGCGCCACGCGCCGGCCGCGACGGCCGCGAGGCGAGAAAGGAGCGCTCGCCCTCCGGGTGTCCGTCGCGAGGTATAAGAGGGAGAAGGGGTGTGTCGGCGCTCGTGCTCCTCGTCCAACTCGCCGTGCTCGCCGCTCGACCCCCGCACACTAGCCGGCACCGGCCTCCCGCGCGCAGGGGCGGCGGCGCGCCGCCGGGGGCGGCTCGCCGCGCGCGGCAGCCGGCCGGCCGAGGCCGCCTGCGGCCCCGAGCGCGGGCCAAAACGGCCTAGACGCCACCCTCCCAGCGCAGCCCGGCCGCCGCCGGCTCCCAATTCCAGCCACCGGCGCGAACAGCCCTGCCAGGGACCACATTGAAAACGAGAAGGTATTTTCAGGGAGATTTATGCAAAGTTCCGGGGACCCGTTTGTAAAGGCGAAAGTTAGGGTTACAGCAGTACCTTCGAAAAATCATTAAAAATCGTAGAAAAATCAGAAAAATGCAAAACCAATTTTGTTGGGTTCGTGGTGAGGAAATCTACCTTTTCTAGAAAGCATGTATAGGGTTTTTCTGCGCAGTTTTTGAATTAAAAATTCAAACTCAGTTTGGAGTGTTTTTAGTGTGATTTAAAATCTACACATGCTATGAACTTGAATTTTGGATATGTTGTTCTTTATATCATGTCTAGATCTGTGGCAAAAATTTGCATGGTTTGATGCATATATTTTCAGATATGATTTATTTAAGCTTTATGCTAGAATAAGTTTGATGCTTTTTATAGCACCTTTAATGAACTTTTCTTTGAGCAAAAATGCACCCTAGGGCTTTGACTTGATGATTAGTACCCCTGGTGTGATGGATGTGATTTTAGGGAATTGTTTGCTTGGTGTTTTGGATTTAACCTTGTGTAGGAGCTTAAATTCAAAATCTGAAAAATAAATTGAATTTGCAACCATGCCTTGGTCAGAACCTCCTTTTTGGCATACTTGACCTGTAGGAGAAAGTTGAGATCAAAAAGTTTATTAAATCTTTTTATATGAATTAATGTTGATTTACTAGGCTGCGATTTGTCTTTTTCGTATAAATTAATTTATAAATGATCTTAGGCCAAATTTTGGTGTGAAAGCTTAAATTAAGCATATGTTGCTGTGTGCAAAAGATTAGGTTCATTGGAAGTGTTTTTGATTTAATTTGGATTTATGGTAGAAAGGCTTGTTTTAAATAATTAAAGAAAGAAATGGAAATTGAATGTGCTAAATGGGAAAATGATGTTTGGTTCTGTTTTTAATATTTAAACACACCCCCTTGCTGTTTAGTGAAGTTAAGTAACTTAAATTACTTAGATGTGCACACAATCACCATCAGGATTAACTTTAATCTAATGCATGTGCATGTAAACGTGTAGATCTCCCCGACGGGACGTACACGCTCACCCAGGAGGAGGAGGGAGCGGCTAGTGGAGACCTGAACCAGATTGGTGTGCAAGCAGACTGGACCAAAGTCCGGAAGAGCCAAAGGCTAGTTTAGGAACTGAGTCTGAGGAAGGCAAGCACCGGTTTCATCTAACCCATGTTTTAAATTAAACTCATGTCCTTTACTTTTCGGCCGCTTTATTGCTTTACTTGTGCATTTAAGTTTCAGGAGTTGTTTTGAAACCTAGTTGCATGATCCTTAGGACTCCTATGCTCTTTTACTAGTATGTTAGGAACGCTAGTGCCATGCTCTAGGATCATGGTAGAAGTCGAGTAATGACTCATTGCTCGCGAGATATAGGATGCTTATGTTGGAATCATAAGTTGGTTAAATTGACTCGCTCATGTGGTAAGAGCAATGGGTTCGGTCTCGACCGAGTAGCATGGTGCTGGTCCTAAGCTATTGAAAGTACCAAGTACTTGCCGGGAATGGGACCGGTAAGCCTAGTACCTTCTGAACCGGGGCGGGATCTTTCTAACTACCCGCTTGGGATGTGTCTCCGGGCTAGCTACCCGTGGTATAGTGTGTGAGTCCGGACTGGTCGGGTTAGACCCTCCGGATAACCGTGTACCAGAGTTTGTAGCGTCTGATCCCAAACTGTGGGATGTTGGGAACCGCCTGGTCGGGGTAGACCCTGCATTTGCTTTTATTTGAATTCTTGGGGTCTACTTCCTCCGTGTATCTTGGGTTTACCTTGCAAGGATATAAATCGATCGATCGTCGGTCACTCGCCGTTATCTGAGTCGGCTTGACCACTGGCTACCCCATGTTTGATTATGGAATATTTTGGATTAATATTGTTATCTGTTTAATATTTTTTGCATAACATGCTTGTTTAGTACAGGTGCTCACCTAGCCTGATTAACATACTAGAATCTGAGCTAAAACTTGAAAATAAGGATCCACTTTTAGTTGCTTTTGGCAAAACAAACCCACTAGCCAAAAAGCCTTGCATGTCTAGTCTTGCTTTATATTTGTCGGGTAAGTCTTGCTGAGTATTAGTACTCAGCCTTGCTTAAATTGTTGTTTTCAGGTAATCCTCTCTCGGCCGGTGTCATTCCGGAGGGATGGGAGGTTGAATGGGAGAACGATGATGATGAGTGATATGCATGGATGGCCTCCTATGTGTATCACGCGTTAGTTTACTTTCCGCTGTTTAAACTCTGAACCATGTTTACTTTTATGTACCAAAAACCTGGTTTGTAATAATGTTAACTTGTGAACCTTTATGTAATGTAATGTTGTACTCTGGTCCCGCCTTCGTGTGGGCTTAGCGCATATCATCGATCCTGTTGTATGTGATTTACCGGGCTTTACCCGGCGGAAGCGACAGAATAGTTCTTTATTATTGCTTAATGGCCACGTGGACAGGCTTAGGCGATAATACAGAATTATTTTGGGCGGTTCTGTCACAGGATCGTACAATATGGGGGTGGAAAGTTCGAGGCCATTGTGGAGTCGGAGAAGTATGACACTCTGACGGTGAACGAGCTGTTCTCGAAGCTCAAGTCGGCTGAGGTGGATAGGGGCATGACAGTCAAGCTCGAGGGCCCGACTGACTCTCATAGTCTTGTCCTTGTTGGTGGTTTGAATGGAAAGGCTAACACTAGCCCATCCACCATGATGTTCTCTTTGTCCTCTTTGATGTCTATGCCAGATGAGGAGTTCGACGTGCTTGGAGAGGACGAGCTGGCGCTCCTGACGAGGCGGTTCGAGAGGCTACACGAGAACCGAGTGAACATGAGGAGGAACACGAGGACATGCTTCAAGTGCGGCAAGACTGGACACTATTTCGCCGAGTGTCCAAAGGTGAACAACCACGACAAGCACAAGTTCATGGACAAGAGGGAGAAGTCCAAGAAGAAGGATCATGAACATGAGAAGAAAGCTCGGTCTCGAGATAAGATGAGGAGATCGAGCGACATTGAGTCCGATTCCGAGGACACGTCTTCAAGATCGAGTGATGAAGACGAAGAGGATGACAAGAAGAAGAAGAAGAACCTCGGCAAGTATCTCAACAGCCTCTGTGTGACGGGCCTAAGCCTCAAGGACGACTTCTGTGGCATGGCTCGCAGTTCGAGCAGCAAGAGAAGCCAGAAGGACGCCTCAGACTTGGATTCCGAGATTGAGGTATGTGATGAGCTCTCTTCTTTGCGCAAGGAGAATGAGGAGTTGGTTCACTTGCTTGATAATCACGATCACATGCTTAGATAGGCTAAGAAGCTTAGGAAAGAGCATAGATCTTTGCTCGAGGATGCTAGGACTAGAGTGGCTGAGCTAGAAACACAGGTTCTTGATAGCAAGCTTGAAATTGATTCTCTTAAGGATAGCCCTGTTGTCTCTGATGAGAATGATTGTGCTGATTGCTCTGCTTTCCTAGCTGACTTGACCGATCTTAGGGAGAAGTATGCCTCCAAGTGTGATGAACTAGATGTGCTTAGGGTTGAGTTGGCTGAGCTACAATCTAGACCCACTTTGCTTGCTGCTTGCACTTCTTTCCCTGGTTTGAATGAGAAAATTGTTGAGCTTCGTCTCGCATTGTTTCGCTCGAGGCTAATTTGAAAGTACCTATTCCTACTTCTTGTTCTACATGTGAGTTGCATGTTATGAAGAATTTGGATCTTGCAAAATGTGTTGGTCGCTTGCAAGATGAGAATGATAAGTTGCGTGAAGCGCTGAGTTGGTTGTCGAGTCAAGAACCTCAGCTTGGTATGATGATTGCTAGCTATAAGCGCTTTGATGGTTGGACTTTGGGATAGGATAAGGTTGGTGAGGGCAGTGGTGAGAGAGAAGGGAAATTTGGGAATGTTTCAGTTCCACCACAACCCACACCCAAAGACAAGTTTGCATCCAAGCCAAACCAACCAAGAGAAAAACCGAGTGAGAAGGCAGTGAAAAGCCTAGTGAGAAACCAAGTCAGAAGCCTTGTGAAGAGCCTCACCCCAAGCCTAAGCCCAAACTAATCCTTTTCCATTGTGAGTTTTGTGGAAAGGATGGTCACAAGAGAGAGTTTTGCTATAAGAGAAAGAGAGAGGCGAGAATGGCTAAGGAGTGGGCGAACAAGGACAGGAGCCACCCTTCTCATGGTGTGCCTGAGCCTCGTATGCCACTGCCTAAGGGAAAGGGCTTTGTGCGCAAGGATCCGGCATGGGAAGATGAGAGATCCCGTAGCCGCGGTGGTGGTCTGGAGAGGGCGGCCAGACCGGCCAGGCATGGCGGTCAGACCGTCTCAGCCCAGGGAAGGGCGGTCAGACCGGCCTGGCTAGGCGGTCAAACCGGCCCTCCCCAGATTTCTGGGCAGTTCGGTTTCCGAGGTCGTGATGCTGGTGGTTTTAGTTTCCTTGTTCATGGTGCAAATGGTAGACACCTTGAGTCTGGTGGTGTTGAGTTTGCTGGACGTTCTCCACCTCGTGATCAATACGAGTTTGGGAGAGGTCGCAATTTTGAGTCTCTGAAGGACTACGGACCATGTTTTCCTTTTCGTGGTACTCGTACTGCTCCAGTGAGACGGGAGTGGTTTTCCCATGGTGGTTACAAGTTTGATAGGTTTGACAGGATGGATCGCTGTATTGATAGGCAGGGTAGGATGAATGTTGCTAACCCTACTTTCGAGGAAATGGCTCGACACTGGTTTGCCACTTTTGGAACTAACCCCAGTGTTGAGTCGTTTGCTCGCTCTCGCTCTTGGTTTTGAGTGGCAGGTGGGAGGCCCAGAGAACATTTGGTTGATATGGGGGGTGGTTCTCCGGCCTCATACCCCGGTGGTGACATGGAGGTACATCACTTTCGGGGATGGTGGACAAGGATAAGTGACTTTTGAAGAAATGATAAAGGTAAGTGAATTTGTGACCTTCAAGTGTGTGGCCTTAGTCAAGCCACTTGGTTCTTTTTGCTCTTTGCCCTATCTCATGTGTGTAAGGTGAGCTTTGTATGCTCTTTGGCCTTAATGCTTGAGCTTAGGGGGAGCTTGTGGGTTTTGTGCTCCTTTGCTCTTTTCCGGTGGTGTCGAGCCCTTTTCACCTCCCCTCGAGGAACCGGCCTTTTGTGAGCTTTGTGTGTGTGGCTGGTTTCCTATGTTGGTGGTGAAGCTCCTTGTGTAGCATATGTATAGCTTTCCTTTGTGCATATCCTGCATTTGGCATAGCATATGTAACATGATGTATAGGCATCCTTGTATCTTAGATTGCATGCATTTTGTATCATATGCATTGGATAGGTAAAGCTTCTCCTATATACATTGTTCACCATGGGATGCTATGTATGTCTTTGTGAGCTTGTTTGGTACGCTATAGTTAGTTTGGCTTAGCTATGTTTTTGAAAAATGTCACATATATGCTCTCTCATGTGCAAATGCCTTTATATGATCTTGACACGTTTTAGTGGCTTTGCTATGCTTAATTTGCGGTTGGATAGCTAGTTTATTGATCATATGGGGCCAAAGGCTCGTTTGCCTTCATGAATGTTTAGCCCTCTTGCTTTATCTTATGGAGGGGCATAAGTTCCTTTTTGTCGGAAAGACATTTCATGTACTTATGAATCTGAAAATGAAATGTAAAATGCTTGGAAAATGTGCTCCCATGTCATATGTGCTGAAATTAATTTGCTTTAGGTGCTAAATCGTTGCATGACTCCTACCAATGAGAAGTCTCATACATTGAAGTAGGCACATGGCTCGGTGGCTTTGACATGACATGAGGTGCTTGTGGGTGTTTGTGATGGTCTTATGATTGGAATGGTCGTCCAATCATGAAGTTTGTGTGGCTTTGCCATTTTGACATGTTTTGCTCATGCTTAGGTTTTTGCTTATGAGAGAGTAACTTTTCGCAAAATTACTCAAATCCTTTTTAGCTGTCCAATGGTTGTGCAACTTGGTGATCATGTAGTTAAGGTCATTACGAACCTGTAGAGTATCTAACTTGCTCATTTGGACTTGTGAAGCCTCTTGTGAAGAATTTTTTATATTTGAGAAGCTATATGTTGAAACTTTTCGCATTTTGCCTTGATTCATGCATTGTCAACAAGGGGAGAAGTTTGTGTATTTTTTTGGGCACCTGGGAGTGTTGGGAAGGTGTTCCAATTGGTTCGGGCAAATTTTGAGCAGTTTGGTGCAGGGCCGGTCTCTTGGGGCGGTCTAACCGCCCCCAGGCGTCAGTTGCTGTGCAGGCGGTGTAACCACCCTATGAAGGCGGTCTAACCGCCCTGGGCTTGTTGAGCAGATTTTTGCTCTTTGTTGCATTCCCGTGTTGCATTGCTGCATTGGTTCAGGGGGGAGAGTGCTATGGCTCAGGGGGAGCTTGCATATGTGTAGGGGGAGCTCTTTGCGGTGTTCGAGCTTTGGTTCCGTGGTTTGCGCTCTTTGTTTGAGCATGGTTTTGTCTCGGATGTGTCGAGCCGTTGCCCTTGCCTAAGGGGTCCGAGACTTGTCTTCTTCAAGTGATATTGCTCTTTGTCTTTCTTTGGCTTTCGATCGCTTGTTGAAATCCTTTTTATTTGTTTCCTTTTCTTTTTTCTTTTCTCTTGTGTTACTTCTTGTGTGTGTTGTAAATGCACTCATCAAGGGGGAGATTGAGGACCATGTGTGGTTCGAGGACCGGTGGATGGTCGCTTCCTTGTGTGATGAGTGATTGACAACGTTGTGTGGACTGATTCTTGGCTAAGTATTGCAGGTGCAGGTTGCGGCTTGACTCGTGTTGGTGCAGGTGAAGAACAAGTGTAAAAGGTCGTTGCCGGTGAGGCCTCCAGGTGTGGAGAAGACCCGGTGGCCAGCGGGGTCAAGTGCGGGCCGCATGGTGGCATGAACGGCAAGATGAAGTCATGGACGGTTTCTTGGGAGAGCCTCAAAACCAAGGTCGAGCCGGGACTACGTGGGAGCCGAGTCATGAGTGGCGATTGGCGGAGGCTACACCGAGTCCGCGGGGTTTCCAGTGGTTCACCAGAAAACCACTGGGTTACTCAGTTGAGCCACAAAACCGAGGCCGAAGACTCGACGAGGAGGTGTGGCCACCCAGGCCGGTTCAACCGCCTAGGAGGGGCGGTCAGACCGCCTGGGCCGGTCAGATTGCCCGGGCCGGTCTAACCGCCCAGGAGGGGCGATCTGACCGCCCTGGTCGCTGGCGCCGAGATGCTTCAAAGTGGAGGACACGCGTCGGGATCGCAAGGCTTGCGCGAGGCTAAGCAGGTTGCGGTCGCCGGGCATCCGTCCGATGAAGAAAATCTGAAGACTTCCAAATTCGCCCTTGAGGGGCATGTATCCCTAGTTGTTAAGTAAGGGTAGTTTAGTCTTTTGGGTGCCTCCATATATACTCTTTGAGGGGATGGATGGCAGCCAACTCTTGGAACCCTAGCTCATTTTGTTTTTCCATTTTTCGTTCTCTTTTTCCCTAGTTTTTCCTAGGACTAGCTTGAGAGCGTCATGTGAGATCTAGAGAGAGGGATGGATGTTTGGGTGGCAAGCTAGACCTTGTACGAACCTTCATGGCATGTATAGATGGTTCGGCATTGTTCCTCAAGGTGGTGAAGTGTTTTTCCCATCCTTCTTTGTGGTGATTTTCAGAGTTCTTTGTTGGCGATGTTTTGAGGATGATTTCTTGGGGTTTTTGGTGGGTGTCACGTATGAGGATCTTGTGCCTCTTTGGCTTGTAACTTTGCCCCCAAATCTCTCTTGAATCGGACTCGATTTGGTGGTTTTTCGAGTTGTGCGAGTTCTTGACCTAGAGTGGCGATTTCTTCGATTCCTCTTGATTGTGAGGGATTCGGGTCGATTCCTTTGAGGTAGAGGTTGCCCAGGAGGTAACCCAGCTATTCCCGAAGTTTCGCTGCAATCCGTGGAGTGATTCGGGAGATCGGGCGCGAGGAAGTTGAGGTTCGACCCGCGGGTTGGTTTTCTGGTAGGGGCGGTCTAACCGCCTGGAGGGGGCAGTCTAACCGCCCTGGGCCTTCCAGGTCGAAGTTCTGTTTCGCCGGATTTGCCTCTGTGAGTTTGTTCGCCTTGATCAGAGGAGCGTCTGGGTGAAATTTCGGGTCGTTCTCGTGCCGTTTGTTAGGAGTTCTTGTTTGGAGTTCATTGCTGGGTACAGGAGGTTAGACCGCCCCTTGTAGCCGGTCTAACCGCCCCTAGCCCCTGGGTGAAGTTTTGGTTTTCGCCAAGATTTTCTGGTAGTAGCATGGCCCTGACCAGAGATCTCTGTTGGTGAAACCGTGGTGCGTTTTGGTGCTCGAAAGAGGTGTTTCGGAGGATTTCTTGGTTGCCTGGTGGAGGCGGTCTAACCACCCCCCTATACCCGGTCTAACCGCCCCCCTCTAGACAGCCGGCTTTCGAGTTGTTTCCGCTGTCGTGGGTGCGTGTGTGTTGAGGTTGCTGGTAGTGTTTGTTCCTAGGACCAGTAGCACTCTAGTGGCTACGAGGTTTTGGCAAACTGAAGGTAGAAGTGCGGATTGTGTGATTTTGGGGGTCCGACCGAGCGAGTTCATCTTGTTGGAGTTTCAATCTCCTTCGAGAAGACTTTTTATCGTCTCCCATTCACTCCCCCCTCTCTGGTCGCCTGATCGGTCCTTCAGGAGGACGCGGACTGTGGAGAAGGCATGGCCGTGCGATGAAAAGGAGTGCTACATGATCTATTTGCCCCTAAGGGGTTGGTATCTCAACTTAAGTGCTAGGGGTAGCTTGGTCATTCGCCCAAATCTAGGGTTTCTCGGCAAACCATCCATCCAGACTGCTTCCCATTTCTTTGATCCATAGGTTTAGATTTTTTTCACCGATTTGTCAAGAATCTGACCTCCAAGTGTATGAAAGCTTTCACGGTTGCGTCGATCTACTTTTTGTAGCTCGTGTGATTTTCGTGTCTTTTTCGAGCTATTTTGGTTGGAATTTCGTGTGCGCATTGTTCCTTTGATCATGAGGTGTTTGGGTTTAGAGTTTTTGGTGGGGATCATGGATAGTTGCCTGGTGCATCTTTGTGCTTGATCATGACCCCTCAAACTCCGAATTCGGCCTCCGATTGAAGGATTTCAGTTGGAACCCTAGCTTTTTAGTAGAGCTCAGTTGCGATTCGATTCCTGGCGTTGTAGTTCATTTGAGGACACAAGTTTTGGGGTATAGCATCTCCTAGGGACTCTTCACCTCTCCCCCAAGTCTTTCCATTAGAGCACAAGCCATTTGGCAGATCCATGGAAGGATAGGTGGTTTTGCGATTGCGAGTTTAGGCTCGGGCTGTTCTGTCTGCGCGTCGCGGGTAGTCCGCCAGGGGGTCGAGGACGGTCCGTGAGGAGCTTTTCAGCTGGGTGTTCGTTGTGTTCTTCGCGAGTTCTTCAAGCACTTTCTTTCAATCCGTTTGATTCCGTGGGTTTGGTTGCTCGGGTTGGGCGGACAGTCCGCGAGGAGAGTGCAGACAGTCCACCCGGCGCAGACGGTCTGCAGGTTTCGGCGGACAGTCCGTTTTTAGCGATGCACTACTGGAGGTTTGGGAATCAATTTCGGGTAGTCCGCCCCGTGCCCGTGGATGGTCCGCCTGGTGCTCGTGGATAGTCCGCCCCCTCCATGCGAACGGTACACCCAAGTTTGATGAGGACACCACGACTACATCTACCAGCAGCACCTTATCCTACTCCCGCACCGGTAGCACCGTCTTCGGCACCATCTTCTGGGCCAATTACTCGGGCCCGTGCAAGAGAGTTCAACTTTGTCATGATGCTGAAGAATGAAGGCCCGAAAGAATGAAGGCTGGCCCAACAGGAGGCCTTGTGCATGGGCGCCTAGGACTGGCCCAAGAGGGCTCCTAGGGTTGCACCCCCGCACCCACGACGCTAGGGGCGGCGCCCCCTTTGCTGGCCATCCCTCCCCTAGGGGCTGCGCCCCCTTTATTAGTCAGATTCTTGTATCTTTTACAACTCGAGTTTTGTTTTGCATCTAGCTTTAGCTACACCAGAACACGCACAAATACATGTTGTCCTTTTGATTCAGAACTCCACCTTCGACTGGTATTAAGATTGCTCGCCTCAAATTCTTGTTCGTTCTTCGATTGCGCACAGGAATTGATCTTCGTGATCAGGCTGATCTTGTGCCAGTAAGGTCGGTAACCATCGGGAGTTGGTTCAGCGATTGCATTGGCGCTTCGAGTCTCGCTCGTCGTAGTCGGATCGTGAGGGTCGCCTCCCACCAGATCGAAGTTATCTCTACTCACCAAAAGATCGAGCACTTCGCCTCTATCAAGTGGTATCAGCTTTCCAAGTTGATCGGTGAGTTTTATCTAGTGTTTTCCCCTTCCCACGGTCCACAAAAACCCAACAAAAATTTACTTTCAGGTCAGATCTTTACCTAGCAACCGTTTAGCCTTGCACATTCTTTCAATAAGTGTCTTTGTTGAAATTGTGTGCTTACGCATTCAATTGTTGCTAGTTACTTGTGTTTTCTACCTTTTGTTCCCTCTTTTCTTGTAACCCTAGTTTCATCTCCGCTGCTCATCCATCCGCCACCTCGTGTGCACCTCCGTCATGCTGCCGCCTCTAGGTCGCCCTATCCCTGTTCCCTGGTGTGGTAGGTCAAAAAAAGGAATGAAAAAAGAAAGAAGGAAAGTAGTCAAAAAAAGGAAAAAAGAATCCAAACAAAAAAAACAGACCGCCTCACAGTCCAAGTGGGAAACAAGAACTAATTCGTCCATATTCTGAGTTTGACCTTACTTTAGAGAGAGAGAGAGAGAGAACTTCTGCACTTTCGGAAAAAGTGTGTGTAGTAATTTGCTGTAGGAGATCCTCAGTGTCATATTATCAGTTTTGAGGACTTCTGCAAAAAAACAGAAGCAAAAAAAAGCCTCTTGCTACACCCTCTCCACCTTACTTGCTGTTTTTTCAATTTCACTTGTTGCCAGTAGCTTTTGTTTCGTGTTTAGCACTATCATTCAACTTTGCATTATTGTTTAAGTGTGCTAATTCTTTACTTGAGTGCAGCCTACCTAGAACTCCACATATTTCTACGACAAGCAGATTTTGTTTCTCCAGGCAATCGCTCCTTCAATCTATCGCGAGTTCCACCGGTTGGTTGCAGGTCGCCCCTGTGTGCGTGGTAAGAATAAATAAGAATTTGATAACAGCATTAGTTTGAGCGCCTTTGTGAGCTGTTCCACCCTGTGTTGGCGTTCATTTTTGTTTCATGTTTGCGCTAACCATGGCAGGCGATGACGACAAGAAACAACTGCAGGATATGCGGGTTGAGATTGATGGCCTTGTCACAGACATCAAGACGATCCACGAGCGGGTGGATTCCATGGTTACTATGGCCAACGCGCGTTTCGACCAGCTTTATCTCGCGCAGACAGCCACCAAGATGACGCTCGACGCCATCGTGTCAAGACTCGATGCATTGAACACGGTGGTAACTGATTTGGTGGCCCAAGGATGTGTGGATGACGATGAGCAGGAGGATGCTGACCGCTGAGGCAAAGCCCACCGTGTACCACGTCGCCCTGCTGGTAACGATTCCTTCTCTAAAATCAAATTTAAGATTCCACCCTTTAATGGCAAATATGATCCTGCTGCATTTCTTGATTGGGAATTAGAAGTTGAACAAAAATTTTTGTGTCATGATATCGCTGCTACCTCTCAAGTTAAGGCTGCCATTAGTGAATTTACTAATTTTGCTTTAATTTGGTTGCGTGAGTATAAGAATAAAAATCCTACTGCTCTTCGGACCACCTGGGAGCAATTAAAAATTGCTATGCGTCATCGTGCCGTCATATTATGCTCGTGATTTGCTTAACCAAATGCAGTGCTTTCAGCAAGGTTCTCAGTCTGTTGAGGACTACTACCAGGAGTTGCAATAAGGTATGATTCGTTGTGGTATATTGGAGGAACCTGACGCTGCAATGGCACGCTTTCGTGGTGGTTTGAACTGCGAAATTCAGGACATCCTTGATTATAAAGAACATGCTGATCCGACCCAATTATTTGAGTTTGCTTGCAAAGCTGAACGTGAAGTGCAGGGACACCAGTCGAGGACATATTCTAACACTTTTGCAGGTAGAAACTCGTCATCTAGTTCAGCACCTGTTCTCCCTGCGCCATCCACACCTACACCGCGTGAGAAGACAGCTGCGCCGGCAGGAGCCACCCCAGCCACAGGCGCAACATTCACCACTGTCATACACGGGATATCACGTGTTTTCGTTGCAGCGGACGTGGCCACGTGTCTTGGGACTGTCCAAACAAGCGCACATTACTCATTCGTGACAATGGTGAGTACTCTTCAGCTAGTGATTCAGAAGAACTTGAACATACTGTGCTTGCCACTAACAATGCAGCTACTACGGGCGTACATGTCGATCTAGGGGACGCCGATAGGTATGAGAGTCTTGTTGTCCAGCGTGTTCTTAGTACACAGGTCGCCCCAGCCGAGAAGAATCAGCAACACACTCTATTCCATACTAAGGGTGTTGTGTAGGAGCGATCGATTCGCATCATCATCGATAGCGGCAGCTGCAACAATTTGGTGAGTACTACGCTGGTAAAGAAGTTGTCTTTACCCACTCGTAAGCTTTCCAACCCATATCACATTCAATGGCTCAATGATGGTGGTAAAATTAGAGTATCACGATCGGTGCGCGTCCCTTTTTCTATAGGTGCTTACTCTGATTATGTTGATTGTGATGTTGTTCCTGTGGAAGCATGCTCTTTGTTACTTGGTAGACCTTGGCAATATGATACTGATAGCTTGCATCATGGTCGTTCGAATCATTATTCTCTCATGTTAAATGGACAGAAAATAATTATACATCCTATGACACCTGAACAAATTGTTAAAGATGATCTTGCTAGAGCTGTTAAAACTGCTAAAGAACAAGAACCATCACCATCCACTTCGGATAAATCTGAAATTAAGTTGAATGCTCCTGTTTTACTTGCTACACGTGTTGATTTTGGTGATATTCGAGATGCTCATTTGTCATGCTATGCACTTGTATGCTCTAGTGTGCTTGTTTCCCTTGATGATGCACCATCTTTGGATATTCCGCCTGCGGTTGCTAACCTTTTGCAGGAGTACCCTGATGTCTTTCCCAAAGACTTGCCACCGGGCCTTCCACCGCTTCGTGGCATTAAGCACCAGATCGACATCATTCCCAGCGCCTAGCTTCCAAATCGCGCCCCGTACCGTACAAATTTGGATGAGACAAAAGAAATTCAGCGCCAGGTGCAGGCGTTGCTTGATAAGGGTTACATTCGTGAGTCTCTTAGCCCATGCTCGGTTCCTGTGTTACTTGTTCTGAAGAAAGATGGTTCATGGCATATGTGTGTCGACTGTCGTGCTATTAATAACATCACCATTCGTTATCGATACCCTATACCACACCTTGATGATATGCTAGACGAGCTTAGTGGTGCCATTCTTTTTACTAAGATTGATTTGCGTAGTGGGTACCACCAAATTAGAATGAAATTGGGGGATGAATGGAAAACGACTTTTAAAATGAAATTTGGCTTATATGAATGGTTGGTTATGCCGTTTGGTTTGACTAATGCTCCCAGCACTTTTATGCGCTTGATGAATGAAGTTTTGAGGCCCTTCATAGGATTGTTTGTTGTTGTCCATTTTGATGATATCTTGACTTACAGCAAATCTATGGAAGACCATTTGAAACATTTGAGTGCTGTTTTTGATGCGTTGCGTGCTGCCTGCTTATTTGCTAACATGGATAAATGCATCCTTTGCACACAACGTGTCTCGTTTCTTGGTTATGTTGTTACTCCATAGGGCATTGAGGTCGATAGCAGCAAAATTGCTGCCACTCAGGAGTGGCCTACACCGACGACGGTCACACAGATTCGGAGCTTTCTTGGACTTGCAGGTTTCTACCGCAGGTTTGTTCGTGATTTTAGCTCCATTGCAGCGCCTTTACATGATCTTACAAAGAGAGATGTGCCATTTGCTTAGAGTGATTCGCAAGAGGTAGCATTCCGTACTTTTAAAGATTTCATGCTCCCCTTTTGCAATTACCTGATTTTAATAAAGTGTTTGAGCTTGAATGCGATGCTAGTGGTATTGGACTAAGTGTTGTTTTGTTACAAGAAGGAAAACCAATTGCTTATTTTATTGAGAAATTAAGCGGTGCTAGCCTGAATTATTCTACTTATGATAAGGAGCTTTACGCTTTAGTGCGCACTTTGCATACTTGGCAGCACTATCTTTGGCATCACGAGTTCATAATTCATTTTGATCATGAGGCTTTGAAACATATTTGTAACCAAATAAATCTGAACCGTCGTCATGATAAATGGGAAGAATTCATTGAGTCTTTTCCTTACATTATTAAACACAAGAACGGGAAGGATAATGTTATTGCTGATGCTTTGTCTTGTCGCTATACCATGTTGTCATAGTTAGATTTTTAAATCTTTGGCTTGCAAACTGTGAAAGATCAATATGTCGACGATGCTAATTTTAAAGATGCTTTTGCCCATTTTCTTCATGGCAAACCATGAGGCAAATTTCACATACAGGACGAGTTCCTGATTCGCGCTAACAAGCTGTGTATTCCAGCTAGCTCGGTTCGTCTTTTGCTATTACAGGAAGCGCATGGAGGTGGACTCATGGGACACTTTGGTGTCTACAACACGCATGGGGTGTTGGCTGCCCATTTCTTTTTCCCCTAGATGTGTGCTGATCTTGAGCGCCTAGTAGCACGCTGCACTACTTGTTAGAAAGCTAAGTCATGGTTGAACAACCATGGTTTGTATATGCCTTTGCCTGCTCCTACTTCCCCTTGGATTGATATTTCTATGGACTTTGTTTTGGGATTGCCTCGAACTAAGAAGGGGAGGGATAACATTTTTGTGGTTGTTGATCGATTCTCCAAAATGGCTCATTTCATACCTTGTCATAAGACTGATGATGCTAGCAATATTGCTGAATTGTTCTTTAGAGAGATTATTCGTTTGCATGGTATTCCAAATACAATAGTCTCTGATCGTGATGTTAAGTTTCTCAGTCATTTTTGGAGATCTCTGTGGAATAAATTTGGAACTAAATTGCTGTTAAGCACAACTTGTCACCCTCAGACTGATGGGCAGATTGAGGTGGTTAATAGAACTTTGTCAACCATGCTTAGGGCTGTTTTAGATCAGAATTTGAGACGTTGGGAGGATTGCTTGCCCCATGTTGAGTTTGCTTGTAATCATGCAACACATTCCTCTACAAAGATGTTTCCTTTTCAGATTGTGTATGGTTACATCCCTCGGGCTCCTATTGATTTGTTTTCATTTGATACTGAAGACGCCCCACACTTAGACATTGTCGCACATGTTGAACAAATGGTTAACCTACATGAACAAAATCACCAAAACATTACTACTGCTAATGCTAAATATCTTGTTGCTGGTAGTAAAGGTAAAAAACATGTTACTTTTGAATCTGGTGATATGGTTTGGTTGCATTGGAGAAAGGATCGTTTTCCTACTTTGCGTCGTTCTAAATTAATGCCTCGTGCTGTTGGTCCTTTTAAAGTGCTAACCAAGATTAATGACAATGCTTATATCCTTGACTTGCCTCCGGAGTTTGGTGTTTCTACTAGTTTTAATGTTGCAGATTTGAAGCCATATATGGGTGAGGATGAGGAGTTGCCATCGAAGACGACTTCAGTTCAAGAAGAGGATGATGATGAGGACACCAGGAGTACATCTACACCAGCAGCACCTTTTCCTACTCCAGCACCGGCAGCACCGTCTTCGGCACCACCTTTTGGGCCAATTACTCGGGCCCGTGCAAGAGAGTTCAACTTCGTCATGATGCAGAAGAACGAAGGCCCGAAAGACTAAAGGCTGGCCCAACAGGAGGCCTTGTGCGTGGGCGCCTAGGACTGGCCCAAGAGGGCGCCTAGGGTTGCACCCCCGCACCCACGACGCTAGGGGCGGCGTCCCCTTTGCTGGTCGTCCCTCCCCTAGGGGTTGTGCCCCCTTTATTAGTCAGAGTCCCGTATCTTTTACAACTCGAGTTTTGTTTTACATCTAGCTTTAGCTACACCAGAACACGCACAAATACGTGTTGTCCTCTGTGATTTAGAACTCCACCTTCGAGTGATATTAAGATTGCTCGCATCAAATTCTTGTTCGTTCTTCGATTGCGCACAGGAATTGATCTTCGTGATCAGGCTGATCTTGCGCCAGCAAGGTTGGTAACCATCGGGAGTTGGTTCAGCGATTGCATTGGCACTTCGAGTCTCGCTCGTCGTAGTCGGATCGTGAGGGTCGCCTCCCACCAGATTGAAGTTATCTCCACTCACCGAAAGATCGGGCACTTCACCTCTATCAAGGCCACTGCAGATTGCTTAAGTCCTTTGCTTCTCGAGTTGCGCTTCCATGTTGATTTGAGTTTGGTTTTGTTCCTAGGGTTGGCAGGTCCGTTCTGACTACGTGTCCTTGGCAAACTCGTGTGGGAATCCTTGGTTGTGCATTTGAAGCATAGCCTGACTTCATCCTCCGGGGAGATTTTTTATCGGCTCCCATTCACTCCCCCCTCTCCGGTCGCCTGATCGGTCCTTCAGCAACATACTCAGCTTCTGTGGTACACTGAGCTACACTAGATTGTTGGTGAGAACACCAAGAAACAAGCGAAGAACCCAGAAACTGACAAGTACCCAAAGTTGATTTCTGATCGACACGACACCCCGCAAAGTCGGCATCTGAAAAACCAAGAACCGAAAGGGAAGAGGACATCGAGTACCAAAGACCAAGATCAGGATTGTATCGAAGATACCTAAAGATCCTCTTGATGGCCTGCCGATGTGTAGTCCTCGGCAACGCCTGAAAACGAGCACACCGACACATATAAAACTCGATGTCCGGCCTCGTCATCGTCAAGTACAAGAGGGACCCGATCATGCTCCGGTACTCCTTCTGGTCCATGGATTCTCCATCTTCGTCCGCGTCGAGCGTTGTAGTCGTACTCATCGGTGTCGACAGGGGCTTCAAGTCGTCCATCTTGAACTTCTTGAGGATGTCCTTCGTGCACTTGGCTTGATGCACAAAGGTTCCCTCCTTCGCCTGCTTGATCTTGGGCCCAAGAAATAACTGCAACTCTCCCATCATGGACATTTCGAATTTTTTGCTCATATCCTCTACAAACCTGCAACCAAAGAGTGAGACGAGCCGCCAAAGATAGTATCATGCACGTACACCTGAACAATTACGATATCATCACCCTACCTGAAGAGAAAAAGAATCTTATCAACCTTGCCCATCTCAAACCCCTTGCTGAACAAGAACCCCCTCAACCTGGCATACCATGCCCTTGGAGCTTGTTTCAGCCCATACAAGGCCTTCCTCTGCTTGTACCCTCGATGGGGAAACTAAACTCTCTCGAACCTTGCTGGTTGCTTCACATAAACCTCCTCTTCTAAAAACCCATTCAAGAAGGCACTCTTCATATCCATTTGGTACAATTTCAACCAATTAGCCATGGAAAAGGCTAGAAGGATCCCAATTGCCTCCAAACGGGCTACAGGAGGAAATGTCTCCTCATAGTCTATCCCATCCTTCTGACTATAACCCTGAGCAACCAACCTCGACTTGTTCCTCACCACCTCATCATTCTCACCCTCTTTGTTTTTCCACACCCATTTTGTCCCAATAGGTTTGAAGTTTGGTGGTGGCTCCACTAACTCCCACACCTGGTTTCTCTCAAAATTCTCTATATCCTCATGTATGTTATTCACCCAATTCGGATCAGATATTGTCGGTGTTTTATACGGGAAACCTACCAAGGGGAGTACCCGAGGTAGATGAATGTGTCCTCGCCGAGATCGGTAACTCGAAGGAAGAGACATGTGGCACACAATTTTGACAGGTTCGGGCCGTGAGGTGAGTAATACCCTACATCCTGTATGATGCATAGCTCTGGATTGATTGGATGTGATTACAAGATGATGCGTAATAAGAGAGAAGGGTCCCTGCCTCGCCTTATATAGTCTAGGAGGCAGGGTTATAGGTCGGTTTAGGGAGAGAGTACTAGTCGTGTACGTCTAGGAGTCCTCTACACAGTACATGGTTTGTATAGCTTCCTATCCGAGTACTTCTCCACCGTAGTCCTTGCGCCTCACGCCATCAGGTACCGTGCGGCACAAGTAGAGTAGTCCCAGGGGTCCACCGAGTAGTCGGTCCCGGTGTCCACCGAGGTAGTGGGCCCAGGGTGGTCCATACGACAAGCCCTCGAGTACTTTGTAGTCGAGAAGGATAGCTTCGAGTAGTCTTGACGGCCTTGACGAGTAGTCCTCAAGCGTCCCCAAGTACTACAAGTCGAAAGTCCTCAAGAGTAATTGAAGTATCCCGAGGCTGGAAGGTACTCCAGCTGATGTTTTAGTATTCCCAAAGTCTTCTCGAGTAGTCCCCAAGCGTCCTCGAGTTTTGCTCTTGAAGGTCTTCAACAATAACCGTGTTGTCTTGAAGCCAAAGTTTATATGGAAGTGCGATAGCAAAATCGCACTCCATATGGAGTAGCCCCCGAGCCTTAGGTTGAGTCTCAAACTCTGGCTGAGGGTCAATCTGAAGTTCTGGCGAGATTATCCCGCAAAATCCAGAGAAAAAAACCGAAGGACACGTGGCACAGAGCCCCTGAGCCTTGAGTCGAGTACTTCGTCTCGAATTGAAGGGTCATCTTGTATGTAGATTGTGTCCTGAGTTGCTCTTGAATCTTGTCGCTAGCCAGGGAATTGATTAGATGTTGCCGAGCCCCCGAGATAAGGCGCATCGACTACTGGAAGTTGAAAGGTCAGGCGCTGCCACTAAGTCAGCCGTGTTGAAACATATCCATCCGGTCGTTAAGGAGCCGCCTGTTGACTTAAAATTGAAGCCAAAACCCTTAGGGTTTTTCACCCCACACACTTGCAGCCATTCAGAGCACATCTCGCCTAGAATCCGTCGCCAGTGCACACTGCCACCTCAGTATAGATCATAGATCCAGGCGCGCCGCCGCGGATAGCCACCACTGCAGCCCCCGAGCGAATGCGAGTAAAGACCCGGTGCACTTGGAGAATGAAATCCTCACCATCCAAGAGCATGAAGACCGCCGGCGGGAAGAAGAGATCGCGGGAGGAAGCTGCTGGATCTGCCGCAGGGTCAATGCCGCTGGTGTCTCCCCCGCGTCCAAATCCCAACAAGGAATGGAAGAAGTCGAATGCCAAGACTGAGGACCTGTTGGCGCTACTGAACAGTGGATTTCTTCGGGAGAAGGAGGTCGACATGTGGCGCGCCGCCGCGGGAGATCCATACCCGATGGAGAAGAATCCAGATGAGATCCCGATGTTCACGCGATTCGTGGAGCGCGGGTTGGCTCTCCCAGCGAGCAACTTCTTCAAGGGGCTCTTGGAGTACTACGGTATTGAGTACCTCAATCTCAATCCCAACGGTACCTTCCACACCTTCTTCTTCGTCCATTTTTGCGAAGCTTTCTTGGGGATCAAACCCCACTGGGTACTCTTCCGGAAGTTAATCCGCGTGAAGCCCCAGCCGAGCGCCAACGACCCCCGAGTAGTCGGAGGGGCCGACATCCAGATGCGGGAGGACGCCGCGGAGCAGTACCTGGCGTACAAGTTGATCGACTCCAACCAGGATTGGAAGTCAAAGTGGTTCTACGTCACCAACCAGCACCCGGAGCTGCCGAAGCCCAGCGGGAAGCAGCCAAAGCACCGGCCCTGGTGGAACAATGAGCCGACGATGCAGGAGGGTATCCAGCTACCCGAACTGCTGGCAAAGATCAAAGTTTTGAGAGAAGCCGGGCTGAGGGCTGAGCATGTGGCCTTTAGCTTTATGACGAGGAGGGTGCAGCCGTTGATGGCTCGCGACACCCTCGGCTACCAGTACACTTGCGAGGGAGACTCGTCGCGGATGCCCGGCGGCGAGATTAATGACGACGACATCATCGACAGGCTAGGCAGGATCTTTAAGGACATGCCGGCGTACACGCCCTGTCTAGTCCCGGAGTACTCCACCGCGCGCCCACCGAACGAGGTCAGTAGCCGCACACAATGTACGAGTACTGATTATGTAGTAGTAGTCGTGCTCACCCGATTAGGTCAATACCTGATGGAGAAGTTGCGGGCCTAGCTTAAAGAACTTGAAGAAGCCGCACTTCACATTACGATGCTACTGGTGCCTCATCCGGGCGGGCCGAAGATAGCTCCATTGGTGGACCGGCTGAAAGAAGCTCCCAGTCGTCTGGCGACGTACGTCAAGCATTTGGCGAAGTCGATCCCAAATCAAGTCTTGGCGTACATGAAGTCATACTTCCCCAAGGCTCCGGTGGACGTAGTCGCAGGCGGGCTAGCCGCTAACTGTACTGATGATCAGTACGCATAGCTCCTGGAGCAGATGGCACCAATTGCTGAACAAGTTGCCGGGAAACTGAACCTCCAGTAGTCCTGTAGAGTTAGCTTGTAGCAGTAATTGTGTATAAACAAATTTGTACTAAACTTGTTTAAGCATGAATGAGAAAACTTTCATAAATGAGTACTCATTGTCGCGGGATATGTATGCGGAGTTCTCATCATGGAGTTGTCACGAGTAGTATTACGCACCATTAGGCCCGTTAAGGGAAAAGCAGTAAGTCAGTTGATTGATAATCAAACTTTATTACTGGAAGAAATACACCTGGATGGCCAGGGCCGTTTTACAAGAGTAGTCGCCAGGACCCGGAGGCCGCCTGCGGCTAAGTGGTGCTAGGGCGTATAGCCGCTTACAGCAGTAGATCCGTTAGTAGCCGTATAGGCAGGATCTTGGAGTAGAATAGTCCGGAGACTAGTGCCTGGACCCGGAGGCCGCTTACAGCAAAGGGTTCTTCAAGTAGTCGTGCTGACTTGAGCCCCCGGGTAGTCGAGAGACTAGGTGTAGAATCGACAGAGCTGGTTGATATTCCACGAGTTGCTGACGTCTTCGCCTTCAAGCGTCTGGAGGCGGTAAGAGCCTGGTCCGGTCACCTTTGCGACTGTGAAGGGACCTTCCCAGGGTGAGCTGAGCTTGTGTAGTCCTTCCGTGTTCTAGATGCGGCGGAGGATGAGATCACCAACATTGAAGGAGTGTACCTTGACGTTGTGATCATGGTAGTGTCGGATACCCTCAAGGTACCTTGCTGACTAGACGAGGGCGGCGCAACGAGCTTCTTCGAGTCCGTCGATATCAACTCGTCTGCTATCTTCGGATATGCCTTCGTCATATTGCTCTACTGCTGGTGAATCCCACATGACGTCGGCAGGGAGGATTGCTTCGGAGCCGTAGACCAGTAAGTATGGCGATTGTCCCGTTGGCGTCGAGGGTTGAGTACGTAGCCCTCAGAGCGCATTGGGTAGTTCCTTCATCCATTTGCCTCCATTTGGGTTAGTAGCGTCGTGCAGTCGCTTCTTGAGAGCGTCAAGTACCATCCCATTAGCACACTCGACTTGTCCATTGGCCCGAGGATGGGCAACTGAGACATATCGGACGTCGATCCCACTGTTCTCGTAGTACTGCCAGAACTGGTGATTGTTGAAATTGGAGCCCAGGTATGTGATGATGCGGTGGGGTAGTCCGTAGTGGTGCACTAGTTCATCCAAGAAGTCGAGTACACTATTGGCCTTGGGGTATGTGACCGGCTTGGCCTCGGACCACTTGGTGAACTTGTCGATGGCCACCAGTATTCTGTTGAATCCACCTGGCGCAGTTGGAAGAGGCCCAATCATGTCGGGGCCCCAGCAGGCGAAGGGCCAGGTTGGAGGTATGGTGACTAGCTTGTAGGCCGGGACGTGTTGTTGCTTGGCGAAGTATTGGCACCCTTGGCACCTTCTGACGAGTTCTTCGGCATCACCCAAAGCTGTGGGCCAGTAGAAAGCTCGTCGGAAGGCCTTGCTGACAAGCGTGCGTGAGGACGCGTGGTTGCCGCAGACGCCTTTATGGATCTCCTCCAAGATGACCTTGCCTTCTTCCCGGGGGACGCACTTCATGAGTACTCCAGAAGATGCGCCCCACGTATAGAGCTTGTCTCCGACTAGGACGTAGGACTTGGCGCGGAGAATGAGTTGCTCGGCCAAGTTCTTGTGCGAGGGAACCTTCTTCTCGCGGATGTAGTCGATGAAGGGTTGCCTCCAATCCACGTCTATCATCATGACCTCCTGGCCAGCCGGGGGATGTGCTGGATCAATGGTCGGTGGCGCCGGCTTCGGGATCGATGGCACGTGAAGCTTGTGGACGAAGACACCCGCTGGTACTTGAGCACGAGTAGAACCAAGCTTTGACAGTACGTCCGCTGCAACATTTTTGTCGCGGACGACGTGATGGAACTCAAGACCGTAGAACTTGTTCTCGAGCTTGCGGACTTCTAGGCAGTAGGCGTCCATGTTCTCCTTGTTGCGGTCCCAAGACTTGTTGACTTGGTTGATGACCAATGCGGAGTCGCCGTAGACTAGTAGCCGCTTGATGCCTAGTGAAGCCGCGAGGCGGAGCCCGTGTAGTAGGGCTTCGTATTCGGCTTCGTTGTTTGAGACCTTCCAAAAGATCTACAGGACATACTTGAGTTTTTCGCCCGTTGGGGACATCAGGAGTACCCCTGCACCTGCGCCTTCAAGCTTGAGCGAGCCGTCGAAGTACATCACCCAATGCTCTGGGCGCTCGGTTGGAGTAGGTAGTTGATTTTCCTGCCACTCTGCCATGAGGTCGACTAGTGCCTTCGACTTGATGGCTGTTCGTGGCTTGAAGTCGATGTTGAGGGCGCCGAGTTCGACTGCCCACTTTGAGATCCTTCCAGTAGCATCTTGGTTCCGCAAGATGTCGCCGAGTGGGTAGTCGGTGACGACGGAGATCGAGTACTCCTTGAAGTAGTTTCGTAGCTTTTGCGAGGTGATGAGCACTGCGTACAGTAGCTTCTGTATGGGTTGATAGCGTGCCTTAGATTCTGACAGGACCTCGCTGATGAAGTAGTCTTATCGCTGGACTGGGCAAGCGTGGCCGTCTTTCTGCCGCTCGACGACGATGGCAGTACTAACCACGTGAGTAGTCTTAGCGAGGTAGAGCAGTAGCTGCTCCTTTTTGCGAGGAGCCGTGAGGACTGGTGGCTTGGATAAGAAGTCCTTGAGCTGAGCAAGGGCTTGGTCTGCCTCTGGAGTCCACGCGAACTTCTCTTGATGCTTGAGAAGTTTGAAGAAGGGGAGCCCCTTGTTCTCCAAGCTTCGAGATGAATCTGTTCAGGGCCGCCATGCATTCAGTTAGCTTCTACACGTCTTTGATGCACGTGGGAGCTTTCATGCTGGTGATGGCGGAGATCTTCTCGGGATTGGCTTCGATGCCATGGTGGCTGATGATGAAGCCGAGTAGTTTGCTCGACGGTACGCCGAAGACGCACTTGTTTGGGTTGAGCTTCCAGCGGTACTCTCGCAAGGATGCGAAAGTCTCTTCAAGATCGGCGATGAGCATGTCGGAGTTTTTGGTCTTGATGACCACGTCATCCACATAGGCTTCGACGTTCTTGTTGAGCTGCCTCTTGAGGCTGGCCTGGATAGCTCGCTGGTAGGTAGAGCCAGCTATCTTCAACCCGAAGGACATGGTCGTGTAGCAATACGCGCCAAACGAGGTGATGAACGCAGTCTTTTCCTGGTCTTCTTCCTTGATTGCGATCTGGTGGTACCTGGAGTAGCAGTCAAGGAAGCAGAGTAGGTCGCAGCCCACCGTGGAGATAATGACTTGGTCTATCCGCGGCAACCTGAAGGGGCCCTTGGGGCAGTGCTTTTTGAGGTCGGTGTAGTCGACGCACATCCTCCACTCGTTCAAGTTCTTCTTGCGGAGGAGGACGGGGTTGGCGAGCCACTCAGGATAGAAGACTTCTCTGATGAAGCCAGCCGCGAGTAGTTTGGCGAGTTCCTTTTTGATGGCATCCCGTCTGTCGTCGGCGAAGCCGCGAAGGTGTTGCCGCTTCGGGGTAGCTTTAGGGTCGACGTTGAGTGAATGATCAATCAGATTCCTAGGCACCCCTGGCATGTCCACTGGTTTCCACGCGAAGATGTCTCGGTTAGCCCAGAGGAAGCTGATGAGCGCGTCTTCCTATTTCGGGTCGAGGCCCACCCCGATGGTGGTGGTCTTGCTGCTGTCGCCGGTCCCGAGGTCAATTGTCTTGACTTGAACCTCCTCAACGGCTGAGGCTTGTTGGTTTTGTCCGACTTCTCTGGGATGTCGAGTTCGCTTGGGGCAAGCTTCTTGGATGCAGCGTAGATCTCCATCATTGCGTTGGGTACTTGATTCGTGGCTGCGAGTTCCACAGCTTCTGTGTCGCAGTCGAAGGATATCTTCAAGTCCCCTTGCAATGAGAGTACACCGGCCGGACTTGGCATCTTGAGTACCAAGTACGTGTAGTGGGGTACCGCCATGAACTTGGCGATAGCTGGTCTGCCGAGGATGGCATGGTAGGAAGTTTCAAAGCCCGCAACTTCGAACTTAATGTACTCGGTGCGGTAGTTTTCCCTTGTCTCCCTGAAGGTAACTGGCAGGACCACTGAGCCTAGTGGGATAGCCGCGTTCCCGGGGACGATGTCGTAGAAGGGAGAAGTGCTCTTGGTGAGCATGTGGGTGATGTCGAGCTTCATCTTCTTCAAGGTCTTGGTGAAAAGGACGTTGAGCCCGCTTCCACCGTCGATGAGGACCTTGTTGAGTTTGGAGCCCGCGACCACCAGCTTCAGGACTAGTGGGAACCGTCCTGGTTCATAGAAGCTTGTCCATTGATCCGCGCGGGAGAAGGTAATGGGTAACTCCGACCACCGGAGGGGGGTCGGAACCGCTGGATCAATGCTCAAGAATTCTCGTCGAGTGGCTTTCTGAGCCCGTCGGTTGGGAAGTCCACCGAAGAGGACGTTCACCGTCTTGTCGGGCTCCTGGAAGTCGTCGTTGCCCTCGTCGGCCTTCTTCTTGCCTTTCTTGTCGTGAGGGTGCTGTGGCTCTGGAGTGTCCTTGAGTGCTCGCCGGAGTTGGTAGCACTGCTCGGTGGTGTGGTTGCCGTACAGATGCCACGGGCACTTCTCTTTCAGCAAGTCTTTGAAGCCGCCGGAGGTCTTCTTCGAGTTGTCTTTCGCAGGGCGCTGGATAGCCGCAATAGTGTTGTCTGGCTTGCGCTTGTGATTGGGACCCGAGTAGTTGTTGCTGCGACCGCCTTGGTCCCCGTTGTTGTTGCTGTTGCCGCCCGTGTTCTACTTGCTTTTGTTGGATTACATTGATTTCGATGATTTGTGTAATCTAGATTGTTTAGAAGAGAATTTTTGCACATGCTGATTTGCCATGGTTGTTTAGACATTCATATCATGTTATTGGCAAATATAACAACAAAGGACAATATATGGTACATCGCAATTACATTTGTACAAACCTGAATTCTCTTTTTGTTGTGCAAGATTGTGATCGATTAGAGGGACACCATCATACAACCACTTTCCCATGTTCCTCTCATAGTTTTGTTTTAAATAAAATAGTTGATTTTCAAGAAGGGGAGCATCATTGGTTCCTGCCATCTATTCCTGCATTGTCGTTTCTTGGTACTAATCTTTTGCAGGATAGTATTGCCAAACATTTTGTGTCGTCCGCTCACGATGCTTACATGCTCGCTAAATTTTCTATGCAAGATGACAAATTAACCAATTGGAAACATGGTGACATTCCTCCTCACAATAATTTTGATTTCCTTTGTTTTAGAAACCCTGTTCTCTCTTGTGTTGTGCAGGATCGGTTCCAAGTACAATCGACGCCGATGACGGCTTTTCATCAAGAAGGGGAGGATGATGCGGACATGGAAACCATGCTTACGTCCATGTGTGGTGCATGGATTGGAGAAGATGGAGTCCAGCAAGGTTTTCCAAGTCAAGAAAGAGGTCCAAGGTTGATCCGGTTCGAGTTCCCGAGGTGGAGGCCAAAAGCAATTTAAGTTTGGGTCCAGTTCGGAGTCCAGGAGCAGTGCACAACAAAATGTACGCCCAGGTCGCATACGGAGTCGGTTTTGGACATTCTATATGTGGTTGGAAGCACAATTTCATAGAGCTTCCAATGGCTCCGGTCTCATCCCAAAATTCGTCCTGAGTCAACAGGAATCCGCGAAACAAGTTGACATTCAGAATCTGCCAGGGCGCTGCGCCAATACCTTTTGGGCTGTTGGCCCAACAGGAGGCCCATGTGGGCCTAGGGGTACCCTCGGGTACTGTAGCGCTGCCCCTTGTGGCCGCCAGGGGCTGCATCCCCTATTTAGATAGACCCCTCGTTTATTTTCAGACTTGAGTTTGTTTTATTTGTTAGCCTTAGCTACAACCGAACAACCGCCATCATGCCGCCGTCAGACTCCACCTTTGAGTAATAGTAAGATTGCTCGCATCTTTTTCTTGTTCGTTTTTTGATCGCATGCAGGAAACGATCTTCGTGATCGGGCTGATCTCGCGCCGACGAGGTTGGTAACCTTCGGGAGTTGGTTTAGCGGTTGCATTGGCGATTCGGGCTTGCTCGTCGTAGTCGGATCGTGGGGGTCAACAACCACAAATCGGATTTATCTCCACTCACCGAAATATCGGGCACTCCTCCTCTATCAACCCTCCTCCAGGGTGTAAGCCGATTGGGACAAAATGGGTGTGGAAGAATAAAGAGGGAGGGAAAGGTGAAGTGGTGAGAAACAAGTCAAGGCTTGTTGAGGGGATCGACTACAAGGAGACCTTTGCTCCCGTAGCTGTAAGGAATCGGATGCTCATAGCCTAAGAGGGGGAGGGGGTGAATTAGGCAACTTAAAACCTTAACCTATGGCTTCACTAAATTTACACAAAGATAAACTAGAACATACTATCTAGATGTGCAACTAGGGTTGTTCTAGTGTGAAACTCCCATCCCAAAACAACGTTTGCAACCTATAGCCAATCCTAGCATGATACTACTCTAGGAAAATAAAGGCAAGCAAAGATTGCAATACAGTAAATGCGGAAACGTAAAGAGGATGAGAGGAAGCAAACTCTTGATACGCGATTTATCTTGTTGTATCGGTAGGCACTAAGCCACCCCTAGTCCACGTTGTTGAAGCACTCACACAAGAGTATTGCTTCCCGGTCACCAAGTCTCTCCCAAGAGCACCACTTGACTTGCCACAAAGGCTAGCCACTTAGGCACTTGCCATGCTCCCTTGGTCACCTTGATGCCACCTCCACTAAGGAGCTTCTCCTAACCAACCTTGCACTCACTCAACTCTAAGCTAAGCCTAACACTAAGCACATACATAAAGCATATGCAGGCATTTACACATGAGAGATCATACATGTGACATTTTTCAAAAGCATAGCTGTCAACCATGGATTATTCATCAATATCATCAAGAGCTAAGCCAAACTAACCATAGCATACCAAACAAGCTCACAAAGACATATATCTCATTCCATGGTGAACAAGGTATATGAGAGAAGCTTTTCCTAACCAATGCATGTGATACAAAATGCATGCAATCTAAGATACAAGGATACCTATAGATCATGTTACATATGCAATGCCAAATGCAAGAAATGCACAAAGGAAAGCTATACATATGCTACAAACCGGCTCCTCGAGGGGAGGCAAAACGGGCTCGACACCACCGGCAAAAGAGAGCTCCCACACATCCAACTCAAGAAATCAAACACACACCAAGTTCCCCCCGCAAACGAGTGAAAGTTGCTTGATCTAGGGGTTTGGTGAAAATATCGGCTAGTTGGTCATGTGTGGGTACATGGATCAAAGCTATCATTCCTTTGTCGACGTTGTCTCTCAGAAAATGGTACCTCACTTCTATGTGCTTGGTTTTGGAATGGAGCACTGGATTCTTTGCAACGCTTATGGCACTGGTCCTATCACATTGAAGTGGGACATGGGTATACTCCTCACCAAAGTCACTCATGGTGTAGGTGATCCAAAGGAGCTGAGAGCAACAACTAGCAGCGGCAACATACTCGGCCTCGGTCGTGGATTGAGCAACACTCGACTGCTTGCGGGAAGACCAAGATACCAAAGAAGAACCCAAAAACTAGCAAGTCCCAGAAGTGGACTTCCTATCCAACCGACACCCGGCAAAATCCGCGTCTGAAAAGCCATGAAGCGCCAAAGAAGAGGACGCGGAGTACCAAAGGCCGAAGTCGGGAGTACCTGAAAATTCTCTTCACCGCTTGCCGATGCGAAGTCCTCGGAGACGCTTGAAAACGAGCGCACAGACACACTGAGAACTGTATGTCCGGCCTCGTCGCCGTCAAGTAGAGGAGTGACCCGATCATGCTCCGGTACTCCTTCTGGTCCACGTGTTCACCTTCCTCATCCGCAAAAAGAGCCGTAGTCGTACTCATCGGCGTCGTCATAGCCTTGGAGTGCTCCATCTTGAACTTCCTCACAATGTCCTTGGTGTACTTAGCCTGGTGCACAAGTGTTCCTTCCTTTGATTGCTTGATTTGTAGCCCGAGGAAGAACTGCAACTCGCCCATCATGCTCATCTCAAACTCCCTGCTCATATCATCTGCAAGCCTTGCGACAAGAGAGTTAGACGAGCCACCAAAGACAAGATCATCCACGTACACCTGCACAATCAGGATATCTCTGCCCTGCCTCAGCAAAAACAAGGTCTGATCGACCTTCCCCATCTCAAAACCTCTCTCAAACAAAAACCCTCTCAACCTCCCATACCAAGCTCTAGGCACCTGCTTCAACCCATACAGCGCCTTCCTCAACTTGTACACCCGGTGGGGGTACTTCTCGCTCTCAAACCCTGGAGGCTGTCTCACATACACTTCTTCCCCCAGCACACCATTCAGAAAAGCACTCTTCACATCCATTTGGTGCAACTTGAACCCTTTAGCCACAGAAAAGGCTAGAAGGATCCTAATCGCCTCCAAACGGGCTACAGGAGCAAAGGTCTCCTCGTAGTCGATCCCCTCCTTCGACCGAACCCCACGGGCAACAAGTCTCGACTTGTTCCTCACAACCTCACCCTTCTCTCCCTCTTTGTTTTTCCACACCCACTTTGTACCAATCGGCTTACACCCTGGGGGAGGGTCAACCAACTCCCACACCTGATTCCTCTCAAAGTTCTCCAACTCCTCATGCATCGAATTAACCCAATTGTGATCAGATAGTGCGTGTCCAATGTCTTTGGGCTCAAAAGAAGCAACAAACGCAGCATGAGCAAAGTGAGAATTGTTCCGAACCCTCGACCGTGTAGTGCGTTCATCCATGTCGCCGATGATCCTCGAAGCTGGGTGATCCACCTAAACTCGCCGGGGAGGTTCTCGCCTCGAAGCTACCTCCCCCTCAACATCAGCTTCTCCTCGTTCTTGATTTGTCGTCGTAGGTGTAGCGAGAGGGTCCATCCATCATCGTAGTCGAAGTAGTGGGTACATGTTCGGCCGGGGGCACCGCACCGCCATCTTCATCATCACCATGTTCATGCTCCTCCTCCGAAAGATCTCCTCGCCAAGCTCATCATCACCTGCACACTCAAAGACAAGCTGACTACGTGGCTCTGTCTCGTCGAAGGTTACCTCGCAAGTCTCCACGATTTGGTTAGTTTCAAGATTGAGCACACGATATGCTCTAGAATGAGATGCATAACCAAAGAAAATGCCATCGATAGACCTAGCCTCAAACTTATCCAACTTCCTGCCTTTCTTTAGAATGAAACACTTGCAACCAAAGACATGGAAGTGACTCACCTTGGGTGTGCGACCATGCATCAGCTCATAGCATGTCTTCTTCTTGTGCACTCTGAGGTATATCCTGTTTGACACATAGCATGCGGTATTCACCGCCTCAGCCCAATACCTCCTCGGAGTCCTATGCTCATCAAGCATCGTCCGAGCCATCTCGCACAAGGTCCTGTTCTTCCTTTCCACAACACCATTACGGGGAGGCGTATACGGACTCGAAAACTGGTGCTCAAGACCCAAGTCATGGCAAAAGGTTTCAAAACGAGAGTTCCTGAATTCCGAGCCATTATCACTGCGGATAGCTCGTATGGCATCTCCGTGCCTCTCGTTCCTCAACCGCAAGACTAGATCTCGAACAAAACCAAACGTCTCCCCCTTCTCCTCGAGAAAGAACACCCACGCATACCGAGAATAGTCGTCCACCACAACAAGGACATACCACTTCCCACCCGCAGAACGCACACGAGCTGGGCCAACAAGGTCCATGTGGAGCAGCTCGCATGGTCGCTCAGTCATCACATCGGTGAGAGGCGGGTGAGAAGAGGCCACCATCTTGGCATGCCTACACGGAGCACAAACCAACTCTTTCTCAAGCCTCAACCGTGGCAATCCTCGGACCAAATTGAGTTTACTCAAGCGAGACAAAAGGTCAAAGCTCAAGTGACCCAACTTCCTATGCCACTTCCACAACTCACTCGAAGAACCGGCCAAGAAACAACGCTCCACACCCGAAGACTGAGAAAAATCAGCACGAAACACCTGACCCTCGGGAACGACCATACGGACAAGGTCCCCTCGAGAGTCCACAATCCGAGAACCACCGGCCGAAACAACACCTCAAAGCCCTCATCCAACAAGCCGGGACACGGAAAGCAAATTGTACCCCGGCGATTGAACAAGAGCAACGAGGCCTCGAGTGATCTTGTCACTCACTTTTATCTCACCTTCTGAAAGCACACGCCCATGCCCATTGTCCCCAAAAGTGATGTACCTCTTCGTCACCACCGGGACGAGACTTGAGAACCACCCCCTGTCTCCGGTCATATGCCTCGAGCAACCGGAGTCAATAAACCAAATGTTCTTCAAGTCTCCCACCTGAAACTCAAAAACGAGCACGTGAGCGAACAAACGACTCAGCACTGGGGTTAGTACCAAAAGAGTAAAACCAGTGCCGAGCCATTTGCTCGAAAGTGGGGTTAGCACAAACCAAAGCATCTCTCCTACCAAAACTACCTCCACGAACACCACCACGGTAACCACCCTGAGGGTACCACCCCTCTCTGCCTGGAGGAGGACCAAATCCACGCAAGAAAGCCCGTGGAACGTCCTTCCTCTACAACTCAAAGCCAGGACTCCTCCGATCCCCGTATTGAGCACGAGGAGGAGAACGCCTAGCAAACTGACCACCTGCACCCTTTCCAGCCCAACCACCAGAACCACGACCACCAGAAACAAACCTCGCACCTGTACGAGCTCGAAACCCAAACGGTTGTCCGTCCGAGGGCCGCACCGGTCGACCGGTGCCCCACACCGTCCCCGACCGGTGTGACACCGGGCGCGGCACCACCTGCAGCCTTCCGCTCTCCCCAAGCCCGAACTATCCTCACACTCGCCTTGCCTCTGGGCATCTGCATACGAGGCTCAAGAATACCATCGGAAGGGTGGTACTTGTCCTTGTTAGCCCACTCCTTCTCCATTCTCTCCTCACGCTTCCTCTTGAAGCAAAACTCCTCCTTATGGCCATCTCTCCCACAATAGCCACAGTGGAACCTCACAAGCTTAGGCTTAGGCTTGGGATGTGGCTGCTCACTTGGTTTCTCTCCACTCAATCCCTCCACCGGTTTCTCACCACTAGCCTTCTCACCCTCCTTCCCAAAGAACACTTTCCCCGAAGTGCTCACAAACTTGATAGGCTTTTGTAGGTCATTTGTGGGTGTTGGAAACACGGGTGGAGCTGGGGTTGTGTCTAGTCGGTTCCTTAGATGGTTAGATTTTGGAGGGAAATTATTTTTGTGGTGGGTTTTTGGTGGCTCCGGAATATTCTCTCCACTACCCTCACCAACCTTGTTTGCCCCAAGCCCCTCACCATCTTGCCTCTTAAAGGCCTCGATCATCATCCTCAACTGAGGCTCATGACCGGACAACCAACCCATCAACTTCCTCAAGTCATCATTCTCATCCTGCAAACGATCAACATAATGTGCAAGCTCCAAATTTTTCAATGCATGCATTTCACGGGTAGAGCAAGATGTAGGCATGGGTTCCTTCAATTTAGCCTCGAGCGAACTAGTGTAAGCATGCATCTCATCAATCTTAGCATGCAAAACAGGGCAAGAAGTGCAAGCACCTAGCAAAGCAGGTCTAGACTTAAGCTCAGCCACTTCAACCCTAAGCACATCTAGTTCCTCACACTTGGAGGCATGCTTCTCCTTAAACAAAGCAAGATCAGCAAGGAATATGGAGCAATCAGCACAATCATTCTCATCTGAAACAACAGGGCTAGTCTTAAGCGACTCAATCTCAAGCTTGCTATCAAGCACCTGTGTCTCTAGCTCAGCCACTCTAGTCCTAGCATCCTCGAGTGAAGCCCTAAGCTCTTTCCTCATTTTCTTGGCCTCTCTAAGCATGTCATCATGGTTATCAAGCAAAGAGCCAAGCCTCTCGTTCTCCTGGCGCAAGAAGGGAAGTTCATCACGCACCTCGTCGTCGGACTCAGAGTCCGAGTCGCTCTGTGTGCTCTTCTTGCTGCCGGAGCTCAGCGCCATGGTGCAGAAGCCATCTCTCGCGAAGCACCTCAGCCCGCTCAGGTTCTTGGATGACTTCTTGTTCTTGCGATGATCGCCTTCGTCTTCACTGCTGCTCGAGCTCGAGGTGGAGTACGTGGAACTGGAGTCGACATCGCTCGCTCCAACCATCGCTCGGGCCTTGCCTCGGCTCTCCTTCTTCCTCGATCGCCGCTCGTCCTTGTACTTGTTCTTGTGCTTGCTCTTGTGGTCGCGCCTCGAACGGTACTTGCCGTCCATCCTCGGCTTGTGCTTGTAGCTGTCCTTGTTCTCGGCCTTCTCCGGGGCGGTCGGCGACGAAGTGTCCGCTTGCCGCACTGGAAGCAAGTCCTCGTGTTCCTCCTCATGTTCACGCGGTTCTCGTGCAGCCTCTCGAACCGCCTCGTCAACAGCGCCAGCTCGTCCTCTCCAAGGTCATCAAACTCCTCATCCGGCATAGACATCAAAGAAGAAAAGGAGAACATCCTGGTGGATGGGTTAGAGTTAGTCTTTCCTTTGGAACCACCAATGAGGGCAAGACTATGGGAATCAGTCGGTCCCTCGAGCTTCGCAGTCATGCCCCTATCCACCTCAGCCGACTTGAGCTTCAAGAACAACTCGTTCACCGTCGAGTATCATACCTCTCCGACTCGACTATGGCCTCGAACTTTCCGCCCCATATCGTACGATCCAAAGAGTGTAAGAGCTTGACCGCTCTATCATGATCATCGTACGGGAGCACGTCCACATTGGCCCTCATGTTGTTCACAACCACCGTGAACCTCTGAAACAAGGCATCGATGGACTCACCGGCGAGATGAGTGAAGTTCTCGTACTCTCTCCGGTAGGTCGCATACATCCGTGCCTGAACCTGGGCGTTCCCAACATGAGCCTCCTTCAACACCGCCCGAATCCTACAAGCCAAGTGCTCGGTGTGCACCCGATCGAACTCAGGCTGACACAAAGCACGAAACAAGTAGTCGACCGCCTTATTGTTGGCGTCGAATCTGTCCCTCGACCCTGGAGCAAGGAAATCCATCGGGTGACATATCCTGTGTCCACCGTGACATCCCAAAGAAGCTGACCCTTTCCGTGGAGGAACGCACCCATCCGCTTGCTCCACATCTGGTAGTTCTTGCCATCGAAGTGTGGAGGACCCGAACCCCGTTCCTGGTACGCCATCCTTGGATCTTAGACTGGTTAGAGTCAACAAAGACCCGAACCGGCTCTGATACCACTTAAAGGACCTATACGGCGAACCAGAGTGGGGGGGAGTGAATGGGAGCCGATAAAAATTCTTCTCGAAGGAGATGGCAACTCCAACAAGATGAACACGGCTTCCAACACACGTCTCCGACTCACTACCAAGGTTGGTCAAGCCCACGTTGCCACTGGAGTGCCACTGGACCTAGGAACCAACACACCACCTTCCGACCTGAGAAACGCAGCGGAAAAACCAAACCTCGAGTCTCTGGAGACCCACACCCCGGTCGGGGACCGGTGAGCACCACCGGTCAGACCGGTCCGTGCTGATGAAACTGAGCAACTTTCACTAAGTGGCTCTACACCGGTCCGACCGGTGAGACACACCGGTCAGACTGATGGCAGCCTGAAAGCCCCCAAGGCACCAAACAGGTCAACCGACCACCAAACTGACCCAAACTCGAAACAGCAGCTACACGGGCCAACAACGAACACACCAAAACGTTCACCCGAGCAAAATCCCACAAGGGCTCGCACCGGTCAGACCGGTCAAGAGCATCGGTCAGACGGGTGTAGCCTGGGCAGCTCGGGATGAACAACACCCGCGGGTCAACTCCCCCAAATCCAAATCTCGATCTCCCGAATCACTCCACGGACTTAAACAAGACTTTGGGGATATCAGGAACACCTCATGAGGAGTCCATAGCCAAGTTTAATCCCACCAAAACTCGTCCAAAAAGGAGGAATCGAAGAAATCCCGTCGAAAGCACTTCCAACCCAAGAACTCAAGAAACCCCAAAACCGAGCACTTTTACTCACGGATTTGGGAAGGGAATCACAGCCCAAAGAACCATGAAGGGTTCCCACAAATTTCCCCATCAAATCCCCAAGAGAAAAGTCCCGAAAACAACTCAAAGAAATCACCGAGAGAGGGCTCCGAAAATCACCACCAAGAACAACCGGGGAAAACACATCCAAACCTTGAGGAACCACGCCGAATCATCTATACATGAAACAAAGGTTCGTACAAGGTCTAGCAAGCCGCCCGATCATCCATCCCTCTCAACAAGATCTCTCCGTGAAGCTCTCTTGCTAGTCCTAAACAAAACCTAAGGAAAATAGGTGGAAAATGGGAAAACTAATGAGCTAGGGTTCCAAGAGTTGGCTGCCATCCTCTCACCTCTTGGGTTATATGGAGGCAACCGAATGTCTAAAACGCCCTTCTCTACTAACTAGAGATACAAGCCCCTCAAGGGCGGATTTGGAATTCTTGATGTCTTCACCATCGGACGGATGCCCGGCGATCGCACCCTGCGTAGCCTCGACGCAAGCCATGCGATCCCAACGCGTGTCCTCCGCTTCGAAGATTCTGGACTGCGTCGTCACACACCGGTCAGACCGGTGATCCTCACCGGTCAGACCGGTCCCCACCGGTCAGACCGGTCCCCACCGGTCAGACCGGTCTGGTGCTGCTGCACCTCCGTCTTCGGTTCTGCGGTCTTGGCTTTGTGGATCACCCAAGGAACCCAGTGGTTTTCTGGTGAACCACCGGAAACCCCGCGAACTCGGTGTAGCCTCCGCCAATCTCCACTCATGACTTGGCTCCCACGTAGTCCCGGCTCGACCTTGGTTTTGAGGCTCAACCAAGAAACCGTCCATGACTTCATCTTGTCGTTCATGCCACCATGCGGCCCGCACTTGACCCCGCCGGCCACCGGGTCCCTCGAACGAAGCTTACTTGTCTTCTCCACACCGGAGGCCTCACCGGCGACGACCTTTCGCGCTTGTTCTTCACCCGCACCAACACGAGTCAAGCCGCACCCGCACACCGCAATACTTAGCCAAGAATCAGTCCACACAACGTTGTCAATCACTCATCACACAAGGAAGCGACCATCCACCGGTCCTCGAACCACACATGGTTCTCACTGTACCGGTCTGACCGGTGCCCCACACCGGTCTGACCGGTGTGACCTGGGCAGCAGCGCCTCCAACAGCCTTCCGCTCTCCCCAAGCCCGAACTGTCCTCACATTCGCCTTGGCCCTGGGCATCTGCATACGAGGCTCACGTACACCATCAGAAGGGCGGTACTTGTCCTTTTTAGCCCACTCCTTTGCCATCCTCTCCTCACACTTCCTCTTGAAGCAAAACTCCTCCTTATGGCCATCTCTCCCACAATAGCCACAATGAAACCTCACAAGCTTAGGCTTAGGCTTGGAATGTGGCTGCTCACTAGGTTTCTCTCCACTCAACTCCTCCACCGGTTTCCCCTCACTAGCCTTCTCACTTACTTTCCCAAAGAACACTTTCCCCGAAGTGCTCACAAACTTGATAGGCTTTTGTAGGTCATTTGTGGGTGTAGGAAACACGGGTGGAGCTAGGGTTGTGTCTAGTCGGTTCCTAAGATGGTTAGGTTTTCGGGGGAAATCATTCTTGTGGTGGGTTTTTGGTGGCTCTGGGATATTCTCCCCACTTCCCTCACCAACCTTGTTTGCCCCAAGTCCCTCACCATCCTGCCTCTTAAATGCCTCGATCATCATCATCAACTGAGGCTCATGACCAGACAACCAACCCATCAACTTCCTCAAGTCATCATTCTCATCCTGCAAACGATCAACATAATGTGCAAGTTCCAGATTTTTCAAAGCATGCATTTCACAGGTAGAGCATGATGTAGGCATGGGTTCCTTCAATTTAGCCTCAAGAGAACTAGTGTATGCATGCATCTCATCAATCTCAGCATGCAAAATAGGACAAGAAGTGCAAGCACCTAGCAAAGCAGGTCTATACTTAAGCTCAGCCACTTCAACCCTAAGCACATCTAGTTCCTCACACTTGGAGGCATGCTTCTCCTTAAACAAGGCAAGATCAGCAAGAAATATGGAGCAATCAGTACAATCATTCTCATCCGAAACAACAGGGCTAGCCTTAAGGGAATCAATCTCAAGTTGCTATCAAGCACCTGTGTCTCTAGCTCAGCCACTCTAGTCCTAGCAACCTCGAGTGAAGCCCTAAGCTCTTTTCTCATTTTCTTGGCCTCTCTAACCATGTCATCACGATTATCAAGCAAAGTGCCAAGCCTCTCATTCTCCTAGCGCAAGATGGGAAGTTCATCACACACCTCGTCGTCGGACTCAGAGTCTGAGCCGCTCTGTGTGCTCTTCTTGCTGCCGGAGCTCAGCGCCATGGTGTAGAAGCCGTCTCTCGCGAAGCAGCTCAGCCCGCTCAGGTTCTTGGACGACTTCTTGTTCTTGCGACGATCACCTTCGTCTTCACTGCTGCTCGAGCTCGAGGTCGAGTACGCGGAACTGGAGTCGACGTCGCTCGCTCCAACCATCGTTGGGGCCTTGCCTCGGCTCTCCTTCTTCCTCGATCGTCGCTCATCCTTGTACTTGTTCTTGTGCTTGCTCTTGTGGTCGCGCCTCGACCGGTACTTGCCATCCGTCCTCGACTTGTGCTTGTAGCTGTCCTTGTTCTCGACCTTCTCCGGGCAGTCGGCGACGAAGTGTCCCGGCTTTCCGCACTAGAAGCACGTCCTCGTGTTCCTCCTCATGTTCACCCGGTTCTCGTGCAGCCTCTCGAACCTTCTCGTTGAAGGATCAGATGGCGACTAGAGAGGGGGGAGTGAATAGGAGCCGGTAAAAATTCTTCTCGAAGAACCCGGCCTATGCCATAGTCAAATCCCGGTCACACACGACCGATGGATCGAATCACACACCAATCGCCAAGACAACGAGGTTATGGATCAACCTCTAGCCTTAGGAACGATTCCTTGAAGCACACGCGGAAGCACGAGAAAGGAAGGGAGGAATCGAAACAAGAAGCAAAGCTCACATGCTCTGGCGGACCGTCCGGCCAGGAGGGGCGGAACGTCCGCACTGGCCTCGCGGACTGTCCGACCCGAAGCCGCGGACCGTCCGCGCCAACCCTGCGGACTGTCCGGCCCTACGCCGCGGACCGTCCGATAAAGCACACAGAACCAACAGAGACGCACCCGAATAACGGACCGTCCACGGGGAGCACGCGGACTGTCCGCCAGGCACCCGCGGACCGTCTGCCCTCTGCCGCGGACCGTCCGAAACTCCGTCCAACCAAAACTCAAAAACGCGACGGATCGAAACAAAAGCCGAGCAAGAACACGAAGAACACGGGACGAACACGCCACCCGCGGACCGTCCGCGACCCCCGCGGGACCGTCCGCGCCGCGCGCGAACGAAAAGCGCTCGACCTCAAAGGTCAACTCCCCCAAATCATCATCGGATTTCCCAAACGGTTGAAGCTATGGAGACAAGGGTTTGGGGACTTGAAAGGCGTCACACAAGGATGCTATAGCCCAAAAATCTTGCCTCCTAACTCCCTAAATCACCGGGAATCATGAATCCTTTGAGCACCACCAAAAGCTTGAGCACCAAACGAAAACTCTCGAATCGAAGTGGTTTCCCGGCGTTTGAGGGCACAAGATCAATCACAAAGATGCGCGAGACATCTATCCATGTTTCCCTCAAAGAAATCCGGGGAGAAACCCACTCAAATCCGCGAAATCGCACCGAGAACAACGGCACGAAAACAAGCACAAAAAGACCACGAAAAACACAACTCCGAATCTTCTATACAAACCAGGAAAGATTCACAAGGTCTAGCATGCCGCCCTAGCATCCATCCCTCTCAACAATTCTCTCATGAAGCTCTCATGCTAGCCTAGAGAAAATGGAAGGAAAAATAGCTACGAAAAAGAGAAAAGGGAGGGAGGAAATGAAACCCTAAGTCACGGAGAGGGAGAGCCATCCACACACACTCATGGCTTATATATCAGGTCCCGCCGGAGTGGTAAATGACTCGACTACCCCTAACTTAACTACTGGCGATACAACCCACGTAGGGGAATTTAGGTAATGTTTGTGGATCTTGCCATCGGACGGCCACGCCTTTGCCGCACCCCGCGTCCTCCCGACGCAAGCCATGCGATCCCGCCGCGTGTCCTCCTCCTCGAAGCTTCCCGACACGCCCGGATCCCGTCTCCGTCGTGTTGGGCCCTCGGACTTGGTTTTGAGGCCCAAACCAAGAAACCGTCCGCCGATGGTTTTGTGGGCAAACCACCAAATCCCGCGCGCTCGGTCCGACCTCCCGCCAAACCACTTGACTCGACCGCTACCGTGCACCGGCTCGATTGTCCATGACTTCGTCTTGCTCGTGTCACCACCATGTGGCTCACACCCAGTCCCGCTGTCCACCGGGTCCCTCGAACCGAGCCTACTTGTCTCTCCATCTCCCGGAGGCCCCTCAAGGCTGAAGACCATCCGCGCTCGTTCTTCACCTGCAACAACACGAACTAGGCCGCAGCCTACACCTGCGCACTAAGCCAAGAGTCAGTCCAACACCCGTTGTCAATCACTCATCACTGAGGAGCGGTCATCCATCGACCACTGAGACGCTCCTGGTCCTCACTCATCAACAGCACCAGCTCGTCCTCTCCAAGGTCATCAAACTCCTCATCTGGCATAGACATCAAAGAGGAAAAAGAGAACATCCTGGTGGATGGGTTAGAGTTAGCCTTTCCTTTGGAACCACCAACGAGGGCAAGACTATGGGAATCAGTCGGTCCCTCGAGCTTGGCAGCCATGCCACTATCCACATCAGCCGAGTTGAGCTTCGAGAACAGCTCGTTCACCGTCAGAGTGTCATACTTCTCCGACTCCATAATGGCTTCGAACTTTCCGCCCCAAATCGTACGATCCAAAGAGTGTAAGAGCTTGACCGCTCTATCATGATCATCGTACGGCAGCACGTCCACATTGGCCCTCATGTTGTTCACAACCACCGTGAACCTCTGAAACAAGGCATCGATGGACTCACCGGGGAGATGAGTGAAGTTCTCGTACTCTCTCCGGTAGGTCGCATACATCCGTGCCTGAACCTAGGCGTTCCCAACATGAGTCTCCTTCAACACCGCCCAAATCCTACAAGCCAAGTGCTCGGTGTGCACCCGATCGAACTCAGGCTGACACAAAGCACGAAACAAGTAGTGGACCGCCTTATTGTTGGCGTCGAATCTGTCCCTCGATCCTGGAGCGAGGAATTCCATCGGCTGGACATAGCCTGTGTCCACCGTGGCATCCCAAAGGATCTGACCCTTTCCGCGGAGGAACGCACCCATCCGCTTGCTCCACATCTGGTAGTTCTTTCCATCGAAGTGTGGAGGACCCGAACCCCGTTCCTAGTACGCCATCCTTGGATCTTAGACTGGTTAGAGTCAACAAAGACCCGAACCGGCTCTGATACCACTTGAAGGACCGATATGGCGAACCAGAGAGGGGGGGGAGTGAATGGGAGCCGATAAAAATTCTTCTCGAAGGAGATGGAAACTCCTACAAGATGAACACGGCTTCCAACACACGTCTCCGACTCACTACCCAAGTCGGACAAGCCCACATAGCCACTGGAGTGCCACTGGACCTAGGAACCAACACACACACCCTTCCGACCCGAGAACGCAGCGGAACACCAAACCTCGAGTCTTCAGACCAACACCGGTCAGACCGGTGAGCACCACCGGTCGGGACCGGTCCCCGCCGGGTGAAACCGGGCAACTTTCACTAAGTGGCTCCACACCGGTCGACCGGGTGAGACACACCGGTTAGACCGGTCACAACCCGAAAGCCCCCAAGGCACCAAACGAGTCAACCGAGCCTCCAAAGCGACCCAAACTCGAAACAGGAAGCAACACGGGACAACAGCGAACACACCCAGACGTTCACCCGAGCAAAATCCCACCGAGGGTTGCATCGGTCAGACCGGTCAAGAGCACCGGTCAGACCGGTGTAGCCTGGGCAGCTCGGGATGAACAGCACCCGCGGGTCAACTCCCCCAAATCCAAACCTCGATCTCCCGAATCGCTCCACGGACTTGAACAAGACTTTGGGGATATTAGGAATAACTCATGAGGAGTCCATAGCCAAGTTTAATCCCACCAAAACTCGTCCAAAAAGGAGGAATCAAGGAAATCCTGCCAAGAGCACTTCCAACCAAAGAACTCAAGAAACCCCAAAATCGAGCACCTTTACTCACAGATTTGGGAGGGGAATCACAGCCCAAAGAACCACGAAGGGTTCCCACAAATTCCCCCCATCAAATCCCTAAGAGAAAGGTCCCGAAAACAACCCAAAGGAATCACCAAGAGAGGGCTCCGAAAATCACCACCAAGAACAAATGAGCTAGGGTTCCAAGAGTTGGCTGCCATCCTCTCACCTCTTGGGTTATATGGAGGCAACCGAAAGTCTAAAATGCCCTTTCCTAATAACTAGGGATACAAGCCCCTCAAGGGCGGATTTGGAAGTCTTCATGTCTTCACCATCGGACGGATGCCCGGCGACCGCACTGTAGCCTCGACGCAATCCATGCGATCCCGACGTGTGTCCTCCGCTTCGAAGTCTCCAGACTGCGTCGTCGCACACCGGTCAGACCGGTGCTCCTCACCGGTCAGACCGGTCCCCACCGGTCGGGCCGGTCGGCGCTCGTTGCGGCTCCGTCTTCGGTTCTTCGGTCTTGGCTTTGTGGATCAACCAAGGAACCCAGTGGTTTTCTGGTGAACCACCGGAAACCCCGCGAACTCGGTGTAGCCTCCGCCAATCTCCACTCATGACTTGGCTCCCACATAGTCCCGGCTCGACCTTGGTTTTGAGGCTCATCCAAGAAACCGTCCACGACTTCAACTTGCTGTTCTTGCCACCATGCGGCCCGCACTTGACCCCGCTGGCAACTGGGTCCCTCGAACGAAGCCTACTTGTCTTCTCCACACCTGGAGGCCTCACCGGCGACGACCTTTCGCGCTTGTTCTTCACCTGCACCAACACCAGTCAAGCCGCAACCTGCACCTGCAATACTTAGCCAAGAATCAGTCCACACAACGTTGTCAATCACTCATCACACAAGGAAGCGACCATCCACCGGTCCTCGAACCACACATGGTCCTCACTCAGACCGTCGGATCATCCGGTGCTACTGTCTTTTCTGCTCTTCCTCTGCAACTCGTCCGGCACTACTAGGAAATGGACCGTCGGTTCATCCGACGATTCCTAGGGTTTCACCTGTGTACCAACTCGTCCGACAATTGCACCGACGCTTGCTATATTGATACCATCGGTTCATCTGATGGTGTCTTTTCTTTTCCTTTCTTGCTCGGTTTGACCCTTGATTTTCTCATTTTGGCATGTGGTTTTCTTGCATCCTTAGGACCTAGAAGTGTCTACAAAGAATGCTAAAACAATATGGTTAGTCCCAATGATCATGTTGTCATGAATCAGCAAAATCAAACTCGAACTAATGACATATGAGTCCATGTTCGCTACAGTAGCTCGTTTGGAGGCGATTAGGATCCTTCTAGCCTTTTCCATGGCTAAAGGGTTCAAGTTGCACCAAATGGATGTGAAGAGTGCCTTCTTGAATGGTGTGTTGGAGGAATAAGTGTATGTGAGGCAGCCACCGGGGTTTGACAGTGAGAAGTACCCCCACTAGGTGTACAAGTTGAGAAAGGCACTGTATGGGTTGAAGCAGGCGCCTAGAGCTTGGTACGGTAGGTTGAGGGGGTTCCTGTTTGAGAGAGGGTTCGAGATGGGGAAGGTCGATCAAACCTTGTTTCTTCTTAGGTACGGCAGAGATAGCCTGATTGTACAGGTATACGTGGATGATATTGTCTTTGGTTCGTCTAACTCTCTTGTTGCATGATGGGTGAGTTGCAGTTTTTCCTCGAGCTACAGATCAAGCAATCAAAGAAGGGAACAATTGTGCACCAAGCTAAGTACACCAAGGATATTGTGAGAAAGTTCAAGATGGAGGACTCCAAGGCCATGGCGACGCCTATGAGAACGACAACAACTCTCGATGCGGATGAGGAAGGTGAACACGTGGACCAGAAGGAGTACCAGAGCATGATCGGGTCACTCCTCTACTTGACGGCGACGAGGCCGGACATCTAGTTCTCGGTATGTTTGTGCTCTCATTTTCAAGCATCTCCAAGGACATCGCATCGGCAAGTGGTCAAGCGCATATTCAGGTACTTCAGTCACACTCCCGACTTCGGCCTTTGGTACTCCATGTCCTCTTCTTTGGCGCTTCATGGTTTTTCAGACGCGGATTTTGCCGGGTGTCAGTTGGATAGGAAGTCCACTTATGGGACTTGCCAGTTCTTGGGATCTTCATTGGTGTCTTGGTCTTCCCGCCAACAGTCGAGTGTTGCTCAATACACTACTGAGGCAGAGTACGTTACCGCAGCTAGTTGTTGCTCTCAGCTCCTTTGGATCACATACACCATGAGTGATTTTGGTGAGGATTATACCCATGTCCCACTTCAATGTGACAGCACCAGTGCATAAGCGTTGCAAAGAACCCAGTGCTCCATTCCAAAACCAAGCACATAGAAGTGAGGTATCATTTTCTGAAAGAGAATGTAGAGAAAGGGAAGATAGCTTTTATCCATGTATCCACACATGACCAACTAGCTGATATTTTCACCAAACCCCTAGATCAAGCAACTTTCACTCGTTTGCAGGGGGATCTTGGTGTTTGTTTGATTTCTTGAGTTGGTGTGTGGGAGCTCGTTTGTAGCATATGTATAGCTTTTCTTTATGCATTTCTTGCATTTGGCATGACATATGTAACATGATGTATAGGCATCCTTGTATCTTATAGTGCATGCATTTTGTATCATATGCATTTTGTAGGAAACGCTTCTCTCATATACATTGTTCACCATGATGTGCTATATATGATCTTGTGAGCTAGTATGGTATGCTATGGTTAGTTTGGCTTAGCTCTTGATGATCTTGATTTACATCCATGGTTGATAGCTATGTTTTTTGAAAAATGTCACATGTATGCTCTCTTGTGAGAAAATGCCTTTATATGATCTTAACATGTTCTAGTGGCTTGGCTATGCTTAATCTGTTGTTTGATGGCTTATTTTGATCATATGGGGCTAAAGGCTCATTTGCCATCATGAATGTTCAGCCCTCATGCTTTATCTTGTGGAGGGGCATAAGTTCCTTTTTGTCGCAAAGACATTTCATGTACCAAATATGAATCTGAAAATGAAATGTAAATTGCTTGGAAAATATGCTCCCATGTTATATGTGCTGAATTTAAATTGCTTTGGGTGCTAAACCATTGCATGATGCCTACCAATGAGAAGTCTCATATGTAGAAGTAGTCACATGGCTCGGTTGCTTTGACATGACATGAGGTGCTTGTGGGTGTTTGTGATGGTCTTATGATTAGAATGGTTGTCCTAGCATGAAGTTTGTGTGGCTTTGCCATTTTGACATGTTTGTCTCGTGTTTAGGACTTTGCTCATGAGAGGGCACCTTTTCGCAAAATTGCTCAATTATATCTTAGCTTCGTCCAATGGTTATGAAACTTGGTACTCGTGAAGTTAATGTCATTACGAAGCTGTAGAGTATCTAACTTGCTCATTTGGATATGTGTAGCATCTTGTGATGCATTTTGTATACTTGAGAAGCTCTGCATAATTTTAAATTTGAGCCTTGATTCATGCATTGGCAACAAGGGGGAGAAAGAAAGGTGGATAAAAGTTGCATTGCTTCCCTAGAACCTATCCCAAGAGTCAAGGGGGAGCTTGTGCATTTCTCTTGCATTTTTTGGCTTTTGGGAGGTGTGGTCTGCTGTACCAAATCAGTCTAACCGGTTTTGGTAATCGGCCTGATCAATTTTGGTGGAACCGGCCTGACCGGTTTGTGCCCAGGGTTGGCACTTGTTCCTAGGGAGCATTCATATGTACAGGGGGAGCCCTTGTATGTTTTGGTGGTTTGTGCTCTTTGCTTGAGCATAGTTTTGTCTCGGGTGTGTCGAGCCATTGCCCATGCCTAAGGGGTCCGAAACATGTCGTCTTCAAGTTATCTTGCTCTTGCCCTTCTTTGGCTTTCGGTCGTTTGTTGGAGTTTCTTTTTATTCATTTCTATTGTTTTTCCTTTTCTCTCTGATTCCTATATGTGTGTGTTGTCAATGCACTCATCAAGGGAAGATTGAGGACCATGAGTGGTTCGAGGCCTGGTGGATGGTCACTTCCTGGTGTGATGAGTAATTGACAATGTTGTGTGGACTAATTCTTGGCCAAGTATTGCAGGTGCAGGTTGCGGCTTGACTGGTGTTAGTGCAGGTGAAGAACAAGCGTGAAAGGTCGTTACCGGTGAGGCCTCCAGGTGTGGAGAAGACAAATAGGTTTCGTTCGAGGGACCCGGTGGCTAGCGGTGTCAAGTGCGAGTCGCATGAAGGACCGATTAGGCCACCAGAGAGGGGGGGGAGTGAATGAGAGCCAATAAAAATTCTTCTTGAAGGAGATCGAAACTCCAACAAGATGAACCCGCTCTGTTGGACACCCAAAATCACATGCTCCGCACCTCTACCTTTTGTTTGCCAAAACCACATAGCCACTGAAGTGCTACTAGTCCTAGGAACAAAGACTACCAGTAGCCTCGACTCCTACATGAACTCGGGAGCCGGCTAACAGGAGGGGGGCGGTCTGACCGGGTATGGGGGGCGGTTAGACCGCCACCACCTAGTGACCAAGAAATCATCCGAAAAGCCTCTTCCGAGCACCAAGATGCCTCACGGTTTCACCAGCGGAAATCTCTGATCAAGGCCAAGATGGCTATCAGGAAATCTTGGCGAAAACCAAAACTTCTCCCAAGGGCCTAGGGGCCGTTAGACCGGCTACCGGGGTGGTCTAACCTCCTGTACCCAGCAAGAAACTCCGAACAAGAACTCCAAGCAAACAACACAAAAATGACCAGGGATTTCACCTGAACGCTCCTCTAATCAAGGCGAACAAACACACAGAAGAAAATCTGGGAAAATCGAACCCTTCACTTGGAAGGCCCAGGGCGGTTAGAATGCTCCTTCCAGAAATCCTACCCGCGGGTCAACCCTCAACTTTCCATCGCCCGATCTCCCGAATCACTCCACGGATTGCAGCGAAACTCCGGGAATTGCTGGGTTACCTCCTGGGCAACCTCTACCTCAAAGGAATCGACCCGAATCACTCACAATCAAGAGGAATCGAAGATTTCGGCTCTCTAGGGCAAGAACTCAAGCAACTCGAAAAACCACTAAATGGAGTCCGGTTCAAGGTAGATTTGGGGGCAAAGTCACCAACCAAAGAGGCACAAGGTCCTCATACGTGACACCCAACAAAATCCACAAGAAATCGTCCTCCAAACTCCGTCAAAAAAATCACAACAAGGAGCTCCGAAAATCACCACAAAGAAGGACGGGAAAAGCACCACACAACCTTGAGGAACCACGCCGAACCATCTATACATACCATGAAGGTTCATACAAGGTCTATCTTGCCACCCATGCATCCATCCCTCTATCTAGATCTCACTTGAAGCACTCAAGCTAGTCTTAGGAAATACTAGGGGAAAATGAGAACGAAAATGGAAAAACAAATGAGCTAGAGTTCCAAGAGTTGGCTGCCATCCATCGTCTCAAGAGTATATATGGAGGCACCCAAAATACCAAACTACCCTTACTTAATAACTAGGGATACAAGCCCTCAAGGGTGATTTTGGAAGTCTTCAGATTTTCTCCATCGGACGGATGCCTAGCGACCGCAACCTCCTTAGCCTCGACGCAAGCCTTGCGATCCCAATGCGTGTCCTATGCTTTGAGGCTAACAAGGCTTGCGTCGAGGCTAAGCAGGTTGCGGTCGGGAGGACACGTGTTACGAAGACAATTTCCCAAAGTGCCCTTAGTGGGCGTGTATCCTAGTTTAGGCTTTAGGGGTAGTTTAGTGTTTCCGGTTGCCTCCATATAACCCAAGGGGTGAGAGGATGGCAGCCATCTCTAGGAACATTAGTTTATTTGCTTTCCTATTTTCCCTTCCTATTTTCTTAGCGTTTCCATAGGACTAGCTTCAGAGCTTCATGGTGAGATCTTGTGAGAGGATTGGATGATCAAGCGGCAAGCTAGACCTTGTATGAACCTCCTTGGTATGTATAGATGATTCGGCGTGGTTCCTCAAGGCTTTGTTGTGTTGTTCCCGGTTGTTCTTGGTGGTGATTTTCGGAGCCCTCTCTTGGTGGTTTTCTCGGTGTCTTTTCGGGACCTTGCTCTTGGGGATATGATGGAGGAAATTCGTGGGAACCCTTCATGGTTCTTTTGCCTTTGATTCCCCTCCCAAATCCGTGAGTTAAGGGGCTCAATTTTGGGGTTTTCGGTGCTCTAGGGTTAGAGGAGTTCTTGGCGGGATTTCTTCGATTCCTCTTGATTTGGCAAGTTTTGGTGGACAAAAACTTGGCTATGGACTCCCCATGAGGTGTTCCTACTATCCCCAAAGTCTTGTGCAAGTCCGTGGAGCGATTCGGGAGATCGGGGTTTGGATTTGGGTGAGTTGACCCGCGAGTGTTTTTCATCCCGACGAACTCAGGTCACACCGATTTGACCGGTGCCTCTCACCGGTCTGACCGGTGCAGACCCCTGTTGGGTTTTGCTCAGGTGAATGTTTGGGTGAGTTCGTTGTTGTCCTGTGTGGCTGCTGTTTCGAGTTTGGGGCTGTTTGGAGCTTGGTAGGACTGTTTGGTGTTTTGGGGCTTTCTGTCTTCGACCGGTCTGACCGGTGTGTTTCACCGGCCTGACCGGTGTAGAGCTGTTCTGTGGAAGTCGCTAGGTTTCACTAGCAGAGACCGGTCTGATCGGTGGTGCTCACCGGCCTGACCGGTGTAGGTCAGTGAGGCTCGAGTGTTGTGTTCCGCGGCGTTCTCATGTCTGTGAGGTTGGGAGTTGGCTCCTAGGTCAGTAGCACTCCAGTTGCTGCGTGGGCTTGGCTAACTTGGGTAGTAAGTTGGAGACGTGTGTTGGAATTCGTGTTCATCTTATTGGAGCCTCCGTCTCCTTCGAGAAGAATTTTTATCGGCTCCCATTCACCCCCCCCCTCTCTGGTTCGTTGTATTGGTCCTTCAATTGGTATCAGAGCCGGTTACGGGTCTTGATTGACTCTAACCAGTCTAAGATCCAAGGAAGGCGTACCAGAAATGGGGATCGGGTCCTCCACACTTTGATGGCAAAAACTACCAGATATGGAGTAAGCGGATGGTGGCGTTTCTCCGCGGAAAGGGTCAGATCCTTTGGGATGTCACGGTGGACACAAACTATGTCCATGCGATGAACTTCCTTGCTCCAGGATCGAGAGACATGTTCGACGCCAACAACAAGGTGGTCAAGTACTTATTTCGTGCTTTGTGTCAGCCTGAATTCGATCGGGTGCACACCGAGCACTTGGCTTGTAGAATCTAGTCGGTGTTAAAGGAAGCTCATTTTGGGAATGCCCAGGTTCATCCTCTCCAAGCACTTACCGGATAGAGTACGAAAACTTCACTCATCTCCCCGGCGAGTCCATCGATGCCTTGTTTCAGAGGTTCACGGTGGTTGTAAACAACATGAGGGCCAATGTGGACGTGCTTCCGTACGATGATCATGATAGAGCCGTCAAGCTCTTATACTCGTTGGATCATACGGTTTGGGACGGAAAATTCGAGGCCATTGTGGAGTCAGAGAAGTATGACACTCTGACCGTGAACGAGCTATTCTTGAAGCTCAAGTTTGCTGAGGTGGATAGGGGCATGACAGCCAAGATCGAGGGCTCGACTAACTCTCATAGTCTCACCCTCGTCGGTGGTTGGAAAGGAAAGGCTAACACTAACCCATCGACCAGGATGTTCTCTTTGTCCTCTTTGATGTCTATGCCAGATGAGGAGTTCGACGTGCTTGGAGAGGATGAGCTGGCATTGCTGACGAGGAGGTTCGAGAGGCTGCACGAGAATCGAGTGAACATGAGAAGGAACATGAGCACATGCTTCTAGTGCGGCAAGCCGGGACACTTCGTCGCCGACTGCCCGGAGAAGGTCGAAAACAAGGATGGATACAAGCACAAGTCAAGGACAGATGGCAAGTACCGGTCGAGGTGTGACCACAAGAGCAAGCACAAGAACAAGCACAAGGATGAGTGACGATCAAGGAAGAAGGAGAGCTAAAGCAAGGCCCGAGCGATGGTTGGAGCGAGCGACGTCGACTCCAGTACCGCATACTCCATCTCGAGCTAAAGCAGAAGTGAAGATGAAGGTGATGGTCGCAAGTGCAGGAAGTCGTCCAAGAACCTGGGCGGGCTGAGCTGCTTCGCTAGAGACGGCTTCTGCACCATGGCACTGAGCTCCGGCAGCAAGAAGAGCACACAGAGCGACTCGGACTCCGATTCCGACGACGAGGTGCATGATGAACTCCCCTTCTTGCATCACGAGAATGAACGGCTTGGCTTGTTGCTTGATAATCGTGATGCCATGCTCAGAGAGGCCAAGAAAGTGAGGAAAGAGCTTAGGGCTTCACTTGAGGATGCTAGGACTAGAGTGGCTGAGCTAGAAATACAGAATTTGGATGCTAAGCTTGAAATCGATTCTTTGAAAGCTTCACCTATTGTCTCTGATGAAGTTGAATGTGCTGATTGTCTTATTTTCCTTGCTAATCTTGCCTTGTTTAAGGAAAAGCATGCCTCCAGGTGTGAGGAACTAGATGTGCTTAGGGTTGAAGTGGCTGAGCTTAAGTCTAGACCTGCTTTGCTAGGTGCTTGAACTTCTTGCCCTGTCTTGCACGGTAAAATTGATGAGATGCATGCTTACACTGTTTCTCTTGAGGCTATGTTGAAAGAACCAATTCCTACATCTTGCTCTACCTGTGAAATGCATGCATTAAAGAATTTGGAACTTGCACATTATGTTGATCATTTGCAGGATGAGAATGATGAGCTGAGAAAGTTGATGGGTTGGTTGTCTGGTCATGAGCCTTAGTTGAGGATAAGGATCGAGACATACAAGAGGCAGGATGGTGAGGGACTTGGGGCAAACAAGGTTGGTGAGGGAAGTGGAGAGAATATCCCGAGCCACCAAAACCCACCACAAAAATGATTTCCCTCCTAAACCTAACCATCTTAGGAACCGACTAGACACAACCCTAGCTCCACCCATGTTCCCTCCACAAACAAATGATTTCCAAAATCCCATCAAGTTTGTGAGCACTTCGGGGAAAGTGTTCTTTGGGAAAGAGAGTGAGAAGGCTATTGAGGAGAAACCGGTGGAGAAACCAAGTGGAGAGAAATCAAGTGAGTAGCCCCAACCCAAGCCTAAGCCTAAGCTTGTGAGGTTCCATTATGGCTATTGTGGGAGAGATGGCCATAAGGATGAGTTTTGCTTCAAGAGGAAGCGAGAGGAGAGAATGGCGAAGGAGTGGGCTAACAAGGATAAGTACCACGCTTCTAATGGTGTACTTGCGCCTCGTGTGCAGATGCCTAGAGCCAAGGCTAGTGCGAGGACAGTTCCGGCTTGGGGAGAGCGAAAGGCTGTTGGAGGTGCTGCTGGTCGGGTTACACCAGTCAGACAGGTGAGGTGCACTGGTCAGACCGTTGCAGGCCTGGACAGGCAGCAGCTTGGGTTTCATGCTCGTAAAGGTGCGAGGTTTGGTTCTGGAGGTAGTGGTTCTGGTGGTTGGGCTGGAGAGTTTGTAGGAGGTCAGTTTGCTAGGCGTTCTCCCCCTCGTGCTCAATACGGGGATGGGAGGATCCGTGTCTTTGAGATAGAGAGGAGGGACAGTCCACGGTTTTCCTTTCGTGGTTTTGGTCCTCCTTCAGGTAGAGAGGGTTGGTTCCCTCATAGTGGTTACCGTGGCGGTGTTCATGGAGGTAGCTTTGGTAGGAAAGATGGTTTGGATTGTGCTAACCCCACTTTTGAGCAAATGGCTCGGCACTGGTTTTACATTTTTGGTACTAACCCCAGTGCTGAGTCGTTTGTTCGCTCACGTACTCGTTTTTGATTTCAGCTTGGAGACTTAAAGAACATTTGGTTGATTGACTCCGGTTGCTCGAGGCATATGACCGGAGACGAGGGTGGTTCTCATGTCTCGTCCGGTGGTGAGAAGGAGGTACATCACTTTTGGGGACAATGGGCATGGGTGTGTGCTTTCAGAAGGTGAGATTATGGTATGTGACAAGATCACTTTCAGGCGTGTTACTCTTGTTCAATCGCTTGCATACAATTTGCTTTTTGTGTCCCAGCTGTTGGATGAAGGTTTTGAGGTGTTGTTTCGGCCTGGTGGTTCTCCGATTTTGGACTCTCAAGGGGACCTTGTCTGTATGGTCGTTCCCGGGGGTTAGGTGTTTCGAGCTGATTTTTCTCAGTCTTCTGGTATTGAGCGTTGTTCCGTGGCTGGTTCTTCGAGTGAGTTGTGGAAGTGGCATAGGAAGTTGGGTCACTTGAGCTTTGACCTTTTGTCTCGCTTGAGTAAACTCAATTTGGTCCGAGGATTGCCACAATTGAGGCTTGAGAAAGAGTTGGTTTGTGCGCCTTGTAGGCATGCCAAGACGGTAGCCTCTTCTCACCCGCCTCTCACCGATGTGATGACTGAGCGTCCATGCGAGCTGCTCCATATGGACCTTGTTGGCCCAGCTCGTGTGCGATCTGCGGGTGGGAAGTGGTATGTCGTTGTTGTGGTGGACGACTACTCTCGGTATGCATGGGTGTTCTTTCTTGAGGAGAAAGGGGTGACGTTTGGTTCTGTTCAAGATCTTGTCTTGAGGTTGAGGAATGACAGGCACGGAGATGCCATATGAGCAATCAGCAGTGATGAAGGACCGATACGACGAACCAGAGTGGGAGTCGATAAAAATTCCTCTCAAAGGAGATGGAAACTCCAACAAGATGAACACTGCTTCCAACACACATCTCCGACTCACTACCCAAATTGTCCAAGCCCACGTAGCCCCTGGAGTGCCACTGAACCTAGGAACCAACACACAACCTTCCGACCCGAGAACGCAGCGGAACACCAAACCTCGAGTCTACAGACCAACACCGGTCAGACCGGTGAGCACCACCGGTCAGACCAGTCCCTGCTGGTGAGAGTTGGCAACTTTCACTAAGTGGCTTCACACCGGTCAGGCCGGTGTAACACACCGGTCAGATCGGTCCAGGCCTGAAAGCCCCCAAATCACCAACTAGGCCTACCGACCTCCAAACTGACCCAAACTCGAAACAGCTGCAACCCAGGACAACAGTGAACACACCCAGACGTTCACCGGAGCAAAAACCCACCGAGGGTTGCACCGGTCAGACCGGTCAAGAGCACACCGTCGACCGGTGTAGCACCGGGCGACTCGGGATGAACAACACCCGCGGGTCAACTCCCTCAAATCCAAACCTCGATCTCCCGAATCGCTCCACGGACTTGAACAAGACTTTGGGGATAATAGTAACACCTCATGAGGAGACCATAGCCAAGTTTAATCCCACCAAAACTTGTCCAAAAAGGAGAAATCGAAGAAATCCTGCCAAAAACACTTCTAACCCTAGAACTCGGAAAACCCCAAAATCGAGCCCCTTTACTCACGAATTTGGAAGGGGAATCACAGCTCAAAGAACCACGAAGGGTTCCCACAAATTTCCCCCATCAAATCCCCAAGAGAAAGGTCCCGAAAACAACCCAAGAAAAACACCAAGAAAGGGCTCCAAAAATCACCACCGAGAACAACTGGGAACAACACAACAAGGCCTTGAGGAACCACGCCGAATCATCTATACATGCCTCAAAGGTTCATAAAAGGTCTAGCTTGCCGCGCGATCATTCAACCCTCTCAAGCTAGTCCTATGGAAATCCTAAGGAAAATAGGAAGGGATTAAATCAAAAACACTTCAAAAGAGCCTAATCTTTTGCACACAGCAACATATGCTTAATTTAAGCTCTCACACCAAAATTTGGCTTAAGATCATTTATACATTAATTTATACGAAAAAGACAAATTTCAGCCTAGTAAATCAACATTAATTCATATAAAAAGAAATAGGAAAGCAAATGAACTAGGGTTCCAAGGCTTGGCTGCCATCCTCTCACCTCTTGGGTTATATGGGGGCAACTGAAAGTCTAAAATACCCTTCTCTAACAACTACGGATACAAGCCCCTCAAGGGCGGTTTTGGAAGACTTGAAGCTTTCTCCATCGGACGGATGCCCGGCGATCGCAACCTGCTTAGGCTCGACGCAAGCCTTGCGATCCCGACGCGTGTCCTCCTCTTCGAAGATTCTGGACTGCGTCGTCGCACACCGGTTAGACCGGTGCTCCTCACCGATCAGACCGGTACCCACCGGTCAGACCGTTCAGACCCACTGGTCAGACGGTCTGGCGCTGCTGCAGCTCCGTCTTCGGTTCTTCGGTCTTAGCTTTGTGGATCAACCAAGGAACCCAGTGGTTTTCTTGTGAACCACTGGAAACCCCGCGAACCCGGTTTAGCCTCCGCCAATTGCCACTCATGACTCGGCTCCCACGTAGTCCCGGCTCGATCTTGGTTTTGAGGCTCAACCAAGAAACCGTCCACGACTTCATCTTGTTGTTCATGCCACCACGCGGCCCGCACTTGACCCCACTGGCCACCGGGTCCCTTGAACGATGCCTACTTGTCTTCTCCACACCTGGAGGCCTCACCGGCGACGACCTTTCACGCTTGTTCTTCACCTGCACCAACACTAGTCAAGCCGCAACCTGCACCTGCAATACTTAGCCAAGAATCAATCCACACAACGTTGTGAATCACTCATCACACAAGGAAGCGACCATCCACCGACCCTCAAACCACACATGGTCCTCAATCTCCCCCTTGCTGAGTGCATTGACAACACCCACACGAAAGTAACAAGAGAAAAAACAAAAGGAAAACAAACGAACAAAAAGAAACTCCAACAAGCGATCGAAAGCCAAACAAAGGCAAAAAGCAAGATCGCTTGAAGAAGACAAGTCTCGGAACCCTTAGGCAAGGGCAACGGCTTGACAAATCCGAGACAAAGCAAAGCTCAAGCAAAGAGCGCAAACCACCCAAACAAAACTCGAAAAACCACAAAGAGCTCCCCCTGCACACATGCAAGCTCCCCCTGAACCAATGCACCTCCCCCTGGACGAATGCATGCAAACCACTTGAAAACAGGGCAGCTGTAACAACTTCAGCTCACACCGGTCAGACCAGTGCCCAACATGTGCACAGGTCCAGCACTCTGACCGGTCAGACCGGTGACAACGACCGGTCACACCGGTGCACAACAGAGCCCAGAAATGGCTCGAAACCACCTGAAAACCTTTTAAATGCATCCAGCAAGCCATTTCAAGATCAAACTTCTCCCCCTTGTTGGCAATGCATGAATCAAGCCATAAATGCAAGACTTTCATCCTAGAGCTTCTCAAATAGACAAAATTCAACAAAGGATGCTACACATGTCCAAACAAGCAAGTTAGATACTCTATAGCTTCGTATCGACATCAACTACAAGTTTCACAACCTTTGGACGAAGCTAAGATGGATTTGGGCAATTTTGCGAAAAACTTGCCTCTCATGAGCAAAAACCTAAACATGATCAGAGCATATCAAAATGGCAAAGCCACACAAACTTCATTCTAGGACAGCCATTCTAATCATAAGACCATCACAAACACCCACAAGCACCTCATGTCATGTCAAAGCCACCTCGCCATGTGCCTACTTCTATGTATGAGACTTCTCATTGGTAGGCACCATGCAATGGTTTAGCACCCAAAGCAAATTAAATTTAGCACATATGACATGGGAGCACATTTTCCAAGCATTTTACATTTCATTTTCAGATTCGTAATTGGTACATGAAATGTCTTTGCGACAAAAAGGAACTTATGCCCCTCCACAAGATAAAGCAAGAGGGCTAAACATTTATGATGGCAAATGAGCCTTTGGCCCCATATGATCAATAAGCTAGCTATCCAACCACAAATTAAGCATAGCAAAGCCACTAAAACATGTCAAGATCATGTAAAGGCATTTACACATGAGAGAGCATATATGTGACATTTTTTAAAAACATAGCCATCACCCATGGATTATTCATCTAGATCTACAAGAGCTAAGCCAAACTAACCATAGCATACCAAACAAGCTCACAAAGACAAATATAGCATTCCATGGTGAACAATGTATATAGGAGAAGCTTTTCGTATCCAATGCATATGATACAAAATGCATGCAATCTAAGATACAAGGATGCCTATACATCATGTTACATATGCCATGCCAAATGCAAGAAATGCACAAAGAAAAGCTATACATATGCTACAAAAGGAGCTCCCAGACACCCAACTCAAGAAATCAAACACACACCAAGCTCCCCACGCAAACGAGTGAAAGTTGCTTGATCTAGGGGTTTGGTGAAAATATCGGCTAGTTGGTCATGTGTGGGTACATGGATCAAAGCTATCTTTCCTTTCTCTACGTTGTCTCTCATAAAATGATACCTCACTTTTATGTGCTTGGTTTTGGAATGGAGCACTGGGTTCTTTGCAACGCTTATGGCACTGGTGCTATCACATTGAAGTGGGACATGGGTATACTCCTCACCAACGTCACTCATGGTGTATGAAATGCAAAGGAGCTGAGAGCAACAACTAGCAGCGGCAACGTACTAGGCCTCGGTAGTGGATTGAGCAACACTCGACTGTTTACGGGAAGACCAAGACACCAAAGAAGAACCCAAAAACTAGCAAGTACCAAAGGCCGAAGTCGGGAGTGTGAAGCGGGTACCTGAAAATTCGCTTAACCGCTTGCCGATGCGAAGTCCTCGGAGATGCTTGAAAACGAGCACACAGACATACCGAGAACTGGATGTCCGGCCTCGTCGCCGTCAAGTAGAGGAGTGACCCGATCATGCTTCGGTACTCCTTCTGGTCCACGTGTTCACCTTCCTCGTCCGCATCAAGAGCTGTAGTCATACTCATTGGCGTCGTCACAGCCTTAGACTCCTCCATCTTGAACTTCCGCACAATGTCCTTGGTGTACTTAGCTTGGTGTACAAATGTTCCTTCCTTTGATTGCTTGATTTGTAGCCCGAGGAAGAACTGCAACTCGCCCATCATGCTCATCTCAAATTCCCTGCTCATATCCTCTGCAAACCTTGCAACAAGAGAGTTAGACGAACCACCAAAGACAATGTCATCCACGTACACCTGCACAATCAGAATATCTCTGCCCTGCCTCAGCAAAAACATGGTCTAATCGACTTTCCCCATCTCAAAACCTCTCTCAAACAAGAACCCCCTCAACCTGCCATACCAAGCTCTAGGCGCCTTCTTCAACCCATACAGCGCCTTCCTCAACTTGTACACCCGGTGGGGGTACTTCACACTCTCAAATCCCGGTGGTTGTCTCACATACACTAATTCCTCCAACACACCATTTAGGAAAGCACCCTTCACATCCATTTGGTGCAACTTGAACCCTTTAGCCACGAAAAGGGCTAGAAGGATTCTTATTGCCTCCAAACGGGCTACGGGAGCAAAGGTCTCCTCATAGTCGATCCCCTCCTTCTGACTGAACCCCTGAGCAACAAGTCTTGACTTGTTTCTCACAACCTCACCTTTCTCTCCCTCTTTGTTCTTCCACACCCACTTTGTACCAATCGGCTTACACCCTGGTGGAGGGTCAACCAACTCCCAAACCTGATTCCTCTCAAAGTTCTCAAACTCCTCATGCATCGAATTAACCCAATTGTGATCAGATAGTGCGTGTCCAATGTCTTTGGGCTCAAAAGTAGCAACAAATGCAGCATGAGCGAAATGAGAGTTGTTCCGAACCCTCGACCGTGTAGTGCGTTCATTCATGTCGCCGATGATCCTCGAAGCTGGGTGATCCACTTGTACTCGCCGGGGAGGTTCTCACCTCGATGCTACCTCCCCCTCAACATCAGCTTCTCCTCGTTCTTGATTTGTCGTCATAGGTGTAGGAGAGGGTCCGTCCACCACCGTAGTTAAAGTAGTGGGTACATGTTCAGCCGGGGGCACCACACCGCCATCTTCATCATCTCCATGTTCATGCTCCTCCTCTTGAAAGATCTCCTCGCCAAGCTCATCATCACCTGCACACTCAAAGACAAGCTGACTACGTGGCTCTGTCTCGTCGAAGGTTACCTCGCAAGTCTCCACGATTTGGTTAGTTTCAAGATTGAGCACACGATATGCTCTAGAATGAGATGCATAACCAAAGAAAATACCATCGACAGACCTAGCCTCAAACTTATCCAACTTCCTGCCTTTCTTCAGAATGAAACACTTGCAACCAAAGACATGGAAGTGACTCACCTTGGGTGTGCGACCATGCATCAACTCATAACATGTTTTCTTCTTGTGCACTCTGAGGTAGATCCGGTTTGACACATAGCACGCGGTATTCACCGCCTCAGCCCAATACCTTCTCGGAATCCTATGCTCATCAAGCATCGTCCGAGCCATCTCGCACAAGGTCCTATTCTTGCTTTCCACGACACCATTCTGGGGAGGCGTATACGGACTCGAAAACTGGTGCTCAAGACCCAAGTCATGGCAAAAGGTTTCAAAACGAGAGTTTCTGAATTCCGACCCATTATCACAGCGGATTGCTCGTATGGCATCTCCATGCCTCTCATTCCTCAACCTCAAGACTAGATCTTGAACAAAACCAAACGTCTCCCCCTTATCCTCGAGAAAGAACACCCACGCATACCGAGAGTAGTCGTCCACCACAACAAGGACATACCACTTCCCACCAGCCAATTGCACACGAGCTGGGCCAACAAGGTCCATATGGAGCAGCTCGCATGGACGCTCAGTCATCACATCGGTGAGAGGCGGGTGAGAAGAGGCTACCATCATGGCATGCCTACACGGCGCACAAACCAACTCTTTCTCAAGCCTCAACCGTGGCAATCCTCGGACCAAATTGAGTTTACTCAAGCGAGACAAAAGGTCAAAGCTCAAGTGACCCAACTTCCTATGCCACTTCCACAACTCACTCGAAGAACCAACCAAGAAACAACGCTCCACATTCGAAGACTGGGAAAAATCAGCACGAAACACCTGACCCTCGGGGACGACCATACAGACAAGGTCCCCTCGAGAGTCCAAAATCCGAGAACCACCTAGCCGAACAAACACCTCAAAACCCTCATCCAACAGTTGGGACACAGAAAGCAGATTGTACCCTAGCGATTGAACAAGAGCAACACACCTGAGAGTGATCTTGTCACTCACCTTAATCTCACCTTCTGAAAGCACACGCCCACGCCCATTGTCCCCAAAAGTGATGTACCTCTTTGTCACCACCGAGACGAGACTTGAGAACCACCCCTGTCTCCGGTCATATGTCTCGAGCAACCGAAGTCAATCAACTAAATGTTCTTCAAGTCTCCCACCTGAATTCAAAAGATGAGCACGTGAGTGAACAAACAACTCAACACTGGGGTTAGTACCAAAAGAGTAAAACTAGTGCTGAGCCATTTGCTCGAAAGTAGGGTTAGCACAAACCAAGCCATCTCTCCTACCAAAGCTACCTCCACGAACACCACCACGGTAACCACCCTGAGGGAACCACCCCTCTCTATCTGGAGGAGGACTAAAACCACGAAAGAATGCCCGTGGAACATCCCTCCACTCCTTCTCAAAGCTACAACTCCTCCCATCCCCGTAGAGAACTCGAGGGGCAGAATGCCTAGCCACCTGACCACCTGCAAACTCTCCAGCCCAACCACCAGAACCACGACCTCCAGAAACAACCCTCGCACCTGTACGAGCACGAAACCCAAACTGCTGCCTGTCCAGGCCTGCACCGGTCTGACCGGTGCCCCACATCGGTCTGACTGGTGTAGCTTGGGCAGCAGCACCTCCAACAGCTTTCCGCTCTCCCCAAGCCCGAACTATCCTCACACTCACCTTGGCCCTGGGCATCTGCACACGAGGCTCAAGTACACTTCTCCACCGGTTTCTCCTCACTCGCCTTCTCATTCTCTTTTCCAAATAACACTTTCCCGGAAGAGCTCACAAACTTGATAGGCTTTTGGAGATCATTTGTAGGTATAGGAAACACGGGTGGAGCTGGGGTTTTGTCTAGTCGGTTCCTAAGATGGTTCGGTTTTGGGGGAAAATCATTTTTGTGGTGGGTTTTTGGTGGCTCTGGGATATTCTCTCCACTTCCCTCACCAACCTTGTTTGCCCCAAGGCCCTCACCATCCTGCCTCTTAAATGCCTCGATCATCATCCTCAACTGAGACTCATGACCAGACAACCAACCCATAAACTTTCTCAGCTCATCATTCTCATCCTGCAAACGATCAACATAATGTGCAAGTTCCAAATTTTTCAAATCATGCATTTCATAGGTAGAGCATGATGCAGGCATGGGTTCTTTCAACTTAGCCTCAAGAGAACTAGTGTAAGCATGCATCTCATCAATTTTAGCATGTAAAACGGGGCAAGAAGTGCAAGCACCTAGCAAAGCAGGTCTAGACTTAAGCTCAGCCACTTCAACCCTAAGCACATCTAATTCCTCACACTTGGAGGCATGCTTCTCCTTGAACAAATCAAGATCAACAAGAAAGATGGAGCAATCAACACAATTAACCTCATTAGAAACAACAGGGCTAGCCTTAAGGGAATCAATCTCAAGCTTGCTATCAAGCACATGTGTTTCTAGCTCAGCCACTCTAGTCCTAGCATCCTCGAGTGAAGCCCTAAGATCTTTCCTCATTTTCTTGGCCTCTCTAAGCATGTCATCGCGGTTATCAAGCAAAGAGCCAAGCCTGTCATTCTCCTGGCGCAATAAGGGAAGTTCATCACGCACCTCGTCGTCGGAATCAAAGTCCGATTCTTGCTGCCGGAGCTCAGCGCCATGGTGCAGAAGCTGTCTCTCGCGAAGCAGCTCAGCCCGCTCAGGTTCTTGGACGACTTCCTGCTCTTGCAACGATCACGTTCATCTTCACTCCTGGTCAAGCTTGAGGTGGAGTCGACGTCGCTCGCTCCAACCATCGCTCGGGCCTTGCCTCGGCTCTCCTTCTTCCTCGATCGTCTCTTGTCCTTGTACTTGTTCTTGTGCTTGCTCTTGTGGTCGCGCCTCGACCGGTACTTGCCATCCGTCCTCGACTTGTGCTTGTAGCCGTCCTTGTTCTCGACCTTCTCCGGGCAGTCGGCGACGAAGTGTCCCGGCTTGCCGCATTGGAAGCATGTCCTCGTGTTCCTCCTCATGTTCACCTGGTTCTCGTGCAGCCTCTCGAACCTCCTCGTCAGTAACGCCAGCTCGTCCTCTCCAAGTACATCGAACTCCTCATCTGGCATAGACATCAAAGAGGACAAAGAGAACATCCTGGTGGATGGGTTAGTGTTAGCCTTTCCTTTCAACCACTAACGAGGGCAAGACTATGGGAGTCAGTCGGACCCTCGAGCTTGGCAGTCATGCCCCTATCCACCTCAGCCGACTTGAGCTTCGAGAACAACTCGTTCACCGTCAGAGTGTCATACTTCTCTGACTCCACAATGGCCTCGAACTTTCCACCCCAAATCGTACGATCCAAAGAGTGTAAGAGCTTGACGGCTCTATCATGATCATCGTACGGGAGCACGTCCACATTGGCCCTCATGTTGTTCACAACCACCGTGAACCTCTAAAACAAGGCATCGATGGACTCATCGGGGAGATGAGTGAAGTTCTCGTACCCTCTCCGGTAGGTCGCATACATCTGTGCCTGAACCTGGGCATTCCCAACATGAGCCTCTTTCAGCACCGTCCAAATTCTACAAGCCAAGTGCTCGGTGTGCACCCGATCGAACTCAGGCTGACACAAGGCCCGAAACAAGTAGTCGACTGCCTTATTGTTTGCGTCGAACCTGTCCCTCGATCCTGGAGCGAGGAAGTCCATCGGCTGGACATAGCCTGTATCCACCGTGACATCCCAAAGGATCTGACCCTTTCCGCGGAGGAACGCCCCCATCCGCTTACTCCACATCTGGTAGTTCTTGCCATCGAAGTGTGGAGGATCCGAACCCCGTTACTGGTACGCCATCCTTGCATCTTAGACTAATTAGAGCCAATAAAGACCCGAACCGGCTCTGATACCACTTGAAGGATCGATACGGCAAACCAGAGAGGGGGGGGGGGTCAATGGGAGCCGATAAAAATTCTTCTCGAAGGAGATGGAAATTCCAACAAGATGAACACGGCTTCCAACACACGTCTCCGACTCACTACCCAAATTGGCCAAGCCCACGTAGCCACTGGAGTGCCACTGGACCTAGGAACCAACACACAACCTTCCGACCCGAGAACGCAACGGAACACCTAACCTCGAGTCTACAGACCAACACCGGTCAGACCGGTGAGCACCACCGGTCAGACCCGTCCCTGCAGGTGAGAGTTGGCAACTTTCACTAAGTGGCGTCACACCGGTCAGGCCGGTGTAACACACCTGTCAGACCGGTCCAAGCCTGAAAGCCCCCAAATCACCAACCAGGCCTACCGACCTCCAAACTGACCCAAACTCGAAACAGCTGCAACACATGACAACAACAAACACACCCAGACGTTCACCCGAGCAAAACCCCACCGAGGGTTGCACCGGTCAGATCGGTCAAGAGCACCGGTCGGACTGGTGTAGCCTGGGCAGCTCGGGATGAACAGCACCCGCGGGTCAACTCCCTCAAATCCACACCTCGATCTCCCGAATCGCTCCACGGACTTGAACAAGACTTTGGGGATAATAGGAACACCTCATGAGGAGCCCATAGCCAAGTTTAATCCCACCAAAATTGTCCAAAAAGGGGGAATCGAAGAAATCTTGCCAAGAACACTTCTAACCCTAGAACTCGGAAAACCCCAAAATCGAGCCCCTTTACTCACGGATTTGGGAGGGGAATCACAGCCCAAAGAACCACGAAGGGTTCCCGAAAATTTCCCCCATCAAATCCCCAAGAGAAAGGTCCCGAAAACAACCCAAGAAAAACACCAAGAAAGGGCTCTGAAAATCACCACCATGAATAACCGGGAACAACACAACAAGGCCTTGAGGAACCACGCCGAATCATCTATACATGCCACAAAGGTTCATACAAGGTCTAGCTTGTCGCCCGATCATCCAACCCTCTCACAAGATCTCACCATGAAGCTCTCAAGCTAGTCCTATGGAAATCCTAAGGAAAATAGGAAGGGAAAATAGGAAAGCAAATGAACTAGGGTTCCAAGTCTTGGCTGCCATCCTCTCACCTCTTGGGTTATATGGGGGCAACCGAAAGTCTAAAATACCCTTCTCTAACAACTACGGATACAAGCCCCTCAAGGGCGGTTTTGGAAGACTAGAAGCTTTCTCCATCAGACGGATGCCCGCGATCGCAACCTGCTTAGCCTCGACGCAAGCGTTGCGATCCAGACGCGTGTCCTCCGATTCGAAGATTCTGGACTGCGTCGTCGCACACCGGTCAGACCGTTCAGAACCACCGGTCAGACCGGTCTGGTGCTGCTGCAGCTCCGTCTTCGGTTCTTCGGTCTTGGCTTTTTGGATCAACCAAGGAACCACTAGAAACCCCACGAACCCGGTGTAGCCTCCGCCAATCGCCACTCATGACTCAGCTCCCACGTAGTCCCAGCTCGACCTTGGTTTTGAGGCTCAACCAAGAAACCGTCCATGACTTCATCTTGCTGTTCATGCCACCATGTGGCCCGCACTTGACCCCGCTGGCCACCGGGTCCCTCGAACGAAGCCTACTTGTCTTCTCCACACCTGGAGGCCTCACCGGCGATGATCTTTCGCGCTTGTTCTTCACCTGCACCAACACTAGTCAAGCCGCAGCCTGCACCTGCAATACTTAGCCAAGAATCAGTCCACACAACGTTGACAATCACTCATCACACAAGGAAGCGACCATCCACCGGTCCTCGAACCACACATGGTCCTCAAGTGACAATGGCTCAGAACTCAGAAACTCTCATTTTGAAACCTTTTTCCATGACTTGGGTCTTGAACACTAGTTTTCGAGTCCGTATACGCCTCCCCAGAATAGTGTTGTGGAAAGGAAAAATAGGACCATGTGTGAGATGGCTCGGACGATGCTTGATGAGCATAGGACTCCAAGAAGGTTCTAGGCTGAGGCGGCGAATACAACATGCTATGTGTTGAACAGGATCTACCTTAGAGTGCATAAGAAGAAAAGCTGCTACGAGTTGATGCACGGCCGCACACCCAAGGTGAGTCACTTCCATGTCTTTGGTTGCAAGTGCTTTATTCTGAAGAAAGGGAAGAAGTTGGATATGTTTGAGGCTAGGGCTGGACAAAAAACTTGAAGCTCGAAAACTCGCTCAAACTCGCTCGTTAGTGGCTCGGCTCGGCTCGACTCGTTAGAATGTTTAGACGAGCCGAGCTTAGGTTTCAGCTTGGTCGTATAACGAGCCAGCTCGAGCTTAAGTTACTATTAGATGAACTAAAATAATGATTTTTGAATGTCAAGTGTTAGCATGCATCGCATGGAGTTTTGCAATTGGGTCAACTTAATGTTGATGATTGATTTAATGCTCGGATTGATTATATATTTGTATGTCCTTTGATTCTTTTTATTTTTGTTGTTGGAACTTATGTAATATAGACTAAGTTATAGTATATTTCAAGATGTGATGATTTGGTCCGATTTTAAATGAGCTAGCTCACAAGCTAACGAGTTGGCTCGAGCTTTTAAACGAGTCGAGCCGAGCTTGGCTTTCAGCTCGGTATCCTAACGAGCCATAACGAGCCGAGCCTTAAAGAGCCGAGCCATAACGAGTTGAGCCGATAACGAGCCGAGCCGGCTCGATATGACCCCTATTTGAGGCTAGGTCGGTCGATGGTATTTTCTTTGGTTATGCATCTCACTCTAGAGCATATCGTGTGCTCAATATTGAAACTAACCAAATCCTGGAGACTTGCGAGGTAACCTTCGAAGAGACACAACCACGTAGTCAGCTTGTCTTTGAGTTTGCAGGTGATGATGAACTGGGCGAGGAAATCTTTCAAGATGAGGAGCATGAACATGGAGACGATGAAGATGGCGGTGTGGTGCCCGCGGCTGAGCATGTACCTACTATTTCGACTACGGTGATGAATGGCCCCTCTCCCACACCTACGACGACAAACCAAGATCAAGGAGAAGCTATTGTTGAGGCGGAGGTAGCATCAAGGCGAGAACCTCCCCGGCGAGTACAAGTGCATCATCTAGCTTCAAGGATCATCGGCGACATGAATGAACGCACTACACGGTCGAGGGTTCGAAACAGTTCTCATTTCGCTCATGTTGCATTTGTTGCCACCTTTGATCCCAAAGACATTGGACACGCACTATCTGATCATTATTGGGTTAATTCAATGCATGAGGAGTTGGAGAACTTAGAGAGGAATCAGGTTTGGGAATTGGTTGAACCTCCCCCAGTGTGTAAGCCGATTGGTACAAAGTGGGTGTGGAAGAACAAAGAGGGAGTGAAAGGTGGAGTGGTCAGAAACAAGTCAAGGCTTGTTGCTCAAGGGTTCAGTCAGAAGGAGGGGATCGACTACGAGGAGACCTTTGCTCTCATAGCCCGTTTGGAGGCGATTAGGATCCTTCTAGCCTTTTTCGTAGCTAAAGGATTCAAGTTGCACCAAATGGATGTGAAGAGTGCTTTCCTGAATGGTGTGTTGGAGGAACAAGTGTATGTGAGGAAACCACCGGGGTTTGAAAGTGAGAAGTACCCCCACCGGTTGTACAAGTTGATGAAGGCGCCGTATGGGTTGAAGTAGGCGCCTAGAGCTTGGTATGGTAGGTTGAGGGGTTTCCTGTATGAGCGAGGGTTTGAGATGGGAAAGGTTGATCAGACCTTGTTTGTACTCAGACAGGGCAGAGATATCCTAATTGTGCACGTGTACGTGGATAATATTTTCTTTGGTGGCTCGTCTAACTCTCTTGTTGCAAGGTTTGCAAGGGATATGAGTAGGGAATTTGAGATGAGCATGATGGGCAAGTTGCAGTTCTTCCTCGGGCTACAAATCAAGCAATCAAAGGACGGAACATTTGTGCACCAAGCTAAGTACACCAAGGACATTGTGCAGAAGTTCAAGATGGAGGATGCCAAGGCTATGGCGACGCCGATGAGTACGACTACAGCTCTTGATGCGGATGAGGAAGGTGAACACGTGGACCAGAAGGAGTACCAAAGCATGATCGGGTCACTCCTCTACTTGGCGGCGACGAGGCCGGACATCCAGCTCTCGGTATGTCTGTGCGCTCGTTTTCAAGCGTCTCTGAGGACTTCGCATCGACAAGCGGTGAAGTGAATTTTTAGGTACTTGCATCAAACCCCCGACTTCGGCCTTTGGTACTCCGCGTCCTCTTCTTTGGCTCTTCATGGTTTTTCGGATGCGGATTTTGCCGGGTGTCGGTTGGATAGGATGTCCACTTCAGGGACTTGCCAGTTTTTGGGTTCTTCTTTCGTGTCTTGGTCTTCCCGCAAACAGTCGAGTGTTGCTCTATCTACTACCGAGGCAGAGTACGTTGCCGCAGCTAGTTGTTGCTCTCAGCTTCTTTGGATCACATATACCATGAGTGACTTTGGTGAGGTGTATACCCATGTTCCACTTCAATGTGACAGCACTAGTGCCATAAGTGTTGCAAAGAACCCAGTGCTCCATTCCAAAACCAAGCACATAAAAGTGAGGTATCATTTTCTGAGAGACAACGTAGATAAAGGAAAGATAGCTTTGATCCATGTACCCACACATGACCAACTAGCCGATATTTTCACCAAACCCCTAGATCAAGCAACTTTCACTCATTTGCGGGAAGAGCTTGGTGTGTGATTTCTTGAGTTGGGTGTGTGGAAGCTCCTTTGTGGCATATGTATAGCTTTCCTTATTGTACTTTTTGCATTTGGCATGGCATATGTAACATGATGTATAGGCATCTTTGTATCTTAGATTGTATGCATTTTGTATCATATGCATTGGCTAGAAAAAGCTTCTCCCATATACATTGTTCACCATGATGTCCTATATATGATATTGTGAGCTAGTTTGGTATGTTATGGTTAGTTTGGCTTAGCTCTTGATGATCTTGATTTATATCCATGGTTGATGGCTATGCTTTTGAAATAGGTCACATCTATGCTCTCTCATGTGTAAGTGCCTTTATATGATCTTGACATGTTCTAGTGGCTTGGTTATGCTTAATTTGTGGTTGGATAGTTAGTTTATTGATCATATGGAGCCACAGCCTCATTTGCCATCATGAATGTTTAGCCCTTTGGCTTTATCTTGTGGAGTGGCATTAGTTCCTTTTTGTCGTGAAGACATTTCATGTACCAAATATGAATCTGAAAAAGAAATGTAAAATGCTTGGAAAATGTGCTCTCATGTCATATGTGCTAAATTTAATTTGCTTTGGGTGCTAAACCATTGCATGATGCATACCAATGAGAAGTATCATATATAGAAGTAGGCATATGGCTCGGTGGCTTTCACATGACATGAGGTGCTTGTGGGTGTTTGTGATGGTCTTATGATTAGAATGGTTGTCCTAGCATGAAGTTTGTGTGGCTTTGCCATTTTGACATGTTTTGCTCATGTTTAGGTTTTTGCTCATGAGAGGGTAATTTTTTCGCAAAATTGCTCAATTTCATCTTAGCTTCTTCCAATGGTTGTGAAACTTAGTGATCACGTAGTTGATGTACGAAGCTATAGAGTATCTAACTTGCTCATTTGGACATGTGTAGCATCCTATGTTGAATTTTGTCTATTTTAGAAGCTTTAGGTTGAAAGTTTTGCATTTTTGGCTTGATTCGTGCTTTGTCAACAAGGGGGAGAAGTTTGAGCTTGAAATGGCTTGCTGCACACATTTAGAAGGTTTCCAAGTGGTTTCGAGTTATTTTTGAGATTTGGTAGTTTCCCAGGTGGCATTGACCTGACCGGTGAGGGGCACCGGTCTGACCGGTGTGGTTCCCAGGTGCTGGGCGATCTTGTCCATCAGTCTGACCAGTGAGGGTGACCGGTCTGACCGGTGAGAGCTGAGCTGATCCAGCTGCTTTGTTTCGTGAGGTGATTCGCATGCATTCGTCCAGGGGGAATTGCATTGGTTCATGGGGAGCTTGCATGTGTGCAGGGGGAGCTCTTTGTGGTTTTCGAGCTTTGTTTGGTGGTTTGCGCTCTTTGCTTGAGCTTTGTTTTGTCTCGGATGTGTCGAGTCGTTGCCCTTGCCTAAGGGGTCCGAGACTTGTCCTCTTCAAGTGATCTTGCTCTTTGCCTTTCTTTGGCTTTCGATCGCTTGTTGGAGTTTCTTTCTATTTGTTTCTTTTCCTTTTCTTTTCTCTCGTGTTACTATTTGTGGGTGTTGTTAATGCACTCATCAAGGGGGAGATTGAGGACCATATGTGGTTCGAGGACCGGTGGATGGTCCCTTCCTGGTGTGATGAGTGATTGACAACGTTGTGTGGACTGATTCTTAGCTAAGTATTGCAGGTGCAGGTTGCGGCTTGACTGGCATTGGTGCAGGTGAAGAACAAGCGCGAAAGGTCGTCACTAGTGAGGCCTCCAGGTGTGGAGAAGACAAGTAGGATTCATTCGAGGGACCCGGTGGCCAGCGGGGTCCAGTACGGGCCGCATGGTGGCATGAACAACAAGATGAAGTCATGAACGGTTTCTTGGTTGAGCCTCAAAACCAAGGTCGAGTCGGGACTACGTGGGAGCCGAGTCATGAGTGGCGACTGGCGGAGGCTACACCGAGTTCGCGGGGTTTCCAGCGGTCACTAGAAAATCACTGGGTTCCTTGGCTTGCCAAAAGCACTAGTCTACCGCATGTCTAGGTACTTTCAAACCCGTCGAGCACGACACCAAACAAGTTAATCCACCGCATGATACAACTTGTTTGAAATCGCACCACCAACCACAAAGAGATTAATCTACCGCATGATACAATCTAAATATGGAAGGCTAAAACACGCATTATTTAAAACAAGACTTATGCACACGTTTTACTCGTGGAAGCATAATCGAACACAGCTGTACAGCCGAATCGGGATCCATGAAGAAGGAGCAAACATTGCCAAAGATGACAAACCTATCAGATTGAATCGAAATCTAATCCACCGGATGATTAGCTCTAAAACAACCCCAAAACCTGCATCTACCGCATGATACCCGGTCCTTTCAAGATTCACACAAGATTAACAAGCTTGAACTCGCAACACGTAACGACTTAGATTGATTCGGGTTCGGCTATTGAAGAACATGTGATCCACGTGCCGTATTAAGCCAAAGATATGAACATGTAACGTAAAGATCACCGAACAAGATAAAGCCGATTCAAACCAATCTAAATTGGGCAAAAGAGTGTTACATGAATTTAAACATAAGGTAAAAACTCAAAGCAACACGAGGTAACTTGATGAATCTATTAGATCTTGCCAAATCTAATAGAGCCGATAACTAGCTCCAAGCTAGATCTTAGCCTACCGCATGGCTCATGATCTAACAAGAAACCCTCTTGAACCAAGCTTAAATCTACCGCATGATACTAAGCATGGTAACAAGACGACTTGCAGCAAGGTCTAAATCCACCGCATGATACTAGACATGATAAAAGGTTGCCGGTACTTACGGAGGTCGACGGATCGATGAATCCCCTCGAAGAACTCGGCGACACAACTAAAGGACTCGAGAATTTGGCGTAAAGCCGGTTTGTTGTGAAATTGTTCGATACCATTACATACATCAAGGGCTTGTATTTATACCCTTGTCCTAACACGACTCCTGGTCATCTACGAGTATAACATTAAATGCCTAAACTAATGCTCCGACGCTAATGTTCATCTCATATACGCCATCGACTCGTTCTTTCCTTGCATCAGGCCACGTCACCATGCATTCCCGAAAATCTCTCTTTTAAAAGCGCAAACAGTCCTTCTGCCAAACGATGGCGCACTGCCGACCGCAAGCGTCTTTTACCGATTCCTTTGAAAAGATTTTTCCAAGCCGAATGGTTTTTATCACCAAGCTCGGCCCACAAGTCAGCCTTTCTCCTGTACCATTTTTTGGTGTTAACATATGCCCCTTCAATTACGGGATAAAAGTGATTTTATTCCGGAATTGACCACAATCACTCGACGCCTTCAAGTCAAATTTGTTCAACACCACTTTTTCCTCCTGTAATCCATTGGAGTCTCCGCCTAGATCCAAATCCTAGGCCATCAACCTTCAAGCTCAAACCTTCAATGGCGGACCAAGCTATCCAGGTAAACTTCATCCCCTTAAGGTTCATTCGGTATTACCTTTCCGATTCCCACCTTAGATTTCTATTCCCGCCTTTTCTTGATAGGAGCTATCCACCGAGCTTTTGATTCACACTGAGGACAACTCAACATCCTATTTCCTTGGTCCTGTGGGAATCTCTGATCCCCGCGAGTTCATTGAAGCCAAATCCAAGAGAATCCCCTTCAAAGCGGCTTTATCAGGGCCCCAGCTGTGTCAAGATGCTTTCAAGAACTGGCCCATGCCCCCAATTGCAGGCTGGAGAAACTGGTACAAGAGGATACTCGCAGATAATAGTGCAAAAACCATGAATTGGGATACCCTTCGTATTACCCAATGTATGGAGTTGTCTTTGGCGAGATCCCCAAGAACGAGAGCCTTTTGATTGCAGCCTGCCATTTTTGGTCGAATGGCGTCAATGCCTTCCTCTTTGGCCACGGCCCAATGTCCCCTACCTTGGCCGATGTATACATGATGACCGGCCACAATATCACAGGATCTGTGTATCCTTTCCAGTATAAAGGCTCCTCCAGGCAAAAAAGAGTGAAAACAGGAAGTGGATACAAGTCATATATTCAGAATCATATGAAAAATGGTCCTCTGGGTGAAGTTGAATACAGGGCATTCTTGAACATGTGGCTATGCAAATTCATCTTTTGTGGCAAAGCCAATGAGCCAACCCTGAACCATATCGCAATGGCTGAAGATTTGGCAACTGGCCATCGTGTTCCCCTTGGAAAGTATCTTCTAGGGAGTGTATACCATATGCTCCGTCAAACCACCTCTCAGACACACTGGCCAGAAGATATCATGTGTCAATGGCCCCTGGTGGTTTGTACAGATGTGGCTGCAACTTTACATGCACCGGATTGTTGACATCAATCTCAACAATCGGCACTTCCCTTCATCCAGCCATAAGGAAGGAGAGACTCAGATTACCAAAGGATGCCAAACCTATGGAGAAGCTGCTTCAACCATATCCATTGATCAAAATGTCAGCCAACTTTTTGAGCTCTTCTTTAGAGGTTTCACCAATCCCCTTTGGCTCCCATATTTGAACAACGATAACTTGACCCTCCCTTATGAATTTTCCTTTGAAACTGGATGTCATGATGCAAGATCCATAGAAATCTTCAATGTCTTTATCCAGCCATACATTTTGCCAGCAGAATTCTATGGAGGAAGGTTAAATCACAGCACCTATGAATATTATCAGCCAAATATAATGGCTCGACAGCTGGGATGTGGCCAAGTGCCCCTAAGGCTATTTCTTCATGAATTCCTCAAACCCATAGAGGAAATCAAAGAGAGCATACAAGCCAGAAGGGTCTTTGAATATCAATGTAGCCCAACTATGTACACCTGGTGGTGGCAAGAATTCCATGACCATATCTTTAGTGAGCCAGTGCAGTCCTTCTGTCTTGAGCTGATGCCTGACTTCCAGCCAACTTCAGAGGTAATACAGTTATCTTTTTTTTTGACCAAGCAGGCTTTTCTTTACTGATCATGATTTTTGATTACTCCCTGCAGAACACAGTACCTGCCCCTCAAGCAAGGACATTCTCTTACAATGCTGTTGGCCCAATCTCTGCTTTGGGATTCAAATCCACAACTCTGGCCCAGCTGATGTCCAGATATGCTACAATGGACCCAACTCTCATCAGCTCAACCTCTGACAAGAGAAAAGCTCCACCTCTGGTTGCACCTCCAGCTGCTAAGAAGAAAAGAACCACAAAAAAGGTTCCCATTGAGGTAACACTCCTTTCTTCTTAGACACAAGGGCATTCTTCATCTGACAAATTTCATCTTGTGTAATTCCAGACCAGAACTCAGCAACGAACAACAGCTTCAGAATCTGCCAATGCTCCACCTGTTGGTATGACCTTTACTGCTTCTTTTAAAGGTCATCATTTACATTGGCATTACCCTTTATTTGGTATTTGCAGAAGAAACATTGGTGAATCAACCTGTGGAGATTTCCTCCCCTCAGCATGCTTCCAGTCCAAGTTCACCAAGGGCCCAACCATCTCCTTCTCAAGCAGAAACTTCAACTTCACCAGAAATAAATCCATCTTCACCTCAACCGGAAGCTTCAGATTTACCAGGGATTGCACCAGCTTCCCCCCAACTAGAAGCTTCACCTTTGCCAAGAACTCCTCAGACTCCTCTTCAACTGGTCGCCCAGGAAATTCCCCTTGAACCTGAACAAGCTTCTGCCCCAATTCAAGGGACCAGACATGAGCTAAGTGCTGGCACCCAACTCTGTTATCTTCTTACAATAAACCATCCCTAATTCGGCAATCCTTCCTTCTTAGGACCAGGCTACATCACCATCAAACTCTTTACTCATTGTGAGTGATCCAGCTGCTGAAAAAGATGAAGCATCCTTAAATCAAGTCCTGTCAGAGGAAAATTAGGCAAAAAGATGCTCGAGATCAAGTCAGAGATCTTGATCACTTCGAGGAAATACTTGAATCCATCGATCAAGAGCTTCCCGAAGACCTCAAAGCTTCATTGGAGCCTATCTCAGATCTGGATACTCAATATGTGGCAATAAGGCAAGCCTTGAAGAGCCAATCCTCGCGACCAGTTCTTGAGCAAAAGAAAGCCAGAGCTGAACAGGCTGTGAAAGGATCACAAGCCCAAATCGAGATCAACAAGGAAATGTTGGCCAAACTGCAGTCCGCTCTTGAGTTGAAAATTGCCAGAAAAGCAGCATTAGAAACTGAGCTGAGGATTTTGTCAGCTGAAATTGAAGCTGACGAGAAAAGGATAGCCGAGCTCCCTGGATTAACAGAGAAAATCCAAAAGGAAGCATCGGCGGCCATGATCGAGGCAAACCAACTCGAGGCACAACTCTCAGCCCTGTCCAATACTCAAAAATATTATCAGGAACGGCTGGAGAATATCAACCAGATAACATCAAATGCTTTCAATGTAATTGCAAAGTACTTGAACATTTGATTGTACTAAGCAATGTGTAACCGAATTAATCGTCCTTGCAACCTTGCCTTTTATAAACTTCATTTTCCTTTTTTCTGCATAACTTTGTTCGCAACTTTGGACGATTTATTCAGTAACCGCGGTCAAACAGTACCATACCCGAACAGCGCCCCGACCGCAACTCAGCCGAGCTAGTCAACCGAATATGGCTCAGCTTGAATTCCAAATGACCCGACGGCGATTCGGTTAAGGAAACCTCTCCACTTTCCTAATTTCTCGGGATATGCACCACGATCCAGGGCCATGATCTCTTCGCCATCCCTATAAATAAAACCGTAGGTGCCCCCAGCCTCTCATCAAGCTTTTAGCCTTCAAGCTTTTGCCAATCTAAGCCTGCTTCTTCAACCACCAGCGAAGTTCCATGAACCAATGGCGGGTATCAGTAACAGGCGCCGCGCCACCGACGAAGCGGAAGGAAGCCACGCCGGCGCGCGTCGGAGGCAATGATCATCAACTTCTCTCATGATTCCTTCTAGATTTCCTCCTGTTCCTGACGATCTTCTTTGTTTCAGGCTCATCCAATGGAATCCGGCCCCTGCGCCGGCCACAAATCTGACCTTGCCGGACGACTCTTTGGAGTCGAACAACTACTCCCCCGTGCCCTACGGGGAACTTGACGCTCTTGGCTTCAAGGCGGAGCTCGAAGAAACCTAGCGTGAGCTAGAAGACATCTCCAAGAAGGCTGGAATCGCCGAGCTTGAATGGGAAGACCAGCACAAACAGTTGCTGGCAACCATCGACGGTATATGCCTTAGAATTGATCTTCAATCTAATCCAACTTTTGATACTAACCATCATTACCTTGCAACTTTGCAGCCCGCGACGCCGAGGTTGAAAGGTTGAAAATGCTGGTGAAGCAATTGGCCGACAAGGTGAACGCTCCTGGAGACACGCCGGCGGAGCGCCTCGCCGCGGTAGAAGATCGAGTGGATGAGGTGGCTGTTCACGGCATCCGCCTCGGCACCACCCTGGGCTTGGCTGCCATGGCGACGCACACTGGCGTCGACTGCTCCATTCAGCCGCGCGGTTTCCAGGGCGGCGCACCAGAAGACATTGATGAGATTGAAGTCATCTTGGAGCGCCTCGATGGCCACGGCAATGCCATTGCCGAAATCACCCATCCCCAGTCTGTGCTAAACAGGCTCTTTGATTAGATTGTACTAGGGATGCTTGGTTCTCGGCAATAAATAAAGAATTTCAATTTCTATGCTTGTATTGTGATGATTCCCTTCTGTTTGTAGATGCGAACTTTTCCGTTTTCAAACGAATTCGGGAACTTTACTTGAGCCGAATACGCGAAAACAACTGCCCCTTGGCACAAAATCCACAGAAAATCCTTGATTCGGGAACCATAAGCACTGTTCAACGAAAACCCTTCGCATTCGGGAAGAAAACCCTGCCTTTTGGTATTCCAATATCGTACGCCAACCAATCATCACTCCCAATGCTCTCTCTCAGTCAATAAAATAGCCCCCTAGGATGCCCTGCAAATCCACTCGCATACTCCTCCATCACATCACATCTTCTCCCCTCGCCCCAGAGGAGAAAACCCCAAAGCCATGGCGGACAAGGGAAAGGAACCCATCCAAGAGGACAGCACTCCACCAAAGAAGCGTACCATTCGAGAGTGAGTTTTCTTTCAATCCGTTTCTTGCTCTTATTTGCAATCACATGGTTTACCCTTTACTGTTTTCCCCAGCCTTGACTTGCTCCCTGAAGAAATCTTTGTGACTGAAGAAGTACCCGAGTACATCCTCTTTGACTCCTCTGAAGAAGAAGAGAACGCCACGCCGGAACAAATGGCCAACCACCAGCTGCGCCGCCGCATTCGGCATCTGGAGCACAACATGCGGGACATCACCGCTCGCTACAACGCCAAACGCGAACGCCGCATGAGCTTGGAGGCGTTAGTAGGGGGTAAAACTTCGATCTTCATTTGACTCCATGCTTAGGCTCAGATCTTCGTATTCTAACAACTTTTCTTCTCCCTTAGATGTCTCCGATAGGTACAGTAACCTGAAGGCTGCCTGGGACAGCCTGATGGAGGCTGCAAGTCATGGCCACCCCCAAAGCTTCCAGGTTGCTGTCACGGTGGTCCTGGAACAGTTGAAGAGGGAGGAGCTGAAGAAGCAAAACAAGAAAAATGAATGAAGCATACTTTCGCTTCTTCCTCCAGGCCTTCTGCTTCCCACCCCCTTGTAATCTTGAGTAGCTGGATTGTCAAATAAAAGCCTGCAAGAAACATCTGTAATGTGTAATATTTTTTGTGCTAAGGGCAATACACATCAGTATTGGCCATTTCCTGTCAGGATTTTTTTTGTTCTAAAGGCGGCTTCTTTCCTGAACGCCGGCTGTTCCTGTCCATCAGATGTTTGCAATCCTGGTGCTTGTAATCAACGATCAATTTCAACACTAGGATAATATTTCTTCAAATATCTTCCATTTATTGCAGCAGAAAATTCTCCTCCTAGTAAAGTTTTTAATATGTAAGCATTACCAGGCACACATCTGACTATCCGAAAAGGACCTTCCCAATTCGGGGACCATTTGCTGAACGTACTGTATTTAGTTCGAATCGGCAGTAATGCTTTCCAAACCAAATCTCCTTCTACAAATTGCTTGACCTTTACCTTCCTGTTGTAATATTTAGCAACTCACATATTGTTCTTTTTAATGTTTTCCAGGGCTTTAAGACGAATCATATGCAAATCCTCTAACTCATCCATCATTAAGACTCTGTAATCGTTGGAGCTTAAATCCTTTTGCAAAACCACTCTCCTCGAATCTGACTGCATCTCCCAGGGCAAAACAGCATGATGCCCATAAACTAACTCATAAGGAGAAGTTTTTGTAGCTCCATGAGGAGCCATTCGGTAAGCCCACAAAGCCTCGTTGAGCACCGAATGCCACCTCCTCGGCTTCTGGTCAATCTTCTTTTGTATAAGCTTGATCATGATCTTGTTAGAAGCCTCTGCCTGACCATTAGCTTGGGCATAATAAGGAGAAAAATTAAATAATTTGATCCCCATGCTTTCGGCAAACTCTCTGAACTCTTAAGACACAAACTACGCTCCTTGATCAGTTGTAATTGTTTGAGGAATCCCAAATCTGTAGATAATATGTTCTTTAACAAATTCAACCATGTTTTCCGATGTTACTTTCTTCAATGGAATTGCCTCAACCCATTTGGTGAAGTAATATGTTGCCAAGAGCACAAATTTATGCCCCTTGCTAGACGGAGGATTTATCTGGCCAATCAGATCTATACCGCATCCTCTGAATGGCCATGGTTTGATAATTGGATTCAGTGCAGATGCTGGAACCCTCTGAATATTTCCAAACTTCTGACAATCTTGACAACCTTTGTAATACTCAAAGCAATCTTCCAGCATCGTCGGCCAAAAACATCCAGCTTGCCTAATAACCCATTTCATACGATAAGCCATTTGTTGCGCTCCACACAGCCCATCATGCACATCGCTCATCATTTTCTTTGCTTCCTCTGGACCCAGGCATTGCAGCAACACCCCATCTACTGACGGTTAATAATTATATCAAAGTTCGTTTGTGACTTGCAAGCGGACAAGTCTCCCGTCGTAGTCAAGGGACCCTTCTTCCCTCGAGTGGTGAACCCAAGGTATCGAATCCGTGGAACAAATGTGTGACGCAAAACTTAATCTAATAAAGCCAAGTAACTTCAATCTTCGATAAAAGAAACCCTAATGCATCTAAGTAAAAGACACGAAACTAATCTAATCTACTAAAGACCGGAGAAAACAAAGTAAGATTGGGTAGATAAACCGATCTAGAGGGATCGGGGTAAGGCTTTTGTTGAAGTTCCAAGCAAGAGAAGAAGTAGCAAATCGAATCTTATAAGAAGCTTCTTTAAATCGTGGTTTCCCGTCCAAATCCGAAAACATCCGCCTTTTGGAACCCCCGTTCTGTCACAACGTATCCCTACTCATGCGGGGAGCTTAGGGCGAGTCAAAAGACAAGTCGAGATTCTTTCGGAAGATCCGGCATGTACCTCTAGCCACCGCGGCTACAAGAACACCCTATGTAATCTATCTCGAGAATAGAATTGGAATAAGCAAAGCCGATCGAAAAACGAAATCTTCGAGGAAACACTTGATCGCTAGGAAAAGATTCAACTTGATAATTCAACTATAACAATGATACATACACAAGATCACCACCGGGATCCTTCCTTGATCTTGCTTCTAGCTCCGGGAACTCCGACGTGGTCTTCCGTGCAAGGTTCCCACGTCGGCTAGGGGAACCCTAGTCAACAGCTCGACCCTCTCCTCCCCGAGATGGTGTCCCTCTCTTCTCTGCTCCTCGGCGGCCGATGACGAATTGTATGATGCGTGGCTCTCGGTCACGGGGCTATAAATAGCCCGATTGGCGGCTAGGGCAAAGGAGGGGGCAAACGGGCCCTGGAATGGGCTGGGCCGACTCGACTGGGCCAGCCGGCCGGGGCCCATCCAAGCCCAGCCCGAGGCCTCCTTTGCTCTACGTCGGTTCCCTTGCTTCCTGGATGTTTCCCCCTTCTGCATGTAGGTCCATGTCGTCAGTTTCTCTCCGAATTGGACACAACTCCTTGTCTTGCAAGATTCAGGCACTTTTACGGTCGGGTCCTCGGAGTCCGTCGTCTTCTCGGATCAAGTCCCCGGCTTCTTGGAGTTAAGTTTGCTTCATTGCATGACTTGTACGGGGCTTCAAGGTCTTGTCATGAGGTGCTTGATGAACTTATCCCGAAAGTCTTGCATTCAACACTAAAACCCTGCATAAACATTAAACTCCAAAACCGACATGCACACGTGAACTTTTTATACCACGGGGGTTAGTACCCATGGATAAGGTATAAAACTCATGCCAACACCGAAGGTAAACTCATGGCTAGGTTGACGTATTTTCACCGTCAACATCTCCCCCATGCTTAAACCTTGCTCATCCTCGAGTAAGCCATCGATGAATATCATCATTGTCAAACAATATTTAAACCTTGCTCTCAAAATTTTAATTCATTAAAGTTCCATAATGTACAAGCCTTCATCTCTACGGAGGGTAGATTCTTATTAAGCTTGTCCCACAAGTATTAACATGCTCACAAAGTTTAAATAGATCTCAGAATTTTTGAAATAAAGAACGAGATAAAGAAAAGCTAAACCAAGTTCACAAATTTAAATCATCTTGTATATTGCACATGAACTCTCATCTCGCTTGTCTCTCAAGCCTATATATTCTACTCCTTTCCCTCTCATAACATATATGTGTGGTAGGCTTTATATGGAGCTTTGGGAAAGTTTAGTCCTAACAAGATTTTATAAATGAGGTGTTGTCAAAACAAGACAAGCTTCTCATGGTCTTACCGAGACTCGTCAAAAAGGTCATTGGAAAATAATGTTAAATCAAGGAGGGGAAAGAGAAAAATACACATACTTTAGATAAGTGGACATGTGCAAATGGCAAAGAGTGATCCCGAGGCACAAAGGAAGTCCTCGTTATCGGATTGCACATGGTTGGAAAATGAGAATGGATCTTTTAAACTTGATGCCTTGAATGCACTCTTAGTGAACCGAGGAGTTCACTTTACGCATACTCATATTTTTTTCTCTTTCTCATATTTATCATTCTTTTCTTTCTTTCTTTCTTTCATTATATATATATTATTATATTTTTTCTTCTTGTGAGACCTTCACCTTGGAAGTCACGTACATCACCTTTAATTTTTTTTTCATTCATCATTTTTTTAAATATACTCCCCTTTGAACTCTAAAACTACACCGTACCTACCTCCTCCCCCATGCTTAGACGTTGCTCGTCCTCGAGCAAAGAGGCGAAAAATAAGGTAGGTACCGGAAATATTTTTCCTTGGAGAGATACTTGAAATCTTCGATGTCGGCACCGTCTTGCGATCTTCCTTGAATTGATGATCCATTCTCAACGATAGGTTGTGCTCAAGGAGGTAATCACAAAAGATGATATTTTGGTTTAAGGGTGGATATCCGGCGAAGTTTGTGAGATCTCCAATGCGGGGATACACAATGCACGGATAAAAGGCTACCAAAAAGATAGATACGCAAAAACGGAATGACCAGCTTCTTAGTCTCGGGCCAGAGAAATCATGGCCTGCAATAACTCACTCAAAAATAAATCTTGTACAATAAGGTTTATGCACTCAAATATATATTAGGCTTTGGATAGGTTGAGCAACACACAAGTGATATTTATGACAAGGTTAGCGATATTTTTGAGCATAAAAGACATCTTTAATCTATTCATAACTTGAGAGCACATAAAACACCATGGGTCTTTATTTTAATCATAACCTCCGCTGAAGATTAAGCTTAGCATTTAAATAAATTCAGATTTGTATTTTTAAGAGAGCACTAGCTTAAACATGCATAGATCAATTACAAAGATGAACAAAGCTGCAATTATAATCATATATCATCATGGCATAAATTTTTGTAACTTTTCCAATGATATAATCAAGGTGGTGTCTTTATTAATGATGACATACAGTTGAAATACAAACTGAAAATAAACAAACATGCTTGCTGAAATTTAAATAAAAACAGAAAATACCACGCAAACACACATAAGCAAAAGTTGAAAATTACAGAGAAAAAGAAAAGAAAATAAAACTAAAGTTCCTAAATCTTCTAGTCCTCCGCCGGTGGTTGATGTTGATGATCTTGATAATAATACCCTTGCTCATAATATGATTGGACATTTCCTCCGACGAATTGATTTGGCTCCACAAGGTGAAGGCGTCCAAGCTCAAAGGCAATATTTGCATTGCCTTCACCAAGTTGAGCTGCATTAGCTTGGATGGCTGCGATGTTTTGGGCGTTTCTTGCAGCATCCCCTCCAATTATGGCCATGCTTTGTTGTGGTTGGGGATGATGTGCGTAGGACTCCGCGAAGTTAGCGTTGGGCACCACATAATTTGGTGGGGGTACCGGTGCACCACCCCCCCATGCTTGCTCTTGTGGCCCTCCGTAATGACTTGGCGGAGGAGGGATCCCGCCGAATGGTGGCACATTGGGTTGTGCTCCACTCGCTTGTGCGGAGGATGTTCCCTCCTTTACGATTCTTCCTCTTTTGTTCTTCCTTGCAGGGACAAGGAGTCCCTCTTCCAACCAATCTTCTCTCCCTTCGGTGAAAAGCCTAAGCCTCTCATTGGGAAGGGGTAGGTTCACTATGGCCAACCGATAACCTCCTCTCTCATCTCCACTAATGTATTTGCCTTGCCGCAAATACTCAATGCCGAGAGAGGTACCACGCAAAAGATGGTCGGGGTTTCTTGCGATCCCCGGCCGTAAGGAGAAGGCTAACATGGAGAGGTAGCACCCCGAACCAATATTTCCCGCCCCCGATGTTGCTTCACAACACCAACGGTTGATCATGAGGTAAGAGGGGTCTATTGGCTGCCTGGCAATTAAAGCCGAGTAGAGCCAATTCAACTCCGTGTCGGTCACCTTTGTCTCCTTCATCCTCCCCAATACCCTCTTGCACATCCAAGAGTGAAATATCCGGATAATGGGGTTGCGGATGCAATTGCGTTGTTGATGGGCTTCTCCGGAGATCATATTCCAAAATCCCGCTAACATGCCGGGCAGCACGTCAACTTTCTCCGGAGCTCCCTTGTGGAATCCAAGTAGCTCCCTAACGTGTTCGTAGGGAACCACTTGTTGGACTCCCTCCAAACGGAATGACAAGCCTTGCACCCCATCATCAAGGATAGGTGCAATAGTCATTAGAATTTCCAAGGCGAACCCCAAGTGGGTGTCCGCCGATACTCCGTTGGAGAATTGCACCCATCCAAGGTGCCCCAACATGTAGTATATGTCGGTCCCAAAACCCAAGGCGTAGAGTGCTTGGTCGTCGAACTCGACGTTGCGCACAAGCCTCTTCTCAAGATTAGAGAGCCTCTCCTCCTCCTCCGATGACAAGATGATGAAGCCGTACGAAGAGTATGTCGGAGTGTAAGGAGGTGGCGCTGCTTCGGATGTGGACTTTGAGTGGATTAAGAATGTGAATTTTTTTGAGCTATCAAGCTTGGGAAGGTTGGCTATGTCTACGGAGGTTTTGGGCACACAAACTTGAACACACAAACAAAAGAAGGAGAGGGAAGCTTGCCTGCAGAAAACGGGAGCCGGGGGGCTCCTTAAGTAAGGGAGGCCGGCCGGCCTGGGCTGACCGGCCTGGGGGCCTCGGTGCACCTCCCCGCCTCGGCTTTTTTCCAGCATGATCATTTTGCCTTTGCAACTTTCCTCCCCGCGTGCTCCACGAGTTGCACCGCCCAAACGCTCTCGTCCACTCCTTTTCTTGGTCCTTCCACTTGATGCTTCATGCTTTGGGTAATGTCCATGCTCCGTAGCTCCACTTGCTTCACATGCCACCATGAAATTCCTGCAAAGTTGATGCTTGCTGCCCACCATGCTTGTCCTTTGCATGTGGAATTGGTGAAAGTTGATGAAAGGGAATCCAATGGTGCATGCATGATTAATTCAAACTAGATTGCCTCCATTTAGGTGTGTTTAAGGTTAAGCACTCCTCTAATTCGAAATTTAAAATATTTTTCGAGCCATGCAAGAGCTCAAACATAATTTTAGAGAAGTTTTTAAACCATTAAAAACAAATGTAAGTCGAAAATATTTTTCGACTACGTCGATTTCGGTCTCACCGGTATAGTTTGCCTTCATTGGTTGAGAGCAAACTTTTCCCGGCTTGATCATGGGGGCATAGGTTTAGGTTCTAATTTTGGCTAAATAAGAAAGATTTTGAATAAAACAAAATTAGATGAGGCTTAGAAAAATTCTAATCCTAGAGAAACCAATGATATTGATTTTTTAAACCAACCAAAAGTTTTGATTTCTAGGTTCACGCGAGTTCTACCACGTGCTGAATTTTATTAACACCTAAATATTAATCGTGCCTCTACTCGTGTGGTTTTAGCATGAAAAATAAGTCAACATCAGCACCATAATGAGGGTGAAAGGTTGAGTTAGGTTCTGAAATTGTTTGGTTGAGGTTTCTCGAAAAGAAAAGAACAAACAAGCACATAGGAGGGTTCATGCAAAGGGTTTATGATAAAGCAAAACATTCAATCAAGAATTATGTCTCTAATATCGTTCAACCACTTCTAAGTCTAATGTCTTTGCGTAATAAAACTCAAAAACTAAAAATTTAAAAATACTCGAAAAACCTGGAATCGGGTTGGCCTCCCGGTAGCTTATTCTTGACTCGACAAAACGGGTTGCCTCCCGCCTAGCGCTTCGTTTATAGTCTATAGCTAGACTTCTTCACTTGATTACTCCGGATCAACGCTCTTTGCGGGCGTTGCAATCTTGGGTACCCACTTCCGCACCATCATGGGCACAGGCTTGTCTTCCGGCTTAGTCATTTTTTTGGTCTTCACAGGCGGCTTCTCTTCCTTTGCCTTGACGGATGCAACACCTTCTTTGATTTTCTTTACGTTCATTTTTTCGGCTCCTTCTTCTTTTTCAGCCCCTCCGTTTGTTTTGGTTCTCCCTTCACTCCAATCATGTTGCATGCCTCGATTCTTGGACGGAACTTGAAGGAACTCCTTTCTCCGTTGATATCAAACATGATCTCCCCCTTGCCAACATCAATAGTAGCTCCCACGGTCTTGAGGAAAGGCCTCCCTAGGATGAGCGGCGGCTTCTCCCTCTCTCCCATCTCGAGCACAACGAAGTCGACTGGGATGAAGTGGTGTCCAATCTTCACGGGTACATCTTCAGCAATGCCCAAGGGATAACGAATGGAGTTGTCTCCCAACTCCAAACATATACCCGTAGGCTCCATTGGTAGGCGTAGCTTCTCGAACACATCCCTCGGCATGACGCTCACACTAGCTCCAAGGTCGCATAACGCCTTCTCGAAGTTGAAAGAACCAACCGAACATGGAATAGTAGGGCACCCGGGGTCCTTTTGCTTCTCTAGCCCATTAGCAATAGCGGCACTACACTCCTCGGACATCTTAACATGATCTACCCAGAGTGTTGCTATCTCATATTTATTTGCAAGTATGTCTTTAAAGTAACGAGAATATGTAGGTACTTGTACGGCATCTAGTAATGGCATGTTGATGCTAAGTCTACGCACAACTTCCACAAACTTCTCAAAGTGGTTGTCAAGTTTACATCGGAAGAAGCGTGGCTTGAGTTGCGGTATCCTCGTGTCTTCCTCCGGCATCTCAAAATCGGGTTCCTCGGTGACGATCCCCGTAACCTTCTCTTCAGCAACACCTTCCACCTCGGTGGATGGTTTAAGCTTCCTTGCTCCCGCGGAACGTTCCGGATCTTCGGTCTCCTTCCCCGGACTTTTGGGTTGTCCCGGAAGCTTACCTTCATCATTAGTGAGGCGCCCCGCAAGTTGTCCAACTTGCGTCTCGAGCATCTTCATCATGTTGAGCACTTGATGATTGGAACTTCCGACCTCCGTCACTTTGCTATCGATGTTCTCCAACACCTTGTCTATGGTTTTGAACTTGGTGACGGTGTCCTTGTTGATCTTAGCTTGCTCATCCATGAACTCCTTCAATTGTATACGAAGCGGAACCGCGTTAGGAATAGATGAGCTTGCATTAAATTGAGGCCTACCTTGCCCGTAGCGGAAGTTCGGCAATTCTCCCTTCCTCATGTAGTCGAGCACTTTGGCTTCCTCCGGACAATCTTTGCGGACATGGCCATACTCTCCACATTCTTCGCATGTGGACCTTGCTTCGGCGGCCTTCAAGTCTTGAGCCTCTTTCTTTTCCATCTCCATCTTCTCCAACCTCCTCATGAGCGAGTCGATCTTGCCCTTCAAGTATGTTCTCCTTCACCACTTGCATGACTCCTTTGACGTTCCCCGTGGGTTGAACCGGATGTAGGCGCCCGGATGACGCCCACGTGTCATTATCCGCGACCTTCTTGAATAGAGTGAAAGCTTCCGTCGGTGTAAGTTCGATGATGGATCCTCCCGCCGATGCATCGATGATCGTCCTTGACGCCATGGTGAGTCCTTGATAGAACTTTTGCACGAGGTCTTCCTTCGGGAACTTGTGATGTGGAACCGCCGGGTGTACTCGTTGAAGCGCTCGAATGCCTCCGAGATAGTTTCCGTAGGATATTGAACAAAGGTGGCAATCTTATTACGCAAGCTTTGAGTTTTACCCGGTGAGTAGTATTCCTTCATGAAAGCCTTCATCAACGTGTTCCAATTTTGCACCGTCTGCGCCGGTTGAGAGAGGAACCATTGCAAAGCCTTCCCGAGAAGTGAAAACGGAAAAAGCCTTGCCCTCATTTGGTCTTGAGTCACCCCATCCATATTGAAAGTCTGACATAGTTGAATGAATGCTTGGAGGTGAAGGTTCGGATCCTCTTTACCGGTGAAGGGTGAATGTTGCACCATGCGGATTGTTGAGGTCTTGATCTCGAATGGCCTTCCGATCTCCTCAAGGTTCAAGATTGGTAGGTCGATGATGTCTGGGGTGCATAGCTCCCCAATCTTGCGTTCTTGCGGTGGTTGGTCACCCATCAGTGGAAGTCGATTCTCCTGAGGACTTTGAGGTGGTGAATTCTTCGGAGATTCCTGCGATCCTTTGTCTTCCGACTCCGAATCTACAAAATCCAGCTTTTTAGCTTGACGTGCTTCGCGTCTCCTTAGCCTGTAAAGTTATTCTGGATCATCCACAAAATTATCGGGTTTGTTGGAGAGGTAGCCGTCCATCTCCTGTTAGGGTTAGCAATAAAAAAGTATGCAAATACTAGAAAGTAAAAACAAATCTATAAAAACTAGGGTTAGACAACTAGATTAGATGTATTTTGAGGATGATAAAAATTTTGTAGATGCAAAAAGAAAAACGAAAAGAAAACTGAAAATTACAAAAAGGCAATAAAAAAATCAAATCTTGATCACTTGTTCCCCGACAACGGCGCCAGAAAAAGGGGCTTGATGACGGTTAATAATTATGTCAAAGTTCGTTTGTGCCTTGCAAGCGGACAAGTCTCCCGTCGTAGTCAAGGGACCCTTCTTCCCTCGAGTGGTGAACCCAAGGTATCGAATCCGTGGAACAAATGTGTGACGCAAAACTTAATCTAATAAAGCCAGGTAACTTCAATCTTCGATAAAAGAAACCCTAATGCATCTAAGTAAAAGACACGAAACTAATCTAATCTACTAAAGACCGGAGAAAACAAAGTAACATTGGGTAGATAAACTGATCTAGAGAGATTGGGGTAAGCCTTTTGTTGAAGTTCCAAGCAAGAGAAGAAGTAGCAAATCGAATCTTATAAGAAGCGTCTTTAAATCGTGGTTTCCCGTCCAAATCCGAAAGCATCCGCCTTTCGGAACCCCCGTTCTGTCACAACGTATCCCTACTAATGCGGGGAGCTTAGGGCGAGTCAAAAGACAAGTCGAGATTCTTTCGGAAGATCCGGCATGTACCTCTAGCCACCGCGGCTACAAGAACACCCTATGTAATCTATCTCGAGAATAGAATTGGAATAAGCAAAGCCGATCGAAAAACGAAATCTTCGAGGAAACACTTGATCGCTAGGAAAAGATTCAACTTGATAATTCAACTATAACAATGATACATACACAAGATCACCACCGGGATCCTTCCTTGATCTTGCTTCTAGCTCCGGGAACTCCGACGTGGTCTTCCGTGCAAGGTTCCCACGTCGGCTAGGGGAACCCTAGTCAACTAGCTCGACCCTCTCCTCTCCGAGATGGTGTCCCTCTCTTCTTTGCTCCTCGGCGGCCGATGACAAATTGTATGATGCGTGGCTCTCGGTCACAGGGCTATAAATAGCCCGATTGGCGGCTAGGGCAAAGGAGGGGGCAAACGGGCCCTGGAATGGGCTGGGCCGACCGGACTGGGCCGGCCGGCCTGGGCCCATCCAGGCCCAGCTCGAGGCCTCCTTTGCTCTACGTCGGTTCCCTTGCTTCCTGGATGTTTCCCCCTTCTGCATGTAGGTCCATGTCGTCAGTTTCTCTCCGAATTGGACACAACTCCTTGTCTTGCAAGATTCGAGGCACTTTTACGGTCGAGGTCCTCGGAGTCTGTCGTCTTCTCGGATCAAGTCCCTGGCTTCTTGGAGTTAAGTTTGCTTCATTGCATGACTTGTACGGGGCTTCAAGGTCGTGACATGAGGTGCTTGATGAACTTATCCCGAAAGTCTTGAATTCAACACTAAAACCCTGCATAAACATTAAACTCCAAAACCGACATGCACACGTGAACTTGTTATACCACGGGGGGTTAGTACCAATGGATAAGGTATAAAACTCATGGCTAGGTTGACGGATTTTCACCGTCAACACCATCTAATGATTTGTAAAATAAACACCCATCCAGAAGAACAAATTTTATAGCTTTATACATGAGCTTCCTAGAAACCTTTCAGGATGGATTCTCTAGGTAATCAACAATTTCTTATCTCCAATCATCCTCTGCTAGATCACTCCCGAAAGCACACACCTCCATGGCAAACGCTTCTTGATTCTCTCTATAACCTGAAGCACTTTGAGCCAACCTGTTTGCCTCTTCATTGTGTTCTTTAGGAATATGTTGTAGAATTACTAACTGAAAACTTTTCAAGATTCCCCTGCATTCTTCGTAGTAACTCCTTAGGATATCGCTTCTGCATTCATAATAGCCATTCAATTGCTTTATAGCCAACTCTGAATCTCCATAAATCTCAACTGAAACAGCCTTGGCTTCTCTCAAATACTGAAGCCCTCTAACTAATGCCTCGTACTCAGCTTGATTATTTGTGACAGTTGGTTGGATAGGGATAGCAAACTCAAACATCTCACCCCTGGGTGAAATCAATAAAATCCCTACTCCACCACCTTTGCCACATGAGGATCCATCAAAGAACAAAGCCCACGGGCTAATTTCAAGCAAATCAATTGACGGATCACGATGTTCAGTAATGAAATCGGCAATAATCTGACCTTTCATGGCTTTTGCCGATTCAAACTTCAACTCAAACTCAGATAAGGACAAAATCCACTTGCCAATCCTTCCATTCAAAATTGGCATAGATAACATATGTTTTATTACATCAAACTTTGAATATACAATGCATTCGGCATTCAACAAGTAGTGTCGAAACTTTGTACACGTGTAGTAAACACACAAGCACAGCTTATCCGCAGCCGAATACCTGGTTTCAGGATCATGTAATTTTCGGCTAAGGTACGCTACTACCCGCTCCTTTCCTTCAAACTCTTGTATAAGGGCCGATCCAATGGAATGGGTATCGGCCACCACGTACAACTTGAAAGGCTTGTTCAATTGTGGAGGCACCAGTACTGGTGGTTCCTTCATGTATCGCTTGATTTCATCAAAAGCCTTTTGTTGTTCGTCACCCCATACAAACTTCTGGTCTTTCTTGATCCTTGGCAGCGGAGAAAAGGGCAAAAACTTTTGTGACAAGTTTGAAATGAACCTCCTCACAAAATTAATCTTGCCAAGCAGTGATTGCGATTCCTTGAGATTGGTTGGAGGAACAACCTCATCGATGGCCTTCATGCTTTTCTTGCCAACTTCAATCCCTCCTTCATGCACCAAAAATCCCAGGAATTCTCCAGCTGAAACTCCAAAAGCACACTTGTTTGGATTCATCTTATCCCATGCTTTCGAGTGCACTCCAGAGTTTTCTTCACATCCTTCAAGTGTGAGTCATGATTCAAGGACTTGATCACAACATCATCAATATAAATCTCAACAATTTTGCCGATCAACTCATGAAAGATATAATTCATGTCTTGTTGATAAGTTGCACCGGCATTTTTCAACCCAAATGTCATGACAATCCACTCAAACAGGCCTATATGACCAGAACATCTGAAGGTTGTCTTCGATATGTCTTCTATTGCCATAAATATTTGATTGTACCCTGCATTACCATCCATAAAACTGATAACCTTATGCCCAGCAGCAGCATCGACCAATAGATCAGCAATAGGCATTGGGTATCCATCCATGGGAGTAGCTCTGTTCAAATCTCTGAAATCTATGCAAACCCTTATCTTCCCATTTTTCTTATAGACAGGGACGATGTTAGAGATCCACTCTGCAAACCTACATGTCCGAATGAAGTTTGCATCAAGCAATCTTTCAATTTCCTACTTCACGTCGGCCAATACTTCATCCTTGTAGATTTTTCGGGGAGGTTGCTTATAAAGTTTAAAACTAGGCTTGATTGGCAACCGATGCTCGACAATAGAACGATCCAAACCAGGCATCTCCGAATAATCCCAAGCGAAGCAATCTTTATATTCCTTTAACAGCTTGATCAACCTGTCTCTGAAACTAGACTCCAAGTTAGCACTGATAAATGTCGGCCTTGGCTTGTCACCATCTCCAATGTCAATTTCTTCTAATTTGTCAGCCGACATAAATCCACGCCCTAACTTTCCATCAGTTCCATCAACTGGATTATCCATTAAAAATTACTATAAGAGCCGACTGCTTGAATCGGCTGTTGATCACTGCTGACTGGCTCAACAGGACCTTCACCCCAGTCTTTTCCTGAGAAGCAATCAATGCCTTGATATTCCCTGAAAGCTGGTTCGACATTGGACACGCTCACTGAGTCATCTGCTTGAACTACTTCAATGTCATCATCTACCCATTGAACGAGCTGTTGGTGCATGGTAGATGGGATGCAGCAATTGGCATGGATCCAGTACCGCCCAAGCAGCAAGCCATAAGCTCTTTTGCCTTCAATGACAAAGAAGGTCATGAGCAAAGTCTTGGACCCGATCATCAATTCCACGTGCACGCAGCCCTTGGTATCTGAAGGATTCTCAGCAAAATCATTCAGAATTTTGCTTGTTGGCGTCAAGTCTCCAGGGCCCATGCCAAGCTTCCTGAAGGTGGTGTACGGCATCACGTTGACTGCAGCTCCGCCATCAACAAACAACTTGGTCAATGGCTTGCCATTGGCGTATCCCTTCAAATACAACGACCTTATATGTCGATTCCTGGCCGGCTTGTCGAAGGTGGCCTGCTTAGCCAACACCAGTAGCGCCATTAATCCCCCAAGTTGCTCATCCTCATTGACATCTGGAGACACCTCCTCCTGCACAACTTGGTTAGCGGGTGCCATGAACTCATTCGGCAGAAAGTACACCATGCACGCTGGAGCCGAACGACCAGACCCATCGGGCTTATCCTTTGGGCGCCATACTTGTTTCCTCTTGATCCCCGCCTGCTTTAATTCTTGGTTCCTCAAGCGCTGAACCCTTTTCTTTTGGCTTCTCCTCAAGCCAGGCGGGCACCACTGTCCCTCTTGTCAGACGTACTCGCGTTCTTGTTCTTCCTGTTCAACCCACCTTTGGTCAGCTTGCCTTTTCTTTGGGTGATCATTGAGCTCACTTATTTTTAGACGCCGACCGTCATTGGGATTTATCCTTCCAATTCTTTCATGAACGGATCGGCGATTGACAGCTTCCTGCCTATATTCAGTGTATTTGTCACTACACTCAAGGCAATTCTTCAATGTGGGGAGCTTCAAACCCTCGTTCCAGCAATGCCTGAAGAATGCGCATCCCCAATGTGCACGCTCCAGCTCTCGTGCATGCTCTTCTAGCTCTCTTCTGTGCGCCTCTTCTTCGGACCTGCGCCTCTCCTCTTCATATTTCTGCTTCTGGTAGCGTTCCTTTTCCTGCTGATGCTACCATTTGTTAAGGAGAATGCGTGTGGTAACCCTGGGTTTGGACCTGGATGACTCCCCAACTTCAATCTGGCTCCTCAGGATGCGGGGAGCTTCTTTGTGGACTTGTTCCACCGTCACTTGTCGTGTAGGATCCACTGATCCATCCTGTTTTGCTCTAGTCGAAGTCAGAACCTTTACTTTCCCTTTCTCCTCAGCAGTCACATATTGACAGAAAAGCCGAGAGCAACCGGAGTCGATCAACCAAAAGCCCTCCATGCCTCCCAACTGCAAATTCAAAAATGAGTGCGAGAGTGAGCAAAGGACTCAGCACTGGGCTTAGTACAAAAAAAATCAAACAAGTGCCTCGCCATTTGCTCAAACATGGGTTAGCAAAATCCATCCTATCACTCCTAGGTGGAACACCCACAAGTCCCCTTGGAGGACTAAGCGTAGCACGAAGGGGAGACGTGGCCTGTAGCTCCCATAGGACCTAAAGCTGCGATCATTCCCCCATACTCGTATTGGCCATGAGCAGAGGAACGTCCAGCAAACTCACCACTCCCAAACCCAACAAACCTACCACCTTCTCTATGTGGTGGCTCTCCTCGAGGCACAAACTCACGCCTCTCTCGAGGGTAAATGGTACACACCATACCCTCGCCTCTCGGCACCAACCTAGGCTCAGGCACACCACGAGAGGGGCGGTACTTGTCCTTGTTGGCCAACTCTCTAGCCAACCTCTCCTAACGCTTCCTCCTGAAGCTAAACTCAGCAAGGTGCCCATCCCTCCCACAATGCTCACAATGGAAGGGTTTCGGTTTTGGCTTTGGTTTTAGTTCTCTTTGTGCTCTGGCTTCTCCTCACTCAGATTCTCCTCACTCGGTTTCTCTCCCTTCTTTCACAAGAACTCATTCCCCAAGACACTCTCAAATTTGATGGGTTTATGGAAGCTGTCGGTTTGTGGAGGAAACACGGGTGGAGCTCGGGTTGTGTCTAGTCGGTTCCTAAGATGATTTGGCTTAGGAACAAAGGCATTTTTGTGGTGGGTTTTTTGTGGCTCTGGGATATCATTCTCACCACTTCCCTCACCAGCCTTCTTTGCCCCAAGTGCTTCCCCATCCCGGCGCTTGTATGTCTCGATCATATCCTCAACTGAGGCTCATGATCAGACAACCAACCCATCAACTTTCTCAGCTCATCATTCTCATCCTGCAAACGATCAACATAATGTGCAAGCTCCATATTCTTCACATCATTTACTTCACAAGTAGAACAAACTATAGGAATAGGAGCTTTCAGCTGAGCCTCTAGAGATCTAGCATAAGCAAGCGAAACATCTAGCTTCTCATGCAAAACAGGACAAGAAGTGCAAGCACCAAGCAAGGAGGGCCTAGATTTCATCTCATCTAGTTCAACCCTAAGCACATCTAGTTCCTCAACCTTGGAGGCATACTTCTCCTTAAGCACAATCAATTCACCAAGAAAAGTGGAACAATCAGTGCATTCAGGTTCATTGGTCACAACGGGGATGCTATGCCCCAAAACTTCGGTCCTCAAACGAACTAATTTGCCGGGAATCGGATCGCCACCGAACTCAACCAAAAACCTAGGTTCCAACCGAAATCCTTCAATCGGAACTCATTCCCCAAGACACTCTTTGGGCTCTGGATCCTCCTCACTCGGATTCTCTCCCTTCTTCCCAAAGAACTCATTCCCCAAGACACTCTTGAACTTGATGGGTTTCTAAAAGTTGTCAGTTTGTGAAGGAAACACGGGTGGAGCTGGGGTTGTGTCTAGTCGGTTCCTAAGATGGTTCGGTTTTGGAACAAAGGCATTTTTGTGGCGGGTTTTTGGTGGCTCTAGGATATCTCCGATCTTCCCCTCATTCTCACCACTTCCCTCACCCACTTTCTTTGCCCCAAGCGCTTCCCCATCCTGGCGCTTGTATGTCTCGATCATTATCCTCAACTGAGACTCATGACCAGACAACCAACCCATCAACTTTCTCAACTCATCATTCTCATCCTGCAAACTATCAACATAATGTGCAAGCTCCATATTCTTCACAACATTTACTTCACAAGTGGAGCAAATTGTAGGAATAGGAGCTTTCCGCTGAGCCTATAGAGATCTAGCATACACAAGTGAAGCATCTAGTTTCTCATGCAAAACAGGACAAGATGTACAAGCACCAAGAAAGGAGGGCCTAGATTTCATCTCATCTAGCTCAACCCTAAGCACATCTAGTTCCTCAACCTTGGAGGCATATTTCTCCTTAAGAACAGTCAGTTCACCAAGAAAAGTGGAACAATCAGTGCATTCAGGTTCATTGGTCAAAACAGGAGCAGACTTAAGGGAATCTATTTGAGCCCTAGCATCAACAAGCAAAGACTCTAGCTCAACCACCTTATCCTTAGCCTCTCCAAGCAAAGACCTATACTCCCTCTTCTCCTTGTTGGTCTTTCTAAGCACATCATCACGGTTGTCAAGTAAGTCGTTCAACCTAGCATTCTCCGCTATCAAGAAGGATGGGCTATTGTTTACCTCTTCCTCGGAGTCGGAGCCTGAGTCATCCTTGTTGCTCTTCTTGCTTGTGGTGTTGTGGGCCATGCTGCAAAAGCCTCAGGCGGCGAAGCACAAGCCGTTGATGTTCTTGCCGATCACTTGCCCTTGTGCCGGTTCTCTTCTTCATCACTTGAGGTCGATGAAGAGTAGCTGGAGCTTGAGTCGATGTCGCTCGCACCGGCCACCATCGCTCGCTCCTTCTTCTTGTGACCACCACACTTCCTCGGCCTCCGCTCAGACTTGTTCTTGCCCCTGTAGTCGTCCCTCAAGTGGTGCTTGTGGTTGGTCCTCAGACGGTGCTTGTGCTCGGGCTTGACCTCCATGTCTTCGGGGCACTCTGCGATGAAGTGCTCGTGCTTCCCACACTAGTAGCACATGCCCGAGGTCCTCCGAGCGTTCTTCCGGTTCGTGTACATGCGCTCGAACCGCCTGCTCAACAACACGAGGTCCTCCTCACCCAGCACGTTGAACACCTTATTTGGCATGGACACAAGGCAAGACAAAGAAAATTGTCTCGAAGACATGTTAGCATTAGTCCTTGAACCAGATACAAGAGCCAGACTATGGGGACCAGTTGGGTTCTCGATCTTTGCACGCACCCCACGGTCCACGTCGGACGACTTGAGCTTGGAAAACAACTCGTCCATTGTGAGGGTCTCATACTTCTCCGACTCTAGGATGGCCTCGACCTTCCCACTCCACACGGTACGATCAAGAGAATGCAAGAGCTTGACAGCCCTGTCATGGTCGTCATACGGGAGCAGGACCACATTAGCCCTGATGTTGTTCATGATCACCGTGAAACGCTGAAACATGGCATCTATGGACTCACCGGGGAGATGAGTGAAGTTCTCGTACTCTCTCCGGTAGGTCGCAAAGAGCAGAGCCTGAACCTGAGCGTTCTCGGCATGAGCATTCTTCAACTACTGACAAATCCTGCGTGCCAAATCCTCTGTCCGAACCCGTTCGAATTCAGATTCAAAGAAAGAATGGTACAGGTAATCGACCGCCTTGTTGTTGGAATCGAACATGTCCATCGTTCTTGGAGCGAGGAAGTTCACCGGATGAACATAAGCTGTGTTCACCGTGACATCCCACAGGATCTGACCCTTGCCGCGGTGGAAAGCGGCCATCCGCCTTTGCCACATATGGTAGTTCTTACCATCAATGTGTGGAGGACCCGAACCCCGTCCCTGCTATGCCATTTTTAGATCTTAGACTAGTTAGAATCACGAAGATTCGTAACCGGCTCTGATACCAATTGAAGTACTGATTAGGCGACCAGAGACGGGGGGAGTGAATGGGAGCTGATAAAAATTCTTCTCTAAAGAGAGAACTCGGCCTATGCCCAAAATTCACAACCAAGGATTCCCACACGAGTTTGCCAAAGTCGAGTAGTCACAATGGACCTACCAACCCTAGGAGCAAATCCCAAACGATCCCAAACCGAAAGCGAAACTCAAAGAGCAAAGAACTTAGCAGCTCAGCATTGGACCAGGCGGCCCGTCCACAAGCATCGGCCGGACCATCCGCGAGGCCTGGGCTGATTGTCCGCAAACACCGGGCGGACCGTCCGCGTGGCCTAGGAGAACTATCCGTGTGGCTGCGATGGACTGTCCGAAAATAACCCCCGAACCTCTAGTACTGTACCCTCAATAACAGACTGTCTGCGATGGGCCCGCGAGCCGTCCGCCCCGTCACTTACCGTCCGGCACTCTCAAGTACGGACCGTCCGCGAATTCCGTGCAACAAAAATGCACCAGCAAAATGGATCGAATGAAAGACACGCAAGAACTCGCAAAGAACACAAAGAACACTTAGGCTTTCAAGCTCCTCGCAGACCATCTGCCATGTACCCGCGGACCATCCGCCAGGAGGAAATCCTGCCGCCTGAGCTCGACCCCTTGAAGGTCAACTCCACCTTCCATCTGCCCGATCTCCCGAATCAACCAAGGGATTGCTACCAAATGATAGGTGAAGATGAAGCGTCTCTAGGAGATGATATACCTACGAATTTGTAGCCTCAAACCCAATGAATCGAGAGGAATCGAGATTCTACCGAGCTAAAGAACAAAGCTAGGTTTCCAACCAAAATACGTCAATCGGAGGCCGAATTCGGAATTTGGGGGATCAAGATCAAGCACAAAGATGCATGAGGCAACTATCCAGGATTCCCACCATCAAATCCAAACCTAGACAACCTCAGAATCGAAGAAACACGTCACACACAAAAAACCGACGAAAATAGCTGGAAAAAGACACAAAAATCCAACGAGCTACGAGCGGATAATCAACGCAACCATGAAAGCTTCCATTCACTCGGAGGTCAGATTTTTTACAAACGGAGGAAAAATCTAACCCTATAGAGCAAGGAAATGAGAAGCAGTCCAGATGGATAGTTTGCCTAGAAACCCTAGAGCTAATATATATGAGTCCCCTCCGGGCCAGGCAAATGACCACACTACCCCTAGCACTTAAGTTGTGATACAACCCCTCAGGGGAAAATATGTCATGTAGCACTCATCTTCATCGCACGATCACGCCGTTGCCGCAGACCGCGTCCTCGCGACGCCAGCCCTGTGATCCCGCCACGCGTCCACCGACATCAAAGCTTCTCGGCGCGCCCGAATTCCATCTCCGCTAGCCGAGCCTCCGGTCTTGGTTTTGTGTCTCAACCAAGTAACCCGACAGCTTTCTGGTGAACCGCCGCAAACCCCGCGTGCAGACTTCGGTTGTGAGCTACTACCCTACACCGGCTCCGATCGATGACTTCATCTTCCTTTTCTTGCCACCATACGGCCCGCACTTGACCCCGCTGGCCACCTGGTCCCTCGAGTCAGGCCTACTTGTCTCTCCACTCATTGGAGGTCCCGCAAGGCATAGACCTTTCACACCCACTCTTCACCTGTACCAACGCAAATCAAGCCGCAACCTGCACCTGCAATACTCTGCCAAGATCAGTCCACACCACGTTTTCAATCACTCATCACAGCAAGGAGCGACATTCCACCGGTCCTCGGACGCTCCGGTCCTCAGAGCACCTCAATCATGTCGCTTGTCGCCCGCTTCGAAGCTTCTCAGCGCGCCCGGATCCCGTCTCCACCCGTCGAGCCTCCGGTCTTGGTTTTGTGGCTCAACGAAGTAACCCCGAAAGTTTTGTGGTGAACCACCGTAAAACCCGCGGACTCGGTGCAGCCTCCACACGAATCCCACTCATGACTTGGTCGCCATGTCGTCCTAGCTCGGTGTTGGTTTTTTGGAGTAAACCAACCGAACCCCATGTGTAGACTCCGGTTGTGAGCCGCTACCCTGCACTGGCTCCACCTTGGTTTTGAGGCTGAACCAAGAAACCGTACTCGACTTCGTCTTGCTTTTCTTGCCACCATGCGGCCCGTACTTGATCCCGTTCGGCCACCGGGTCCATCGAGCCGAGCCTACTTGTTTCGCCACTCCTCGGAGGCCACACAGGCAAAGACCTTTTGCGCCCGCTCTTCACCTGCACCAACGCAAATCAAGTCGCAACCTGCACTTGTAATACTCGACCAAGAGTCAGTCCACACCACGTTGTCAATCACTCATCACACCAAGGAGCGACCATCCACTGGTCCTCGGACGCTTAGGTCCTCAATCTCCTCCTTGATGAGTGCATTGACAACACACACATAGTCACCAATTCATAAGAGAAAGAAGAAGAAAAAAATGAACATAGAACTCAAACAAGTGATCAAAAGCCGAACAAAAGCCAAAACAAGATCACTTCAGAGAGAAAGTCTCGGTCCCCTAAGGCAAGGGCAACAGCTCAACACAACCGAGACAAAATGCTCACAACGCCGACTCCTCAAGGTGAGGCAAAAGGGCTCGACACCATCGGCAAAAGAGCAAAGCACAAAGCAAGTTCAAGCGACACAAAGAGCTCCCAAAGCATGAATGCAAGTTCCCCTAAACAAATGCATGCAAACTCAAGTTCTCCCCCTAAACTGAGTATCCCTCTTTTTGCTCCTCACAATGCAAAACTCTCCCCCTTGTTATACAAAGTGCATCTCATCCCATGTTATGAATTGGAGGCATAATTCTCCCCCTTGTTGGTAATGCATGAATAAAGTTAAAACGAAAACATGCAACCTATAGGTTCTCAAATAGACAAGATTCAACACAAGATGCTACACATGTCCAAAAGAGCAAGTTAAACACGCTATAGCTTCATATGAACATGAGCTACAACATCATTGTGAGACATGGTTACCCCTGGGTCCCCACAGACTAGGCTCACAGCCGTCCCTGACAAGTGGGTCCTGCCTACCATAAGACCCGCCGACCTGTTAGTGGGCCAACCGACCTAGTTGGTGGCCCACACGACCTCCTGAAGACTATCCAGAAGATTCCCCAGACGACCTTATCCAGCACGACCTCAAGACTTGGCATACAAGAACAGACCTCGGTGGATTTCGACTAAAGCAGATCGACATGATATGGCAAGCGATGTAATCAACTATACTTAGTTTTCCTGGTCGTATCCGACCAGGAGTCTTTGGGAACCGACCTCATCCACTGGACAATCTAAGGCAGGCGAGGCGACCCTTGTACAATCACGCAATCCTCAAGCAATCTACATCGACAACTGGACCTAGGGTTTACTCTCTGGAGGCCCAAACCAGTATAAACTCGACGTGTTCCCTGTGTTCCATGTGCTTGTGTGCAACCTTCAAGTTCTTAGCCTTATATTCCACCCCACTAAACAACTAAACCACCGGGATTAGCACCCTTGTGGGCTGTCTAGATATCACCATATGACAGTTGGCGCGCAAGGTAGGGGTGAATCAAGGTTCTTCGTGCAACTCGATGGGTTCGACCAACAACGTCATCTTCCCGGAGAGCATGGCAGACATCCTCGGCAATCCCGTCGACATCTGCTTCGGCTCATTGTCGGCAAAATCCACTACTCCAGCCGTCTGCCTCGTCATCGAGGGCAACACTGTCACCACCGACCGACAGATCGGGACAGATGTGTTGACAGAAACACACCCACCCACTCCTAGCAACCTGATCGCTAGGATCGATCGTGTCGAGGGCTTGCTCTCTGACACAATCAAAGTCTGCGAACGCATCAAACACCCTCGCAGGACCTCATCTTCATCCAGCATGCCTCTTGGCTTGTGCAACACAGCTCATGTAGCATCCCACTACATGAAGCGCAAGATCCTGGTCGAATCTGGACCCAAGACACCAGACCGTGGGAGCCACAGGAGACACCTCGACGAACCCTGCCCTATCCACGAGAATCCCAAACACACGGCTCGCCAGTGCTGTGTCCTCAAGAAGCTTCGACGACCTCTTACTGCGGCTTATCGCCGCTAGATAAACCAGGAGCCGTCTCCGGACCGCCTCGCATTTTAGATCGCACGTACAACTATCTCCCCGAACAACCCAAGAGAAGAGCTTGAGACACTAGATCGTGAGTTCTTGGTCATCTCCGCGGATGTACCACCTCAAGATGGAGAAACAGATGAACAACACCAGGAGCGCGAGAACGCCAACGCTGCCAGAACTGTTCGTCGGCAACAGGAGCATGCTGCTGCTGTCCCAGCTGCAGGTCAACAACCAGTCAACGCAGGGAAAGTCAACGACAACGCCGGGAAAGAAGCACCCATGGTACCAGCCGCCCCTCCGCCACGCCAGCAAGGCAATGAGCCTTGTGCGAGTCGCCTGCGCGCCAGATACCTCCTGAGGGACTTTGAGCGAGATGGCCTTGAAGTCTACAACTCTCCAAAAACCAACTTGGGAGCCGCTCTTGCCGCCCTAAACCACCTCGAACATTCTACTACGATACGACATCTTCAAACTAATGTCCGTGTCGCCGCCACCGAGATTGAAGAAAGAGGTCCTGGATATAGTAGGTCAGTAGCAAGTTCCTACTCTAGAAGCAGATCGGAACATCCTCACCAATGACGTCTCAGCCATGGTCCCCTTGAGCAGGTGGCTGAAGAACGACGGGGTGAAAACAAAGTGATGCAGCCGGCCAATCAAGTGAGTTGCTTGACTTGTGTTTCTTTGGGTCGTGGTGTTGCTACTCAGTTCTTGGTCTGGTTGGAGTTGTTTTTCTAGGTTTTGTGTAGGGTTTTTCTTCCATGCAAGTTGTGTTTTGGGGGTGTTCTTGTTCCAGGGCCTAGAAAAGTCACTGAGGCTCTCTGGAACATTTGTTGTGCGGCTATTGTTGCCACCGGCCTGGCCGGCTCTGTCCACCTGTTTGACCGGTGTCACCGGTCTGACCGGTGCAGGCCATCGGTCTGACCGGTGTGGCACTGGCAGTAAACCGCGCAAGTTTCCGCTATGCGTGTTGGTGTGTTTTGGCTCGGAAGGTTGTTTGTTAGTTCCTAGGATTAGTAGCACTCCATTAGCTACATGGTCTTGATCAACTTGGGTAGTTGAGTTGGAGACGTGTGTTGGAAGTCGAGTTCATTTTGTTGGAGTCTCTATCTCCTTCGAGAAGAATTTTTATCGGCTCCCATTCACTCCCCCCTCTCTGGTTCGTTGTTTCGGTCCTTCAAGTGGTATCAGAGCCAGTTACGGGTCTTGATTGACTCTAACCAGTCTAAGATCTAAGGATGGCGTACCAGGAACAGGGTTGAGGTCCTCCACACTTCGATGGCAAAAACTACCAGATGTGGAGTAAGCAGATGGCGACATTTCTCCGCGGAAAGGGTCAGATCCTTTGGGATGTTACGATGGACATAGGCTATGTCCAGCCGATGAACTTCCTTGCTCCAGGATCGAGGGACATGTTCGCCAACAACAAGGCGGTCGGCTACTTGTTTCGGGCTCTATATCAACCTAAATTCGATCGAGTACACACGGAGAGCTTGGCTTGTTGAAATCTGGTCGGTGTTGAAGGAAACACATGTTGGAAAAGCCTAGGTTCAGGCTCGGATGTATGCAACTTACCAGAGAGAGTACGAGAACTTCACTCATCTCCCTGGTGAGTCCATCGATGCCGTGTTTCAGAGGTTCAAAGTTGTGGTGAACAACTTGAGGCCCAATGTGGACGTGCTCCCGTACGATGATCATGATAGAGCCGTCTAGCTCTTACACTCGTTGGATCATACGGTTTGGGGTGGAAAGTTCGAGGCCATTCTGGAGTCGGAGAAGTATGACACTCTCACTGTGAACGAGTTGTTCTCGAAGCTCAAGTTGGCTGAGGTGGATCAGGGCATGATAGCCAAGATTGAGGGCCTGACTGACTCTCATAGTCTCACTCTCATCGGTGGCTCAAAAGGAAAGTCTAACGCTAATCCATCCACCAGGATGTTCTCCTTGTCCTCTTTGATGTCTGTGCCAAATGAGGAGTTCGACGTTCTTGGAGAGGACGAGCTGGCGCTGCTGATGAGTCGGTTCGAGAGGTTGCACGAGAATCGGGTGAACCTGAGGAGGAACACGAGGACATGCTTCCAGTGCGGCAAGACGGGACACTTCGTTGCCGACTGCCCCGAGAAGGTCGAGAACACGGACAGCTACAAGCACAAGTCGAAGACAGATGGCAAGTACCGTTTAAGGCGTGACCACAAGCACAAGCACAAGGGAAAGCACAAGGACGAGCGACGATCGAGGAAGAAGGAGAGCCGAGGCAAGGCCTGAGCGATGGTTGGAGCGAGCGGCGTCGACTCCAGTTCTGCGTACTCCACCTCGAGCTCGAGCAGCAGTGAAGATGAAGGTGATCGACGCAAGGGCAGGAAGTCGTCCAAGAACCTAAGCGGGCTGAGCTGCTTCGCTAGAGATGGCTTCTGCACCATGGCGCTTAGCTCCAGCAGGAAGAAGAGCAACCAGAGCGACTTGAACTCCGACAACGAGGTACGTGATAAACTTCCCTTCTTGCGTCAGGAGAATGGACAACTTGGCTTGTTGCGTGATAATTACGATGATATGCTTAGAGAGGCAAAGAAGATGAGGAAAGAGCTTAGGGCTTCGCTTGAGGATGCTAGGACTGGAGTGGCTGCGTTAGAAGCACAAAACTCGGATGCTAAGCTTGAAATTGATCCCCTTAAGGCTTCACTTGTTGTTTCTGATGAAGTTGAATGTGCTGATTGTCCTATTTTCCTAGATGATCTTGCTATGTTTAAGGAAAAGCATGCCTCCAAGTGTGAGGAACTAGATGTGCTTAGGGTTGAAGTGGCTGAGCTTAAGTCTAGACCTGCTTTGCTAGGTGCTTACACTTCTTGCCTTGTTTTGCATGCTAAGATTGATGAGATGCATGCTTAAACTGTTTCGCTTGAGGCTAACTTGAAAGAACTTGTTCCCACTTCTTGCTCTACCTATGAGATGCATGCTTTGAAGAATTTGGAACTTGCACATTAAGTTGATCGTTTGCAGGATGAGAATGATGAGTTGAGAAAGATGGTGGGTTGGTTGTCTGGTCATGAGCCTCAGTTGAGGATAATGATCGAGACATATTAGTGCCGCGAAGGTGAGGGACATGCGGCAAACAAGGTTGGTGAGGGAAGCGGAGAGAATATCCCAAAGCCACCAAAAACCCACCACAAAAATGCTTTTGTCCCTAAACCGAACCATCTTAGGAACCGACTAGACACAACCCCATCTCCACCCGTGTTTCCTCCACAAACCAATGATTTCCAAAATCCTATCAAGTTCATGAGCACTTTGGGGAAAGTGTTCTTTGGGAAATAGAGTGAGAAGGCGAGTGAGGAGAAACCGGTTGAGAAGCCTAGTGAGGATAAACCGGTTGAGAAGCCTAGTGAGGGGAAACTGGTTGAGAAGCCTAGTGAGGAGAAACCGGTTGAGCAGCCGAGTGGAGAGAGACCAAGTGAGCAGCCCCAACCCAAGCTTAAACCTAAGCTCGTGCGGTTTCATTGTGACTATTGTGGGAGAGATGGTCACAAGGCAGAGTTTTGCTTCAAGAGGAAGCATGAGTAGAGAATGGCAAAGGAGTGGGCTAACAAGGACAAGTATCACCCTTCTAATGGTGTACTTGAGCCTCGTGTGCAGATGCCCAGGGCCAAGACGAGTGTGAGGACAGTTCCGACTTGGGGAGAGTGAAAGGCTGCGGGAGGTGCTGCTGGCCGGGGTAAACCGGTCAGACCAGTGTGCCACACCGGTCAGACCGGTGCAGGTCTGGACAGACAGCACTTTGGGTTTAGTGCTCGTACAAATGCCAGGTTTGGTTCTGGAGGTCGTGATTCTGGTGGTTGGTCTGGAGAGTTTGCAGGTGGTCAGTTTTCTAGGCGTTCCCCCCTCGTGCTCAATACGGGGATGGGAGGAGTCGTAGCTTTGAGATGGAGAGGAGGAACGGTCCACGGTCTTCCTTTCGTGGTTTTGGTCCTCCTCCAGTTAGAAAGGGTTGGTTCCCTCATAGTGGTTACTTTGGTGGTGTTCGTAGAGGTAGCTTTGGTAGGACAGATGTTTTGGATTGTGCTAACCCCACTTTGGAGGAAATGGCTCGGCACTGGTTTTACTCTTTTGGTACTAATCCCAGTGCTGAGTCATTTGTTCAATCACATGCTCATTTTTGAATTTCAAGTGGGAGACTTGAAGAACATTTGGTTGATTGCCTTCGGTTGCTCGAGGCATATGACCAGAGACAAGGGGTGGTTCTCAAGTTTCGCCACGATGGTGACAAAGAGGTACATCACCTTTGGGAACAATGGGCGAGGGCGTGTGTTGTCAGAAGGTGAGATTAAGGTGAGTGATAAGATCACTCTCAGGCGTGTTGCTCTTGTTCAATCGCTTGGATACAATTTGCTTTCTGTGTCCCAGCTATTGGATGAGGGTGATGTACTTCGACGGCTCGCTCAAGCTCGAAGGCGCGGGTGCAGGAGTACTCTTGATTTCTCCAATAGGCGAACAACTCAAGTACGTCGTGCAGATCTTCTGGAAGGTCTCAAACAACGAAGCCGAGTACGAAGCTCTGCTACACGGGTTCCGCCTCGTAGCTTCCCTGGGCATCAAGTGACTACTAGTCTATAACGACTCCGCAGTGGTCATCAACCAAGTCAACAAGTCTTGGGACCCCAGAAAGGAGAACACGGACACCTACTGCCTAGAAGTCCGCAAGCTCGAGAACAAATTCTACGGTCTCGAGTTCCATCACGTCGTCCACGACAACAACATTGCAGCAGGCGTCCTGTCGAAGCTTGGTTCTACTCGCGCTCAAGTACTAGCGGGTGTCTTCGTCCACGAGCTTCACGCGCCATCCATCCCGGAGCCGGCACCTACGACCACTGATCTAGCGTCTCCCCCAGCTGGCCAGGAGGTAATGATGATAGACGTGGACTGGCGACAACCCTTCATCGACTACATACGCGAGCAGAAGGTTCCCATGAACAAAAACTTGGCCGAACAACTCATCCGTCGGGCCAAGTCCTACGTCCTAGTCGGGGACAAGCTCTACAGGCGGGGTGCCAATTCTAGAGTACTCATGAAGTGTGTTCCTCGAGAAGAAGGCAAGGACATCTTGGAGGAGATCCAGAAAGGCGTCTGCGGCAACCACGCATCCTCACGCACGCTGGTTAGGAAAGCCTTCCGACGAGCTTTCTACTGGCCCACAGCCCTGGGCGATGCCAAGGAACTCATCAGTAGGTGCCAAGGGTGCCAGTACTTCACAAAGCAACAGCACGTCCCGGCCTACAAGCTTGTCACCATACCACCAACCTAGCCTTTCACCTGCTGTGGGCTCGACGTGATTGGGCCTCTTCCGACTGCGCCAGGTGGATTCAACAGAGTTCTAGTGGCCATCGACAAGTTCACCAAGTGGATCGAAGTCAAGCCGGTCACCTGCCCCATGGCCGACAGGGTACTCGACTTCTTAGATGAACTCGTGCACCGCTATGGACTACCCCATCGCATCATCACAGACCTGGGCTCCAACTTCAACAACCACCAGTTCTGGGAGTACTGCGAGAACAGCAGGATCGACGTCCGATACGTCTCAGTCGCCCATACACGGGCCAACAGACAAGTCGAGCGCGCCAATGGGATGGTACTCGACGCTCTCAAGAAGCGACTGCACGATGCTGCTAACACAAAAGGAGGAAAGTGGATCAAGGAACTGCCCAATGCACTCTGAGGGTTGCGTACTCAACCCACCAAGCCGACGGGACAGTCAGCCTATGTTCTGGTCTACGGCTACGAAGCTATCCTACCCGCTGACGTCATGTGGGATTCGCCGGCAGTAGAGCAATACGACGAGGGCATATCTGAAGACAGCAGGCGAGTTGACATCGACGGACTCAAAGAAGCTCGCTGTGCTGCCCACGTCCAATCAGCAAGGTACCTCGAGGGCATCCGACGCTACCACGATCGCAACGTCAAGGAACGCTCCTTCAATGTTGGTGATCTAGTCCTCTGCCGCATCCAGAAGAAGGACTACACAAGCTCAGCTTGCTATGGAAAGGTCCCTTCACAGTTGCAAAGGTGACCGGACCAGGCTCGTATCGCCTCCAGACACTTGAAGGTGACGACATCATCAACTCGTGGAACGTCGACCAGCTGTGTCGATTCTACGCATAGTCTCTCGACTACATTGGGGGCTCAAGTCTACACGACTACTCCCGGGCCCTTTGCTGTAAGCAACCTTCGGGTCCAGGCACTAATCTCCAAACTACTCTACTCCAAGATCCAGCGCTAATGGCTACTAACAGATCTTGGGCTGCTCAGAGCGTCAAGGACTCTAGCAGCGCTCTATTAAGAGAACATGTACTTCTAGATCCAGCCTATACGGTTACTAACGGATCTACAGCTGTAAGCGGCCACACGTCCTAGCACTACTCTAGCCATAGGCGGCCTTCGGGTCCTGGCGACTACACTTGTAAAAGGTCCTGGCCATGCAGGTGTACTCTTTCAGTAGTAAAGTTTGATTCTCGATCAACTCATTTACTGTGTCTCCCTCAACGGGTCTACGGCTGAGTACTACTACTCACAACAACTCCATGATGTGCACTCCGCACATACATACCGCGACAACGAGTACTCATTGATGGAAGATCTTTTTATTTAAACAAGTTCTTTACAACTCTGTTTTTATTACAACTACTGCCACAAGCTAACCCTACAAGATAACTACTGGAGGTTCAACTTTTCCGCGACTTGTTCCGCGATCAGTGCCATCTGCTACAGAAGCTCCTTATACTGCTCATCTATGCAATTGGCGGCCAGTCCTCCCGTGACTACATCGACCGGAGCCTTGTGGAAGTACGACTTCATGAACGCCAAGACCTGGTTCGGGATGGACTTCGCCAGATGTTTGACATATATCGCCAAACGTCCGGGGGCTTCCATCAACCGATTGACCAACGGAGCTATCTTCGGCCCGCCCGGGTGAGGCACCAATAGCTCGCAATGGGCAGTGCGGCTTCTTCAAGCTCCTTGAGTTGGCTTCGCAGCTTCTCGCAGTCTTTATTAAGCTTCTGCAGAGATTTATAGGACTTGACAAGGTCACGGTCTGAGGCACCAATAGCTCGCAATGGGCAGTGCGGCTTCTTCAAGCTCCTTGAGTTGGCCCCGCAGCTTCTCGCAGTCTTTATTAAGCTTCTGCAGAGATTTATAGGAGTTGACAAGGTCACGGTCTGAGGCGATCTGAAGCTCCATGTGCGTACAACACTCATGGGCCACCTACTTATCATCATACTCAAGTACATCGCGGGCATCCTTTTCTCGGTAGAAGAGATTCTTCATATCGGTCTTCGATGCCTTTAGCTATTCCACTTGGGCCTCAAGATCTGCAAACAACTCAGGGGGAGATGTCAGACTACTACAGGGTACTCCCAATAAGTACTTGACAGGATGACACCAGCGTACCTTTGTTCTTTTGGCGTAGCGACTTGTTCTTGTGGACCAATTCATCGCTCTTCGCCTGCATGTCTTGTACCTCGTTATGGTACTGGGCGAAGGCACCATCGAGCTTGGACTACAGCATGGCGGAGTGCTTCCTGGCCTTCTGAGTTCCTTCTGCAATGATTCCGCCCGGAACACTGTATCGCCATATCCCTGGAGCTAATCGGATTTCTATCGGGATCTCTCCACGACATCCTGCACAATGCAACAATTATTACTTGGGTACTCAATTCTGGCGGAATTCGACTACTCAAGGGTACCGTCACGTACCTTCATCCATTGCTCAGTCTCGAGCATCGACTCCAAGTTGTGGGCCACCATTGCCGGGTTGATAAGGTCATCTGACATCGGCGCCGAACGGATCAGCTCCACGTCTTGGATCTCCGGCGACCGGACGACTACGTCCATGTTCGTCTCCAGCAGTGCATCATCATGCACTTCTTCTGTGATCTCAGGGGCTGCTGTCTCCGCCGGCCCGGATGCTGATCATGTGATTACTTCGGCTTCAGGCACGACGCCTTCTACCAGCACAGCTTCGAGGATTGCGGTCCCCACGAAGGCTTCGCAGAAGTGAACAAATACAGAGATGTGAAAAATGCCATTAGGGTTCAAGTTCAAGTACTCGATACCGTAGTACTTGAGAAGACCCTTGAAGAAAGGACGCCGGGAGTGCCAGTCCGCGCTTAACGAATCTGGCGAACATAGGGACTTCATCAGGATTCCTCTCCATGGGGTATGGGTCGCCTGCGGCGGCACGCCATATATCCATCTCCTTTTCCCGAAGAAACCCACTGTTCACCAGGGCCAGCAGATCTTCGGTCTTCATCTCCGACTTCTTCCACTCTTTGTTCGGATTGGAGCGCGCAGGAGATGTTGGTGATGATGATCCTTGGGCAGATCCCTCCACCTCACTGCGGGATCTCTTCTTCCCGACACCAGCACCAGCCTTTGCGCCCATGGACGGAGAAGACTTCATCCTCCAAGTGCACAGGGTATTCACTCGCATCCGCTCGGGGGCTTCACTGGCGGCAAGCATTGGCGGCGCGCGTGGATCTGCAGACTATGGTGCAGCAGCAGTAGCATGAGTGGATGGATGGCTAGATCTATTCCAGTAGCTGCGACTGTGGGGAATGAAAAACCCTAAGGGTTTCGACCTCTATTTACAACCTAACCGGCGGCGCTGCAACGGCCAGATGGATAAGTATCGGCAGCTGACTCAGCGGCGGCCGCCTGACTCTTCGTCTTCCAGTACTCGATGCACTCCATCTCGGGGGCTCGGCTATGTGTGCTAAACTTTCTGGGTGGCGACAAGATTCAAGAGCAACTCATGACACATTCTACAATCAAGATGACCCTTCAATTCGAGAGGAAGTACTCAACTCAAGGCTCGGGGGCTCCGTGCCACGTGTCCTTCGGTTTTTTCTCCGGATTTTACGGGATAGTCATGGCAGAACTTCAGATTGACCCTCAGCTTGAATATGCGATTCGACCTAAGGCTCGGGGGCTACATTCCATATGGAATGCGATTCTTTGAATCACATTATCCAAATGGTTTCTTCTTCAAGAGAATGCGAGTACTATTGAAGACCTTCGAGAGAAGAACTCGAGGACGCTTGGGAACTACTCAAGAAGACTTCAAGACTACTCAAGGATCAGCTGGAGTACCTTCTAGCCTCGGGATGCTTCAAGTACTCTTGAGGACTTTTGGCTTGTAGTACTAGGGGATGCCCGTGGACTACTCGTCAAGGCCATCAAGACTACCCGAAACTATCCTGCTCGACTACAAAGTACTCGAAGGCTTGTCGTATGGACCTCCCTAGGCACACTACCTCGGTGGGTACCAGGACCGACTACTCAGTGGGCCCCTGGGACTACTCGGCTTGTGCCACACGGCACCTAATGGCGTGGGGTGCAAGGACTACGGTGGAGAAGTACTCGGATAGGAAGCTATACATGTCCTGTACTATGTACAGAACTCCTAGACGTACCCGACTAGTACTCTCTCGTCAAACCGACTTGTAACCCTGCCTCCCCGGGCTATATAAGGCGAGGCAGGGACCCTTCTCTATCTCATACGCATCATCTTGTAAACACACCCAATCAATCCAGAGCTACGCAGCATGCAGGATGTAGGGTACTACGCACCTCGCGACCCGAACCTGTCAAAATTGTGTGCCACGTGTCCCTTCCTTCGAGTTACCGATCTCGGCGAGGCCACATTCATCTACCTCGAGTACTCCCCTTGGTAGGTTGCCGGTCTAAAACACCGACATACCTCATGTGGGAAGGCGACGCCTGAGCGCCTAGGTCGCGCTGAGGCTCTGCAACGGACCTACGCAAATACACCACGATCAAGAAACAAATATAAAAGACGACAGCAACAAGTTAAAGATATCAAGCGTTCGAAATTTTACCTCGTGATGGCCAAGACGTGAGGCTTCGGCCTTAAGAACCGAGGCCTATTCAACATAGGCATCCTTGCCCGTGCCGCAGCAGCAGTCCACTGTGCCTCCAAACCCCGACGGAGGGCATCCTCTGTCGTCTTCTGCACCAACTCCCGCTGCCCCTTGGCAGTGGGGCTCTCAGACCTCCTCGCCGGCCGATCCTCCATGATCGGTGGCCCCTTGGTAGCTTCGTCTTCTTCTTCTTCTTCCGACTCGACCTCCCTAGACTGAGGTATCAGAATCGCTGACGTCTCAACTACCGGCGGAGGACTGGTTTCCTCTTCCTCTTCTTCTTCTTCTCCGCAGCCTTAACCGCAGAGACCGCAACAGTAGCCATCATGGTTGACTACTTCGCCACGACCGACCTGGTCTTGCGCTGGGATTTTGTAGTATCGCCAGCATCTGGGCCCGTCCCAGTGTCACCAATGACATCAACATCGGTATCTTCATCGGCCTCCACCGACGAGTCAGATTCATAAACCTCCAGCAGCCGAGGTGCTCGAGACTGATACTTGTCCGGCCTAAGTTTCCGCCGGTGCTGCTCGCCTTCACGAAGAGGTGCTGGGCACCAGAACTGATGTTCCCGTTCCTACAAGCAACCAACGACCAAGAGTGTTACACGACGTAACAACGACAAATAGAGTAAACGACCTAAAGCAGGTCCTGGGATCTCGCCGGGTCAGCCAGCCTTTTCGACGAGTGTGCCTTGGGGCACTTCTTGATCTTTACTTTCCCAGAATAAATCTGGGACACCCTGTCTGCCATCTCCTCCCTGGAGACCTTGCGGTTGACTTCACGCGTGGGGTCCGATTTCCCCCAGTACTCATAAGTGTGGTGAACTCGGTCCTTGATCGGTTGATTCAGCCGCCGGCAAAACGACCTAGCGACTGAAGATCCTGTCACCCCCGCTTCTTCAGGTCCCTGATGAGATTAAAGATCTCCTTGAGAACCTCGGTGTAACGGGATGACAGCATTAAGTCCCACTCAGAAATCTTCACTAGCTTATGGCCAGAACGACGTGGAAGCCCCGACACCTGATCAACAATATAGATCCACTCCAACCTCCACCCAGAGTTGTTGTCGGGGAGGTTGCTATCTATCCACTCTGACTTGAGGCCTAACCTCAAGCAAAACATCACAGCCCCCACTAGCCCCGATCTTTTGCCACTGCACTTCACACACACAGATGCCTCCACAACAGGAAGTGAGGCGATATCCCCAGATACGCCTCACAAAAATGAATGAACGTTGAGACTACAGTGATGGAGTTGGGGACAAGGTGTACCAGCTCCAGCTTGTAGTATTAGAGCAGACCACAGAAGAAATCCCCCATAGGGAGGTTGAAGCCGTGCTTGAAGTACGACACGAAGACGACCTGCTCCTTCACGTCCTCGGTCGGGAACTCCTCCTCAACTGCCGCCTTCCACTCCACCTCTGCCTTCGGTCGAAGCAGCCCGCAGTCCACCAAGGCTTGGATTTTGGGAGTCATTTACCTGCATGCCATTAAAAAAGTTACTGGTTACGTACATGCCACAAAAAAAGTTTCCAAACACCTGTGTGCCATGAGCTCAACTTCTGTTTACCCGTGTGCCATTCCGTCCATTTTTTAGCTAACAGTGTCAAATCGACAGGTCAAATGACCATTTTACCCCTTGTGGGCCCCACTGGTCATCTTCCTCCTCCCTTTCTTCTTTCTCTCGCTGCCACGCACCACGCAGTGGGAGAGGTGGACCTCGCACGCGCCGCCATGGCCGGCCATGGAGCTCGACGCGCGCCGCCATGGCCGGCCGCGGAGCTCGACGGCGGCTCGTAGACGAGGTGGGTGGGGCTCGGCCCGGCCGCGCCGGCCCCTGCGCTCGCCTGGCCGCACGGGCACGCCTGGTCTTGGGGCCCGCACTTGTGAGGAGGAGGATGCAGGCGACGAGTAGCGCTGTGAAGGCGGCGGAGACCAGTAGCTCTCACCGGCCGCCGGCCAGGCCCATCACCCGCACCCGCATTGTCATGCACGCATCAATTTCCTTGTCCCCAGTTTGTACCAATTAATCCAAATCTCTCTCCACTTACTCGCTTTCTTCTCTCAATCGAGCGGTCAATCTATGGATACTCACACAGTCTAAATTGAAATGAATCGATGGGGACTCGTGTAATACCGAGGTCTACCACTTGGGAACAGAACAGAGCACCAAATGACCTTGATAATCCAGCGGACGCACCCGGAACGCGCGACCTTCATCCACTCCTCCATTACCTCCATGGAGGCAGCGTCCACCGTGGCGTCAATCAGAGCCCATGCATGCTCGGGGATAAAGGAAAGAAAAGTGAAGGAAAAAAGATCTTGTCCACTGGGAGCAGTGAAGGACGGATACGGCGAACCAGAGAGGGGGGGAGTGAATGGGAGCCGATAAAAATTCCTCTCGAAGGAGATCGAAACTCCAACAAGATGAACACGGCTTCAAACACACGTCTCCGACTCACTACCAAGGTTGGTCAAGCCCACGTAGCCACTGGAGTGCCACTGGACCTAGGAACCAACACACCACCTTCCGACCCGAGAAACGCAGCGGAAAAACCAAACCTGGAGTCTACAGACCCACACCGGTCAGACCGGTTAGCACCACCGGTCAGACCGGTCCCTACTGGTGAAACTAAGCAACTTCCACTAAGTGGCTCTACACCGGTCAGACCGGTGAGACACACCGGTCAGACCGATGGCAGCCTGAAAGCTCCCAAGGCACCAAACAGGCCAACCGACCACCAAACTGACCCATATCGAAACAGCAGCAACACGGGACAACAACGAACACACCAAGACGTTCACCCGAGCAAAAATCCACAAGGGCTCGCACCGGTCAGACCGGTCAAGAGCAACGGTCAGACCGGTGTAGCCTGGGCAGCTCCGGATGAACAGCACCCACGGGTGAACTCCCCCAAATCCAAATCTCGATCTCCCGAATCACTCCACGGACTTGAACAAGACTTTGGGGATATCAGGAACACCTCATGAGGAGTCCATAGCCAAGTTTAACCCCACAAAAACTCGTCCAAAAAGGAGGAATCGAAGAAATCCCGCCGAAAACACTTCCAACCCAAGAACTCAAGAAACTCCAAAATCGAGCACTTTTACTCACGGATTCGGGAGGGGGATCACAGCCCAAAGAACCATGAAGGGTTCCCACAAATTTCCCCCATCAAATCCCTAAGAGAAAAGTCCCGAAAACAACCCAAAGAAATCACCGAGAGAGGGCTCCGAAAATCACCACCAAGAACAACCGGGGAAAACACATCCAAACCTTGAGGAACCACGCCGAATCATCTATACATGAAACAAAGTTTCGTACAAGGTCTAGCAAGCCGCCCGATCATCCATCCCTCTCAACAAGATCTCTCCGTGAAGCTCTATTGCTAGTCCTAAAGAAAACCTAAGCAAAATAGGTGGAAAATAGGAAAACTAATGAGCTAGGGTTCCAAGAGTTGGCTGCCATCCTCTCACCTCTTGGGTTATATGGAGGCAACCGAATGTCTAAAATGCCCTTCTCTACTAACTAGGGATACAAGCCCCTCAACGGCGGATTTGGAATTCTTGATGTCTTCACCATCGGACAGATACCCGGCGACCGCACACTGCGTAGCCTTGACGCAAGCCATGCGATCCCGACGCGTGTCCTCCGCTTCGAAGATTCCGGATTGCGTCGTCGCACACCGGTCAGACCGGTGCTCCTCACCGGTCAGACCCACCGGTCAGACCGGTCTGGCGCTGCTGCTGCTCCGTCTTCGGTTCTCCGGTCTTGTCTTTGTGGATCAACCAAGGAACCCAGTGGTTTTCTGGTGAACCACCGGAAACCCCGCGAACTCGGTGTAGCCTCCGCCAATCTCCGCTCATGATTCGGCTACCACGTAGTCCCGGCTCGACCTTGGTTTTGAGGCTCTACCAAGAAACCGTCCATGACTTCATCTTGCTATTCATGCCACCATGCGGCCCGCACTTGACCCCGCTGGCCACCGGGTCCCTCGAACGAAGCCTACTTGTCTTCTCCACACCTGGAGGCCTCACCGGCGACGACCTTTCGCGCTTATTCTTCACCTGCACCAACACCAGTCAAGCCGCAACCTGCACCTGCAATACTTAGCCAAGAATCAGTCCACACAACGTTGTCAATCACTCATCACACAAGGAAGCGACCATCCACCGGTCCTCGAACCACACATGGTCCTCAATCTCCCCCTTGATGAGTGCATTGACAACACCCACACGAAAGTAACAAGGGAGAAAATAAAAAGAAAAGAAACGAACAAAAAGAAACTCCCACAAGCGATCGAAAGCCAAACAAAGGCAAAGAGCAAGATCACTTGAAGAAGACAAGTCTCGGACCCCTTAGGCAAGGGCAACGGCTCGACACATCCGAGACAAAGCAAAGCTCAAGCAAAGAGCACAAACCACTGAATCAAAGCTCGAAAACTCACAAAGAGCTCCCCCTGCACACATGCAAGCTCCCCCTGAACCGATGCACCTCCCCCTGGACGAATGCATGCAAGACACCACTTGAAACAGGGCAGCTGCAACAACTCAGCCCTAACCGGTCAGACCGGTCAACACCACCGGCCAGATCGGTGTGCAACAAGTGTACAGAACCAGCACTCACACCGGTCAGACCGGTGACCCTGACCGGTCAGACCGGTGCACAACAGAGCCGAGAAATGGCTCGAAACCACCTGAAAACCTTCTAAACACCGTCCAGCAAGCCATTTCAAGCTCAAACTTCTCTCCCTTGTTGGCAATGCATGAATCAAGCCAAAAATGCAAGACTAACAACCTAGAGCTTCTCAAATAGACAAAATTCAACAAACAATGCTACACATGTCCAAATGAGCAAGTTAGGTACTCTACGGCTTCGTATCGATCTCAACTACATGATCACCAAGTTTCACAATCATTGGACGAAGCTAAAATGGATTTTGGCAATTTTGCGAAAAACTTGCCTCTCATGAGCAAGGTCCTAAACATGATCAAAGCATATCAAAATGGCAAAGCCACACAAACTTCATGCTAGGACAGCCATTCTAATCATAAGACCGTCACGAACACCCACAAGCACCTCATGTCATGTCAAAGCCACCGAGCCATGTGCCTACTTCTATGTATGAGACTTCTCATTGGTAGGCATCATGCAACGGTTTAGCACCCAAAGCAAATTAAATTCAGCACATATGACATGGGAGCACATTTCCAAGCATTTTTCATTTCATTTTCAGATTTGTAAATGGTACATGAAATGTCTTTGCGACAAAAAGGAACTTATGCTCCTCCACAAGATAAGTCAAGAGGGCTAAACATTCATGATGGCAAATGAGCCTTTGGCCCCATATGATCAATAAACTAGCTATCCAACAACAAAGTGAGCATAACAAAGCCACTAAAATATGTCAAGATCATATAAAGGCACTTACACATGAGAGAGCATACATGTAACATTTTTCAAAAGCATAGCTATCAACCATGGATTATTCATCAAGATCATCAAGAGCTAAGCCAAACTAACCGTAGCATACCAAACAAGCTCACAAAGACATATATCTCATTCCATGGTGAACAATGTATATGAGAGAAGCTTTTCCTAACCAATGCATATGATACAAAATGCATGCAATCTAAGATACAAGGATGCCTATACATCATGTTACAAATGCCATGCCAAATGCAAGAAATGCACAAAGGAAAGCTATACATATGCTACCACCGGCTCCTCAAGGGGAGGCAAAACGGGCTCGACACCACCGGCAAAAGAGAGCTCCCACACACCCAACTCAAGAAATCAAACACACACCAAGTTCCCCCCCGCAAACGAGTGAAAGTTGCTTGATCTAGGGGTTTGGTGAAAATATCGGCTAGTTGGTCATGTGTGGGTACATGGATCAAAGCTATCTTCCCTTTCACTACGTTGTCTCTCAGAAAATGGTACCTCACTTCTATATGCTTGGTTTTGGAATGGAGCACAGAGTTCTTTGCAACGCTTATGGCAGTTGTGCTATCACATTGAAGTGGGACATGGGTATACTCCTCACCAAAGTCACTCATGGTATAGGTGATCCAAAGGAGCTGAGAGCAACAACTAGCAGCGGCAACATACTCGGCCTCGGTCGTGGATTGAGCAACACTCGACTGCTTGCGGGAAGACCAAGACACCAACGAAGAACCCAAAAGCGGCAAGTCCCGAACCGGACTTCCTATCCAACCGACACCCGGCAAAATCCGCGTCTGAAAAAACATGAAGCGCCAAAGAAGAGGACGCGGAGTACCAAAGGCCGAAGTCGGGAGTGTGATGCAAGTACCTGAAAATTCGCTTCACCGCTTGCCGATGCGAAGTCCTCGGAGACGCTTGAAAACGAGCGCACAGACACACCGAGAACTGTATGTCTGGCCTCATCACCGTCAAGTAGAGGAGTGACTCGATCATGCTCCGGTACTCCTTCTGGTCCACGTGTTCACCTTCCTCATCCGCATCAAGAGCTGTAGTCGTACTCATCGGCGTCATCAGAGCCTTGGAGTCCTCCATCTTGAACTTCCACACAATGTCCTTGGTGTACTTAGCCTGGTGCACCAATGTTCCTTCCTTCGATTGCTTGATTTGTAGCCCGAGGAAGAACTGCAACTCGCCCATCATGCTCATCTCAAATTCCCTGCTCATATCATCTGCAAACCTTGCAACAAGAGAGTTAGATGAGCCACCAAAGACAATATCATCCACGTACACACCGCACAATCGGGATATCTCCGCCCCGCCACAAGAAAAACAAGGTCGATCGACCTTCCCCATCTCAAAACCTCTCTCGAAACAAGAACCCCCTCAACCTTGCCATAGCAAGCTCTAGGCACCGCTTCAACCCATACGGCGCCTTCCTCAACTTGTACACCCGGTCGGGGGTACTTCTCACTCTCAAACCCCGGAGGCTGCCTCACATACACTTCTTCCTCCAACACACCATTCAGGAAAGCACTCTTCACATCCATTTGGTGCAACTTGAACCCTTTAGCCACGGAAAAGGCTAGAAGGATCCTAATCGCCTCCAAATGGGCTACAGGAGCAAAGGTCTCCTCGTAGTCGATCCCCTCCTTCTGACTGAACCCCTGAGCAACAAGCCTCGACTTGTTCCTCACAACTTCTCCTTTCCCTCCCTCTTTGTTTTTCCACACCCACTTTGTACCAATCGGCTTACACCCTGGGGAAGGGTCAACCAACTCCCACACCTGATTCCTCTCAAAGTTCTCCAACTCCTCATGCATCGAATTAACCCAATTGTGATCAGATAGTGCGTGTCCAATGTCTTTGGGCTCAAAAGAAGCAACAAACGCAGCATGAGCGAAATGGGAATTGTTTCGAACCCTCAACCGTGTAGTGCGTTCATTCATGTCGCCGATGATCCTCGAAGCTGGGTGATCCACTTGAACTCGCCGGGGAGGTTCTCGCCTTGATGCTACCACCCCCTCAACATCAGCTTCTCCTCGTTCTTGATTTGTCGTCGTAGGTGTAGCAGAGGGTCCACCCATCATCGTAGTCGAAGTAGTGGGTACATGTTCAGCCGGGAACACCGCACCGCCATCTTCATCATCTCCATGTTCATGCTCCTCCTCCTGAAAGATTTCCTCGCCAAGCTATCATCACCTGCACACTCAAAGACAAGCTGACTACGTGGCTTTGTCTCGTCGAAGGTTACCTCGCAAGTCTCCACGATTTGGTTAGTTTCAAGATTGAGCACACGATATGCTCTAGAATGAGATGCATAACCAAAGAAAATGCCATCGACAGACCTAGCCTCAAACTTATCTAACTTCCTACCTTTCTTCAGAATGAAACACTTGCAACCAAAGACATGGAAGTGACTCACCTTGGGTGTGCGACCATGCATCAACTCATAGCATGTCTTCCTCTCGTGCACTCTGAGGTATATCCTGTTCGACACATAGCACGCGGTATTCACCACCTCAGCCCAATACCTCCTCGGAGTCCTATGCTCATCAAGCATCGTCCGAGCCGTCTCGCACAAGGTCCTGTTCTTCCTTTCCACAACACCATTTTGGGGAGGCGTATACGGACTCGAAAACTGGTGCTCAAGACCCAAGTCATGGCAAAAGGTTTTAAAACGAGAGTTCCTGAATTCCGAGCCATTATCACTGCGGATAGCTCGTATGGCATCTCCGTGCCTCTCGTTCCTCAACCTCAAGACTAGATCTCGAACAAAACCAAACGTCTCCCCCTTATCCTCCAGAAAGAACACCCAAGCATACCGAGAATAGTCGTCCACCACAACAAGGACATACCACTTCCCACCCGCAGATCGCACATGAGCTGGGCCAACAAGGTCCATATGGAGCAGCTCGCATGGACGCTCAGTCATCACAGCGGTGAGAGGCGGGTGAGAAGAGGCCACCATCTTGGCATGCCTACACGGCGCACAAACCAACTCTTTCTCAAGCCTCAACCGTGGCAATCCTCGGACCAAATTGAGTTTACTCAAGCGAGACAAAAGGTCAAAGCCCAAGTGACCCAACTTCCTATGCCACTTCCACAACTCACTCGAAGAACCAGCCAAGAAACAACGCTCCACACCCGAAGACTGAGAAAAATCAGCACGAAACACCTGACCCTCGGGAACGACCATACAAACAAGGTCCCCTCGAGAGTCCACAATCCGAGAACCACCAGGCCGAAACAACACGTCAAAACCTTCATCCAACAACTGGGACACAGAATGCAAATTGTACCCCAGCGATTGAACAAGAGCAACACGCCTCAGAGTGATCTTGTCACTCACTTTGATCTCACCTTCTGAAAGCACACGCTCACGCCCATTGTCCCCAAAGGTGATGTACCTCTTCGTCACCACCGGGACGAGACTTGAGAACCACCCCCTGTCTCCGGTCATATGCCTCGAGCAACCGGAGTCAATCAACCAAATGTTCTTCAAGTCTCCCACCTGAAATTCAAAAATAAGCACGTGAGCGAACAAACGACTCAGTACTGGGGTTAGTACCAAAGGAGGAAAACCAGTGCCGAGCCATTTGCTCGAAAGTGGGGTTAGCACCAACCAAAGCATCTCTCCTACCAAAACTACCTCCACGAACACCACCATGGTAACCACCCTGAGGGAACTACCCCTCTCTGCCTGGAGGAGGACCAAATCCACGCAAGATATCCCGTGGAACGTCCTTCCTCTCCAACTCAAAGCCACGACACCTCCGATCCCCGTACTGAGCACGAGGAGGAGAACGCCTAGCAAACAGACCACCTGCACCCTTTCCAGCCCAACCACCAGAACCACGACCACCAGAAACAACCCTCGCACCTGTACGAGCTCGAAACCCAAACAGTACCGTCCGTCCGGCCGCACCGGTCCCGGCGGTGCCCCACACCGGTCTGACCGGTGTGACCAGGGCAGCAGCGCCTCCAACAGCCTTCCGCTCTCCCCAAGCCCGAACTGTCCTCACACTTGCCTTGCCCCTAGGCATCTGCAGACGAGGCTCAAGTACACCATCGGAAGGGTGGTACTTGTCCTTGTTAGCCCACTCCTTTGCCATTCTCTCCTCACGCTTCCTCTTGAAGCAAAACTCTTCCTTATGGCCATCTCTCCCACAATAGGCATAATGGAACCTCACAAGCTTAGGCTTAGGCTTGGGATGTGGCTGCTCACTTGGTTTCTCTCCACTTAAACCCTCCACCGGTTTCTCACCACTAGCCTTCTCACTCTCCTTCCCAAAGAACACTTTCCCCGAAGTGCTCACAAACTTGATAGGCTTTCGGAGATCGTTTGTGGGTGTAGGAAACACGGGTGGAACTGGGGTTGTGTCTAGTCGGTTCCTAAGATGGTTAGGTTTTGGAGAGAAATCATTTTTGTGGTGGGTTTTTGGTGGCTCCGGGATATTCTCTCCACTTCCCTCACCAACCTTGTTTGCCCCAAGCCCCTCACCATCTTGCCTCTTAAAGGCCTCGATCATCATCCTCAACTGAGGCTCATGACCGGACAACCAACCCATCAACTTCCTCAAGTCATCATTCTCATCCTGCAAACGATCAACATAATGTGCAAGCTCCAAATTTTTCAATGCATGCATTTCACAGGTAGAGCAAGATGTAGGCATGGGTTCCTTCAATTTAGCCTCGAGCGAACCAGTGTAAGCATGCATCTCATCAATCTTAGCATGCAAAACAAGGCAAGAAGTGTAAGCACCTAGCAAAGCAGGTCTAGACTTAAGCTCAGCCACTTCAACCCTAAGCACATCTAGTTCCTCACACTTGGAGGCATGTTTCTCCTTAAACAAAGCAAGATCAGCAAGGAATATGGAGCAATCAGCACAATCATTCTCATCCGAAACAACAAGGCTAGCCTTAAGCGAATCAATCTCAAGCTTGCTATCAAGCACCTGTGTCTCTAGCTCAGCCACTCTAGTCCTAGCATCCTCGAGTGAAGCGCTAAGTTCTTTCCTCATTTTCTTGGCCTCTCTAAGCATGTCATCACGGTTATCAAGCAAAGAGCCAAGCCTCTTATTCTCCTGGCGCAAGAAGGGAAGTTCATCACGCACCTCGTCGTCGGACTCATAGTCCGAGTCGCTCTGTGTGCTCTTCTTGCTACCAGAGCTCAGCGCCATGGTGCAGAAGCCATCTCTCGCGAAGCAGCTCAGCCTGCTCAGGTTCTTGGACGACTTCTTGTTCTTGCGGCGATCTCCCTCGTCTTCACTGCTGCTCGAGCTCGAGGTGGAGTACGCGGAACTGGAGTCGACGTCGCTCGCTCCCACCATCGCTCGGGCCTTGCCTCGGCTCTCCTTCTTCCTTGATCGTCGCTCGTCCTTGTACTTGTTCTTGTGCTTGCTCTTGTAGTCGCGCCTTGATCGGTACTTGCCATCGTTCCTCGGCTTGTGCTTGTAGCTGTCCTTGCTCTCGGCCTTCTCCGGGCAGTCGGCGACGAAGTGTCCCGGCTTGCCGCACTGGAAGCAAGTCCTCGTGTTCCTCCTCATGTTCACGCGGTTCTCGTGCAGCCTCTCGAACCGCCTCGTCAACAGCGCCAGCTCGTCCTCTCCAAGGTCATCAAACTCCTCATCTGGCATAGACATCAAAGAGGAAAAGGAGAACATCCTAATGGATGGGTTAGAGTTAGCCTTTCCATTGGAACCACCAACGAGGGCAAGACTATGAGAATCAGTCGGTCCCTCGAGCTTGGCAGTCATTCCCCTATCCACCTCAGCCGACTTGAGCTTCGAGAACAGCTCGTTCACCGTCAGAGTGTCATACTTCTCCGACTCCACAATGGCCTCGAACTTTCCGCCCCAAATCGTACGATCCAAAGAGTGTAAGAGCTTGACCGCTCTATCATGATCATCGTACGGGAGCACGTCCACATTGGCCCTCATGTTGTTCACCACCACTGTGAACCTCTGAATCAAGGCATCGATGGACTCACCGGGGAGATGAGTGAAGTTCTCGTACTCTCTCCGGTAGGTCGCATACATCCGTGCCTCGAACCACGGGCGTTCCCAACATGAGCCTCCTTCAACACCGCCCAAATCCTACAAGCCAAGTGCTCGGTGTGCACCCGATCGAACTCAGGCTGACACAAAGCACGAAACAAGTAGTCGACCGCCTTATTGTTGGCGTCGAAGCTGTCCCTCGATCCTGGAGCGAGGAAATCAACCGGCTGGACATAGCCTGTGTCCACCGTGACATCCCAAAGGATCTAACCCTTTTCGCGGAGAAACGCAACCATCCGCTTGCTCCACATCTTGTAGTTCTTGCCATCGAAGTGTGGTGGACCCAAACCCCGTTCCTGATACGCCATCCTTGGATCTTAGACTGGTTAGAGTCAATAAAGACCCGAACCGGCTCTGATACCACTTGAAGGACCGATACGGCAAACCAGAGAGGGGGGGAGTGAATGGGAGCCGATAAAAATTCTTCTCGAAGGAGATCACAACTCCAACAAGATGAACACAGCTTCCAACACACGTCTCCGACTCACTACCAAGGTTGGTCAAGCCCATTTAGCCACTGGAGTGCCACTGGACCTAGGAACCAACACACCACCTTCCGACCCGAGATACGCAGCGGAAAAACCAAACCTCGAGTCTACAGACCCACACCGGTCAGACTGGTTAGCACCACCGGTCAGACCGGTCCCTGCTGGTGAAACGGAGCAACTTCCACTAAGTGGCTCTACACCGGTCAGACCGGTGAGACACACCGGTCAGACCGATGGCAGCCTAAAAGCCCCCAAGGCACTAAACAGGCCAACCGACCACGAAATTGACCCAAACTCGAAACAGCAGCAACACGGGACAACAACGAACACACCAAAACGTTCACCCGAGCAAAAACGCACAAGGGCTCGCACCGGTCAGACCGGTCAAGAGCACTGGTCAGACCGGTGTAGCCTGGGCAGCTCGGGATGAACAGCACCCGCGGGTCAACTCCCCCAAATCCAAATCTCGATCTCCCGAATCACTCCACGGACTTGAACAAGACTTTGGGGATATCAGGAACACCTCAAGAGGAGTCCATACCCAAGTTTAACCCCACAAAAACTCGTCCAAAAAGGAGGAATCGAAGAAATCCCGCCGAAAGCACTTCCAACCCAAGATCTCAAGAAACCCCAAAATCGAGCACTTTTACTCACAGATTTGGGAGGGGAATCACAGCCCAAAGAACCACGAAGGGTTCCCACAAATTTTCCCCATCAAATCCCCAAGAGAAAAGTCCCGAAAACAACCCAAAGAAATCACCGAGAGAGGGCTCCGAAAATCACCACCAAGAACAACCGGGGAAAACATATCCAAACCTTGAGGAACCACGCCGAATCATCTATACATGAAACAAAGGTTCGTACAAGGTCTAGCAAGCCGCCCGATCATCCATCCCTCTCAACAAGATCTCTCCGTGAAGCTCTCTTGCTAGTCCTAAAGAAAACCTAAGGAAAATAGGTGGAAAATAGGAAAACTAATGAGCTAGGGTTCCAAGAGTTGGCTGCCATCCTCTCACCTCTTGGGTTATATGGAGGCAACCGAATGTCTAAAATGCCCTTCTCTACTAACTAGGGATACAAGCCCCTCAAGGGCGGATTTGGAATTCTTGATGTCTTCACCATCGGACGGATGCCCGACGACCGCACCCTGCGTAGCCTCGACGCAAGCCATGCGATCCCGACGCGTGTCCTCCGCTTCGAAGATTCCGGACCGCGTCGCCGCACACGGCCGACCGGTGCTCCTCACCGGTCAGACCGGTCCCGACCGGTCAAACCGGTCAGACCCACCGGTCAGACCGGTCTGGCGCTGCTGCAGCTCCGTCTTCGGTTCTCCGGTCTTGGCTTTGTGGATCAACCAAGGAACCCAGTGGTTTTCTGGTGAACCACCGGAAACCCCGCGAACTCGGTGTAGCCTCCGCCAATCTCCGCTCATGACTCGGCTCCCACGTAGCCCCGGCTCGACCTTGGTTTTGAGGCTCTACCAAGAAACTGTCCATGACTTCATCTTGCTCTTCATGCCACCATGCGGCCCGCACTTGACCCCGCTGGCCACCGGGGCCCTCGAACGAAGCCTACTTGTCTTCTCCACACCTGGAGGCCTCACCGGCGACGACCTTTCGCGCTTATTCTTCACCTGCACCAACACCAGTCAAGCCGCAACCTGCACCTGCAATACTTAGCCAAGAATCAGTCCACACAACGTTGTCAATCACTCATCACACAAGGAAGCGACCATCCACCGGTCCTCGAACCACACATGGTCCCCAAGCAGCGAGGCGGAGGAAAAGGACGACGTGCGGGTGGGTGCGTGCGAGCACGGTGAGGAGGCGGCGGCGTACCGACGGCAGGAAGTTCTGGCGTTGGTGTCAGGGAGAAGAGGATCGAGACAGGGAGGAACCGCATGGGATAGACATGTAAATGGCAGGGGCAAAACAGTTATTTCCATACGTGGGTCCCGCATGTCAGATCGGTGGAACCGTTGAGTTGTAACAGAAAGTGGACGGAATGTCACACACGTAAACAAAAGTTGAGCTCATGGCATACAGGTGTCTGAAAACTTTTTTGTGGTATGTGCGTAACCAACAACTTTTTTAATGGCACCTAGGTAAATGACTCGGATTTTGGCTCGCGTCATCGACGACCGCACCCACACAGCACGTGGGTCCAGGATGGGAGCAGCCACCGCAGCCATTTCGCCGCTAGGGTTGGATTTGGATCTAATTGAGCACAGGTCTTGGTGTGCATGCGCGGTGGCGCACGATGTGAGACGGCGGTGCTGCGCAAGTATGGCCGGAGCCGACGACGGGACGGACGCGCGCGCGAGGAAAGTGACTGCATAGCTACGGGAGCTACGTCAGAGATAGCGACGGAACCGGGAGGAAGAAGAGGGCGAATGGGGTCAACCCCGACCCGAGTTGCTCTATTTATAGGGGGGTCCACCCGATCCACCCGTTGCGGCTCCTTCCACCGTACAACGCACACTACAACGGCTATATCCCGACAATTTCGCGAGAAGATCACACCTGTTTATCGCCAGACGAGAGACGGGCGACCTAAGCTCTGAGTTTAGTCGTCAGTCACACCACTGTCATCAGGTCATCCTGTTGATTGTACTTCAATCACCACAAGGTCGATAAGCCCCCACGTCACATTAATTTAGGTCTATGACAAATCAATTTGTCAAAACGACCAAGTACATGATACAAGAGAGCAAACATTACATGGACCGTCAGAAAGTACACAAGTCGTCTGCGACCTCATTAGATCTAGAACCCGACACAAAAAAAACATACTACAAGGCCTGATCTACCCAGAGCAATCCTTGCGACCTACTTCACCGAAGCAGACCACGTTGCGAGATTTCTCCTAGAACCATGACCTTGATGGCAGCCTTGCGGGAGACAGCTGTTGGACGGTGCGCAACCTAAGGTGTGTTTGGCCCAGACTATTGGAATGCAGGTACGAGCTTGCTCTTCGGCGTGGGATTCCGACCCCTAGCAAGCACCCGATGCTCACCAGCGACGTCCTGCCACACCTCCAGCTGGTACAACATCACCTCCAAACTATACCAGGTACCATGTAGAGGCAGGGTACAAAGAGTGACGGTGTTGCCTACATTTCGTGAGAGTTCTCCTAGCTCCAAGCTTCTACAAGCACAATAATCTACAATCTGGTGGACGAACGCATGCCCATGGCATGGTGGGATTACTACTTTGCAGCTTCATAGCTCAACAATGCTCGGTGCTCGACTCCTTCAGCATCACGGTGCTATTTTTGGCCAAGAGCCGTGTCTTGGACAGCTGGAGAAGTGATGGCACTGTCACCACATGGTCCCGGGACCTGCAAACATGCGCACAATTAAAGGCGACGACTTTATTAACCTGTCTCACGACATCTTTGTCTCTAGTGCATCAATGATGCCTGAGCCCCTCCATAGAGTCACATGGCTACAGTGCTCCCCTTGATTCGTGGGCAGTTTGTCGTTTTTTGGGTGTCAAGAGAATCTCCAACCACTGTTGACCCATGACCCTGCAGTCTACGGAACACGACAAAACTTGACCATGTGTCAGAGGGCCTAGCGCCTAACTTAGCCCCACGCGACGACGACTGCATCACCTCCCTGTATGACCAGATGTCTTTTATTTGCACCCGCTAGGCTCTACGTCCTGGTGCACCCGCTATGGCTCTGCATGTAAACGGACCTATTCCAATCAACTTAAAGTTCTGTTTCTTGAGCAGAATTGTCGTAGGTTCGATTGAAGACCTTCTGAGGTAGGCGTGCCTCGCTGCTCTTCCAGACCCGTCTTGGTGCCTGGTGATCTAGAAGTACCATGGATATCAGAAGCTTCACCTTTACGATTTCGTCGGGCCCCCGTGCTCAGTGTGCCTATTTCTAAGGTCGTCAATACCTTAGCACAACGACTCTGCTGGATGGCTAGCAGTTATGTTGGTCGTCTAGGCACCAAAATGACCTTCATGAGGTCGGCTTGCCTCAGTACCTAAGTCTTACAATACCTCGGTACATCTACGACTCCACCAACCAAATTGGGCGCCCCAGATGCGTGACCTTTCGAGGTTGGTGTGCTCTTGTAGCCCTGCCAGCATGCTCTGGACACCTAGGATTTTACGTCGGGAACGAAGGACTCCTTGTGGGGTGCACGCCTATTGGCCCTGCCAAGTACATCTGGGTGCTTGGGCGCTTTTAATTTGAGACCTTATTGAGGTTGACATGCCTCGGGTGGCCCTACCAGACTCTTTGCACACTATGCAAGATATCTGGGTGTCTCTACACTACATACGTTCAAGATTGGCGATTATCTCTATAGCTTCATTATTGACGATTCCAGTATATTACAACTTCAGGTTCAACCACCACTGAAGACTTCTTCATGCGACGCACCTTTCAAGATCCTGCTGGGTATCCTTGAATACTGGACATCATCGATTTGAGGCCTCTTTAAGGTCGGCACGCCTACAAGGCCTCCTTGAGGTCGGCCCTGCATGACTCCTTGCAGCTATGCTAGGAGATCTGGGTGTCTCTACACTTCGTTCAATCAAAACCATGACTCATTTTTCTTCTCTTTTTTTAACATCAAACTAGCCATGCTGCCTACTTCAATGCTCGGGGACTACTCTATGAGTGCGTCTTCGACACCCTCTTGTTTTCTTTGTCGTACCGACCTGTTGGGAAACCCGTTTCTCATCACGTCGCTACTCGACCTACTTTTTCTTCTCTTCTTCTTTTTTGGATCATCATACCGGCCATCCTGCCCGCCATGATGCTCTCATACTACTTTATTAGTGCATCTTCGATGCTCTCTAATTTTTTCATCGTCATTTCGATCTATTGGGAGCCTGCTTCCTATAGGTCGTCATCGACCTCTTTTCATTCGGCAAAGACATCAAACAGGTCGGCTGCTAAGCTGAGTTTTTCTTTTTTCTTTTGACCGACGTGCATGCTATTCGACCTGTCGATAGCTCTACAACTTCGTCATGACCTTTCTAAGGTCGCTGTGCCTACACCTCGCTCGGGGCTTGTGAGACATGGTTACCCCTGGGTCCCCACCAACCAGTCTCATGTCCGTCCCCAACAAGTGGGTCCAGCCTACCAGAAGACCCGCCGACGTGTTAGTGGGCCCAACCGACCTAGTTGGCGGCCCACACGATCTCCTAAAGACCTCCCCGAAAATTCCCCAAATGACCTTATCCAGCACGGCCTCAAGACTTGGCGTACAAGACAAGACCTTGGTGGGTTTCGACTAGAGCAGATCGACACGATATGGCAAGCGATGTAATCAACTAGACTTAGGTCTCCTGGTTGTAACCGACCAGGAGTCTGGGAACCAACCTCATCCGTTGGCCAATATAAGGCGGGCGAGGTGACCATTGTACAATCACGCAATCCTCAAGCAATCTACACCGACAACTAGACGTAGGGTTTTTCTCTCCAGAGGCCCGAACCAGTATAAACACGCCGTGTTCTCTGTGTTTTGTGTGCTCGTGCGCAACCTTCGAGTTCTTAGCCTTAGATTCCACCCCACCGAACAACTACACCACCGGGATTAGCACCCCTGTGGGCTGTCTAGATCTCACCATCTGACAATCAATAAGTTTCACAACCATTGATAAAGCTAAGATAGAATGTAGATAATTTTGCAAAAATCACTCTCTCATGAGCAAAGTCCTAACATGAGCAAAGCACATCTAAAATAGCAAAGCAACACAAACATCATGCTAGGACAACCATTCTAATCATAAGATCATCATAAATACCCTCAAGCATCTCATGTCATGTGAAAGCCACCGAGCCATGTGCCTACTTCTATGTATGAGACTTCTCATTGGTAGACATCATGCAACGGTTTAGCACCCAAAGCTATAAAAATTAAGCACATATGACATGGGAACACATTTTCTAGGCAATTTACATTTCATTTTCAGATTCATATTGGTACATGAAATGTCTTTGCGACAAAAAGGAGCTTATGCCCCTCCACAAGATAAAACAAGCGGGCTAAATGAGTCTTTAGCCCCATATGATCAAAATAAGCTATCCAACCACAAATTAAGCATAGCAAAGCCACAAGAACATGTCAAGATCATATAAAGGCATTTACCCACAAGAGAGCATACATGTAGCATTTTCAAAAGAATAGTTAGCAACCATGGGCATAAACCAATATCATCCAGAGCTAAGCCAAACTAACCATAGCGTACCAAAATAGCTCACAAGATCATGTATAGCACATCATGGTGAACAATGTATATAGGAGAAGCACATCTCTAAACCATATGATACAAATGTAGTCTATTAAACAAAGATGCAAGCATGATATGATACAAGAATGTGAGATGCAAAATGCACATGTACATAGGATCCCCAACCCAAGCTCAAAAGGGCAAAAGAGCACAAAACTCATAAGCTCCCCCTAGATACATGCACTAGGCCAAAGAGCACACAAAGCTCACTCTAGACACATGTGAGAAGGCGAACATCAAAAGAGACCAAGTGGCTTGACGACAGCCACACAACTCAAAGTCTCCAAATTACTTACCTTGATCACTCGCTCCTGTCCATCGTCCCCAAAAATGATGTTCTCCTTTGACATCACCGGTGAGGCCTGAGGACTACCTTCGATCTCTGGTCGCCATCTTCCGGAGTTGATCCACCAAAAAGTCCTCCAAGCCTCCCGCCTGTAAAATTAAATCGAAGAGTGAGGGGGAGCAAGTAACTCAACACTGGGGTTAGCACAAAAAGAGTCAAACCAGTGCTGATCCATTTGCTCAAAAGTGGGGCTAGCAAAATCCATCCTATCAAAGTTATGACCACCACGGGGAAACCATTCCCAACTCACTAGAGGAGTACAAGCACCACTAGAAGGGATGCGTGGTCTGTAATGCCTTTGAAACTAAAAACTGCGACCACTCCCATACTCGTATCGACCATGAGGTGGAGTGTCCAGCAAAGTCAACACCATAAAACTTAACACACCAACCAAAAAAAAGCTCCAAAGATCTCAATTGAGTACCATAGAAAGGATGCCAAGTGAAAGATCACAAATGACTACCAAAAGCCAAGGCAAACTCTTGAAACCAAATTTCCATCAAAAGGCCAAGCTCCCCCTCAACCAAAGCCAACTAGCAAGCAAAATCTAGGAAAAGAAGGAGCAAAATAAAAGTTATAAACCTAAAAGAAAAGAAGAAGCAAAACATAAACCGAAGACAAGACAATCCCAAAACCACAAGGGAAGCTCAAAACATGCTACACAATGCACTGACAATACCAATTTAGATAAATAAAGCATTGTAACATGATTCCACATATATGATAAGCATGGCCTAGCAAACATGTCAACAAGGTGCATAACTATACAAAAAGCCTAGCACAAAAAACAATGAACAACATGCCAAACATGATACCAGAACTAAACAAAGGCATGATACAAGTTCAAATGGATCAACCACCATGATATATCACAAAGCTAGCATGACATGATATGCATGAGGGGAGCAAACATGCTAACAAGAGAGGATACCAAGAAGCTAGACAAAAAAGATATGCATGAACAACATTTCATAACGACAATAGGGCAACCATAAATCATGGCATGATGTTCAAATATATCACCCACCACAATATCATACAAAAGATAGGAAGATAGGTATACAAGATCACGAATCTATCATGAACAAAGTAGCTAGCCTACCATGGTTTATACAAGAGTCAACGAAACGAAGGCTAAATCCGGCGTTTGAGGGGTCAAGATCATCCACAAAGAGGCATATGGCACTCACAAATGACCCCCTTGGAGAAATCTGGAGAGAAACGCGCTCAAATCGTTGAATCAAGTGACGAACAAAAAACCTTCAAAAATACCTCCAAAAATCGCAGAAAAAGAAAACACCGGGAGCAAAGGATTTGGCATGAGATTGAGAAGGAAGACTTCACTATGAATATCTTAGCCAAATCCGGTTACAAGCCACTCTCAAGAATCATAACTCTTGGATGGCAAAAAGCTCAAACAAAGAAACACTCACACCTCTCTCCCTCTCTCCCCAAGAGCACTCCAAAATGAAAGACAATCCCACCTCTAGCCAAAGAGTTGGTTGAACATTCAGCCCCCTCCTTCTATATATAGGCCCTCCGGAAAAGACCGAAGTACCCCTACACTAGGAGTTACAACTCAAGCCCTCACAGGGGCATTTTGGTCAACACATGAAGTTCTCCATCGGACGGCCGCGCATCCATCGGGCGTTCGCGTCCTCCCAACGCAAGCACCTCTATCATGCCGTGTGTCGCCCGCTTCGAAGCTTCTCGGCACACCCGGATCCCGTCTCCGCCTGCCGAGCCTCCAGTCTTGGTTTTGTGGCTCAACCAAGTCACCCTGATGGTTTTGTGGTGAACCGTCGTAAACCCCGCAGACTCGGTGCAGCCTCCACGCCAAATCCCACTCATGACTTGGCCACCACGTCGTCGCGGCTCGGAGTTGGTTTTGTGGAGTAAACCAACCAAACCCCGTGTCCATAGTCTGGTTGTGAGCCTCTACCCTACACCAGCTCCACCTTGGTTTTGAGGCTGAACCAAGAAACCGTACCCAACTTCATCTTTCTTTTCTTGCCACCATGCGACCCGTACTTGATCCTGTTTGACCATCGGGTCCATCGAGCCGAGCCTACTAGTCTCTCCACTCCTCGAAGGCCACACAGGCTAAGACATTTCGCGCCCACTCTTCACCTGCACCAACGCAAATCAAGCCGCAACCTGCATCTGCAAACTCAGCCAAGAGTCCTTCCACACCACATTGTCAGTCACTCATCACACCAAGGAGCGACCATCCACCGGTCCTCGGACGCATCGGTCTTCAGCACGGCGTTGTAGAAAAGAGAAAAAAATGCTGTGGCGAAGTCGCCAAAAAGTAGATGATGTAAAGGTATATGCTGTAAAGTAGATGCAGTAAAAGTAAAGGGTTTGCCCTGAGGTGGTTTGTTTGATATTGTTGCGTACATATTTTCCGACCACGCAGGGTCGCTATTTATGTCCTGGGGACAAACTGGACTCCTAGCCGATTACGACACTATTTTTTATTTGTTTCTAAAGACAAAAACTACTATAAATAGAAAAGGACTCTCGCAGGAGTCTAGGATCTTCTAAAAAATGATTGTTGACCCGTTGCCAATTGTGGACTGACCCACCTCCACCATTGCTTTCCTTTTGGCGTACTTCTACGATTACCGCCCTCTCTTTTCTCCATCGGCCAATTTCCCAGCTGATCATCGGCTGATTATTTTGACCAACTGGCCCACTGTTAAGGTTGGATCCATCCAACCATCGGCGAATCATGTTGACCGTTCTCCTCTTCCTTCAATCGGCCGATTGCACTCTATTTTTCATCGGCTGCCCCTCTTTATCCTTTTTGACCTGTTTTTCAAAAAAACAGTGTTAACTTTGCAGGTTTCTAAAATAAATCAAAGTTCCTCGAATGGTACTCCCGAATTGCACAGTGTGTATGATTCCTCACCAAGGCATTGATTTGCCTTCTTTCACAACCTACTCCTAATAAGCTTATATGTGGAGCTGTAGGTAGGGAAAACATGTGGCATACCTGTTTCTCATGTGTTGTTGAGTCGAAAACCAGATCCTTGGGAGTAATAAGTCATACAATTTGATCAAGATGTGCATGTGTGTGTGTATGGTGGATGGAGAACATGATCCTCTTTTGCATGATTTTCTCCCCCCTCTTTTTTTGTAGTTTTTTGAGACTTGGGCTATGTCTATTTATTCTCTTTTTTTGCATGCCCTTGAGCATGTATTTTTTTTTATTTTTCACATAGCCCATAGCCTTTGTTGAATACTTTTGGAGAGGGATGAATCGTGAAGAATTCACAGAGCTTTATTTGTGGAATGGATGGGGAATGGATGGAATGATGGTTGCTAACTTCCAGGGTGGATGTTTAGCATATGGTGGTTGTATATGTGATCTTGATCATAGGAGCATGACAAGTTTCTCATCAAGGGTCATAACAATTCAACAAGGCTCAATGAAGAAATCAGGTAGCATATGAGGAGGCTAATAATTGCTAGGATCTATATGTGGCCTTGGATAGGAATTTCTCATCATTAAGGAACTTATTATTTTGACATTTTTCAAAAGAAAACTCCGGAAATCACACATCACTTGGCACTAGCTCATAGCAACTCTATTATGCCATATCATACCTCACAACAACTTAGGTAGAGATCATGCATTTGCTAAGGTTTGATCATGCAAGACAACTTAGTCCAAACATAAAAAGGATACTAAGTTGTAAGCAAGGCATATAAGAGTAATAAGAAATGCAACTATTCATCATTTCAACCATGGGAATGAAAGCATTCTTACCATGCACATGAAAACAAACAAATTTAGGAAAGCAAATAAATATTTTTGGTCTTTTCGATTTAGCAGATTCTTATGGGTTTTTATCATACGGGGTTTTGAAATCAATTGAAGATACAAGTTGCCTTAGAGTGGGGTCCTCTCCTAAGCTAGCTTCAGGCTCACTACTGTGGAGGGAAATATCCCATCCACTGAAAGAAAGCCCTCTGCTCCTCCAACTGCTGCTGATGTGCATGCTTGATGGTGTGCAAGACAATGCTCTTGGGTGAGTTTGTCTTGAACAAATTGAACAGAAGCACAAAGAGAAGGGTCAAGAATGGCTTGCTTCTTCTTTTGTCAAAAACTTATTGAATTGAAGAGTAAGAGATGACTTACCAGATCTCTCCCGATGGAGGGCTTCTTAAGATCCTTAGGCTTCTACTAGCTTTTGGTCATTGAGAATCTATTCCTTTCTGGGACGGAATTCGAACCTTTCCTCCATTGCCATTTATGTGGAGTATGATTAAACCCGCTCCAACATCAATGTGTGCTGGAGTAGTACTCAAGAACGGTTGCCCAGTATGAGTCGCATTTCTTTATCAATGTTCATATCGAGTACCACGAAGTCAACAGGGACAAAGCAATCCCGAATTTTGACCAGTATGTCCTCGGCGATCCCCGTTGGATATCAAATTGAGGAGTCGGTGAGTTGCAGCTGCAATGTGGTTGGGGACAATTCCATGTATTTTAAATTTTTAATTGATCAAAAACTACCTTAGGCATAACATTGACGCCTGCTCCAAGGTCGCAGAGAGCATGATCGAATTGTTGTGTTCCGATCGTACAGGTGATCGTAGGGCACCCTGGATCCTTTTTCTTTTAAGGAAGACGGTTGAGTATAGCAGCGCTACATTCTTCCGTGAGCTTTACCACCTCCGACATTGGTTGAGCCCGCTTATTGGTGAGGATGTCCTTGAGGTAGCATGCGTACGTAGGTACCCGCATTGCCTCAAGAAGTAGAAAGTTGATGTAAACTTTTGGAATCATCTCAACGAAACAAGTGACTTGCTTATCCACCGTCGTCTTCCTGTTTTGCTGAGGGAATGGCAGTATATTTGTCTCGATGAACTTTGGTTTTTCTGCCTCTTCTTCAGGTGTCCTTTCTTCTATGGGGTTCCTTCTTCCTGGTGCGTGTTCCTTTATATCAGAAGGACCCTTGCTGCATTCCTCAACTTCTCTCATGCTCTTCTTACTGGTCCCTGCATGGTTAGGATAAGACGGATCACGAGTGGTCTTACCCCCTCTCATGACTACTTCTTTTGCATTTCCAACCGGGGGAACTATAGCAGCCAACTGAGCCAACTAGGTTTCTATCATCTTATTAAAACTTAACTAGCTCTTAAGAGCAGAAGAGAGGCTATCAATTTTAATGTTAAGCCATTCCAAAGCCTTATCACATGAAGCTATTTTCTTGTCAAAGCCATCATTGATCTTAGCTTGCCAAAAATGAGATCTTTCAAGGAAGGTTGATTTGTGTTGAAAGAATTACCTTGATTACCTCCTTGATAATAACGGCGTTGATTCCATGTTTGACCTCTTTGCAGGTGATAACTGTTGTTATTGCCGTTCATGAACATCACATCCTCCTGGGCAGCATGTAGTAATTCCGTGCATGCCCAGTGTTACCACAGACTTCGCAGGTCATGCGAGAATCCATAGCTTGAGTAGCGGTGGCCATGCATGGCAGCCTTCTCATTGGTCAGATCATCCATTCGCTTCATTAATAGGTCCATCTTGGTGTTCAACATATCTTCTTCCTTGATAGTATGTGTACCCCTTGAGGACCTGTGTGGTTTGAGGACCGGTGGATGGTCACTTCCTAGTGTGATGAGTGATTGACAAGATTGTGTGGAATGATTATTTGCTAAGTATTGCAGGTGCAGGTTGCAGCTTGACTGGTGTTGGTGCATGTGAATAACAAGTGTGAAAGGTCGTTGCTGGTGAGGCCTCCAAGTGTGGAGAAGATGAGTAGGCTTGGTTCGAGGGACCCGGTGGCCAACGGAGTCAAGTGCGGGCCGCATGGTGGCAAGAACGGCGAGATGAAGTCATGGAAAGTTTCTTAGTAGAGCTTCAAAACCACGGTCGAGTCTGGACTACGTGGGAGCCTCAAATACACTACAAGGCCTCCAACAACGGTGCAGAATATGAAGCCCTAATCCACGAGCTCCGCATAGCATTGTCCCTTGGCATCAAGCTACTATTGGCATTTGGCGATTCCAAGGTCGTCATCGAGCAAGTCAACAAGGAGTGGTACTGCGTCAAGGACACGATGGATGCTTACTGCGTTGTGATTCGCAAACTCGAAGGCCACTTCGAGGGGATCGAGTTCTAGCACATTCCACGTAACAATAATGTGGCTTCCGACGTACTTTCCAAACTAGGCTCACGACTATCTCTAGTACCAGTAGGCATATTCGTCTGAGACCTACGCAAGCCTTCAATGAAGCTTCTGGATTCAAATAACCCGGAGCCACCTCCGCATGATCAGAATTCAGCATTTCCCCGCGACGTGCCGATGACAGAAAAAGAGGATGATTGGCGCAAGCACTTCATAGACTTTATACTCGACCAGCTCGTCCCTGATGACAAAACAAAGCGAGAGTGTATCACATGACGAAGTGCCAACTACATTGTGATTCGTACCGACCTATACAGAAAAGCCGCCTCTACTGGCATCTTGATGAAATGCATCTTACGATCAGAAGGTCTTCAGCTCTTAGCTGAGATCCACAGCGATGAATGTGGCTGCCACGCGGCATCCACTAACCTTGTCGGCAAGGCATATCGATCCGGGTTCTACTAGTCCATGGCCATATCTGACACTAAGGACCTCGTAAAGAGGTGCAAAGGATGACAATTCTTTGCCAAACAGTAGCACCTGCCAGCCCAGACCCTGGGCACCATCCGTCCATCGTGGCCCTTTGCTACGTGGGGTCTTGATGTTGTAGGACCGTTTCTTACCGCCCCAGGCATCTAAAAACATATACTGGTGGCCGTCAAAAATTTCACCAAGTGGATTGAAGTCTGACCTGTTACGAAAGTAACATCGGAAGAAGCGGTAAAATTCATCGGAGACATCACAAATCGCTTTGGCGTTCCTAACACGATCATCACCGACTTAGGCAAGGCCTTCACCAACTCCGCCTTATGGGATTTTGCCAAGAAAATACCATCGACGTCTACTATTCCACGGTCGCCCACCCTCGGTGCAACGGCCAGGTCGAACGAGCCAACGGCATGGTGCTCCAAGCCCTTAAAGATCGTATCTACGACGACGCTTCTAACTATGCCACCCGGTGGTTAGCCGAGCTACCGCACGTGATTTGGGGTCTAAGGACTCAAGTCAGCTCTGCTACGGACGTCTCGCCATTCTTTTTGGTCTACAGATCAGAAGTTGTACTACCCACAGACGTCGCCTTCGGAGCTCCACACAACCAATTCTACGAGGAAGGAGAAGCTGAGTAAACACGCTGCATCGACCTCGACAGCCTCGAAGAACAGAGACTTGTTGTTGTCATGAGACAAGCCCATCACGACCAATAGCTTCGACGCTATCATGATCGCAACGTTAAGGAAACTTCCTTCAATGTTGGCGACCTCATCCTTAGGTGCATCGAAAAAACTGATGGCATGCACAAGCTTTTGGCCCCGTGGAAAGGACCCTTCATCGTCATCGAAGTCATCGGTTCGCCAACATATTGCCTCCAGTGGGGCGACGGGCAAGGAGTGCCCAACCCTTGGAACGTGGAGCATCTACGATGATTCTATCTGTAGAATAGTTTTAAAATTTGAGATATGTATTTCCTTTCCTTGTACCTTTTTCAGATTAAATAAATATTACTTCAAGCAGCCATCTGCTATGTGTTGAGCACTACCTCCTCCTCCCTCATGTCATAAACCCTCCCCATCGACATGCTCAGGGGCTTGGCTAAAGACAATACACGGGTCGCAAAACCTGGGTGTCCCAAGTCTTTCCTGTTCCTCCCCCTCAACACGCTCGAGGGCTTGGCTCAAAGCCAACATAAGGGTTGTACGACCTGAGGACGCCATCCCTAATGACTATGAAGCCTCCTATCGCCGCGAGCATGCTTGGTCGAGACGGTTGCTAGACGTGAGCTCTACGCTCCTCACTCACGCGCCGACCTCACGTAAGCCTCCACGCTGAGCTGTAGAGGTCGGTAAGCCAGCCTCTCCCTGAGTAGTGGTCAGCGAGTCAAGAACACAAGACGTCATCATCTATAAGATTAACCAAGCTCGCACAGGCACAAGGCAAGTACTTCATTAAGGTTCATCAAAATATTTTTTGGAGCATTGTGTAAGGAATCAGATGCTCGTAGCCTAAGAGGGGGAGGGGTGAATTAGGCAATCTTAAAACCTTAACCTATGGCTTCACTAATTTTTCTCAAAGTAAAATAGAACATACTATGTAGATGTGCAACTAGGGTAGCTCTAGTGTGAAACTCCCATCCCAAAAAAAAGGTTTGCAACCTATAGCCAATCCTAATAAGATACTACTCTAGGAAAGTAAAGGCAAACAAAGATTGCAATAGAGTAAATACGGAAACGTAAAGGAGATGAGAGGAAGCAAACTCTTGACATGCGATTTATCCTGTGGTATCAGTTGGCACTAAGTGATGAGGACACCACGAGTACATCTACACTAGCAGCAGCTTCTCCTACTCCAGCATTGGCTGCACCGTCTTTGGCACCACCTTCTGGGCCAATTACACGGGCCCGTGCAAGAGAGTTCAACTTCGTCATGATGCTGAAGAATGAAGGCCCGAAAGACTGAAGGTTGGTCCAGCAGGAGGCCTTGTGCATGGGCTCCTAGGACTGGCCCAAAAAGGCGCCTAGGGTTGCACCCCCGCATCCACGACGCTAGGGGAGGTGCCCCCTTTGCTGGCCACCCCTCCCCTAGGGGTTGAGCCCCCTTTATTAGTCAGAGTCCTGTATCTTTTACAACTCGAGTTTTGTTTTACATCTAGATTTAGCTACACCAGAACACTCACAAATACGTGCTGTCCTCTGTGATTCAGAACTCCACCTTCGAGTGATATTAAGATTGCTCGACTCAGATTCTTGTTCGTTCTTTGATTGCGCACAGGAATTGATCTTTGTGATCAGGCTGATCTTGCGCCAGCAAGGTCGGTAACCATCGGGAGTTGGTTCAGCGATTGCATTGGCGCTTCGAGTCTCGCTCGACGTAGTCGGATCGTGAGGGTTGCCTCCCACCAGATCGAAGTTATCTGCACTCTCCGGAAGATCGGGCACTTCGCCTCTATCAAGTGGTATCAGCTTTCCAGGTTGCTCGGTGAGTTTTATCTAGTGTTTTCCCCTTCCTACAGTCCACAAAAAACCAACAACAAATTTACTTTCAGGTTAGATCTTTTCCCAGCAACCGTTTAGCCTTGCACATTCTTTCAATAAGTGTCTTTGTTGAATTTGTGTGCTTACGTTCAATTATTGTTGGTTACTTGTGTTTTCTACCTTTTGTTCCATCTTTTCTTGTAACTCTAGTTTCATCTGCGCTGCTCATCCATCCGCCACCTCATGCACACACCCGTCGCGCCGCCATCTCTCGGTCGCTCCCATCCCTGTTCCCTGGTGCGATACGTCAAAAAAAAGATAAAGAAGGAAAGCAGTCAAAAAAAGGAAAAAAAAGATTCCAAAAAAAGAGAGCCGCCGCATAGTCCAAGTGGGAAACGGGAACCGATTCGTCTTTGTGAAGGAGTCTTGTGCCACAGTTTCCCCTGGCTTGGAAGCTTTTTGGGCTGCACCATGCATGCCCTGGTAGCTATCTCTCCCTGATCGTGTTACGTACCCCCACACCGAGCCATTCCCTCTCTTTCCAGTACCATATTCGGAGTTTGACCTTACTCCAGAGAGAGAGAGAGAGAGAGATACCCCTGTCCTTTCGGAAAAAGTGTGTGTGGGATTTTAATGTAGGAGATCCTCAGTGTTCATATTATCAGTTTTGAGGACTTCTGCAAAAAAAGAGAAGCAAAAAATAAAAAAACAGCCTTCTGTTGCACCCTCTCCTCCTTACTTGCTATCCTTTCGATTTCACTTGTTGCCAACAGTGTTTGTTTCATGTTTCGCACTATCATTCAACTTTGCATTATTGTTTGAGTGTGCTAATCCTTGACTTGAGTGCAGCCTACCTAGAACTCCACATATTCCTATGTCGAGCAGATTTTGTTTCTCCAGGCAATCGCTCGTCCAATCTTTCGTGAGTTCCACCGGTTGGTTGCAGGTCGCCCTGTGTGCGCGGTAAGAACAAATAAGAATTTGATAACAACATTAGTTTGAGCACCTTTGTGAGCTGTTCCACCCCTGTGTTAGCGTCCGTTTTTGTTTCGTGTTTGCGCTAACCATGGTAGGAGACGACGACAAGACACAACTGCAAGACATGTGGGTTGAGATTGAGGACCTTGTCACAGACATCAATACGATCCACGAGTGGGTGGATTCCACAGTTAGGACAACAAGCGTGTGGTTCGACCAGCTTGATCTCACGCAGACAGCCACCAAGATGACGCTTAACGCCATCGTGTCATGACTCGATGCATTGAACACGGTGGTCACTGATTTGGTTGCCCAAGGATGTGCGGGTGATGATGAGGAGGATGTTGATCGCCGAGGCAAAGCCCGCCGTGTACCACGACGCCCCGCTGGTAATGATTCCTTCTCTAAAATCAAATTTAAAATTCCACCCTTTAATGGCAAGTATGATCCCGCTGCATATCTTGATTGGGAATTAGAAGTTGAACAAAAATTTCCATGTCATGATATTGCTGCTACCTCTCAAGTTAAGGCTGCCATTAGTGAATTTACTGATTTTGCTTTAATTTGGTGGCGTGAGTATAAGAATAAAAATCCTACTGCTGTTTCGACCACTTGGGAGCAATTAAAAACTGCTATGCGACATCGCTTTGTATCGTCATATTATGCTCGTAATTTGCTTAACAAAATGCAACGATTTCAGCAAGGTTCTCAATCTGTTGAGGACTACTACCAGGAGTTGCAAAAAGGTATGGTTTGTTGTGGTATATTGGAGGAACCCGACGCTGCAATGGCACGCTTTCGTGGTGGTTTGAACCGCGAAATTCAGGACATCCTTGATTATAAAGAATATGCTAAAATGACCCAATTTTTTGAGTTTTCTTGCAAAGCTGAACGAGAAGTGCAGGGATGCCGCTCGAGGACATATTCTAACACTGTTGCGGGTAGAAACTCGTCGTCCAGTTCAGCACCTGCTCTCCCTGCGCCATCCGCATCTACACCACATGAGAGGACAGCTATGCCGGCAGGAGCCGCCCCAGCCACAGGCGCAGCACTCACCACAGGTCGTACACGGGATATCACGCGTTTTCGTTGCAGCGGACGTGGCCACGTGGCTCGGGACTGTCCGGACAAGCGCACATTACTCATTCGTGACAATGGTGAGTACTCTTCAGTTAATGATTCAGAAGAACTTGAACATACTTTCCTTGCCACTGACAATGCAGCTATGACAGACATACATATCAATCCGAGGGACGCCGATAGGTATGAGAGTCTTGTTGTTAGCGTGTTATTAGTACATAGGTCGCTCCAGCTGAGAAGAATCAGTGACACACTCTGTTCCATACGAAGGGTGTTGTGCAGGAGCGGTCGATTTGCATCATCATCGACAACGGCAGCTGCAACAATTTGGCGAGTACTACATTGGTCGAGAAGTTGTCTTTACCCACTCGTAAGCTTTCCAACCCATATCACATTCAATGGCTCAATGATGGTGGTAAAATTAGAGTATCACGATCGGTGCGCGTCCCTTTTTCTATAGGTGCTTAATCTGATTATGTTGATTGTGATGTTGTTCCTATGGAAGCATGCTCTTTGTTAGTTGGTAGACCTTGGCAATATGATACTGATAGCTTGCATCATAGTCGTTCGAATCATTATTCTCATGTTTAAGGGACAAAAAATAATTATACATCCTATGACACCTGAACAAATTGTTAAAGATGATCTTGCTAGAGCTGTTAAAACTGCTAAAGAACAGGAACCATCACCATCCACTTCGGATAAATCTGAAATTAAGTTGAATGCTCCTGTTTTACTTGCTACACGTGCTGATTTTGATGATATTCGAGATGCTCATTTGCCATGCTATGCACTTATACGCTCTAGAGTGCTTGTTTCCCTTGATGATGCACCATCTTTGGATATTCCTCCTGCGGTTGCTGACCTTTTGCAACAGTACGTTGATGTCTTTTCCAAAGACTTGCCACCGGGCCTTCCACCCCTTCGTGGCATTGAGCACTAGATCGACCTCATTCCCGATGCCCAGTTTCCAAATCGTGCCCCGTATCGTACAAACCCGGATGAGACAAAAGAGATTCAGCGCCAGGTGCAGGCATTGCTTGATAAGGGTTACATTCATGAGTCTCTTAGCCTTGCTCGGTTCCTGTGTTACTTGTTCCTAAGAAAGATGGTTCATGGCGTATGTGTGTCGACTGTCGTGCTATTAATAACATCACCATTCATTATTGATACCCTATACCATGCCTTGATGATATGCTAGATGAGCTTAGTGGTGCTATTCTTTTTACTAAGATTGATTTGCGTAGTGGGTCCCACCAGATTAGAATGAAATTGGGGGATGAATGGAAAATGGCTTTTAAAACGAAATTTGGCTTATATGAATGGTTGGTTATGCCGTTTGGTTTGACTAATGCTTCCAGCACTTTTATACGCTTCATTAATGAAGTTCTGTGGCCCTTCATAGGATTGTTTGTTATTGTCTGTTTTGATGATATCTTGATTTACAGCAAATCTATGGAAGACCATTTGAAACATTTGAGTGCTCTTTTTGATGCGTTGCGTACTGCCCACTTATTTGCTAACATGGATAAATGCATCTTTTGCACACAACGTGTCTCGTTTCTTAGTTATGTTGTTACTCCACAGGGCATTGAGGTCGATAGCAGCAAAATTTCTGCCATTCAGGAGTGGCCTACTCCAACGACGGCTACACAGATTCAGAGCTTTCTTGGACTTGCAGGTTTCTACCGCAGGTTTGTTCGTGATTTTAGCTCCATTGTAGTGCCTTTACATGAGCTTACCAAGAGAGATGTGCCATTCGCTTGGAGTGATTCGCAGGAGGTCGCATTCCGTACTTTGAAAGATAAGTTAACTCATGCTCCCCTTTTGCAATTACCTGATTTTAATAAAGTGTTTGAGCTTGAATGCGATGCTAGCGGTATTGGACTAGGTGCTGTTTTGTTACAAGAAGGAAAACCAGATGCTTATTTTAGTGAGAAATTAAGCGGTGCTAGCCTGAATTATTCTACTTATGATACGGAGCTTTACGCTTTAGTGCGCACTTTGCATAGTTGGCAGCACTATCTTTGGGATCGCGAGTTCATAATTCATTCTGATCATGAGGCTTTGAAACATATTCGTACCCAAACAAATCTGAACCGTCATCACGCTAAATGGGTGGAATTCATTGAGTCTTTTCCTTACATTATTAAATACAAGAACGGGAAGAATAATGTTATTACTGATGCTTTGTCTCGTCGCTATACCATGCTGTCACATTTAGATTTTAAAATCTTTGGCTTGTAAACTGTGAAAGATCAATATGTCAACGATCCTGATTTTAAAGATGCTTTTGCCCATTGTCTTCATGGCAAACCATGGGGCAAATTTCACATACAGGACGGGTTCCTGTTTCGCGCTAACAAGCTGTATATTCTAGCTAGCTCGGTTCGTCTTTTGCTATTACAGGAAGCGCATGGAGGCGGACTCATGGGACACTTTGGCGTCTACAAGATGCATGGAGTGTTGGCTGCCCATTTCTTTTGGGCCCGGATGCGTGCTGACGTTGAGCGCCTAGTTGCACGCTGCACTACTTGTCAGAAAGCTAAGTCACGATTGAACAACCATGGTTTGTATATGCCTTTGCCTGTTCCTACTTCTCCTTGGCTTGATATTTCTATGGACTTTGTTTTGGGATTGCCTCGAACTAAGAAGGGGAGGGATAGCATTTTTGTGGTTGTTGATCGATTCTCCAAAATGGCTCATTTCATACCTTGTCATAAGAGTAATGATGCAAGAAATATTGTTGAATTGTTCTTTAGAGAGATTATTTGTTTGCATGGTATTCCAAATACAATAGTCTCTGATCGTGATGTTAAGTTTCTCAGTCATTTTTGGAGATCTTTGTGGAATAAATTGGGAACTAAATTGTTGTTTAGCACAACTTGTCATCCTCAGACTGATGGGCAGACTGAGGTGGTTAATAGAACTTTGTCAACCATGCTTAGGGCTGTTTTAGATCAGAATTTGAGACGTTGGGAGGATTGCTTGCCCCATGTTGAGTTTGCTTATAATCATGCAACACATTCCTCTACAAAGATGTGTCCTCTTTAGATTGTGTATGGTTACATCCCTCGGGCTCGTATTGATTTGTTTTCATTTGATACAGAAGACGCCCCACACTTAGATGTTGTTGCACATGTTGAACAAATGGTTAACCTACATGAACAAACTCACCAAAACATTGATGCTGCTAATGCTAAATATCAGGTTGTTGGTAGTAAAGGTAAAAACATGTTACTTTTGAATCTGGTGATATGGTTTGGTTGCATTTGAGAAAGGATCTTTTTCCTACTTTGCGTCATTCTAAATTAATGCCTCGTGCTGCTGGTCCTTTCAAAGTGCTAACCAAGATTAATGATAATGCTTATATCCTTGACCTGCCTCCGGAGTTTGGTGTTTCCACTAGTTTTAATGTTGCAGATTTGAAGCCATATCTTGGTGAGGATGAGGAGTTGCCATCGAGGACGACTTCAGTTCAAGAAGAGGAGGATGATGAGGACACCATGAGTACATCTACACCAGCAACACCTTCTCCTAGTCTAGCACCGGCAGCACCGTCTTCGGCACCACCTTCTGGGCCAATTACTCGGGCCCGTGCAAGAGAGTTCAACTTCGTCATGATACTGAAGAATGAAGGCCCGAAAGACTGAAGGTTGGCCCAGCAGGAGGCCTTATGCATGGGCGCCTAGGATTGGCCCAAGAGGGCGCCTAGGGTTGCACCCCCACATCCACGACACTAGGGGCGGCGCCCCCTTTGCTGGCCGCCCCTCCCCTAGGGGCTGTGCCCCCTTTATTAGTCAGAGTCATGTATCTTTTACAACTCGAGTTTTGTTTTACATCTAGCTTTAGCTACACCAGAACACGCACAAATACGTGCTGTCGTCTGTGATTCAGAACTCCACCTTCGAGTGATATTAAGATTGCTCGCCTCAGATTCTTGTTCGTTCTTCGATTGCGCACAGGAATTGATCTTCGTGATCAGGCTCATCTTGCGCCAGCAAGGTCAGTAACCATCGAGAGTTGGTTCAGCGATTGCATTGGCGCTTTGAGTCTCGCTCGACATAGTCGGATCGTGAGGGTCGCCTCCCACCAGATCGAAGTTATCTCCAAAAGATCGGGCACTTCGCCTCTATCACTAAGCCACCCCTAGTCCATGTTGTTGAAGCACTCACACAAGAGTATTGCTTCTAGGTCACCAAGTCTTTCCCAAGAGCACCACTTGACTCGCCACAAAGGCTAGCCACTTAGGCACTTGCTAAGCTCCCTTGGTCACCTTGATGCCACCTCCACTAAGGAGCCTCTCCACAAAGGAAGGGGGTCTCCATATCCCCCGCACAAAGTGTCCTTGCCGCTCCACACCAAGTCGGAGGGTCGATGACGATTGCCGGTGAGCCACTTAGTCCCCCAGGCTTCCGACGAACCTTGTACACCTTGATTCATTCAAGAATCACCTCACAAGGTTGGCACAACCTTGTACTCACTCAGCTCTAAGCTAAGCCTAGCACTAAGCACATACACTAAGCATATGCAAGTCTATGGATGAGCAATTAAGCACTTGGATGGTTTGGATATGATCTTCTAGGTGTCTTGCACTTGCACTTCCACATAATCCAGCAAACTTAAATGGGTGAGTGGAGGGGGTATAAATAGCCCAAGGCATCCAAACAGCCATTGGCTAATGGCCTCTTAAAAGTAAGCGTCGGATGAACCGATGCAATCCTTTTCAAGGCGTCGGTTCATCCGGTGCCCCTCCCATGTCACTTAGCCATTGAGGTTCTTTGACAGAACTACTCCGATTCTATGCTCCGACGCACCGTCGGTTCATCCGGTGCTGAAGACCCCACGGCCAAATCGTCTCTATTAGCTTTCATGCGACTGTCGGATGAACCACTGCTGACCCGTCGATTCATCCGGTGCTTAAGGCTTCGTCTTGGCGCGTCTGTCTTGTTCAAACATGAACACCGGATAGACCGACGATTCCCTCCAATGGACCATCAGTTCATCCGACGCTGCTGTCTTCGTGACTCCTCTTCTCCAACTCATCCGACACAACTAAAAAAGGGACCGTCGCTTCATCTGACAGTGTCAAGTTAACTCTAGTTGTTACGCAGTGTACCAAGTGCTCCGACGCCATGCACTGATGGTACCATCGGTTCATCCAATGATGTCTTCTTCCTTCTATTTCTTCACGTCTTCAACTTGGATCTTTGCTTCAACTTAACATACTTAAAATACTTAACATGCCATTACTTATAGCCTCAAAATATATACTAAGTCCTCAAATTTGCTATAAGTAGCCTAATATGTCCATGGTATGTTAACTTGTGGTGTGACATGCTAGCTTAGGCATGGTATGTTAACATGTGGGAACATCCATGGGACCTAGGTATGTTAACTTATGGTGTGACATGCTAGGCAATGTGGTTAGTGTCGTATGGACCTCCCTGGGCCCACTACCTCGGTGGGAACCAGGACCGACTACTCGGTGGGCCCCTGGGACTACCCGGCTTGCGCTACACGGCACCTAAAGGCGTGGAGCACAAGGACTGCAGAGGAGTAGTACTCGGTTAGGAAGCTGTACATGTCCCGCACTGTATGGAAGGCTCCTGGACGTACTCGACTAGTACTCTCTCCCTACTCCGACTTGTAACCCTGCCTCCCGGACTATATAAGGCGAGGCAGGTACCGATCTCTAGCATCCAATCTCATCTCATACAACCCACGGTGCACTATTGCACCATCTTGTAATCGTGCCCAATCAATCCAGAGCTACGCAGCATACAGGACGTAGGGTATTACGCACCTCGCGGCCCGAACCTATCTAAATTGTGTGCCACGTGTCTCTTCCTCCGAGTTACCGATCTCGGCGAGGCCACATTCATCTACTTCAGGTACTCCCCTTAGTAGGTTGCCGGTCTAAAACACCGGCAGCTGGCGCGCCAGGTAGGGGATCTCGCTCGAGATCACATGGCGAACTCGACGGCTCCCGTCTACTTCAAGCCAACCGTCGCCTTCAACCGCGGTGACACCTTCATGTTCAGCGCCTGGGTCTGCACTGCTGATGGCGCGGGCTCCTTCCAGCGCCGCCTGACCATGCAGCCCAACCCGAAGACAGGCTTCGTGACGCTTCCCCGAAGTCGTCACGGGCGAACTCGCCGCAAGTTCGGCAAAATTTCGCTCTTCAACCACCACGGCCGACTTCGAGCTCGAGACCGCTTCCAACTCGAACTCGATGTCGCCATGGGCTATCGCATGCGAGCCGGGCCGCTCGCCCATCGCGGTGGTCCCCTCACCTCGCGAGCGCTCCGCGCGTGGCCCCTGCACCCTCAGCCGGGCCCGCACGGGGGCTCCCATTTCGCGCCAGGCCGGCAAGGAGCCCGTACCCGAGTACAACTCGGACTCCGACGCCACTACCGATCGCGCTTCGGACTCTAGCCCTCTCTCCGAGTTCTACTCGAACCAAGACTATGAGTTCGACTTCGGGTCGGACCCTGAGGAGCCCGAGTCCGAGGACAACTCCACTGAGCTTCCCTTGTCAGGGCCGGCCTCTGGGCTGGTTATAACATCCACGCCGGTCGGGAGATACGTCTACTGGCCAGACCGCAAACCTGCTGACCTGATAAAGGGAGACTCACGCTATGTCACCTACATCGACTCGCTACCATTCCAGGAGGGAACACCGCTAGCCCGGGCTGACTCAAGCACACCAACTGAGGTGGCACCCTCTGAGTCCAGCCTTGGCACCCCCGATCGCCAAGTCTTCATGGCTGCCGGCGACACCCCGGGGCCTTCGAGGCACGGCTCAGGACAAGTACCTGGAAGACATCTCCTCCGACGAGCTCTCTGCTGATGCTCCACCGAATGAGAACCCTGCAGACAGAGACGCTCGACGTGAGCGTAACCGGAAGCGCAGCGAACGTCGCCGGCGCCTCCGTGACAACTTCCCCGTCCGCAACCTTGCGGAAGCTCTCGAGGCGGTCGAGAGCAGAGTACACACCACCCCTGAGCAATGCCTCATGTCGATCACAGCGATCGCACGCCAGGCTCAGGGCATACGCGCTGGAGAGGTCATCGCCAAGCTCGTTGAAGACGCCTACTTCATGCGGATCGACAACAGAGTCAACCAACCTCCTCCAGCCAGACCCCGCGACAACGAAGCCACAAGTCGCAGCGCCAACAACGGTCCTAACCGTACTCGAGTCGACCTCCCGGCCGAGCCAAACCGTCGTCGCTCCAACGCCGGCGGACCTTCACAGCACGACCACGGCAACCGAGAAGTTGTCCCCACCGCGCTCCAGCCGGTGGCGGCGGCAACGACCCCGACGGCGGCGGCGGCGAAGGCGGAAGCTCCAATCATGGAGCCAACGGAGAGAGCCGGCGGCGGCGGCGGCCGCGGCGGCCGAGGCCACGCGAACAGCCACGCCTCCGGTGCCTCACAGGGTGGGTACGACGCTCGCCAGAAGATTAAGGAGCTGCGACGGAAGAAGTCGAACACCGCAGCCGAGGGCGACGACTTCCCCGCCTTCTCACCTCGACTTCGCAACTTGCTCCTCCCCGACAAGTTCAAGCCTTTGGGGATCACCAAGTACGATGCGAAGCAGGATCCCATCCAGTGGCTCCGGTGCTACGCCCTCTCCATCGAGAACGCTAGCAGCAACAGCGACACCAAGTGCCTCTACTTCCCCTTCTACCTGGACCAAGCACCACTCACTTGGCTCGAGTCGCTGGATAAGCACTCGATTGACGAGTGGGACCAGCTGAAGGAGCAGTTCACAAGCAACTTCGCGGGCGCCATGGGCCGATCGGGTACTTGCATGGACCTGGCCATGATCAAGCAGGAACAAGGCGAGACCCTCCGCAAGTACATGCGCCGCTTTTTCGACAAGCGCGCTACCGTCGTCGACGTCACCGACAAGGAGGTCATCGACCTCTTCCAAGACGACCTCTATCACCGCCGCACCTTCGAAGATTTCGGTTGTCGCCGCCCCAGGTCCATTCCCCACCTCAAGGACATGATCACGTCCTGGGCGGATGAAGAAGACAAGGCCAATGCCAAGTACGACGCCATCCGTGGCAAGACCAAGCAGAGCCAGGGCGGCGGCAGCGGCAGCAACGCAAACCAAGGCGGCCGCAACAACAACAACAACAACAACTACTACTCGGGTCCCAACCGCAAGCGCAAGCCAGACAACACTGTCGCGGCTACCCAGCGCCCTGCGAAGGGGAACTCGAAGAAGAACTCCGGCAGCTTCAAAGACCTGCTGAAGGAGAAGTGCCCGTGGCATCCAAACGGCAACCACACCACCGAGCAGTGCTACCAACTCAGGCATGCACTCAAGGATACGCCAGAGCCACCGCACCCTCACGACCAAAAGGGCAAGAAGAAGGACGGCGACAGCAACGACTTCCATGAGCTCGACAAGACCGTCAACGTCCTCTTCGGCGGATTGCCCAGCAGGCGGGAGCAGAAGGCTACCCGCCGTGAAGTCATGTCCCGAACTCGAGCTACTTCATTCTCTAATAGGCTTGTTGTACCCGGTCTTGCTATTGACTCCCTAGCTAGCTCAGAAGGAATGCCTAACTCTGTTGCGACAGATTGGACAGTTGGAGCAGCCGATAAACCAGCCATAGCAGAAACAGAATGACTAGTTTCAACAAGGCGAGCAGGAGAAGCTACTCTCTTTTTAGTCGCATCCGTGGAAGGAAAGAAGGATCAGATCGTAAGCGAACAGTGGGAAGAGCGTAAGCGAGTTCAGGGTTTAGGGTTTAGGGTTTAGGGTTTAGGGTTTGAGCCAGCGGTCCCGACCCCTCTCAGGTGGTCGGAGGTACCCATCACCTTCTCCCGCGCGGATCAATGGACCAGCTTCTCTGAACCAGGACGGTTCCCCCTCGTCCTGAAGCCAGTGGTGGCGGGCTCCAAACTCAACAAGGTGCTCATCGACGGTGGGAGCGGGCTCAACGTCCTCTTCACCAAGACCTTGAAGAAAATGAAGCTCGACATCACTCATATGCTCACCAAGAGCAACACGCCCTTCTACGGCATCGTCCCCGGCAACGCGGCTATTCCACTAGGATCAGTGGTCCTGCCAGTTACCTTTGGGGCGTCTCGGGACAACTACCGTACCGAGTACATCAAGTTCGAGGTCGCGGACTTCGAGACCTCTTACCACGCCATCCTCGGCAGACCGGCCATCGCCAAGTTCATGGCGGTGCCCCACTACACCTACTTGGTACTCAAAATGCCAAGCCCAGCTGGTGTACTCTCCCTCAAAGGGGACTTGAAGATCTCCCACGACTGCGACACAGAAGCCGTGGAGATCGCCTCTACAAACCAAGTACCCAACGCGATGATGGAGGTCTACGCCGCATCGAAGAAGCTTGCTACAAGTGAACTCGACATCCCGGAGAAGTCGACAAAGCACCAACAAGCCTCGGCCCACCCGAGGAGGTACTCGTCAAGACGATCGACCTCGAACGAGCGATCCCAGCAAGACCACCACCATCGGGGCCGGCCTTGACCCCAAATAGAAAGACGCGCTCATCAGCTTCCTTCGGGCTAACCGTGACATCTTCGCGTGGAAGCCAGCGGACATGCCAGGAGTGCCCAGGGAGCTGATTGAGCACTGCCTCAACATCGATCCTAAGGCCACCCCCAAGCGACAACACCTCCGACGCTTTGCCGACGACAGACGGGACGCCATCAAGAAGGAACTCGCCAAACTACTCGCGGCTGGCTTCATCAGAGAAGTCTTCCATCCTGAGTGGCTTGCCAACCCCGTCCTCATCCGCAAGAAGAACTCAAACGAGTGGAGGATGTGCGTCGACTACACCGACCTCAACAAGCACTGCCCCAAGGACTGCTACCTACCAACGAGGTATCCAGGCCTGCTTCAAGAGGCAACTCAACAAGAACGTCGAGGCCTACGTGGATGACATGGTTGTCAAGACTAGGGACTCCAGTACCCTCATCGACGACCTTGAAGAGACCTTCGCATCACTACGCGAGTACCGCTGGAAGCTCAACCCGAACAAGTGCGTCTTCGGCGTCCCTTCGGGAAAATTACTCGGCTTCATCATCATCCAGCGCGGCATTGAAGCCAACCCCGAGAAGATCTCCGCCATCACCAGCATGAAAGCTCCCACGAGCATCAAAGACGTCCAGAAGCTGACAGGGTGCATGGCGGCGCTGAACAGATTCATCTCGAGGCTAGGAGAACGGGGCCTCCCCTTCTTCAAACTACTCAAGCATCAAGAGAAGTTCGTGTGGACTCAAGAGGCAGATCAAGCCCTTGCCCAGCTCAAGGACTTCCTATCAAAGCCACCGATCCTCACGGCTCCTCACAAGGGCAAGCAGCTATTGCTCTACCTCGCTGCGACTACTCACGTGGTCAGTACTGCCATCGTTGTCGAGCGGCAAGAAGGCGGCCACGCCTACCCGGTCCAGCGCCCAGTCTACTTCGTCAGCGAGGTTCTATCTGAATCCAAGGCCCGCTATCAGCCTGTGCAGAAGCTCCTGTACGCACTACTCATCACCTCGCGGAAGCTACGACACTACTTCCAGGAGTTCTCGGTCTCCGTCGTCACCGACTACCCGCTTGGCGACATCCTGCGGAACCAAGATGCTACTGCGGAAGAATCTCCAAGTGGGTCGTCGAGCTCGGCGCCCTCACTATCGACTTCAAGCCACGCACAGCCATCAAGTCGCAGGCACTAGTCGACTTCATGGCGGAATGGCGGGAGAACCAGCTACCCACTCCCACCGCGCGACCAGAGCATTGGGTGATGTACTTCGACGGCTCACTCAACCTCGAGGGCGCAGGTGCAAGGGTACTCCTGATCTCCCCAACGGGCAAACAACTCAAGTATGTCCTGCAGATCTTCTGGAAGGTCTCAAACAACGAAGCCGAGTACGAAGCCCTCATACACGGGCTCCGCCTCGCGGCTTCACTGGGAATCAAGCGGCTACTAGTCTACGGCGACTCCGCAGTGGTCATCAACCAAGTCAACAAGTCCTGGGACCGCAACAAGGAGAACATGGACGCCATCGCCTAGAAGTCCGCAAGCTCGAGAACAAGTTCTATGGTCTCGAGTTCCATCACATCGTCCGCGACAACAACGTTGCAGCGGGCGTCCTATCGAAGCTTGGATCCACCCGCGCCCAAGTGCCAGCGGGTGTCTTCGTCCACGAGCTTCACGCGCCATCCATCCCGGAGCCGGCGCCACCGACCAGCGTCCCGGCGGCCCATCCACCACGCGGGCAGGAGGTCATGATGATCGACGTGGACTGGAGGCAACCCTTCATCGACTACCTCAGCGAGCAGAAGGTCCCCTCCGATAAGAACGCGGCCGAGCAACTCGTCCGCCGCGCCAAGTCCTACGTCCTCGTCGGAGACAAGCTTTACAAGCGGGGCGCGTCTTCTGGAGTAGTCATGAAGTGCGTCCCTCGTGAAGAAGGCAAGGACATCTTGGAGGAGATCCACAAGGGCGTCTGCGGCAACCACGCGTCCTCACGGACGCTGGTCAGCAAGGCCTTCCGGCGAGCTTTCTACTGGCCCATAACTTTTGGCAACGCTGAAGAACTCGTCAGAAAGTGCCAAGGATGTCAGTACTTCGCCAAGCAGCAACACGTCCCAGCCTACAAGCTAGTCACCATACCGCCAACCTGGCCCTTTGCTTGCTGGGGGCTCGACATGATTGGGCCACTGCCAACTGCGCCAGGAGGATTCAACAGGGTATTGGTGGCTATCGACAAGTTCACCAAGTGGATCGAGGTCAAGCCAGTCACATGCCCCAAGGCTGACAGAGTACTCGACTTCTTGGATGAACTCGTACACCGCTACAGACTACCCCACCCCATCATCACAGACTTGGGCTCCAATTTCAACAACCACCAGTTCTGGGAGTACCGCGAGAACAGTGGGATCGACGTCCGATACGTCTCGGTCGCCCATCCACGGGCCAACGGACAAGTCAAGCGCGCCAACGGGATGGTGCTCGACGCTCTCAAGAAGCGGCTACACGACGCCGCAAACTCCAAAGGGGGCAAGTGGATCAAGGAACTACCCAACGCACTCTGGGGGCTACGGACTCAACCATCCAAGCCAACGGGGCAATCCCCTTACTTTCTGGTCTATGGCTCCGAAGCAATCCTCCCTGCTGACGTCATATGGAACTCGCCAGCAGTGGAGCACTACGACGAAGGCGTCTCAGAAGACAGCGGACGAGTTGACATCGATAGCCTCGAAGAAGCTCGCTGCGCTGCCCTCGTCCAATCAGCAAGGTACCTGGAGGGTATCCGACGCTACCATGATCGCAACATCAAGGAACGCTCCTTCAACGTTGGAGATCTTGTCCTCCGCCGTATCCAGAACACGGAAGGACTTCACAAGCTCAGCTCCCCCTGGGAAGGTCCATTCACCGTGGCAAAGGTGACCGGGCCGGGCTCCTACCGCCTCCAAACACTTGAAGGCGAAGACATCAACAACTCGTGGAACGTCGACCAGCTCTGTCGATTCTACGCCTAGTCTACACGACTACTCCGGGGTTCAAGTCTACTCGACTACATCAACACACCCCCTGCTGTAAGAGGCCTCCGGGTCCTGGCCCCAGTCTCCGGACTCCTCCTCTCCAGGATCTAGCCCGTGCGGCTACCTACGGACCCTGGGCTGCGACGAGCGTCAAGGACTCTAGCAGCGGTCTACTAAGAGACCACACTCCAAGATCCAGCCTGCACGGCTACCTACGGATCTACGATCCAGCCTACACGGCTACTTACGGATCTACTGCTGTAAGCGGCTACCCGCTCCAGCGCTATCCAGCTGTAAGCGGCCTCCGGGTCCAGGCGACTACTCTGTAACTACGGCCCTGGCCATCCAGGTGTACTTCTTCAGTAATAAAGTTTGATCGTTCATCAACTTCTTTAGTGTCTACTCCCTACAACGGGACCACTACTGCCGAGTACGACTACTCGCATCCACTCCACGATGGGGGGCTCCACACTCTGAGATCGCGGCTACGAGTACTCATTGCTGGAAAATTTCTTTCACTGATACTTAAGCAATTCATTACAATTGTTTTCTGTACAACCTTGGCTACTAGCTACCTATTACAGGGCTACTGGAGATTAAGCTTCTTAGCTACTTGCTCCGCGATGGGAGCCATCTGCTCCAGCAGCTCTGCATACTGCTCATCAGTGCAATTGGCGGCTACCCCGCCGGTGACTACCTCCACTGGAGCCTTCGGGAAGTACGACTTCATGAAGGCCAAGACCTGCCTTGGGATCGACCTCGCCATGTGCTTCACATAGGCCGCCAGCCGGCTCGGAGCTTCCTTGAGGCGATCCACCAGTGGAGCAATCTTGGGGCCGCCCGGGTGCGGCACCAGGAGTCTTGCGATCGGCAGTGCGGCTTCTTCGAGCTCCTTCAGTTGGGCCCGCAATGCCTCGCAGTCTTCATTCAACTTCTGCAAGGATTTGTAGCAGTTGACGAGATCGCGGTCAGAAGCAATCCGGAGCTCCATGTGCTTCTCGCACTCGAAGGCAAGTTCTTTGTAGTCGAGCTTGAGTACCTGGCGGGCTTCTTGCTCCCGGTAGAAGAGGTTCTTCATGCTCGTCTCCGAAGACTTCAGCTGCTCCACCTGGCCCTCAAGCTCTGCAACACGGCAACAGTACAGCGGGTCAGGGGCTTCTCGACCCTCAACAAGTACCCAACAAGTTCAGCGGCGTACCTTTGTTCTTGTTGCGGAGGCCCTTATTTTTCCGCACCAAGTCGTCGCCCTTCGCTTGCAGCTCTTGGACATCTTTGTGGTATTTGGCGAAGGCGGCATCAAGCTTCGACTGCATGGCAGCCGCGTGCTTCCGCGACTTCACAAGTTGCTCTTCTAGTGCCTCGGCTCGGAGCACTGCGTCACCATAGCCTTGCAGCATGTTCGACTTGTCGCGGGACCGCTCCGCAACATCCTGCAAAGACAACTCAAGTCACACGAGTACTCAACGACAGAGGATTGGTTACTCAGAAGCTACGGCTACCTACCTTCATCCACTGCTCGGCTTGACGGATCGCCTCCAGATGCTTGGCTACCGTCGTCGGCTCGACAAGATCGTCCGCGAGCAGCTCTATTCCGCTGCAAGTACTCGCGGTGGCCTCCGTCATCGGCGCAGAGCGGATGGGCTCTGCGTCCTGGATCTCTAGGAAGCGGATAGCCACCTCCAGAGCGACCTCTGGCAACGTGGTGACCCCCTCTCCCCTGGCCGCCACGGCGGCCTCCTCGACGACTCCTTCCATAGGCCCGGGGGCTCTACCCGCAGCCTCCGGGACCTCTGGTGTCGACCTCTGCATCGGCACCCCTGCAGGGATGTCACCACCCTCTGCTTCAGCACCTGTCAAAGAAAGACAAGCGCATCAGTGACTACGACTACTCCTCGAGGAGCTCCACAGCTTCAGAAGAGTACTCACCTTCGACTATGCTTGCCTCCGGCAACGGCGCTTCGGTGGCCGGCGGCTCGGGCACCGCCTGGGAAGCGGGAGCGGACTCCTTGCCGGGCGGCGCGACTTCTTCCGCCACCGACGAAGAGGGTTCATCCCCCACCCAAGACAGATCCGTGGATTTCCTGCAATTGGTCGTCAGTCAAACTCGACTACTACAACAAGTACCACTCAAAAAGATGGAGTACTTACAAGTTCGACTGGACTATTGTCACGGCCGGGGCACCGAGGATGCTGGCAATGTCGACTAGCCCACCCTCGGTGGGCGCCTCCTCCTGCGCCCCTGTGGCTACCGCCTCCTCTGTGACGGCGGCCGGCGCAGCGCTCTCTTGCGCTCCTGAAGCCACCACCTCTTCAACGGCGGCGGCTATGGGCTCCGTGCTCCCTTGAGGAGCAGGGGGCTAGCGCTCCAGCTGCGCCAATATCTCCTCGACAGTGGGGGCTGGACTATGACTTCCGGCTAGCCCCCCACTGTGTCCCACACGCCTTCATCGCCCTCTTCGACGGGCTCCGTTGGCGGCACCTCCTGCATACAAGGGAGACTACTCATCAGCAACCGTACTCGTACGGCGGGTACTCGACTACTCTGGTCAAGGCATTTTTCCTCCTGAGGCGTGGTCTCCGAGACCTTGAGCTTCTTTGCCACCCGCTTCCTAGCGGGGTTGCGCGGCCTCCGTGGCGGCGCAGCCAGGCTAGCCTCCAGGCTAGTCGGGGGGTCTTGCACCAGAGGCACATGAGGCAAGCCCGGACGGCTAAACCTCGACCACAATTGAAAGCGGTCCTGTAACGTCTCGTCGTCGTCGTCGTCGTCAGTGGTATCCTCCACGACGACGGTGTCATCGCCTTCATCGACTTCTCACCGCTCCTTCGCCTTCCCTTCCCTCAGGATCTCGATCCCGCTCGGAGGTGGCTGCGGCTCGGAGATGAACTTCTTCAAGTCCTCCTACAAGACACGAAGACATCGGCACGACTACTCCAAGCAATGAGTACTCGACTAAGAGGAGCACGACTACTCACCTCCTTTGGCGGGCGCGCGGCGGAGTACTCCTGGACAGGGCACGCCGTGTACAGCGGCATATCTTTGAAGATCCGCGACAGCCTCTCGATGATGTCGCTGTCGTACAGCTCGCCTCCGGGCATCCGCGATGTGTCTTCGTCGCCGGTGTACTCGAAGCCGAAGGTGTCTCGAGCCATCAACGGCTGCACCCTCCGCTTCATGAAACTGAAGGCCACGTGCTCGGCCCTCAGTCCCGCTTCCCTGAGCACCTTGATGCGTGCCAGCAGCTCGGGAAGCTGGATCCCCTCCTGCATGGTGGGCTCAGTGTTCCACCACTCGCGGTGCCTGGGCTGCCGCCCGCTCGGCTTCGGCAGGCCGGGGTGGTGGTTCGTGATGTAGAACCACCTTGTCTTCCAGTCAGTGTTGGAGTCAACCAGCTTGTACGCCAGGTACTGCTCCGCGGTGTCTTCTCTTAACTGGATGCCGGCTCCTCCGACTACCCTTGGGTTGGTAGCACTTGGCTGCGGCTTGACGCGGAAGAACTTCCGAAAAAGAACCCAATGTGGCTTGATCCCAAGAAAGGCCTCGCAGAAGTGCACGAAGACAGCGGTATGAAAGATGTCGTTGGGGTTCAGATTCAGGTACTCGATCCCATAGTACCCGAGCAGCCCCTTGAAGAAATCGCTGGCCGGGAACGCAAGCCCGCGCTCCACGAAGCGCGCGAACATTGGAATCTCATCTTCGACCTTCTCCATCGGATATGGATCTCCAGCAGCGGACCTCCACATGTCGACTTCCTTCTCCCGGATGAACCCACTGTTCAGGAGAGTCAACAGATCTTCCGTCTTCACCTTGGACTTCTTCCACTCGTGGCTCGGATCGGCCCGCGGTGGAGACATGGGCGGCGCTGCTCCGGTGGCAGCCGTGGCGGCCTCTTCGCGGCCCCTCTTCTTCCCGGCGGCCTTCGACGTCTTGGATGGTGACGGCTTCATCCTCCAAGTGCAGGGCGTCTTCACACGCATCCGCTCGGGGGCTACCCTAAAAGCTTTGGGTGGCGGCGCACTTGAATCTACTATGGCGGCAGCGAGCGCTAGGAGTGGATCTACTTCAGATGGAATCGAAATGATTGCAGCTCGGATGGGTGAAAAACCCTAAGGGTTTTGGCTTCTATTTATAAGTCAAACCGGCTCCGCAACGGGCGGCTGGATAAGTCCACGCGCGACTGACTCAGCGGCTGTGCGTGACCGTTCGTATTCTACTAGTCGACGCGCCTCACCTCAAGGGCTCGACTACTTCTACTCGACTACCTGGGAAGCGGCTAGTTTCAAGAGCATCTCAGGACACATTCTTCAAGATGACCCTTCAATTCAAGAGGAAGTACTCGACTCAAGGCTCGGGGGCTCCGTGCCACGTGTCCTTCGGTTTTTCTCTCCGGATTTTTCGGGATTTTCTTGCCAAGACTTCAGATGGACCCTCAGCCAGAGCCTGCGGCTCAACCTAAGGCTCGGGGGCTACTCCATATGGAGTGCGATTTTGCAATCGCACCTCCATATCAGCTCCGACTTCAAGACAAGACGCGCATTTTTGAAGACCTTCGAAGGCAGTACTCGAGGACGCTTGGGACTACTCGAGAAGACATCAGGATTGCTCAAACATCAGCTGCAGTACATTCCAGCCTCGGGATGCTTCGACTACTCTTGAGGACTTTTGACTTGTAGCACTCAGGGACGCTTGAGGACTACTCGTTAAGGCCGTCAAAGACTACTTGAAGCTATCCTTCTCGACTACAAAGTACTCGGGGGCTTGTCGTATGGACCTCCCTGGGCCCACTACCTCGGTGGGTACCAGGACCGACTACTCGGTGGGCCTCTGGGACTACCCGGCTTGCGCTACACGGCACCTAAAGGCGTGGAGCACAAGGACTGCAGAGGAGTAGTACTCGGTTAGGAAGCTGTACATGTCCCGCACTGTATGGAAGGCTCCTAGACGTACTCGACTAGTACTCTCTCCCTACTCCGACTTGTAACCTTGCCTCCCGGCCTATATCAGACGAGGCAGGGACCGATCTCTAGCATCCAATCTCATCTCATACAACCCACGGCGCACTATTGCACCATCTTGTAATCGTGCCCAATCAATCCAGAGCTACGTAGCATACAGGACGTAGGGTATTACGCACGTCGCGGCCCGAACCTGTCTAAATTGTGTGCCACGTGTCTCTTCCTTCGAGTTACCGATCTCGGCGAGGCCACATTCATCTACTTCGGGTACTCCCCTTAGTAGGTTGCCGGTCTAAAACACCGACAGTTAGTCCTATTACTTGTGTTAGCATGAATCACCAAGATTAACTCGAACAAATGGCAAATGAGGCCATGTTCGCTACAATCTCCCCCCTTTTTGGTGATTCATGACAACACAAGCAAAGCAAGCATAAATTTGCAAAAATTGGCAAAATTAGAGCTACTTACACTTGCTTGGATGCTTACCATTATCCAAACTCCCCCTAGATCAAACTTCCCCCGTTTTGATATTCTCTTCCTATGTTCACACATAGCTTGCCTCTTCCACTTTGGAAACTGTCGGTGTTTTTGATCGGCAACCTACCAAGGGGAGTACTCAAGGTAGATGAATGTGGCCTCGCCGAGATCGGTAACTCAAAGGACAGGTTCGGGCCGCGAGGTGCGTAATACCCTACGTCATGTATGCTGCGTAGCTATGGATTGATTGGGTGTGTTTACAAGATGATGCGTATGAGAGAGATAGGGGTCCCTGCCTCGCCTTATATAGTTTGGGAGGCAGCGTTACAAGTCGGTTTGAGGAGAGAGTACTAGTCATGTACGTCTAGGAGTTCTCTACATGGTAAAAGACATGCACAGCTTCCTATCCGAGTACTCCACCGTAGTCCTTGCGCCCCACTCCATCAGGTGTCGTGTGACCCAAGTTGAGAAGTCCTAGGGGCCCACCGAGTAGTCGGTCCTAGTACTCACTGAGGTAGTGGGCCCAGGGAGGTCCATACAACAAGCCCCCGAGTACTTTGTAGTCGAGCAAGATAGTTTCGTGTAGTCTTGATGGCCTTGATGAGTAGTCCTCAAGCGTCCCCGAGTACTACAAGCCAAAAGTCTTCAAGAGTACTTGAAGCATCCTGAGGCTGGAAGGTACTCCAGCTGATCCTTGAGTAGTCTTGAAGTCTTCTCGAGTAGTTCCCAAGCGTCCTCAAGTTCTTCTCTTGAAGGTCTTCAATGGTACTTGCCTTGTCTTGAAGAAGAAACCATATGGAAAATGAGATTCGAAGAATCGCATTCCATATGGAATGTAGCACCCGAGCCTTAGCTCGAATCGTAGATTCAAGCTGAGGGTCGATCTGAAATTCTGCAAAGATTCTCTTGTAAAATCTGGAGAAAAAACCGACGGACAAGTGAAACGGAGCCCCCGAGCCTTGATGTCGAGTACTTCCTCTCGAATTGAAGGGTCATCTTGATTGTATAATGTGTCCTGAGTCACTGTTGAATCTTGTCGCGACCCAGGAAGTTTAGCAGATGTGTCCTGAGTGCATCAAGTACTGGAAGCCAAAGAGTCAGGCAGCCGCCTCTAAGTCAGCCACCGATAGTTATCCATCCGGACGTTGCAGCATCACCGGTAGGTTATAAATAGATGTCGAAACCCTTAGGGTTTTCCATTCCCCGCAGTAGCAGCCGCTAGAGTAGATGTAGCCAACCATCCACTAGTGCCTCCGCCGCCACTCCGCAGATTTCAAGGCAGTCGCGCGCCGCCACCACTCGCCACTAGTGAAGCCCCCAAGCGAATGCGACTGAAGACCCTGTGCACTTGGAGGATGAAGTCTTCTCCGTCCAAGGGCGCAAAGGCTGGTGACGGTGCCGGGAAGAAGAGATCATGCAATGAGGCGGAGGGATCTGCCCAGGAGTCAACGCCGCTGACGTCTACCCCATTCCCCAATCCGAACAAGGAGTGGAAGAAATCCAAGGCGAAGACTGAAGATCTGCTGGCGCTGGTGAACAGCGGGTTCCTCCGGGAGAAGGAGATGGACATGTGGCGTGCCACCGCGGGCGACCCGTATCCAATGGAGAAGAACCCCGACGAGGTCCCCATGTTCGCCCGGTTCGTGGAGCGCGGACTAGCACTCCCGGTCGACGGATCGATGAACCCTCTCACAAAAAACTCGACGACACGACAAGGACTCAAAGTTTTGGCATAAAGCCGGTTTGTTATGGGAATGTTTCGAATTACAATTACATACATCCAGGGCCTGTATTTATACCCTGTTATGGCATGACTCCGAATGGACTACGAGCACAATATTTGATCCCTAATTTATCTCTAAGTGCGATCACCTACCATCCATTCGTCCCTTCCGCTCGGGCCACGTCATCACGCAATCCCACAAAATCAGCGCAAACTGATTCCTTGCCGAACGGAAGCCAACTGCCGACCGCGAGCTCCTTTGCCGAATCTTTCTGTAGAAACCTTCCTTCTTCCAGACGGATTCTTTCACCAAGTTGGGCCCATAACTCAGACTCCTACCTGTGCCAAATTTTGGTGTTAACACTCGCCGGAGTTGGTAGCACTGCTCGGTGGTGTGGTTGCCATCCAGGTGCCACGGGCACTTCTCTTTCAGCAAGTCCTTGAAGCCACCGGAGGTCTTCTTCGAGTTTTCTTTCGCAGGGCACTAGATAGCCGCGACTGTGTTGTCTGGCTTGCACTTGCGATTAGGACCCAAGTAGTTGTTATTGCGACCGTCGTGATCCTTGTTGTTGTTGTTACTGCCGCCCGCGTTTTGCTTGCTGTTGCCGCGAATAGCATCGTACTTAGCGTTTGCCTTGTCTTCTTCGTCCGCCCATGAAGCAATCATGTCTTTGAGCTTGGTGACGGAGCTCGGGTGGCGGCGACCGAAGTCTTCGAAGGTGTGATGACAGTAAAGACCGTCTTGGAAAAGGTCAATGACGTCCTTGTCGGTGACATCGACTATGGTGGCACGCTTGTTGAAGAAGCGCTGCATGTACTTGCGTAGGGTCTCGCCCTATTTCCGCTTCACCATAGCCAGGTCCATGCGAGTACCCGAGCGCCCCATGGCGCCCGCGAAGTTGCTGGTTAACTGCTCTTTGAGCTGGTCCCACATTTCGATCGAGTACTTCTCGAGTGACTCGAGCCATGTAAGTGGAGCTTGGTCCAGGCAGAAAGGGAAGTAGAGGCACTTTGTGTCGTTGTTGCCACCAGCACTTTTGATGGAGATGGCGTAGCATCTGAGCCACTGGACTAGATCTTGCTTTGCATCGTACTTGGTGATCCCAGAGGCTTGAATTTCTCTGGGAGAAGCAGATTGCGAAGTCGAGTAGAGAAGGCAGGGAAGCCGTCGTTCTCGCCTACCGTGGAGGACTTCTTGCGTCGTATTTCTTCAATTCTGCGACGAGTGTCGTAGCCGCCGCGTGAGGCGCCAGTGACGTGGTTGTCTGCATGGCCTCGGCCTTCGCGATCGCCTCTGCCACCAGCTCTCCTGCCAGCCCCGTGTGAGGAGCTCCCGCGCCGCTGCATCCACCGCCAGCATCACCATGAGCCGCCGCGCCGCGACTACCACCAGCGCCGCTGAAGGATCAGATGGCGACTAGAGAGGGGGGAGTGAATAGGAGCCGGTAAAAATTCTTCTCAAAGAATCTGGCCTATACCCTATTCAAATCTTGGTCACACACAAGCGATGGATCGAATCACACGCCAATCGCCAAGACAACGAGGTTATGGATCAACCTCTAGTCTTAGGAATGATTCCTTGAAGCACACGCGGAAGCACGAGAAAGAAAGGGAGGAATCGAACCAAGAAGCAAAGCTGGCACCCTCTGGCGAACCGTCCGGCGAGGCAGCACGGACTGTCCGTGATGGCTGCGTGGACCGTCCGGCAGGGTACCGCGGACTGTCCGCACCCTTGCCACGGACTGTCCGGCCTGAGCCTTGGACCGTCCGTTAAAGCAAACAGAACCTCCAGAGACGACCCCGAAGAAAGGACCGTCCGCGGGGAGCACGCGGACTGTCCGCCAGGCACCCGCGGACCGTCCGCCCGCTGCTGCGGACTGTCCGAAACCTTTCCCAATGAAAACTCAAAGCCACGACGGATCGAAAGCGAAGCCGAGCAAGAACATGAAGAACACGGGAAGAACTCGCTCCTCGCAGAACGTCCGCCGGCCCCTCGCGGACCGTCCGTGCCACACGGACAGAACAGAAAACTGCCCGACCTCGAAGGTCAACTCCCCCAAATCATCATCGGATTTCCCAAACGGTTGAAGCTGTGGAGACAAGGGTTTGCGGACTTGAAAAGCGTCACACAAGGATGCTATAGCCCAAAAATCTTGCCTCCTAACTCCCTAAATCACAGGGAATCGTGAATCCTTTGAGCACCACCAAAAGCTAGAGCTCCGACCGAAAATTCTTGAATCGAAGTAGTTTCCCGGCGTTTGAGGGCACAAGATCAATCACAAAGGTGCACAAGGCATCCATCCATGTTTCCCTCAAAGAAATCCAGGGAGAAACCAAATCAAATTCGCTGAATCATACCGAGAACAAAGGCACGAAAACAAACACAAAAAGACCACGAAAAACACAACTCCGAATCTTCTATACAAACCAGGAAAGATTCACAAGGTCTAGCATGCCGCCCTAGCATGCATCCCTCTCAACAAATCTCTCATGAAGCTCTCATGCTAACCTAGAGAAAATGGAGAAGAAAATAGTCCAGGAAATGAGAAAGAGGAGGGGGGAAATGAAACCCTAAGTCGCGGAGAGAGACAGCCATCCACAAACACTCATGGCTTATATATCAGGTCCCGCCGGAGTGGTAAATGACTCGACTACCCCTAACTCAACTACTGGCTACAACCCACGCAGGGGCATTTAGGTAATGTTTGTGGGTCTTGCCATCGGACGGCCACGCCTTTGCCGCACCCCGCGTCCTCCCGACGCAAGCCATGCGATCCCGCCGCATGTCCTCCGCTTCGAAGCGTCCCGACACGCCCGGATCCCGTCTCCGTCGTGTTGGGTCTTCGGACTTGGTTTTGAGGCCCAAACCAAGAAACCGTCCTCCGATGGTTTTGTGGGCAAACCACCAAACCCCGCGTGCTCGGTCCGGCCTCCCGCCAAACCACTTGACTTGACCGCCACCGTGCACCAGCTCGACTGTCCATGACTTCGTCTTCCTTGTATTGCCACCATGTGGCCCACACCTAGTCCCGCTGTCCACTGGGTCCCTCGAACCAAGCCTACTTGTCTCTCCATCTCCTGGAGGCCACCCAAGGCTGAAGACCTTTCGCGCCCGTTCTTCACCTGCAACAACATGAACTAGGCCGCAGCCTACACCTGCGCACTAAGCCAAGAGTCAGTCCAACACCCGTTGTCAATCACTCATCACTGAGGAGCGGTCATCCATCGACCACTAGGACACTCCTGGTCCTCAGCCGCCGGCGCTGTTGCCGCCCTAAGAAGGTCCACCAGCTGATGCCCTAGTGCGGTTGGGGTTCTGCAGTAGTTCTCCTCGAGTACGGTTGCGTCCATTGTCCGCTGGACTGCGACTTGTGGCTTCATGGTCGGGTTCGCAAGTTCTGAGGGGAGGCACTTGAGCGACTCTGTTGTCAACTCTCATGAAGTAGGCGTCCTCCGTGAGCTTGGCAGTGACTTCTCCCACGCGCATCCCAAGAGCCTGACGTGCTATCGTGGTGATAGACATGAGGCACTGTTCTGGGGTTGTGTGCACCCGGCTTTCGACTTGGTCAAGGGCCTCTGTAAGATTCCGTATGGGAAGGTTCCCACGGAGACGTCTACGTCATTTGCTCCGCTTCCTGTTGCGCTCACTTAGGGCGTTCTTGTCGTTGTTGGTTTCGTCGGCAGGTGCATTGGCAAACAACTCGTCTATTGAGATGTCTTCAAAGTAACGGTCAGGGCGGGTCCCTGAGGGCCCCGGTGTCTCGCCGGCAGCCATGAAGACTTGGCGATTAGGAGTGCCGAGACCGGAGTCGGTAGTCGCCACCTCTGTTGGAGTATGCTCCTCTGCTGCAGCTAGTGGTGTTCCCTCCTGGAAGGGAAACGAGTCGAGGTAGGCGACGCAGCGTGAGTTCCCGTCTGTTAGGTCTGCAGGCTTGCGGTCTGTCCAGTAGACGAATCTCCCGGTGGGTGTAGATGTTATAACTAGGCCGGTAGCTGGTCCTGACAGTGGTTGCTCGGTCGTGGAGTTCTCGGACTCGGGCTCGTTAGGGTCCGACCCGAAGTCGAACTCGTAGGACGAGTCCGAGTAGTAGCCGAAAACGGGGTTGGAGTCCGAGGTGTAGTCGGGGACGATCTCCTTGCCGGCCCGGCGCGCAGTGAGAGCCTTCGCATGGGCCTTTCTAGCATTGCAAAGGCCGTATGGGAACTGCTCATGGAGTGGGAAGTCCGCACATGATAACTCAATGGTCGGCTCGCATGCGATGGCCCACGGGGACGTCGAGTTCGAGTTGGAAGTGGACCCAAATTCGAAGTCGGCGTGTTGGTTGTAGAGCGAAATTTTGCCGAATTTTCCCGCGAGTTCGCCCGTGATCACTTCGGGAAGCGTCACGAGCCCGGTGCTCAGGTTGGGAGCCATGGTGAGGCGGCATTGGAAAGATCCGGCACCATCAGTAGTGCAAACCCAGGACCCAAAGACGAAGGTGTCGCCGCGGTTGAAGGCGACGGTTGGCTTGATGGAGATTGAAGCCGTCGAGTTCGCCATGAGATCTTCGGCGAGAGCCCCTACCTGGCATGCCAGTTGTCTCTGTTTTAGACCGGCAATCTACCAAGGGGAGTACCCAAGGTAGATGAATGTGGCCTCGCCGAGAACAGTAACTCAAAGGAAGACACACGTGGCACACAATTTAGACAGGTTCGGGCTGCGAGGCACGTAATACCCTACGTCCTGTATGCTGTGTAGCTCTAGATTGATTGGGTGTGATTACAAGATGATGCGTATGAGAGAGATTGGGGTCCCTGCCTTGCCTTATATAGCCTGAGAGGCAGGGTTACAGGTCGGTTTGAGGAGAGAGTACAAGTCTCCTACGTCTAGGAGTTCTCTACACAGTACAGGACATGTATAGCTTCCTATTCGAGTACTCCTCCACCGTAGTCCTTGCTCTCCACGCCATTAGGTGCCATGTGGCAAAAGCCAAGTAGTCCCAGGGGCCCACCCAGTAGTCGGTTCTGGTACCCACCGAGGTAGTTGGCCTTGGGAGGTCCATACGACACAGGAGTCCACAGAAGAAATCCCCACGGGGAGGTTGAATCCGCGCTTGAAGAAGGACACGAAGACGACTTGTTCCTTGACGTCCTCGGTCGGGAACTACTCCCCAGCGGCGGCCCTCCACTCCACCTCCTCCTTGGGTCGTAGCAGCCCGCGGTTCACCAAAGCTTGGATTTTGGCCTCGGTCATCGTCGACCGGACCCACACCATCTACGGGTCCGGGATGGAAGCTGTCTCCGCTGCCATTTCACCACTAGGGTTTGCTATGGATCTAATTGTGTAGAGAGTTTTGACGCGCATGCGCAGTGGAATGTGACGCGGAGCAGTGGTCCAAGCGTGGAGCTTGGGATGGAACGGGAGCACGCGCGCGGGAGCAAGCCGGTTGCAAGCTCGTAGGAAGAACGCAGCGGAAAAAGTGAGAGCGATAGGAGGAAGAAGAAAGCATAATGGGGTCAACCCCGACTCGGGCCACCATATTTATAGGGGGGTCCACTGAATCCGCCTGTTGCGGTTCCTTCCGCCATACAACACGCCCCAACGGATCTATTCTGGGAAGTTCACGAGAATATTTCGGCAGATTCATCGCTGACCAAACAAAGCCACGACCTAAATTCAACGTTTAAATCATCAGCTGGAAACAAGGTACCATTAGGTTATCCCGATGGCAAAACAAGTTAACAAGCCCCCACCTCACATTTATTTAGGTCTTTGACAAATCGTTTTCTCAAAATTGACCAAGTACATGATAGAAGAGAGCGAACATTACATGGACCGTCCGAAGGTACACAAGTCGCTTGCAACCTCATTGGATCTAGAACCTGACACACCTAGAGCAAACCTTGTGACCTACTTTACCAAAGTAAAGCACGTCGTGAGATTTCTCCTAGCACTAGGACCACGATGATAGCTTTGCGGGGGACAGCTGCAGGACGGCGCGCAACCTAAGGCATGCTTGGTCCAAACTATTGGAATGGAGACACGAGCTTGCTCTTCGGCGTGGGATTCCAAGTCCCCGTGAGCAATCGATGCTCACTAGCGACGTCCTCCTATAGCTCCATCTTGAACAGCATCACCACCAAACTCTACCTGATACCCAGCTGAGGACCGGAGGGTCTGAGGACCGGTGGATGGTCGCTCCTGAGTGTGATGAGTGATTGACAACATGGTGTGGACTGACTCTTGGCCGAGTTTCACAGGTGTAGGTTGTGGCTTGATTTGCGTTGGTGCAGGTGAAGAGTTGGTGCGAAAGGTCTATGCCTTGCGGGGCCTCTGAGGAGTGGAGAGACAAGTAGTCCTGACTCAAGGGACCCGGTGGCCAGCGGGGTCAAGTGTGGGCCGCATGGTGGCAAGAAAAGCAAGACGAAGTCGTCGATCGGAGCCGGTGCCGGGTAGCAGCTCACGACCAGAGTCTGTACGCGGGGTTTCCGGCGGTTCACCAGAAAACCGCCGGGTTACTTGGTTGAGCAACAAAACCAAAGACCGGAGGCTCTGTGGGCGGGGATGGGTTCCAGGTGCGTCGAGAAGCTTCGATGCCGGCGGACGCGTGGCGGGATCCCAGGGCTTGCGTTGGGAGGACGCGGTCTGCGGCAACGGCGTGGCTGTGCGATGAAGAGGAGTGCTACATGACCTATTTGCCCCTGAGGGGTTGTATCACAATTTAAGTGCTAGTGGTAGTGTAGTCTTTTGCCTGGCCCGGAGGGGACTCTTATATATTAGATTTAGGGTTTCCATGCAAACCATCCATCCGGACTGCTTCTCATTTCCTTCCTCTCTAGGGTTAGGTTTTTCCTCTATTTGTAAAGAATCTGACCTCCAAGTGAATGGAAGCTTTCATGGTTGTGTCGATTCCCAGTTTGTAGCTCGTTGGAATTTCGTGTCTTTTTCGAGCTATTTTTGTTAGTTTTTCGCGTGGCTTGTTCCTTCGATTCTGAGGTGTTTGGGCTCGGATTTGTTTGTGGGAATCATGGATAGTTGAGGACCATGTGTGGTTCGAGGATCGGTGGATGGTCGACTCCTGGTGTGATGAGTGATTGACAATGTTGTGTGGACTGATTCTTGGCTAAGTATTGCAGGTGCACGTTGCGGCTTGACTCATGTTGGTGCAGGTGAAGAACAAGCGCGAAAGGTCGTTGACAGTGAGGCCTCCACGTGTGGAGAAGACAAGTAGGCTTCGTTCGAGGGACCCGGTGGCCAGCGGGGTCAAGTACGAGCCGCATGGTGGCAAGAACAGCAAGATGAAGTCAGTGGACGGTTTCTTGGTTGAGCCACAAAACCAAGGTCGAGCCGGGACTTCGTGGGAGCCAAGTCATGAGTGGTGATTGGCGGAGGCTACATCAAGTTCGCAGGGTTTGCGGTGGTTCACCAGAAAATCACCGGGTTACTCGGCTGAGCCACAAAGCCGAGGCCAAAGACCGGGCGTGGCTGTCTGGCCGAAACCGGCCTGACCGGTTTGGGGTCGCTGGGCGCCGGAAGCTTCGAGGCGGAGGACACGCGTCGGGATCGCAAGACTTGCGTCGAGGCTAAGTAGGGTGCGGTCGCCGGGCATCCGTCCAATGGAGAAAATCTGAAGACTTCCAAAACCGCCCTTGAGGGGTTTGTATCCTTAGTTGTTAGGAAAGGGTATTTTAGACTTTCGACTTGCCTCCGTATAACCCAAGAGGTGAGAGGATGACAGCCAGCTCTTGTAACCCTAGTTCATTTGCTTTCCTATTTTTCCCTTTCTATTTTCTTAGGATTTCCATAGGATTAGCGTGAGAGCTTCATGGTGAGATCTTGTTGAGAGGGTTGGATGATCGGGCGGCTAGCTAGACCTTGTATGAATCTCTTTGGCATGTATAGATGATTCGGCGTGGTTCCTCAAGGCTTTGTTGTGTTGTTCCCGGTTGTTCTTGGTGGTGATTTTCAGAGCCCTCTCAACAAGATGGTAGTGAACCTCTGACTTGTGTGTGTTTTCAATGCACTCATCAAGGGGGAGATTGAGGACCGGAGCGTCCGTGGACCGGTGGATGGTCGCTCCTGGCTGTGATGAGTGATTGACAACGTGGTGTGGACTGACTCTTGGCCGAGTATTGCAGGTGCAGGTTGCGACTTTATTTGCGTTAGTGCAGGTGAAGAGTGGGTGCGAAAGGTCTATGCCTTGCGGGGCCTCTAAGGAGTGGAGAGACAAGTAGGCCTGACTCGAGGGACCCGGTGGCGAGCGGGGTCAAGTGTGGGCCCCATGGTTGCAAGAAAAGCAAGACGAAGTCGTCGATCGGAGCTGGTGCAACACTATTCTTTTTGCATGTGGAGTTACTTCACAAGGAAAAATAGAGTCCTATGTGTGGATGCTTAGCACATTCTCTCATGCCAAGGCCCACAAGCATCTTGTTTTTGTGATCACTGCTGGAGACGTGTCCACGTAGAGAGCAATCGAGCTATTGTGGCCGAATTCATCGCATAGGTTATGCAAATGGCATATTGAGAAGTGCATTGTGCGTAATCTGAAGGATCCCAAAAAATTCAACAACTATTAAGACGACATGATGCTGACAACACTGTCAGCAAACACACACAAACCGCAAATTGAATCCATTATGGCTATATTTAAGTTGTAACTCTCATCGCATATCACTGAAATTTAAGAAATAATTCAGACTTCAACAGCTGTATTCAGTTTCAAAAGCAAGTACATATATTTTGACCTGGATTTTTAGGGATGGATGCAGCTTGGCATTTGGCAGCGTCATGCACTGCACAACAACAGGCCCCACAGCCAGGCCTGCAGTTGCTGCCTCTCGCAGAGTAGATGCGCCTCCTGGTGGTCGAGGGCTGGCGCCTCTTGGTGGTCAAGGGTCGGCGCCTCCTAGTGGCCGAGACTGGTACCTCCTGGTGGCCGCCGAGGGGCGGCGTGTGGAGGTGCAAGATAACAACAAGCGCAGGTGCGGGCGCGTGCAGGTGAAGAATGTCGGTGAGCGTAGGCCGGAGGGCACGAGGCAAGACAACTAGAATTTTTAGATGGATCCAAAGATGCAGACATCAGCAAAAAACATCAAACATTTGTGCATGAAGCTGCTAGACCCGAAATACCACATCCATCAAACAGAGCAAACAAGTAAAAATAAAACGAGGCATATCATCATCCATTCGACACTAAGTATTATATTAATAAACTAGCTGCAGACACCAGCTTAAAACTTGCATAGCACTAAAGTTTGACCATAATAACCACCTAATAGTAGTAAGTTCACCAAAGGTAATTGCAACCATTACAAATTGTTGGTATAGCAGAATTATGACTAGTAAGTAATAGAATTGTAGTGCACACTTGTTTCTTCCAAGCAACACAGCCACCCCATACTTTAATCACTCAAAAGCCCACTAGTTCTTTATATTAGACGTTGTTGACGGTGAAATTCCGTCAACCCAGCCATGAGTTTACCTTCGGTGTTGGCATGACTTTAGTATCTTATCCATTGGTACTAACCCCCGCGGTATAACAAGTTCACTTGTGCATGTCGGTTTTGGAGTTAAGTGTTTACGCAGGGTTTTAACGATGAAAGCAAGACTTCCGGGATAAGTTCATTAAGCACCTCATGACAAGACCTTGAAGCCCGGTACAAGTCAAGCAATGGAGTGAACATGACTCCAAGAGCCCAAGGACCAAGCCCGAGAAGATGACAAACTCCGAGGACCCAGCCAGAAAAGTGCTAAATCTTGCGAGATAAGGAGCTTCGTCCAATTCGGAGGGAAACCGACGACAAGGGCCCACATGCAAAAGGGGAAAGGATCTAGAAGACTCGGGAAGCAATACCAGACGAAGGAAGCGACAGACTAGGCCGGGATGGGCCCAGGCCGGTCGGACCAGGCCGGCCGGCCCAGCCTGTTCCGGGGCCCAGTCGCCCCCCCTTTGACCTAGTTGCATCTCGGGCTATTTATAGCCCCCTGACCGAGAGCCACGCATCAACCAATTTGTCATCCGCCACCGAGGAGCAGAGAAGCTTGAGGGATACCATCTCGGAGATGAGGGTTGTGCTAGTTGTCTAGGGTCTCCCTAGCCGACGTGGGAACCTTGCATGGAAGACCACGTCGGAGCTCCGGAGCAAGGATCAAGATCGAGGTAGGATCCCGGTGGTGATCTTGTTCATGTAATCATTCATGGTGAAGTCTTCAAGTGAATCTGATTTCTAGCGATCAAGTGCCTTCTCGATAATTTTGTTTTCTTCTTGGTTTTGCTTATTCCCCAATCTAGTCTATAGCTAGATTGCATAGGGTGCTCTTGTAGCCGCGGTGGCTAGAGGTGCATACCGGACCGGCCAAGTGATTTCAACTTGTTCTTATCGAACTCGCCCTAGACTACCCGCATGAGTAGGGATACGTTGTGACAGAATGGGGGTTCCGAAAGGCGGGCGTTTTCGGAGTCGGATGGGAGGCCACGATTTAAAGATGCTTTTAATGAGATTCGTTTTTCTATCTTCATCTATCTTGTTTGGAGCTACAACATAAGCATGATCTAGATTCTCTAGATCGGTTACCTCTTGCTTTCTCTTGCTACCTCTTTAGTAGATTAGATTAGATTAGATGTGTTTTCTTTATGAGTTAGTAGATTAGATGCAATTTGATTCATCAAAGATAGCTTACCTTGCTTTACTAGATTGAATCCTTGCGTTGCACATTGTTCCACGGATTCGATACCTTGGGTTCACCACTCGAGGGAAGAAGGGTCCCTTGACTACGACGGGGGATTTGTCCGCTTGCGAATCCATATGAACTTTGATACAACTATTAACCGTCAACAGACGCCCTAGGTGATATTCATCACCTTGTTCTTCTCCCCCTATGTCCACCACGAGATCATAGTCTATGTCCGCCATGTCCTACATTAAGTAGTGGACAAGTTATTATAACATCAATAGTCGTATGAAAATATTATTTGTGAAGAAAGACCAATACTCACATCTTCATCTTCAGTAGGTACAGATGACAAATCTTAGTCCTCTCTTTAGCTTGAGCAAGCACCAATTCATTAACGTCATCTTATCCATCTATTTTTTGAACCCAGTTGATGGCTGACTCCCAAGAACAGGATTAAGGTAGTACAACTCTGCATGTCCTCTATATCCATAATGCCTCAAAGTATTAAACATAACAACAAATCCAATAGTAGTGGTTAGCTTTGTAATTGTAAACTGGCCCAACTTATATTCTTAAATGTCATAGTACTTTCTTAGATCTGGATAACGTTCCTCTACTATGCGAACCTGAAATAGCATTACAACATCCTACATGTATATAGAGTAAACGAATAAAGATCATTTGACTAAACAAAGTTCTTATACAAAATAACTAAGAAAATACATACCAAGTCACGCTCGTTGTCCATTAATAAGAAAAGACATGACAATGAGATGCATAACCCATCTTCTACATGCAAGTGCAAACATTTATTTGTATGCATTACTAGCTTTTCATAGTTACCTCTGCATTACGAGGGATCACATCTCGTTGGAGGAAGGACTCAATCTGGGTCTTGAACTTTACGCGCTCATTCTCATAGGCTGCCAATTGAGCCCTTAATTTTTCAATAGTAGAATTAAAGATTTTTTCTCATTCTGTAAGATGACATCATTTTCTTGACGAGTCTTTTTTAAGACTTTATTTGATAGATCACGCTCATGCTCAATCTTCTGGTCATAGGTGGCACACTGACCATCTGACACAGTGTTAATCAGGGTAACAATTTCTGTAAGCAATTTTTTAGTCAATTCAAAATGCTTAATGTGTAAGGATTTGACAAACTGGGCACACTTAACGGATATGTATTTGTCATCCTGACATTGTTGTTCCCTCCTCCTCATGTGAGCGTCGACAAATGCAAGCTGCATAGGTAAATCCATGTCGTCTCGGTCCGCCTTGTGTTTGCACTACAAGAAAAACGCCGACTAGTGACACAAAAAAAAGGTCGTTTCTCATCATAAACCGCGATTAGTGACACCGGTTGTTACGAAAATGCGCTGTCATTAATTGAGCATCACAAACCGTGATTAATGAAGAGACCTTATTTCCCGGCGTCATGAGTTTAATGACGAGTGGATCGTCTATACAATGCATCATAAGTTCGGTCCTGCAGCTTTGCCACGCTAGACAGAATATGATGTGGCATCCGATGTGGCATGCCAATTGTGACAAACTGTATGCGTCATAAAACGAATTTGGCCTGTTTGTAGCTGGGTTGAGCTCAAAACTGTTCCTGTAGGCTCGTGTTGTTCATATAGGCTGAAAAAGATTTTATTGGGCCTAATTGTAGCTTTTTAGATGAAATTTCATTAGGGCGGGCCTATTTTCATTGGATGGAGTCCAGTAGGTGCGCACATTGTTGCGGTCTTCTGTGTCACGTTAATTTGAAAAAAATTGACTTTTGGCCCAAAAAAATTGCGCTAAGCCCACTGAAGGAAAATATAAAATTAACTAATCATGCATCAGTATTGATGGATTTCATTTCAATTTTGATCCTTTTTTAATAATTCCGATCTAGTTGGCAAAATAGTAATCAACACATATTTATTTATACAATATAACAAACTGTTTTTACTATCAAGCACGAACATATTGTTCATCACATATCACAAATTATTACAAGATAGGGTAACAGTATCACAAGGAACATTGATTAACAAAGCTAAATCCAGTGCATAATCATAGGAGAAAGTGGATATTTGATATAATGATCTTAGCCTCTTCATCTTTTACTGCTACGCAGTAGACGAAAGAGGTCCTCACTGTCTTCGGTTAGCTTACGCAACCTCTTAATCTCAGCAGACTGCATTTTCAGAGTTGATTCTAATTTTTCGGTTTTCTTCTTCAAGCTACATAACTCTTTCTGGTGAGCAACAAACCGTTGTTGAAGTTGTACCCCATCCTGATTGGGAGCGTCAACACACTCACTACTACATAAGGATTTGGTACCCATTATTGAGTACTCGGGTGCCTTTGTTTTAATTTGTTCGCGAAGGAGCATCATTGACTTGGTAGCTTCCATCTAGCAACAATAGATCCCAAGTCAGATTAGGACCTTGTAATTGATTCGAATTAAGGAAACAAAGGTGCACCTTGGAGCAAGTCTGAATAGGAGCAACTTCAGATGTTGACCCTTTGGCCCGCTGAAACAAGTAAAGGAACAAGAGGTAAGGGTTGAGATCATTCGCAATCCGAAACAAAGAAGGTCTTAAGTTTGTTACCTTGGAGCAGGTTTGAACAGGAGCGACTTCAGATGTTGACCCTTTTCCCGTTGAAAAAAGTACATGAACAAGAGATAAGGGTTGAGATCATTCGCAATCAGAAACAAATAAGGTGTTGAATTTCTTACCTTCGAGTAGGTCTGAACAGGAGCGACTACAGATGTTGACCCTTTGGCCCACTGAAACAGGTTCAAGAACAAGAGATAAGGGTTGAGATCATTAGCAATCGGAAGAATAAGTTGACTTGAAATAATTTCTTGCCATAGGGAACATAAGATCCACAATCACCGACGCATGAAACAACACTATTCAAAGGCAAAGATCATGGGGAAGTAGTCCAAAAATTTCATCTACGAATTTCTACAAACCACAAATAAGTTTACTTGGAACAATCTCTTGCATTAGGGAACAGAAGATCCACAATCACCGAAGCATGCAACAACAATATCCTGCAGCAAAGAGCATGGGGAAGCTGTCCAACAATTTCATCTACAAATTTGTACAAAGCTCAAATAAAATGACTTCTAACAAACACTTGCGATAGGGCACAGTAGATCCACAATCACCCAAAAATGAAACGATATTATAAAAAGCCAAAGAGCATGGGGAAGCAATCTAATTCAATTGATCACTACAGGGAGGAAACCGCAGACCTGACCAATAGGATGGGAAGAAGCTGTCACAGCTGAATGTCGTCTCAGTTCAGCTGCCCGATCTTGCGCATTCAACATGATGTTCTGCGCAACTGTTGCAGATCCACGGCCGTTAGGGTGAGCCTCGGGGGAGCCGACGGAGTAACGAGTTCGATCCATCTTCAGCTTCAAGCACGTTGCTAAGGAAGGTCGCCGCTCGTAGAAGAAGAAGGTCCCCGCTCGTAGCATAGGAAGCCATCGTCGGTAGCTAGGCCGCTGTTGCTACTTCCGCCGCAGATCTAGGTCTCTTCGACGTTTGAGGAGAAGATCCCCTTATTTTGGAAAATTATCAGGATGGAATTGGGAGACCTGGTTTACCTCTTTGTTTTATATATAAACGAGGAGGACCAGAAGGATGAGCGGGGAATACAAAATTTCAAGTTCCGTCTTTGTGGTCCAGAGCGAGAAATGAAAGAATTTGGATCATGGACCCGAATGTTAGTGATCCAGACGAAAGACCTCTTGGGTGTCGGACCCAAACGTCAGTGACCTTATGCAGCAAGGCAAGTTGTTGACTGGGTTGTCTGTGCCACCATAGATCATGGAATTGACAAACACACACACGACTATACTCTACTTCATATACACATTAGACGGATGCTCCGGATTTAGCATTACAAATGTACTCACTGCAACAAAATACGTACCGTTTGAACTATTTATTTACATGACTAAAAACACTTAACTAAAACATTAAAACTATAGGGCATCCTGGTACAACCCTTTAGGTAATCTTCTATGGAGATTGTGCATAAATTCGGGATGATCAGTGCATACAACCACCCAATCATATGTGAGTATTCCAAGAGGAAAGATTTGCTCTAAAAGAGACATGCACTTGTCCTGCAATTATGTGCAGTTAGCCTGAATGGCCCATTGTAGAAATGAAGTCACAGTTTCCTCACTTGCCATGTCCCACATCTTTGACGCACTGTGCAGCATCAACCTTTCGACTTGGTACATGTTGGTGACCGAGAGTAAATAAGGCTAGGCATTGGTAGGAGTGTCCCATAAATCAGCCTCCTCCGTGATTGATCCTTCACTAGCATATTTTGATCAGAACCGAGAAGCCATCACGGTTTGCGTCAGTAATTGTAACAGTTTTAGAGCTAGACTCCACTCCTAGGCCGTAGAGCATTGACTCCATCACACAAGATACTTTCATCACATCGACACGTATCACTCGTATCACCCGGCATTCCACACCTACGTGGAACACAACTTCCACAGGGGCATGGGCTGCAACAATTTGGCATATGCTTTTTTGCACTGATGTAGGAGGAACTTCAATGCAGTCGTCCTCCAGTACTGAAACAATACATGATATGTGTACGCGATCTTCATTGGATGTCACGAGCTCAATGTTATCATGCTCCACCAGACATTCAAATCCTCTTGCTTGTAGATCCTGATTAATAAACCAAACTTCTTTTGTAGCTTGAACTCGAAACATATCATCCTCATCGTTTGGGTCTCCAGTCATCGCACGCAACAATACTCGCACCTACATGGAAGCAGTCACAGGTTTGACAAATAATAACATAAGGCGACCGTATCACCATGTGTGAGTATGTGTTTTCAAAGCAGTAACAAGACTTTGAGATTTGTGCAGCAGAACGAGGACGACGAAAATGTCATCTGGAATACCCATCCACTGATGATCATTCATACCTATAGGATAGCAACGTAGTTTCCATTGATGGCCTCCCACCATGGACATACCGGATTCCTTGAAGTTGGCTGCAGTTCCTTCGGCTTTTGCTTCTTGGCTTGAGTCTAAGAAGTTGACTTGCATGGAAGGAATCATTTTAGCATCTTAAGACATTGACACAAATGGCCTACATTGATCGTCTCGTGCCTAAAGTGTCTCTTATTATAGTGGGTCGGGAGTTAATGTGTCATTCCGAAATGTCCGTTTGTGGACATCAGTTACCACTCGGAATGGATGCGTCCCTTCGGAGCGGGTGTGGTCACATTCGGGTTACGAACTTCCTGGTTCTAGTCCTTAAGTGCGATTCACAATGATCGACACACCCGTTCAGAGGGGGCGTGCTAAGTGTGCACACAAGTTCGTTGGTTAACACCCGGTGCCAGTGCTTAACTGCAATTATCAATGATCTACACGTGGATCAACTTCTGAGAGGGTATCGTTCCCAAACGCCCATTCGAGATGCCTTTCTGTGCTTATATGCATGGTAATATTACACACACACACAAACAAACAAACAAAGAAACAAACAAAAATAAAAAACATATATTGCTATTCCAATTCCAGCTTCTTCCGTTTTGGTCTTGTCGTGTCAACAAGTTCAACACGTTTTTCAATCTCCAAGGCCCGCGGGAAACATCAAGTGTGAATTCAGACCATTCGTAAACATTTACAGTCATGACTAACGCAGCGTACTTGATCGAGGAGGACTTGTCAAGTCACCCCGCACCCTGTGTGTTACAATGCAAGGACCATTCGGTCCATCTGATCATAACACCCAATCTTGTTCTCCAGATGCAATTGACACCTAAACCATTACATAAATAAATGGTAGAGAGTTGTCTCGTTGTTGATGCGGCATGAGCTGATGCAGTGAGACGGCCATTAGATGTAGCTGATGTGGTGTGATTTGTCCGCAGGACTTTCTCGTGCACTAGAGAGGAAAGTCCGGAAGTAAACACATACTACTTAGTCACGTCGGGCTCATCCCGTGATACCCATCGCCCACACATGTAATCGATGCACACCGATGAAGATTCTGACCTAGATAGATTCCTATCACGTATAGGCATGACTATATTCCGAGCATCTCAAGTTTTCCATAGTAACTTTAGCATTGCTACACCGAGCTCACATGACCGTTTTAGTCCTCGGTAAATAGGCTAGTGTAGTAGAGCGTTCTTGAAAGGCAAGGCTAACAATCATCGGTTCCCCGTCTTGCATTTTTCTACTTCAGTGGGATAGAAGGGTGAGATCATTTTGTTGCCTAATCTTGTTTACTTTATGTATTCATGGCATCGAGATGGTCACATTGTTAGCGTATGTAGAGTTTGTTCTTCGTTTTTGTATGCAGTACATGGGCACCGCTACCATCGGCACCGCAGTAGCACCGACCCCAATGGCACCTCCACTTCCGCTGGCATCGGCACCTCAGCTGCACCCGGAGGTGATGCCACCTCGAGTTCAGCCACTGGCAACAGCAGCTCAGGATCAGCTGAACCTCATGGCACCACCTTTTCGCCCACGGCCCAGGCCACCGCCTCTGCTGCTGCCTGGCACCCTGCGGTCAGTGCTCATTGAACAAGATGAATCGCATGACCTAAAATGGTGTGTGTTGCTTTGGCTTCCGCAGGGCATGCCCGCCTGTGTTTAACACGGAGGAATGTGGGTGCCCTTTTTGCGACAGGGGTCACAGGCAATGGACCATTCGTGACGTGCTATTACACACACACAACATCACCACTTCTCCTGCATGGATTTGGGATGCAAGGGTGAAGCATCGCGCTTTGGAGGAGTATCTGATCCAGGACACACATTTTGCTGCACTCTGTGTAGCGGTTGGATTTCCATGAGGCTGCGATGGTAGTAGTATGAGCCGTGATGGTAGATGCTAGTCGTATGTGGTGATGGCAATAGTATATGAGCCACGATGATAGATGCTAGTAGTATGTGGTGATGGTAGTAGTATGAGCCATGATGGTAGATGCTAGTAGTATGTGGTGATGGTAGTAGTACGAGCCGTGATAGTAGAAGCTAGTAGTATGTCATTCAGAGTATGTCGTTGTAGTTGGAACTATGTTGGATCGATCCATCCTCATCTGTAATCAATGCGTATGCATGCATTTGTTAATTTGTATTTGGATTGTGTTGTTTCTAATAAAAATGATTTTGTGTGTACTCCCTCGGTATAAATTGGTTGTATATGGAAAGTCCGTTCCGTTAATTTCTTAAATACCGGAAGAACACTGACGAGAGTCCGGTTTGTAATTTTTAGTCGGACCGGATTAAACTATCACTGCTACGCAACGAGAAAACCAACATAGAAGTAGTAGTAGTACTAGCAGCAGCAACAACAACAATAGTAGCAGTAGTAGCAGCAGTGGTAGTAGTAGCAGCAGCAGTAGTAGGAGCAGCAGCAGTAGTAGTAGGAGCAGTAGTAGTAGTAGCAGTAGTAGTAGTAGTAGTAGTAGTAGTAGCAGTAGCAGTAGTAGTAGTAGTAGTAGTAGTAGTAGTAGTAGTAGTAGTAGTAGTAGTAGTTGCATTCTTTTGTGGATGGAGGGAAGACGTTCTAAGGAAGGGGGAAAGACTGTTCAATGGAATGTACACGGGCCAGAAGAAATAATTGTAGTCCAGAAGGTCCTTTTAGCAACACATCAGTATACCGGACCTTATGGACTACTTTTTCCACTCATTGTCTTTGTTGGAGTTGTAACTCCTCCATTGTTCTCCCACAACCTTGTTCTTTGGCTATCCTATCAATGATGTCTCGTCCTGGGCAAATCTTATTCCTGACATTGTTGTGAGCATCACCAATAAGATCAGTGATGCAAGAGCTTTCATCATGTTCAAAGCTATCTGCAAGGGTTGGAACTGCGCTTGTTCAAGTGAGGCACGACAGTTTGACCCTTAAATTCTGAAATCTGAATTTATCGGTGAATCTGGAGGAGTGACATTCACATTCGTCGTTGATATGCGGCTTCTTGAGGTCTCCTATCCTGCATTGGCTGGGAAAAGGACCAGATTGATTGGTTGCGACGGATCTGGAAGCCTAGTCGTCTTAGATTGCAGAGATTGGTGCAACGCGCTCATGCTGAATCCTTTGTCTCCCCAGAAGCACATTCGCCTTCCTCGACTTCCGAAATGGAGCCAAATGGCTACTCTCCAAGCTTGTATCTTATGCCTTGAAATAGCAACTGGTGCAAAGTCATTTGTCGTGATTACTTTCTTTTGGCTAGAGAAATCTTTTGCAGTGCTTGAGTCATTGCCCATTTCCACGTGGCATTTGGGTAGCCAATATGACTGGACTACACTTCCTTCAGAAGATTTCTGGTGTAGTTCTTCTGAACACATGCGGATCTACTTGGGGCAGGATCTTCCAGCACCTTCCCATCACGTTGGACTTTGGTTGTCATGGGTTATTGGCATGGGCAACTCTTTTCTACTCGATGGTGAAGACCGGTTGTTCTTTGTTGTTCTGGAGGAGAAAGAAGCTGAGGTGGTAGAATTAACTTTGCATTCATTCGTGGGGGACATTTGGCAGCCTATTCCCTGGGAGAGAGCTCCTGAATTCTTAAATAAGATCATCTTGTTTTGTCCTGGCAAGTGCATTGTTGCATAAGAGCATGTCATTTCTGGTTTGGCTGACCTGAGGGCAAATCACATTTACTTCCTACGAACTTATCATCATGATGAAAAGAATGAGTACTGGTTCTACCAGTAGGGAACAGGTATTGTTCTAGGAACTCCAGCGATCCGCATTAAGCAGGTTCGTGTGGACTGGATTTGGTGGTGAGGAATATGGCTGTTCCCTAGCTATCTGTAATGAGGAACTTCGATTGTGTACCACCTGTAACGCAATTCAATGTACAAATATCTATATTATCATCCTTCGTCAATTATTGCGTGCATATGTATGGGTTTCTACCACAATCACTGTAGGGAACAAGTAGTTATCATTCAATAATCAGGAAGGTCCTTCCCGCAAAACATCAACAGAGTGGACAAGTATCAAACATCATAAGATGGCATCTCATAGCTACTCATCACCACAAAGTTCACACCACCAACAAGTAGCAAATACCAAAATGCAAGCATGATTATCACCTCTAAACCGTGTACCTAGCAATAACACCACGATTCACATTATTCCTCATTGTTATCCTTGCTGAGCAACCTCTTATATGAGGCCTGTCTAAGAAATTCCCTCACCTTCTTCACCACAAGTGTTGCAGAATCTAGGAGCTGCTTGACCGTCTGCAGCTCAGCGGCAGTCTCTTGAATCTCCCTCTTAGTCTTGCACATTCTTCCATCCACATCCTTGCCTCCCTTTCAGCTTTTAGGTACCTGTTGGCTTCACCGTTTTCTATAGGAGACAACAGAGCATCGTTTCTCATTTTCTTTCTCGTCTCAAACAGGTTATGGGTTACCCCCCCATAGTATCGCTTTATCGTCTAGAGCTCAACTGCTTTGACATTGGCCTCCTCCTTAGTAGCTTCACATGCTCTTTTCCATGACCTTGCTTCCTCTTCTGCTTTTCCCTTCATTTCTATCAGTTTCTCTAGAACTTTTAGAATCCTAATATCCCATTTAGGATCTATCCACCTAAATAACGCACACCTCATGCCATTAGTCTGCAGTCACTGATTTCATTCATATAATTAGTGATTGACCACACTAACATCAAACGCAGAAGCAACATTTATTAGAAGTGATACAGGTTATCGTTTACCTCGCAGCAGCATACATATCGACGTCCAAGGTTGGCGCCTATCCAGTCATACTTCAGATGGACAGCAACTTGTCCTTGCACTCATTTTCATTAGGATCTATAACGATGACTTCGCGAGGACCAGGCGTCGGCAATCTGGAGCTTTCGGAGTCTACTCCAAACACCTTTAAAATACATGAATATAGTCTATTAACCCAGATCCTCAAATCCAGAATTCCCCTTAACTAGAATGACAAATTAATGTAGCATGGCTAAACAGAGGACTGACCTGACCAGAGCGAGTCCTGCTTCTCTGTTCACCACTAGGGTAGCTATGACTTGCCATTCCCGCCACAGGCAACAACTGATATAAGCACCAACGCTAGCTCTAGTCTTTACCACAAAGAAAAGGAGCGTGGTGCCGGCGAGTCTCTTGCAGGGTTGCAGTAGTGTACGCTGCATCGTCGCGAGAACTGAGATATATACATTTGTCTGCGATAAAACTTTATTTTTGGCTGTCACACGCGCTTTTCTCCCACCAACTTATGAGAACCGCTCCGTGCTATTGTTGGGGCAGTTACACAATTGTTTTTCAGGAAGGTCCTTCCTGCAAACCATCAAAAGGACAAACGATACGATTCTAGATCAATCCAAACAAACAACATCTTAGTTTTTCCTCCCTTCTTACCCCTAGGAAGGTCCTCCTTGCGATACATCAATAGGCCAGAGTTTCCTCAATCAAAACTTCCCCTTTCTCTATCTATTACCATCATACCTCCATTGTTCTTTCTCTAACTCCATTGCAACGCATATGAATTCTGAATGGTGAGTATGCTCGAAACGAATGAGTTTGGATCTTCTATGGAGATTGTGCATAAATTTGGGATGATCAGTGCATACAACCGCTCAATCATATGTGAGTATTCTGTGAGGAAAGATTCGCTCCAAGAGAGAAGTTGTCCTGCAATTGTGTGCAGTTAGCCTGAAGTACCCATCGTAGAAATGTAGTCACAGTTTCCTCGCTTACCATGTCCCACATCTTTGACGCACAGTGTAGCTTCAACCTTTCGACTTGGTACATGTCTGCGACCGAGAGTAAATAAGGACAAGCATTGCGATTCACAATGATCGACACGTCCGTTCAGTGGGGGTGTACACACAAGTTCATCAGTTAATGCCTAGTGCCAGTCGTTAACTACAATGCTCTATGACCTCCATTGCAATGCGTATGAATTCTGAAAGGTGAGTATGCTCAAATAGATTAACCCAAATCGGCATAATAAGATGACATCTCATAGCAACTCATCACCACAAAGTTCACACCACTAGTCCACCAACAAGAAGCAAACACCATACGATGATCTGGTAGCCAACACCAAAACACAGTCATGATACAAGTTTCACAATAATGATCACTACTCATTCATAATCATAACTCCATCTCATGTTTGGCCTCCTGCAGGTGTTCCTTCACCTTTTGTACCTCCTACCGTGAATTTTGTGGCCTTGCGGGACTCTTTTGCCTTTTTTAATGTTCTTTCAGAAGATCTGGATGTCTCATCTCAGGGCGAGGACTCTATAGGATCTCGAAAGAGATCCAAAACATGATAGTTCTTTCAGAAGATCTGGATGTCTCATCTCAGGGCGAGGACTCTATAGGATCTCGAAAGAGATCCAAAACATAATAGAACAATTAGCAGAAAAAGAGAAAGAGCTTCAGTACACAGTTAAGGACAAGACAACTAATGGTGCAGATCATTCTTCTTACCATATATATTGGAATAAAAGTGTCAATGAATGGGTAGGATATTAAGTTTTTTGTCAGTCTTTTCTTTTAAATTTTCAAGAAGTTCGTTGTTTGTTGGACTGAAACGGGTACTAATAGGCAAGGGTACCCATTTCAGTCCAACTGACAACGAACTTCTTGAACATCTAAAAGAAAAGACGGACCAAACAAACTCAATGTCCTACCCATTTATTAAAATTTTTATTCCAATGTCTATGGTAAGAAGAATAATCTCCGCCCTTAGTTTTCTTGTTCTTAGTTGTGTACTGAAGCTTTTTCTCTATTTCAACTAGTTATTCTATCATGTTTTGGATCTCTTTAGAGATCCTAATAGAGTTCTCCCCCGATACGAGGAATCCAGATCTTCTAAATTAACATTAAGATGTTCTTGTAGAAGTAAACTAATCCTTGGAGAAATCTCATCTCAATCTGAAAAATAAACACATCTCAGTCTATAAAAAAACATGAATCCCTTGAACCCATTTCTATGAGTACAGTAAAACAACCACCACACACCACAAAACATGGTTGTTTGGTACCTACAACTCAGTTGTGCACCTCCACCAATATCCATAAAACGATTGGCTTGAAGCATATCTAGAAGCTACTAAAATACAAAACCTACTGTAAGACGATGCAAATTGAAAACTAACTGAATCTAACATGAATTGTCTATAGCCTATCAACTTCTAACACCTATCGAAGTACAAATCTAAAAGTACGATAATGTAATCTAAATCTACCAAATATACACATCAATCCTCTAGATCCCCAAATCAAGATATCCCCGACACTAGTAAGATAGGGGCAAATATAGCGGCTGAAACCAAAGGACCAACCTCGTCTTGCTGTCTCATCCTTGTTGCTGGGATGTAGCAGTGCAACCATCTTCCCCTCACCTCTAGGACATGCCATTCCTACCACGAACTATCACAGATCTGCGTAGCGGAAGTCAAAGTCTTTGCAAAGTCTGAGTGAAGTGTCTCGCCAACCATTCGATAAGTAATTATAGACTCAATTGAAACTTACATGTGGGACCTGGTCACAGTAAAGAATTCGCATGAACCATTAGTAGATTTTCCCATGTTCTTATCACAACCAACCAATGGTGTAGTGGTAAATAGCACAATCTTGTTCCTTTAGGTCCCTGGTTCGAACCCATGCCATGGCAAATTATTTTTGCAACATTTCGTGACCTATGCTTACACGTGGGACCCTGGAACTATTGGTTACGACTTGGAACACTCTATTTTAAAATAATGCTCATATGAGACCAAAGTTGCTTTATGACGCCGCTGGCATGGCGAAAATGCTTACATGTGGGACCCTGGAAAATTTTATGACGACTTGGAACACTCTATTTTCGAAAAAATTCTTACATGTGTGACCCTACTGATTTTTATCTACGACTTGGAACAATCTGTTTTTAAAATAATGCTTACATTTGGGACCGATGTTGGTTTATGATGTTTTTTAGAGTTTATGGTGTCACAAAACAGCATGGAATAGGGAACGCCCGGCTACAGTGTCAACTGTAATGACGAAAAAAATTTCACTAAATTTGCTCGGAAGTGAAATATTATGACGAGATAAGTTAGGAACGTTATAAATCAATGATGTTAAAATGTGGTTGCGTCTAGTCAACGATTTTCTTATAGTGTTGGTAACCATCTCTTTCCCCCTCTTCCATGAACCTTTCCACTTTTTGGATGTCATTGGTACGATCCACGATAACTAGGGATTAATTAACAAGAATAAGATGCTATATTCGAATCCCATCCAGATTTGAACAATATTAACTAAAATTCGTTAGCAAAATTAGGATTGCATCATAATGCGTAGAACATGTACACCATCATAGGCAAATATCATTGTTGGCATTAGATTTATGTAAATGTAAATAGGCAACATTGAACGAAAATTGAAAGATTGTTGTGTTGTAGAGATGAAGGCGAAGCTAATTCAATGTCTTACAAAGGGGAAGAGGCGTCGGGCGTGATGAAACCGACCTCGCAGCGGATTTCAATGGCGGCAGACTCCAATGGCGGCTAGGGTTCAAAGCTTCTGTGCTCGGCAAAGGAGGCAAGAGTGACAGGGTTCGGAAAAAACAACGACGTGGCGCTAGGGTGTGGCTTACGTAGGATATTTGGGTTTGTGGCGGTGGTTTCCATGATGAACGGAGAGTCCTGCTGTAGGACGCCCACAAAAAAAAGAAACAGATCACGTGCTGACCGCGGACTCCAAAGACTAATGCCTGGGCCGGTCCAAGATAAGAGGGGGAGGGCAGGTCGACAAGCCAACTGGGCTGGAGAGGGAGGAAATGTGGCGGAAATCTTATATGTCTTCCGGAAGATTTTTTATTCCTCACCTTCCAATGTTTGAGATTAGCAATCATAGCCTTTGGATCAAAGGCCCATCAACCAGCAAACCCTAACCATCACCCACCTTCTTCCCCTGGCCATACTTGTCTGCCACCGCCGCCTAGGGGCCACGCTATTGACGGTGATTTTCCGTCAACCTAGAGTACTTGTTATACATTGGTTTCAATTATGATTTGCAACTAACCCGCCACTAGGCATACTAATGATGTAACAAGTTCACACTTGCATGTCGATTTTGGAGTTTATTGTTTACGTAGGAAATCTACGCTAAAGAGGAGACTTTCGGGATAAGTTCACCAAGCACTTTGGAAGCAGATCAAGAAGCCCGGCAAGAGTCAAGACACGCGATGAACATGACTCCAAATGACCCGAGGACCGAAGCGTCAACGTGCAAATCTTCAGGGACTCAACCAGAAAACAGCGAAGCTTGCATAGAAAGGATTCAGCCTTAACCGTGAAGGAAACGACGTCAAAGGCATACATGCAAGTGCACACAAATAAGGAATCGTGCAAGAAGCAACCGGGGAGGAACACGGGCCCGAACCGACCCAGAAAGGGCCTGGGCCGGTCGGCCCAGTCAGATCGGCCCAGGGGCTTTTTGGCCTGGTTCGCGACGCCCTTTGCCCTAGGTGTTCGCCTGTTTATTGCCTCCGCCACCGTCGGCCGCCACATCGAACAAATCATTCTACCGACGCCATTCACCAGAAAACCGCCCCCGCAAGATGAGGGAGAGAGTTAGATGAGCTCGTCGCAAGGATCAACGCCGGCGGAGAGAACGAAGCAAGAGGATGACTCCAAGCCGCTGGCCTAGGGGTGTTCCAAGCTTCATCACCGCCATCTTCATCGACGACATTCTCCGGAGTCTCCATCACCCCTATGGGCTTCAACCCGTGTAAGATGATGGGGTAATGTCTCTGTTCATCCATAGGGTTAGATGGATCCATGCTATGTGATCGCTACTTGATTCGTCGTTTCAATCTATTGCTTTCATGTTGATGATGCTTTGATGTTTAAGGTTAGCTACCGTGTTTTCGGGCGTATGATATCCGCTACTCCCATAGATTCCATCAGCATACCGTGTCCATCATAGGTCTAGTCACGATTACCTCTGCGTAGTGACAGTACAAGGGGAGGGAAAGGGCGAAACCGTGGTCACAACCCCCGGTAGATTGGTTTACCACTCTCATGTAGTAGATGCATATCCATGTTATCCTAGATCCTAGGGAGGGAACGCTTATCTTTCTTAATCACTCTCTTGTGTCCACCCTTTACCATCTAGTTTAACCCTAGATTTGTTTGATCAACTTAGATTAACTCAGGTTAGATTGTCTTTACCTTTATATTAATACACTCTTTAAAGGTTTCCCTAGTCAACTAGATTACTGCTTTGTTGAGTGCTAGCAATCCCCTTGCTCTGTGGATTGACAAGAACCTTGGGAATCCCGTGGTGAAAAAGGTGTAGGTCCCTACGCTTCCGGATCGTATGTGGATACGAGTTTTATCCATCAACACGAGCGCGCCGCCATCACCCGCCGCAGCCGGTCCAGGCACCGCGTCATCGTCGCCCACCGCGGCCGGTCTCGGCCCCGCGCCGCCGTCGTCCACCGCGTCCCGTGCGCGCGCCGCGCGCGCACGGACCTTGCTCCGCCGCCCCGCCATGGCGCATGGAACCGCGCCGAACTCGGGGCCGCCGCCGCCGCCGGCCCGTAGCCGTCGCGCGCGTCACGGGTCGGCCTCGGAGGCTCGTTGTGCACCGTGCTGCCCCCGCGGCCGTCGCGCGCATCGCCCGCTCTAACGCCCGCTGAGCTCCCTAGGTGGAGGAAAAAAGTCCAACATTTTGCTAAAAGTTGACAAAAAATGGTTATTGAAATCAACTTTTCTGAGTAATATGGATCAACCTTTTAAGAAAATGTAGAAAAATTATTGTTTCAATATTTCAGGAATAATGTTGATTAAAAAATTATCGATAACATTTTTTAAACACACTTCCGGATAATGTTGACAAAAATATTGACAACACCTCTGAAAACTATTGACTAAAAGATATTGCCACACTTCCAAAAAATGTTGGAATCTTCCGAAAAATGCTGACGAGAAAAAATGTTGGCAACACTTTCGAAAAATATTGACGAGAAAATGTAGGCAACACTCCCAAAAATATTGACGGAAAAATGTTGACAAAAAAATGTTGGTAACACTTCCGAAAAATGTTGATGAGAAAAAATGTTGGCAGACTTCAGATAAAATGTTGGAAACACTTCCGAAAAATGTTGACGAACAAATGTTGGTAACACTTCCGAAAATGTTGATGAGAAAAAATGTTGGCAACACTTTCAAAAAATGTTGACGAAGACCGTGCATCAACTCGTAGCAAGTTTTCTTCTTATGCACTACGAGGTAGATCCTCTTTGACACATAGCACGTGGTATTCACCGCCTCAGCCCAGAACCTTCTCGGAGTCCTATGCTCATCAAGCATCATCCGAGCCATCTCACACAAGATCCTATTTTTCCTTTCCACAACACCATTCTGGGGAGGCGTATACGGACTCGAGAACTGGTGTTCAAGGCCCAAGTCATGACAAAAGGTTTCAAAACGAGAGTTTCTGAATTCTGAGCCATTGTCACTACGGATTGCTCGTATGGCACTTCGTGCCTCTCGTTCCTCAACCTCATGACAAGATCTCAAACATAACCAAACGTCTCCCCCTTGTCCTCGAGAAAGAACACCCACGCATACCAAGAGTAGTCGTCCAACACAACAAGGACATACCACTTCCCACCCGCAAATCGCACACGAGTTGGGCCAACAAGGTCCATATGGAGCAGCTCGCATGGACGCTCAGTCATCACATCGGTGAGAGGCGGGTGAGAAGAGGCTACCATCTTGGCATGCCTACACGGCGCACAAACCAACTCTTTCTCAAGCCTCAACCGTGGCAATCCTCGGACCAAATTGAGTTTACTCAAGCGAGAGAAAAGGTCAAAGCTCAAATGACCCAACTTCCTATGCCACTTCCACAACTCACACGAAGAACCAGCCAAGAAACAACACTCAACACCAGAAGACTGAGAAAAATCAGCTCGAAACACCTAACCCTCGGGAATGACCATATAGACAAGGTCCCCTCGAGAGTCCAAAATCCGAGAGCCACCAGGCTGAAACAACACCTCAAAACCCTCATCCAACAGCTGAGACACAGAAAGCAAATTGTACCCAAGTGATTGAACAAGAGCCACACACCTGAGAGTGATCTTGTCACTCACCTTAATCTCACCTTCTGAAAGCACACGACCACGCCCATTGTCCCCAAAGGTGATGTACCTCTTTGTCACCACCGGGACGAGACTTGAGAACCACCACTTGTCTCCGGTCATATGTCTCAAGCAGCCGGAGTCAATTAACCAAATGTTCTTCAAGTCTCCCACCTGAAATTCAAAAACGAGCATGTGAGCGAACAAACGACTCAGCACTGGGGTTAGTACCAAAAGAGTAAAACCAGTGCCGAGCCATTTGCTCAAAAGTGGGGTTAGCACAATCCAAACCATCTTTCCTACCAAAGCTACCACCCCGAACTCCGCCCTGGTAACCACTTCGAGAAAACCAACCCTCTCTACCTGGAGGAGGACAAAACCATGAAAGGAAAACAATGGATCGTCCCTCCTCTCCATCTCAAAGCTACGACTCCTCCCATCCCCATATTGAGCACGAGGGGGAGAACGCCTAGCAAACTAACCACCTGTAGACTCTCCAGACCAACCACCAGAACCACGGCCACCTGAAACAAACAGAGACTCCTCACGAGCATGAAAACCAAACTTGCCCCCATGCAGACTCCAAGCCGGTCTGACCGGTTTCACACCTCCAGCAGCACCTCCTGCAGCCTTTCGCTCTCCCAAGCCGGAACTGTTCTCACACTTGCACATGAGGCTCAAGTACACCACAGGAGGGGTGGTACTTGTCCTTTTTAGCCCACTCCTTCGTCATTCCCTCCTCTCGCTTCCTCTTGAAGCAAAACTCATCCTTACGGCCATCTCTCCCACAATAGCCACAATGAAACCTCACAAGATTGGGTTTAGGCTTGGGATGGGGCTGATCACTTGGTTTCTCTCCACTCGGCTTCTCAACCAGTTTCTCCTCACTAGCCTTCTCACTCTCTTTCCCAAAGAACACTTTTCCCGATGTGCTCACAAACTGGTTGTGGAGGAAACACGGGTGGAGCTGGGGTTGTGTCTAGTCGGTTTCTGAGATGATTAGGTTTAGGTGGGAAATCATTTTTGTGGTGGGTTTTTGGTGGCTCTAGAATGTTTTATCCACTTCCCTCACCAACCTTGTTTGCTCCAAGTCCCTCACCATTCTGCCTCTTGAATGTCTCGATCATTATCCTCAATTGAGGCTCATGACCAGACAACCAACCAATCAACTTTATCAACTCATCATTCTCATCCTACAAACAATCAACATAATGTGCAAGTTCCAAATTCTTCAAAGCATGCAATTCACAAGTCGAGCAAGATGTAGCAATTGGTTCTTTCAACTTTGCCTTAAGAGAAACAATGTAACCATGCATTTCATCAATTTTTCCATGCAAAACAGGGCAAGAAGTGCAAGCACCTAGCAAAGCAGGTCTAGACTTAAGCTCAGCCACTTCAACCCTAAGCACATCTAGTTCCTCACACTTGGAGGCATGCTTTTCCTTAAACAAGGCCAGATCAGCTAGAAAGATAGGACAATCAACTTCATTAGAAACAGCTGGTAAATCTTTCAGAGAATCAATTTCAAGCTTAGCATCCAAATTCTGTGTTTGTCGCTCAGCCACTCTAGTCCTAGCATCCTCGAGTGAAGCCCTAAGCTCTTTCCTCATTTTCTTAGACTCCCTAAGCATATCATCACGATTATCAAACAACAAGCCAAGCCATTCATTCTCCTGACGTAAGAAGGGGAGTTCATCACGCACCTCATTGTCGGAATCGGAGTCTGAGTTGCTCTGTGTGCTCTTCTTGCTGCCGGAGCTCAGCGCCATGGTGCAGAAGCCCACTCTAGCGAAGCAGCTCAGCCCACTCAGGTTCTTGGACAACTTCCTACCCTTGCGACGATCACCTTCATCTTCACTACTGCTTGAGCTTGAGGTGGAGTACGCAGAACTGGAGTCGACGTTGCTCGCTCCAACCATCGCTCGGGCCTTGCCTCGGCTCTACTTCTTCCTCGATCGTCGCTCGTCCTTGTTCTTATTCTTGTGCTTGCTCTTGTGGTCACGCCTTGACCAGTACTTGCCATCCGTCCTTGACATGTGCTTGTAGCCATCCTTGTTCTCGACCTTCTCCGAGCAGTTGGCGACAAAGTGTCCCGGCTTGCCACACTAGAAGCATGTCCTTGTGTTCCTCCTGATGTTCACCCGGTTCTCGTGTAGCCTCTCGAATCTCCTCATCAACAATGCCATCTCATCCTCTCCAAGCACGTCGAACTCCTCATCTGGCATAAACATCAAACATGACAAAGAGAACATCGTGGTGGATGGGTTAGTGTTAGCCATTCCTCTAGAACCACCGATGAGGGCGAGACTATGAGAGTCAGTCGGGCCCTCGATCTTAGCTGTCATGCCCCTATCCACCTCTGCCGATTTGAGCTTCGAGAACAACTCGTTCACGGTCAGAGTGTCATACTTCTCTGACTCCACAATGGCCTCGAACTTTCCGCCGCAAACCGTACGATCCAAGGACTGTAAGAGCTTGACAGCTCTATCATGATCATCGTACGGGAGCACGTCCACATTGGCCCTCATGTTGTTCACCACAACCGTGAACCTTTGAAACAAGGCATCGATGGACTCACCGGGAGATGAGTGAAGTTCTCGTACTCTCTCCGGTAGGTCGCATACATCCGAGCCTGAACCTGGGCATTCCCAACATGAGCTTCCTTCAACACCGACCAGATTCTACAAGCCAAGTGCTCGGTGTGCACCCGATCTAGCTACAAGCCAAGGGAAAAATAGGAAAACCAAATGAGCTAGGGTTCCAAGAATTGGTTGCCATCCTCTCACCTCTTGGGTTATATGGAGGCAAGCCTAAAGTCTAAAATGCCCCTAAGGCCTAAACTAAGATACACGCCCACCAAGGGAACTTTGGGAATTTGTCTTCGTAGCACCATCGGACGGATGCCCGGCGACCGCACTTCGCGTAGCGTCGACGCAAGCCTTGCGATCCCGACATGTGTCCTCCGCCTCGAAGCTTCCGGCGCCCTGCGACCCCAAACCGGTCAGACCGGTTCTCCAAATTAGTCAGGCCGGTTTTGGCCAGACAGCCATGCCCGGTCTTCGGCCTCGGCTTTATTGCTCAGCCGAGTAACCTGGTGATTTTCTAGTGAACCACCACAAACCACGCGAACTTGATGTAGCCTCCACCAATCACCACTCATGACTTGGCTCCCACGAAGTCCCAGCTCGACCTTGGTTTTTTGACTCAACTAAGAAATCATCCTCGACATCATCGTGCTGTTCTTGCCACCATGCGGCCCGCACTCAACCCCGTTGGCCACTGGGTCCCTCGAACGAAGCCTACTTGTCTTCTGCACACCTGGAGGCCTCACTGACAACGACCTTTCGCGCTTGTTCTTCACCTGCACCAACATGAGTCAAGCCGCAACCTGCACTTGCAATACTTAGCCAAGAATCAGTCCACACAACGTTGTCAATCACTCATCACACCAGGAAGCTACCATCCACCAGTCCTCGAACCACACATGGTCCTCAAGGTGAAGGAGTGTTCACATGGCAAGTTTGGCTTCTGAGAGGTGGAGCTCGACCTGCATCCTTGAATGGTGGAAATGTATGGTGGCACGTGCGCTTGAGAGCGGAGGTGAGCTCTTCGTCCTTGCGCACTAAGAGGTGAGCTCTTCTGGAAGGGGGAGACCGTGGCTCCAACACTAACATATTGGCGCAGCAACACAGCAAGGCGGTCACGACGACATGTGTCTTGCACATGGTAAGAGACCTGAAGCCACGTGATAGGGGAGTGAACCGGCGCGGACGCAAGCGCGTGGCGCCTTGGCATGCGTTGGGTGGCGAGAGGTTCAGACCAGTGTGTGCCCTGCTCGCTCCTGCTTGCCACATGGTGGTCCTAGCATCCAGGCCCAGACATACGACACATGAGGTGTGGATGCCGATTGGGCACATATGTGAGTGGCACGACACTCGTTAGCGTGCAGTGCGCGGTGTCAGCGTGCAAGGCGCCATTGCTGTTTGGTCAAGACATTTTCAAATGCGTCAAACTCAAAAGTTTTGACTTGGACTTCAAAAACTCTAGATAGGAAAAGTGTAGCTTATATATCCCTCTACAATATTTGTAAAGATTGCATATATTTTGAGCATTGATCGGGTCGGGAATGTGATGCCAACATGACGTATTTCTCGACGCAATCCAATATTGAACCCAATATTTAACTAAGTTTTTGAACATCAAGCACCCAAAATTTGAATGTCTGCCAATTTAGAAAGTTGTGTCCCATGAAAAGATCTACAACTTCTATATTGGCCAAATTTTCAATGTTTAAGTGAAATTTGGAGAACACCTCGAAGTTCTAAGGAAAGGTAAAATGGCTGGGGGTTTTAACCATGTTAACTAGGGTTTTGATTGTGACAAGATGGTTGACCTCATTAGGAAGGTGATTAGAACTAATTAACACTAAGTATAAACCTCGGGCATCACACTTGCCCCACCTATGTCTGATCTTGCGGCTTGGGTTGAGGTGGCATTAACACATACAGCTCGACTTCTTCCTGCAGAAGGTCCACCAATGATCAGTAATTACTACTCGATTATTGAAAAGTACTCGGGGGCTATTGTCAAGAACACTAACTAGTTTCAGTGGCCTATCGACACTGTACTCCCTACTCCCTACCGGTGGCTGGGACTTCTGCTTTCAAGTCTTTAAAGATCTTGCCCTACCACTCCATGATCAGATCATTGTTGATCTCTTCGACCTTCAGCCTCGAGTCGTTATCTTCCCCGGTGTACTCGTACTTGAGGTGGACCCTCTTCAACAACGGCTGAATGAGCTGCTTCATAAAGCTGAAGGCGACGCGTTCTACTATCAACCCCTGCTTTTTGAGATCCGCAATCTTCTCAAGGAGTTTGGGTAGATGAAGGCACTCCTCCATCGATGGTTTGTCCTTCTTGCAGTTATCATGATTTAGCATGAACATGCTCGGCTTCGGCAGAGGAGGCAAGTGGTTATTCTTATAGAACCACTTGTACTTCCAAACCTAGCTGGAGTCGATGAGCTTGTAGTTGAAGTAGATCTTGCTGGCCCTCTGCCGCATCTGGATGCTAGCACCACCGACCACTCCAAGAAAATCTGAGTTGGGTTGCGGATTCACCCGGGAGATCTTCCGGAATATTGTCCAATAAGGGTTGATGCCCATGAAAGCTTCACAGAAGTGCACGAAGATCGAGGTGTGGGAGATACCATTGGGATCAGATGCACGTGCTCGACATGGTAGAATTCGAGCAGCCCGCGGAAGAAGTCTGGCGCTGGGAGCGATAACCCACGCTCACAGAACAATGAGAACCTTGGGATCTCCTCTAGGTTCTTCTCCAGTGGCCACGGATCCCCGGCGGCACTGTTCCACATGTCCACACCCAACTTCCTGAGGTAGCCGTCAACTACCAGCACCTTGATACCTACAAATTTCAGCTTGGATTTTTTCCAAGCACTAGCCTGGTTCAGTGGCACTATCGAGTTCGCCTTTGTGAACTTTGGCGGCAACGGCAGCCGGGGGACATCTTTGTTGACAGTGAATTTCTTTCAACCTAAAGTACTTGTTATGCATTGGTTTCGATTATGATTTGCAACTAACCCGCCACAAGGCACACTAATGATATAACAAGTTCAACTTCGTATTTGCATTTGGAAGTATTGTGTTTTTGCAGGAAAACAAGGACAAAAGGGACAGAGTCACAACAAGTTCAAAGGAGCAAATGAGGAGTTCCGTTCGTGTTCGAGTGCAAGGAGAAATCACTTCCGAGGTGGCAAGGACCAAGGCGGTACGACGGATCATCCCCGAGGACTAAGACGTAAAGTTCGAACTTCATGCGAGAAGACCCCCTATTTTGATCGTGAGGATGACGGCCTCAAAATGACACAAATCAAGGGGGCAAAGTCCAAAATGCCAAGATGAGCCGTGGGGAGGAATATGGGCCCGAACCGGCCCAGAAAGGGCCTGTGCCGGCCGGCCCATTCGTACCGGCCTAGGGGGTTTTTGCTCGGTTCGGCCCGCCCTTTGACCTAGCTCCGTCTCGGTCTATTTGTAGCTCCCTCGTCCAACGGCCGCCGGATCCAATCATTCTACCGACGCCATTCACCAGAAAACCGCCACCGCGAGATGAGGGAGAGACTTGGATGAGCTCGTCGCAAGGATCAATGCCGGTGGAGGGAAGGAAGCAAGAGGAGGACTCCAAGCCGCTAGCCTAGGGGTGTTCCCAAGCTTCATCGCCGCCATCTTCATCGACGACATTCTCCGGAGTCTCCATCCCCCTATGTGCTCCAATCTGTGTAAGATGATGGGGTAATTCTCCGTTCGTCCCTAGGGTTAGATGGATGCATGATATGTAATCTATACATGAACCTTATGCCAATGAATGCTTTATGGTATATGTCTTCGCGTATGCTTTATTTACATATGTTTGCTCAACATGTGGTCTTAGTAGGGTTTGTGGTAATCGTGGTGATTAGCTTAACCCTATGGATGCTTAGGTATAGATGCGGTTATATGTGAAAGTGTTTGATTACCTTGCGTAGTGACAGTACGGTGAAGGGAAAAGGTTTAGCGGCCGCATAATCACCATGAAGCTAGTGTAGGCAACACCCATTTCATGTAGTAGATGCATCTTCATGTGTTCCTAAACCGTAGGGAGGGAACGCTTATCTATCTTAACCTCTCTCTCTTGTGTCCACCCTTTTGCCATCTAGTTTAAACATAGACTTCTTAGATTAACTTAGGTTAGATTGCTTTTACCTTAGAGTATCCTGTCTTTCAAGGCTTTCCAATCAACTAGATTAGTGCTTGGTTAAGCGCTAGCAATCCCCTTGCTCCGCGGATTAACAAGAACCTTGGGAGTCACCCCGTGGTGAAAAAGGTGTAGGTCCATACGCTTGCGGATCGAAGGTTGTTACGTGTTTCAACCGTTAACAATCTTTCTTCTTCACAACCTTCTTCTTCTTCTCCAACTGCGCAGTGGTTGGTGTGGTCTTCATCCTTGAGGTCACGAGCGTCTTCATTCGCATTCACTCAGGGCCCGAGACGATGGGGAACAATGGCAACGTAGTCGCACTCTACGATGGCAATGGCTATGGCAAATGGAGATCTAGATCTATTTCGCAACTGCAAATCAATCGACAAAGGCGAATCAAAAACCCTAAGGGGTCTCACCTGATTTATAACCACTCAGTTACCTTTCGGTGCGGGTGGACTCTTCACCTTCCAAGACAAGATTCACCTATCGCGGGGGCTCCGCTACAAATTTTGGATTAAGAAGATTTCTACAAGTTGAAGGTATCAAATCTTGGCCATGCTCTATAGTCAGTTGACCCTTCAATTCGAGAAAACTACTCAACTCAAGGCTCAGGGGCTCCGTGCCACATGTCCTACAGTTTTTTCTTCAGTTTTTTGGGAAAAGCTTGACAAATACTTCAATTTGACCCTCACCTTGAATCTGGGATTCAACCTATGGCTCAGGGGCTACATTCCATAAGGAATGTGATTTTTGCAAATCGTATTTTTCAAAAGGTTTTTCGACTACACGAGTAGTATTGAAGACCTTCAAGAGGAGAACTCGGGGACGCTTGGGAACTACTTGAGAAGACTTCAAGACTACTCAAGACTTGTTGGAGCACCTTCTAGCCTTGTGTGGTTCAAGTACTTTTGAAGACCTCTGGCTTGTAGCACTCGGGGGCGCTTGGAAACTACTCGCAGGAGCTTCCATGACTACTCGAATACATCACACTCGACTACAAAGTACTCGAGGGCATTTCATATAGACAACCCTAGGCCCACCCTCGAGGTGGATCATGCCATCATCCTTCAAATACTTTCACTAAGTTGCATAAATTACATGATAAAAAATCAATAGAAATCAAGAGATTAAATAATCGGGAATGCTTGATATATTATGAAATTACGGTGCCATCCTCATCCCCCTAAATTATTTAAATTATGAGTTACTAAACTAAAAATGAACTCTAAATTACTTGAACTATGAGTTATTGAACTAAAAATGAATTGAACTACTCAATTAACCAATTACTAGCATATAGGTAAGTATTTTGGTAAAAAACTCATGAATGCTAATCAATTACTGAAGCTAGAAATTCGAACATATCTGCTAGGGATAACTCCTTAGTAAATGTGTAGTGTTCAGTAGTCACACTTCTGCTACAAGGACATGAACCACCCAGTAATCTCCATGGAAAAAAATACAAATACCATCAATGAATTGTATGTCGCAAACAAACTTCGCAGAGATAACAAAATTTGGAAGAAATTGATGGGTGGAAGGTGTGCAGAGGGGCACGAGGCTCACTTTGATTTCACATTGCTCCTCTCATTCATGACCAAGTGAATCATCGTGCCACCATCACCCTGATTTGAAGAAAAATCTAGCAAAAAAATAAAAACCTAGCACATCCATGGAGGCCCCAAAAATAAAACAGGTAGGTGGGGGAGATATGCTCACCAATGTGCATGTGCGTAGCATCGGCGAGACCCCTCCTGATTCTCCATGCGTAGCATCGGCGAGACCCATCCTGCTCCTCAACTAACCCTTCCCGGTGGTGCACCATTGTAGCCTCCCACGCACCGCCTTGTCACAAACGGTGACGCAGCAGTCTAAAGACGGAGATGAAATGGGGACTTACTACATAGGAGGCGTATTTTCGTAGTTTAAATTTTCTTGTTACCTTTATGTTTATGTGTTCAAGTTGTCATCGTATGTGTGGGAGATATACTCCCTAAACCTTGGCTGTAAAGAGATATGCTGTATTTTTCTGAATAGAACCTAACTGAAGGGAAACAGGGCTCATTGCTCCTCCCTGACCTCGTGAATTTGAATCTCTCGATCATGCTCACGTCGACAGCGATCTCCCGGCGGCCACAGGGTGTGACAGTTGGTATCAGATTCAATTATCCTTGGCACGCTTCCTCTATTGAATCGTGGGATTCCGTTAGTGGAATTGGCAAACTGGGTTGGTCACGAGTGATTGAGTGGTGTGCCGCATAGAACCGGCCACGATATGATTACTTGTGTAATTCCTATTCGAAGCTAGTTCCGCTTGCGGGTGATTCAAGTGGAAGCGAGTGGAGGTTGATTGGGTGTTCTGGTGGCGATTGGCGACAGTGCTGAAATGGGGGCGTAGGCAGCGGTAGACCTAATTGGAATCTCTACATCTGGTGCAGAAGTCAGGCATTGTAGTGAACACTTCGTCAGCGGCTCTAGGATCTGGTGAGTGACCATGGAATTCCTTCGGCTTTGAGCGTAGCAGTGCGTACCTCACATGTTCGAGGTTTTGTCAAACCGCGCTGTGTGCTGCTTCGCTTGAGGTGTGGTCATCACGAGTCCTACTAAGCCCTCTGCACAAACTATGTTACTCATTGACCGGATGGAGGAGTGGAAGAAAAAGGATGGCGCTCGGTGGGAATAAGTCATGGACAATCTCGATCTGTTGTTTACTCAGGTTGGGGAGATGAACACAAATCAATAGAAGATGCAAGAACAAGTGACTATGAACACTAAAGTGGTGGAGCAAATGCTACAGGATCAGCAGACCCTGACCAAGCAAATTCAGGCCAATGGAAAAGCAATAACCAATCTGACTCTGAATCAAGCCAGACAAAGAAATAAGCAACCTGGTAGCCCAACTTCCTCTGACACGTTTGTGGAAGAAAATCCATTTCAGAACAGATTTGGAAAACCACACCCTCACAAGGTTACTAGTAATCAGCACCCAAACCTATTCCATCAAAACAAAGATTAAATACCCAGGTTGTCTTTTCCTGCTTTTGATGGGAAGAACCCAAGGATATAGAAGGATAAATGTGAGAATTACTTTCAGATCCTTGGAACCTCAGATCTTATGAAACCTATCATTGCTTCTATGCATATGCATGGGAATTCAGCTAGGTGGCTGCAAGTGTACAAGTTGAAACATGGATTAGGCAGCTAGGATGAATTCATTAATGTTGTAGAAGATAAATTTGGGGAAAATGAGTACAGAACAACATTGCGAGAACTGATGGAGCTCAAACAAACTTCCACTATGCAGGACTATATTGCAACCTTTGAAGACTTGCATTATCAGTATGCTTAATACTTGTTTTGGGAGATATGTTCTTCTTGAAACCTTTTTCAATGGTTTGGCATGTGAAGTGAGATCTTCAGTGCAGGCTTTGGTCCCTAAGAATCTAGATAGAGCTATTTTATTTGCCAAAATGCAAGCCTAGTTGATTGAAAAAGAGAAGTCTAAGACTGGGAAAAGCCCATATTTCATACGGCTTCAAGAAGTCTGGACAAATCTAAAGGGAAGAATGTTAATATAGGCAACTTGTTGTGCGAAGAAAGGCAAGTCATGGACTATAGAAGGGCAAACAATCTGTGTTTTCACTATGGGGAACCTTTTACACCAGCTCATGTGGAGTTCTGTACTTAGAGACCTAAAGCACAGGTGAATGCACTGGTGGTGAATGATTTGGACCTTGATATGGCTTTATCTGATGAGGTGTTGGCTCAATTGGCTGTAGAAGACTCTTTGACCACAACATTTTGTCAATTGTCTTTGAATGCCATATCTGGCACTGATGAAGGGCAAGCTTTAAAAGTGAGGGCATTGGTAAACAATCAGGTGATGTTAACCTTGTTTGATAGTGGTAGTAGCCACAGTTTTGTCAATTCTAAGTTTCTAAAGACAATTGGAGTTGTCCCCCTATCTACTATGCCAAAACAAGTTTGTTGGGGAACTCGGTAAAACTCTGTCACCCTCGAAATGTGGGGCTGCCGAGATTCATGAAATAGGTTCGCGAAACAGCTGTAGGAAGAAGGTTCATATTTATGAGAAAAGGGTGAAGTGTAGAGTCCTAACGAGTTTCAGGTGTTTTGCAAGTTTTTGAACGGGCATGGAAATAATGGCCGAACAAGGCCCTTGTATTCGAAGTTTCATTCTGTTTTACGATATGCGATTCTTGCGGAAGTCTGGAATCAGGAAATCGCGGAAGTCTGGAATCAGGAAATCGTGGAAGTCTGGAATCAGGAAATTGCGGAAGTATGGAATCAGGAAGTCACGGGAATCAGGAAATCGAGGACCCGCGAATCCCTGGAATCATGGACCTGCGAACCTATTGTAAGGAATCGGATGCCCGTTAGCCTAAGAGGGGGAGGGGGTGAATTAGGCAACTAAAAACCTTAACCTATGGCTTCACTAATTTTGCGCAAAGGTAAACTAGAACATACTATCTATATGTGCAACTACGGTTGTTCTAGTGTGAAACTCCCATCCCAAAAGAAGGTTTGCAACCTATAGCCAATCCTAGCATGATACTACTCTAGGAATGTAGAGACAAGCAAAGATTGCAATAGAGTAAATGCGGAAACGTAAAGGGGATGAGAGGAAGCAAACTCTTGACACGTGATTTATCCCGTGGTATCGGTAGGCACTAAGCCACCCCTAGTCCACGTTGTTGAAGCACTCACACAAGAGTATTGCTTCCGGTCACCAAGTCTCTCCCAAGAGCACCAACTTGACTTGCCACAAAGGCTAGCCACTTAGGCACTTGTCAAGCTCCCTTGGTCACCTTGATGCCGCCTCCACTAAGGAGCTTCTCCACCAAGGAAGGGGGTCTCCACGTCCCCCGCACAAAGTGTCCTCGCCGCTCCACACCAAGCCGGAGGGTCGATGACGATTGCCGGTGAGCCACTTAGGCCCCAAGGCTTCCGGCGAACCTTGTACAAGCTGGATTCACTCAAGAATCACATCACAAGGTTGGCACAACCTTGCACTCACTCGCTCTAAGCTAAGCCTAGCACTAAGCACATACACAAAGCATATGCAAGTCTAAGGATGAGCAATTAAGCACTTGGATGGATTGGATATGATCTTGAATGTGTCTTGAACTCCTCTGCACTTCCACACAATCCAGCAACCTCAAATGAGTGAGTGGAGGGGGTATAAATAGCCCAAGGCATCAAACTAGCCGTTGGCTAACGTCCACTGAAAAAGGTACCGTCGGATGATCCGACGCTATGCTTTTTCAGGGCGTCGGTTCATCCGGTGCCCCTCCCACGTCACGTAGCCGTTGAGGTTCTCGACACCAAGCGCTCCGACGCTATGCTCCGACGCTACATCGGATCATCCGGTGCTGAAGGCCTCGCGTCCAGGTCAGTACTGTTAGCTTATAACAGACCGTCGGATAGACCGACGCTATGCCTTGACCAAGGCGTCGGATCATCCGGTGCTGAAGGCCTCGTCTTGGCGCGTCTCTGTCTTGATTCAAACTGAGCGTCGGATAGACCGACGGGGTCCCCACTTAGACCGTCGGATCATCCGGTGCTGAAGGCCTTCCTTGCTCTTCCTCTGCAACTCGTCCGACGCATGTAAAATATGGACCGTCGGTTCATCCGACGGTACCTAGGGTTTCACCCTGTGTACCAACTCGTCCGACGATTGCACCGACGCTTGTAAATGTGGGACCGTCGGTTCATCCGACGGTGTCTTCTCTTTTCCTTTTTTTGCTCGGTTTTGACCCTTTGTTTTGGCATTTTTGCATGGGGTTTTCTTGCATCCTTGGGACCTGGAAATGTCTACAAAGACAAGCTAGACAATGAGGTTAGTCCCAATGATCATGTTGTCATGAATCACCAAAATCAAACTCCGAACAAATGGCATATGAGGCCATGTTCGCTACAATCTCCCCCTTTTTGGTGATTTATGACAACACAACCAAAGCAAGCATAAATTTGCTAGAATTGACAGAATTAGAACCACTTATACTTGCTTGGATGCTTACCATCATCCAAACTCCCCCTAGATCAAACTTCCCCCTTTTTGCTCTTATGTTCACATTCTCCCCCTTTGGTCTCAAATCCTTGAAATCACTCTCAAATCCTTGAAATCACTTGTAAGCATCCTTGAGCCCACTTGTAAGCTTACGCCACACGCTTGCTTTGGTCTCACATTCTCCCCCTTTGGAATAAAATCTCCAAAAAGTCCAAAGCAAATGGGTCCAAGGAAACTAGCAAGATCTAGCAACCATAGCTCAAAGGAGAGATGTTAAAAGCAAGGGAGAAAGCCGCATGAACCATGATCCATAAGTATGATATCAATGAAGATACCACATGTGTGAATAACTAAGGTGGATCACAAGCTCATGAGACTAACATGATACAAACTAAGCTCCCCCTAAGTGTGTGCATAAAAAGAATACCACTTGCAAGACAAGGGCAGTGAGAGATAAGTGCACAACTACAAACTTGTAAAACAAGGAAGCTTAGAGCATATCATGCAAAGAGGTAGCTTAAAGGACAAGAGATAAAACAAATGGGTTCTTGTTACATTACCACTTGTAGATATCACTTGTAGTCTTTTGATTATTGCATACCTCCGGGGGTTGATCCTCTCTACCTTGTTGGCACCACATTGAGATGAGCCACTTGGAAATGATATCACTAGGTGACACCACTTGGAAGAAGCTTGCAGAGAAGACACTTGGGGTACCACAAGGATTAGGAATGTATGAGTACATTTCCTTTGAACTTATATAGAGACATAAGCTCGCAAGGACATGACTCAATAGCATGAAGCTCATATTTCTATATTCACTCTTTTAGAGATGTTAGATCACATTGAGAGTGAAATAGCATTCTCTTAGAATGAAACTCCGCACCGGAACGCGTCGCTAAGGAACTACATAAGATAAGCTTGAAACAATGTTAGTCCCATAACCAAACCATAGGATGAGCTCCCCCTAAATGTGTGCATTTAGTGTTTGAATCACCAACCAATTGTATGCACATTGTTTATGATAACAAAAGGGAAGCTAACCCAATAGCTTGCTCATGATGCAAAGAGATATATATGAAAACATGCACCATGAAAGAACAAGTGTAGCTTTCCTACACACTAATCAAACCATGTAGATTGCTCATGGGTTAGCACATGACACAAGCAACCTACCATATGTAAACATTGCAACAAATGCAACCTAAACAAGGCAATGGAGCTACAATGATCCAAGAGATAGGTACTTGTTTCCATTACCTCAACCGGGGAACTTGGGCAACACAAGTCCAATTTGCAAGCTTGGCTTATAGGCTTGAATATTCTCATTTTGATTGTGCCAAGCCTCCCAAGTCCCCGCGCTTAAGGCCTTCAAGTGGCCTTTGGAACCCAAACCATTTGAGGCCCCTTCATGTTGGTGATGACTTCCTTGGGCACCCAAATGGGTTGGTTCCAACCCCGCTCTTCCTTCATCTTCCCAACCTTGTGTGCAACCACCTTGCCATTTGCCTTCTTCTTGATGACGTAGGTGTTGCTCTTGGTCTTGTTCTTGCGGTTGGGCTTGGTGTAGATGAGGGAGCTCTTGATGGTGGGCTTCAATTTCTTCTTTGCGCCCTTGTCCATCTTCTTGACAAATTGGGGACATTTGTAGAACTTGTGCCCTTCCTCATGACACTTGTAGCAAGTCACAGTTGCACCCTTCTCAAGCTTCTTCACCATGTGATCACGGTTATCTTGAGAAGGTTGGACTTGGCTCTTCATGTCTTGAGAGATGTCCACTTGTTCTTCATCGTTCTTGCCCTTGCCCATCAAGTTTGCCAATCTCTCTCGGAGCCTTTTCACTTCTTGCTTGAGCTCATCATTTTCCTTGCCTATGAGATAATCACATGATTCTACAACAACATTCTCATTGCAAGATGGTGAGCAAGATTCATCAATTAAATCAATGCAAGAAGTTGAAGCATCTACCTTGGGGATAGGAATTGCACAAGGGATAGATGTTTCATTAAGCTCAAAGGAATTACTTGTTTTAGTCTCATTGCTCTCAAGCTTAGATTTTAGCTCATCACACTCCTTGCTAAGCAATTTGAATTTGCACAACAAATGTTCATAATTTGTAGCAAGGGTGTCACTAAGATCATTGAGAGCATTGAGTTCTTTGATTTCATTAGCTTGTTGTTCAAGCATTCCTTTTTGCTCATGGATTAGCTCAACAAGATCATTGAGAGAGGTGGTGTCGGATTCGTCATCACTTACATTGCTTTCCATACCTTTGGCCATGAGGCACATGTGTGATGATGAAGGTCCTTGCATGAAGCGGGTGGTGAAGTTCTTTCTTGATTCATCGCTTGAGCTAGAAGAACTTGATCCACCACTTGTCCACTCGCGGACGGCGAAGGTTGCTTCTTGCCTTGGTCTTCTCTCCTTGACCACCTTCCTTTTGGGCTTGTGCTCAATCTTGGTGAACTTGATGTGTTGATGATGGCGCCCTTCTCTCAAGTGGATGTTGTAGCCGTACATGTTGACTTTCTTCACATACTTGAAGATCTTCTTCACGTACTCGGCCACCATAGATTCAACCTCTTCATCACTTGAGGAATCTTCATTATCACAATCATCACCATCATCTTCGCTTGAGCTTCCACGAGTAGCCATCCTACTCAACATTTTCTCTTGTCGGCTTGAGAGAGCATGGCTTGTGGTTGGAGAAGATGGTTCTTGGGGCTTTTCTTGGGGGCGCCTTCTTTGACTTGGGCATTAGTTGAAGCTCATGTGCCATGATCTTGCTCAAGATATGCGATGGCTTCAAATCTTCGAGCTTCTTCTCGTAGATGATTGCTTTCACCAAGTCATAGTCGGGCTTTCGGAGACTTTGTAGGATCTTGCGGTTGATGTTCAAGTCCGTGATGTCCTTCACACCTAAGGCATTAATCTCATTGACAAGCACATTTAGGCGTGAGTACATAGATTCGGCATTTTCATTAGCAAGTTGCTTGAAGCTATTGAATTCCTCAAGGAGACAACCGTAGCGTTCATTAGCAACTTCTTTTGAACCCTCATTTTGCTCCTTGATGGTTTTCCATAGCTCATGAGCATTTTCACAAGTAAAAACTCTATTGAAAACGCCTACATCTAGTGAGGACAAAATGATACTCTTAGCAATCACATCAAATTGCTTTTCCTTTCTAGTACCATTTTTCATGCCCTCATCGGTGACTCTCCAAACATCGAGGTCCCTTGCTTGGAGATAGGCCTCCATGAGAACCTTCCACCGAGGATAGCCCGTGCCATCAAAATGTGGAGCCAAACCTAAGGTATCCACCCCTTTCATTCCTCTATAGGGCAACTCACTAGGCGGTGAAGCCTAACCGTTCCAATGAGCCGGTTTTCACAATTTACCAATCGAATTGGCGTTTCCTTGTGAAGGAAGTGAGTCCCGGCTCTGATACCACTTGTAAGGAATCGGATGCCCGTTAGCCTAAGAGGGGGAGGGGGTGAATTAGGCAACTAAAAACCTTAACCTATGGCTTCACTAATTTTGCGCAAAGGTAAACTAGAACATACTATCTATATGTGCAACTACGGTTGTTCTAGTGTGAAACTCCCATCCCAAAAGAAGGTTTGCAACCTATAGCCAATCCTAGCATGATACTACTCTAGGAATGTAGAGACAAGCAAAGATTGCAATAGAGTAAATGCGGAAACGTAAAGGGGATGAGAGGAAGCAAACTCTTGACACGCGATTTATCCCGTGGTATCGGTAGGCACTAAGCCACCCCTAGTCCACGTTGTTGAAGCACTCACACAAGAGTATTGCTTCCCGGTCACCAAGTCTCTCCCAAGAGCACCAACTTGACTTGCCACAAAGGCTAGCCACTTAGGCACTTGTCAAGCTCCCTTGGTCACCTTGATGTCGCCTCCACTAAGGAGCTTCTCCACCAAGGAAGGGGGTCTCCACGTCCCCCGCACAAAGTGTCCTCGCCGCTCCACACCAAGCCGGAGGGTCGATGACGATTGCCGGTGAGCCACTTAGGCCCCAAGGCTTCCGGCGAACCTTGTACAACAGGATTCACTCAAGAATCACCTCACAAGGTTGGCACAACCTTGCACTCACTCGGCTCTAAGCTAAGCCTAGCACTAAGCACATACACAAAGCATATGCAAGTCTAAGGATGAGCAATTAAGCACTTGGATGGATTGGATATGATCTTGAATGTGTCTTGAACTCCTCTCGCACTTCCACACAATCCAAAGAACCTCAAATGAGTGAGTGGAGGGGGTATAAATAGCCCAAGGCATCAAACTAGCCGTTGGCTAACGTCCACCGAAAAAGGTACCGTCGGATGATCCGACGCTATGCTTTTTCGGGCGTCGGTTCATCCGGTGCCCCTCCCACGTCACGTAGCCGTTGAGGTTCTCGACACAACCGCTCCGACGCTATGCTCCGACGCTACATCGGATCATCCGGTCGTTGAAGGCCTCGCGTCCGGGTCGATGCGTTAGCTTATAACGGACGCGTCGGATAGACCGACGCTATGCCTTGACCAAGGCGTCGGATCATCCGGTCTTTGAAGGCCTCGTCTTGGCGCGTCTCTGTCTTGATTCAAACTGAGCGTCGGATAGACCGACGGGGTCCCCACTTAGACCGTCGGATCATCCGGTCTTCGAAGGCCTTCCTTGCTCTTCCTCTCCGCAACTCGTCCGACGCATGTAAAATATGGACCGTCGGTTCATCCGACGGTACCTAGGGTTTCACCCTGTGTACCAACTCGTCCGACGATTGCACCGACGCTTGTAAATGTGGGACCGTCGGTTCATCCGACGGTGTCTTCTCTTTTCCTTTTTTTGCTCGGTTTTGACCCTTTGTTTTGGCATTTTTGCATGGGGTTTTCTTGCATCCTTGGGACCTGGAAATGTCTACAAAGACAAGCTAGACAATGAGGTTAGTCCCAATGATCATGTTGTCATGAATCACCAAAATCAAACTCCGAACAAATGGCATATGAGGCCATGTTCGCTACACCTATGCGTTCAGATCTCCGAAATTCGGGAGTCACGGATGGAGGATTCGGGAATCAGAGGGAAGCCAAGTCAAAGACGTTACCTCAAAAGTCCAGGTTTGACGTGTGAACTAGTGGCAGGCTTGTAAATGTATAAAATTAGCCCCGCAAATCACGGGATGTAAAAGACATTCATGTACATGTTCGCACTCGGAATATTCCCTAGAGTCGAGGGTATTTTCGGAATGTAAAAAGTCCCTTCATCTCCCTATAAAAGGGGGCGCGAGGGCACGTGTAAAGGGATTCACAACTTTTGAGGGGAGAGCAGTCTTTAGGAGATTCTTTGTCTCCTCTTTCGTGAATTGCATTCCTGACTTGAACATTCGTGCCATTTGTTGTCACACCCAATTTTCCGAAGGAAACCAAGTGCATACCTATATGCATGCCAGGATCAAGTTTCATGCATATAGTGACATATAAGTGTATACAGAAACAGTATCACGTAAGAAAAAGAAAGATTATCAGAGATTTACGCTCAATCCTGGAAACGAAGGCTCCAAACATCACGGGCGATCGAGCGGGGGTTGTGTACGCCTAGCACCAACAACGTCTTCACAAGACTTTAGGGCAGACTTCCTCCTTCCGGGCAACAATGTTTATAGCAAGGGTGAGCACTTGTCGTACTCGGCAAGTGTGGAAAAAGAATGAATGCAAAGGCTTTATAGTGGATCGGGCTATAAGCATTTAAGCAGTTTTAGTTGATCAAGTTTTATTAGCACCGATTACTAATAAAGTATAAGTTTATACCAACCCACAATTAAGCATAAAGATGAGAAATATGCCATAAGCATACGGCAAGCATAACCGAGAGAACACGATTTAAGTCCATCTTCAAGTTCAATTATCATGTGAGGGTCCGGGCCGCCGTGACCGTGGGCACGGCTAATCGATTAGTTTTACACTGCGAGAGGTCGTACATCTTTACCCACAAGTCGCGTAAAAGTCCCGAAGAACTTTAAACCCAACCATGCGATGCTAGCTAGGCATCATACCACACTACCGAGGTGTGATTGCATAGGGACGCTACGAGGCCGTTACAAAGATCCCCAGATGTAGGATGCCCGCTAGGTTACCTGGTCGGTGCAACGTATAAAGCTCCGGACGAGTACCGTGTCTTAGCCAAGCCCACACCTACGCCCGAGCAGTCCATACGCCACTACCCGCCGGCCCCCAACCCTTATCGGGTAAAGCATACCTAACACCTAGTTCACTAATTAATAAGCCAAGACAGAGCCATATGTCTTGTGGTAGCACTTGTTTTCCTGGGTGGTCGCTCCATGTTCCGATTAATGCACAGTGATCTTGTATTAACCAGAGATATATAGCATCAAAGTAAAGCATGTTCATCATTGTTGTTCATTAAAACCACCATAACCCAGGTATAGCAACTAAGCATAGCTACCCAACATAAACATAAACCCAGGTTGACAAGGAATGATGACAAAGACTAGGCAAACCTTAATAGGACCCATCAATATTAATGCAAAGCAATGCAAAGTGATTAATCATAGTTATTGGGACAAAGATCAAGGACACACTTGCCTTTAACCGGAGAGTAGTTGCTCGGAATATCTTCAACTTCAAGCTCTTCCAACTTCTCGAGCGGCGTTCACTCTAAGCGCATCAATCATCGGGCACAAACATACACAAAGCAAACAAACAAGCATATAAGAACAAAGCACCAATCAAAAGAAAACTTTAAAAGAACGCACTAAAGGATAGGTCTGATTAGATGGATCACTAAAGAACCAAAATGTGCTTGGAAGGGAAAGGCTTGGTTAGCTTTAAAGAGATGGTCGCGGAAGATTGAGCAAGGACCGGAAAGATCACACTTAGATTGAGCTAAGAAAAGAACGTCTAACGAACGTTTTGCATATATGAGAGAGCAAGGCTATGAGCTAGGTTCATTTTAATTAACAAAACAAATATAAAGGATATTTCAGAAATAAAATACCATATGTTGACATTAATTCAATATTAAACTTTATTTATGAAACCGGTGTAAAGAACTAGTCAAGTTTTATTAATAAAGATTCATATATTGATTAAACCGATTAAACATTTAATTTAGAAAAACTAAACTATATGAACAATCTAAACGAAACTTTGTAATTCGAGTAGATCATATTGTTATTAAAAACACTATGGCATTGGCATTAATCAAATTAATATTTATTGTAAAAGCCGATGTAACAGCCTAATCAAATTTTAATTAGAAAAGATTAACTAAATCATTAAGCAAATGTTAATTTGGTTTATGAAAACCGGGATAAAGATCTAATTAGATTTTATATATAAAAGCATGAGATATAATTATTAATCAAATTAACATTAATTATGAAAAACGGTGTGTAGCACTATATTGCTTTTAGTTATAAAAGGCATGTATAACTAACTATTAATCAAAATTATTATTAAATTAATTTTCAGAAAACGATCATGATGAAAACACTCCACTAAAGCGTGCTTTGCATTATTATGGACCGAATAAGCTAGAGTTTCAAGATTAAAAGGATGGGTATTTAGCATGATGGTGATCATGCATGCATTAATTGCATGGTTTGCATGCAAAGGAACACATAGCTAATAATCACATTGCATATATCGAGATTAATCAGTATTGCCTAAGCATGATGCAAACAAGATGTCATCAAGCCACTTGGACAATAAAATATTGTAGGAAAGGAATTAAAGATGTAATCATGGCTACAAGCGGATATCCGGCTAACAAAACGTTGAGGCAATGCAATATAAGAGAGCTGATTGTAGCCTTGCTTCCTCTAACACGCATACGGCTAGATACGTATGCATGCACGGTCTTGTTTTGATCGTATGATTAGTGAGAGAGAGACACGGCGGGGGGGGTGCACGGGTACTCACCAATGACAACGAGACGAGTTGGCTGCAAGCAAAGGCGAACGGTGAAGATGGCGTCGAGGTTCCGGCGGCCGGACTTCATCGATCTCCTGGTGACTACGGCCAACGATGACAACGACGGGTGGCCAACGATGGGCGAAGATTGAGCTGGACGTGCTAGACGATGTAAAATCACGAGTGATACCACCAGTGAGTCCCGGCGACGGCGATCGTTGCCGGTGGCGGCGGCAGCTTCCGGCGGCGCACGGCCGCGCGCGCGGCCTGAGGGCGGGGCGTATGCGGGGCGGCGCGCGGGGGGGCAGCAGCCACCTATTTATGGGGGGCGCGCGTAGGGGGGCGTGCCGGGCGGGGCGGCGGCGGCTGCCCGGGCGGCGGCGCGGTGCGGGCCCGGATGGGCTCCGCGCGGGCGCGGCCGGGCCGGCGGCGGGCGGTGGGAGCCGGGTCGGGCCTTCGGGCTCGGCCCGGTTAGATAGGATAGATTTTTTTTTTCGGAATTTATTTCCGGTGTGAAAACAATTCCGGAAAAACATCTAGAAATTGTTTAAAGGCACGAAAAATACTCCGGAAATCACAAAAATTCCAGGAAAATTCCTAGGGATAGATTATGACATGAACAATCCAAATAAAGCCTTTGGTGCTCATGAAAAAGATTTTAGAGCCTTCTAATAAATAGAAATAGCTCAAGGAAAATGAGAATAAAGCCCAGAAAAATCCGGAAAATTCTCGGGAGAGTTTGGACGGCTCCTACACGCATTTTGAAACCTTTTTGCACTCAAGAACCACTAGATGCATCGGCATGAATGCAACACTCTCAACTTTTATTTAATTTAGAAAATCAATCAAAGGATTTTTCCTATACTATATTCCCTGTAAAGAAAGTAAATGTTGGAAAAATTTTAAAATTATGAGAAAATTGTTATTTGATTATTCTTTCTATTCACATCCTGAAATTGGAAATTTCAGGGTGTGACAAATCTACCCCCTTAAACAGAATCTCGTCCGAGATTCGAAGAAAGAAAAAGCAAGGAGGAGGGAGATAAACAAAAACATTGCTCCCAAGGTAGGTAGGCGGTCATCCTCTTTTGTAGATCGGTGTGAAACCTTCGATCTTTTTCTTCGATGATTGTTGGAGTCTTCATCAGAATGAGCTAGGTGGGACAAAAGCAAGCACAAGGTGGGAAGGAAGGTAGTGTGATGTCTTCTTTTCTTCATCTTGCATCTGCCTTTGACTTCCTTCCGGTAACACCTCTAGCGAGTTGAAACAAAGAAAGATGACAAGGAAGTGGGAGGTACAAAAGAGAAACCCAACTAGGCAAGCGATGTTATTGCAGATGTAAGACCAACAATACACCAACACTCACTTCAAGGAAACGAATCAATCAAGTTCATAAGACCAAGCATCATCATGCAAACACACAATTCCACCAATCAAGACATAGCTAAAGGGGAACGACACTACACGTTGTTAATGAAGTCAGGGGGTATCCTCCTAATAGATCAGATGTAGCTCTTAGCAAGGATATCCATAAATAATGGATTTTTCCCAGATCAAGGAGTACGAAATTATGAGTTCAACCCAACCGGAATCACCTCAATCGGAGGTTCAGAACTCGAAATATGAATTAAACAAGATGGCTATGTCAGCAGTGTTGGCAGATTCTGAATGCTCCACTAATTCATAGGTATCTCCTTGGGTACAAAACGAATACTGCTGAATTTTGGATAGAATGAATCTGATGCAATTCCTGAACTACTCCAATTGGATTTACCTCAATCGGAGGTCTATAGCCCGAGATTTAGAATATTGAAGGTAACTAGGTCAGCAGAGTTTACAGATTCTGATATCTCCAATGTTTCGAGCATAGCTCCTGGAACAGGTACTGGATAGGGCTGGATTTTTGATAGAAAATCACTTATGAAATTTAGGAACTAACCCAACTGGTTTCATGTCGATCGGAGTTCTGTAGCTCGAGATAAAATTAAAACAGCGCTAATGTGTTGGAGAGCTGCGCGAAGAGATGGAATGTTAATGGTAACAGTTCTACCAATGAATCAAGGGGGTGTTATTGCTTGAGAGAATGGACAGATGAGATCGAAGAAATGTTCAAGGAGAGTGAAGATAAATATACAAGAATTCATGGTATGGAGAAAAGAAGATGGTTAAGATGTGAGATCATTCATCAGAGAGGTCAAGGATAAGGTAAGGAGGGATTGTAGAACAAAAGAGGCATTAGGAAACGACCAATACTAACTAGGCTTACGTCCTACAGTCGATACAGCTCTGATACCACTCTGTCACACCCGATTTTCCGAAGGAAACCAAGTGCATACCTATATGCATGCCAGGATCAAGTTTCATGCATATAGTGACATATAAGTGTATACAGAAACAGTATCACGTAAGAAAAAGAAAGATTATCAGAGATTTACGCTCAATCCTGGAAACGAAGGCTCCAAACATCACAGGCAGTCGACTGGGGGTTGTGTACGCCTAGCACCAACAACGTCTTCACAAGACTTTAGGGCAGCTTCCTCCTTCTGGGCAACAATGTTTATAGCAAGGGTGAGCACTTGTCGTACTCAGCAAGTGTGGAAAAAGAATGAATGCAAAGGCTTTATAGTGGACTGGGCTATAAGCATTTAAGCAGTTTTAGTTGATCAAGTTTTATTAGCACCTGATTACTAATAAAGTATAAGTTTATACCAACCCACAATTAAGCATAAAGATGAGAAATATGCCATAAGCATACGGCAAGCATAACCAGAGAACACGATTTAAGTCCATCTTCAAGTTCAATTATCATGTGAGGGTCCAGGCCGCCCGTGACCGTGGGCACGGCTAATCGATTAGTTTTACACTCTGCAGAGGTCGTACATCTTTACCCACAAGTCGCGTAAAAGTCCCGAAGAACTTTAAACCCAACCATGCGATGCTAGCTAGGCATCATACCACACTACCGAGGTGTGATTGCATAGGGACGCTACGAGGCCGTTACAAAGATCCCCAGATGTAGGATGCCCGCTAGGTTACACCGGTCGGTGCAACGTATAAAGCTCCCGGACGAGTACCGTGTCTTAGCCAAGCCCACACCTACGCCGAGCGAGTCCATACGCCACTACCCGCCGGCCCCCAACCCTTATCGGGTAAAGCATACCTAACACCTAGTTCACTAATTAATAAGCCAAGACAGAGCCATATGTCTTGTGGTAGCACTTGTTTTCTGGGTGGTCGCTCCATGTTCCGATTAATGCACGGTGATCTTGTATTAACCGAGAGATATATAGCATCAAAGTAAAGCATGTTCATCATTGTTGTTCATTAAAACCACCATAACCCAGGTATAGCAACTAAGCATAGCTACCCAACATAAACATAAACCCAGGTTGACAAGGAATGATGACAAAGACTAGGCAAACCTTAATAGGACCCATCAATATTAATGCAAAGCAATGCAAAGTGATTAATCATAGTTATTGGGACAAAGATCAAGGACACACTTGCCTTTAACCAGAGAGTAGTTGCTCAGAATATCTTCAACTTCAAGCTCTTCCAACTTCTCGAGCGGCGTTCACTCTAAGCGCATCAATCATCGGGCACAAACATACACAAAGCAAACAAACAAGCATATAAGAACAAAGCACCAATCAAAAGAAAACTTTAAAAGAACGCACTAAAGGATAGGCTGATTAGATGGATCACTAAAGAACCAAAATGTGCTTGGAAGGGAAAGGCTTGGTTAGCTTTAAAGAGATGGTCGCGGAAGATTGAGCAAGGACCGGAAAGATCACACTTAGATTGAGCTAAGAAAAGAACGTCTAACGAACGTTTTGCATATATGAGAGAGCAAGGCTATGAGCTAGGTTCATTTTAATTAACAAAACAAATATAAAGGATATTTCAGAAATAAAATACCATATGTTGACATTAATTCAATATTAAACTTTATTTATGAAACCGGTGTAAAGAACTAGTCAAGTTTTATTAATAAAGATTCATATATTGATTAAACCGATTAAACATTTAATTTAGAAAAACTAAACTATATGAACAATCTAAACGAAACTTTGTAATTCGAGTAGATCATATTGTTATTAAAAACACTATGGCATTGGCATTAATCAAATTAATATTTATTGTAAAAGCCGATGTAACAGCCTAATCAAATTTTAATTAGAAAAGATTAACTAAATCATTAAGCAAATGTTAATTTGGTTTATGAAAACCGGGATAAAGATCTAATTAGATTTTATATATAAAAGCATGAGATATAATTATTAATCAAATTAACATTAATTATGAAAAACGGTGTGTAGCACTATATTGCTTTTAGTTATAAAAGGCATGTATAACTAACTATTAATCAAAATTATTATTAAATTAATTTTCAGAAAACGATCATGATGAAAACACTCCACTAAAGCGTGCTTTGCATTATTATGGACCGAATAAGCTAGAGTTTCAAGATTAAAAGGATGGGTATTTAGCATGATGGTGATCATGCATGCATTAATTGCATGGCTGCATGCAAAGGAACACATAGCTAATAATCACGTTGCATATATCGAGATTAATCGGTATTGCCTAAGCATGATGCAAACAAGATGTCATCAAGCCACTTGGACAATAAAATATTGTAGGAAAGGAATTAAAGATGTAATCATGGCTACAAGCGGATATCCGGCTAACAAAACGTTGAGGCAATGCAATATAAGAGAGCCGATTGTAGCCTTGCTTCCTCTAACACGCATACGGCTAGATACGTATGCATGCACGGTGCTGTTTTGATCGTATGATTAGTGAGAGAGAGACACGGCGGGGGGGTGCACGGGTACTCACCAATGACAACGAGACGAGTTGGGCGCAAGCAAAGGCGAACGGTGAAGATGGCGTCGAGGTTCCGGCGGCCGGACTTCATCGATCTCCTGGTGACTACGGCCAACGATGACAACGACGGGTGGCCAACGATGGGCGAAGATTGAACTGGACGTGCTAGACGACGGCAAATCACGAGTGATACCACCAGTGAGTCCCGGCGACGGCGATCGTTGCCGGTGGCGGCGGCAGCTTCCGGCGGCGCACGGCCGGCGGCGCGGCCTAGGGCGGGGGCGTATGCGGGGGCGGCGCGCGGGGGCGGCGGCCACCTACGGTGGGGGGGGCGCGCGTAGGGGGCGTGCCGGGCGGGGGCGGCGGCGGCCCGCCCGGGCGGCGGCGCGGTGCGGGCCCGGATGGGCTCCGCGCGGGCCGCGGCGGGCCGGCGGCGGGCGGTGGGAGGACCGGGTCGGGCCTTCGGGCTCGGCCCAGTTAGATAGGATAGATTTTTTTTTCAGAATTTATTTCCAGTGTGAAAACAATTCCAGAAAAACATCTAGAAATTGTTTAAAGGCACGAAAAATACTCCGGAAATCACAAAAATTCCAGGAAAATTCCTAGGGATAGATTATGACATGAACAATCCAAATAAAGCCTTTGGTGCTCATGAAAAAGATTTTAGAGCCTTCTAATAAATAGAAATAGCTCAAGGAAAATGAGAATAAAGCCCGGGAAAAATCCGGAAAATTCTCGGGAGAGTTTGGACGGCTCCTACACGCATTTTGAAACCTTTTTGCACTCAAGAACCACTAGATGCATCGGCATGAATGCAACACTCTCAACTTTTATTTAATTTAGAAAATCAATCAAAGGATTTTTCCTATACTATATTCCCTGTAAAGAAAGTAAATGTTGGAAAAATTTTAAAATTATGAGAAAATTGTTATTTGATTATTCTTTCTATTCACATCCTGAAATTGGAAATTTCAGGGTATGACATTTGTATTCTTGCATTCTTGTGTTCGAGGATCTCATCCGAATTTTCGGACGCCCAACATTAGCGCCCACCGTGTTTCAGCCGAAAAACAACTCACGATGCCACCACAGAAGAGGTCAAGGAAGAACACTCCTGCTAAGACCAATCAACAAGACCACCATCAAGATGAAGACAACAGAATCTCTCACATTTGTGAACCTTCAAACATCACCGACCAAGAACGAAAAGCAAAACTTGAGGCCCTCCAAAGGGCAAGAGCCGAGAAAATAGCACACACCCTAGAACAACTTCCAAAACAGCAAACTCAAGAAAACGATGATGATGATGACGAAGCTATAGACAAAGAACTAGAAATAGTTCAGCAAAAATACAGCAGCTGCAGAAAGAAAAAGAAAAATTTGTGAGCCAACTGCAAGCAAATAGAAAGGCCTCTGAAAAGCTAAAGAAGCTTAATCAGGCAAAAGAGCAAATTGAGGCAATACAAAGAGAGATAGATGAAATGAAAGAACAAGAAAACAGTTCAATTTGGCAAGAATCACCACTCCAGAACTCTGGACCAAAAAGAAGAACCCCGAAAGAAATTTTTTTCGCGCGAAATGGTATTTCACAATTCGTGGATCCTGAATCACCACTATCCATAGGGCTGCAAACTACACCGTGGCCACCGAAGTTCAAACCAGTTTCTCTCCTGAAGTACAATGGCTTCAGAAATTCCAGACAATTTCTCATGAGATATGAATCAGCCGTGAATTTAGCAGGAGGAGATGATGTTGCAATAGACAAATCTTTCATCATTGCCTGCGAAGGTCCAGTCCTGAATTGGTGTTCTCTGCTAAAACTGCACTTAGTCTGTAGCTAGGTCGACCTCAAAACAAAATTCATGCAAGCATTTCAGATGTTCCATGACACAACAGCCGAGTCATCAGACTTATACAACTGCAAGCAGAAAGACAGAGAACCATTGCGGAACTTCGTGAGAAGATTAATGCAGCAGAGATCACAGATTCCTGAGGCGGATGACAAAACAATGATCAAAGTACTGATCAAAGGTCTAACTCCAGGACCAACAGCTTCACATCTGACGCGAAAGAAACCCAAGACAGTTGAAGAACTTTTTCATGAACTAGAAGAGTACATCTTGTCCGATGATGATCATTGCAGAAGAGTTGCTGAGCGAAATGAAGCATGACAAGGCAATAGAGAAATGACATGGAGACCTCAACCCCAGAATCCGCGAAATATCAACAATGTGGAAAATCCTCAGCCCAACCAGAACAACAAACCAAACATAAGAGGAGGATTTGCACCTAGGGGAAGAGGAAGGGGTAGAGGACCCCCGAGACTCACGAATCACAATCCAAGAGATCCATACTTCTATTGCCATTATCATGGGAGAGGACATAGCACCAAAGGGTGCCCAGAAACTAAGAAGAATATCGCAAGAATTCAGCAAAAGAAAGCAATGATGAGTATCGCCTCCTCAATGCCAAATCAACTTCGCCCGAACTTCTGGCAGCCACATTTCATGAACTCTCAACCAAATCCAGTTGCAATATAGCAATTTCAGCAACCACAAACATCGTGGCAACCCTCTCAGCAGTTCTACCCTACGTCACAGGCAATTCAGTCAATCCAGCAACCGCAGCCAATTCGAGAAATACTGCCACCACCACCCGACGATTCGTCAAAATTAGAGTCAAATTCAAGACCTCAGAGCTTGAAAGCCTTGCCATCTTTCGGGACAATCATGCTAATCACAGGAGGGTCAGCCATGGAATTCGAAACTAAGAAGCAAAGAAATAATTACTTCAGGTCTGTGAACACCATCATTAATGATGGTCTAGCCGCTCGACCAGAATGGGCCAAGGTGCCAATCACTTTCACCGAAGAGGATTTCAAACTGAAATCCGCGAATCATAAAGATGCCATGGTCATCGAAGTGAACATAGCTGGATGGGTTATCGGAAAGATCTTGGTAGACAATGGAAGCTCAGTAGACATTCTATTCTTCAAAAGTTTCGAGAAAATGAACCTAAGCCAGCACATGTTGCATCTGCCAGAGTACCCATTGCAAGGTTTCGGAGGAAAACCAATCAAGCCAGTTGGAAAAGTATCACTTCCCGTATCTTTCAGAGATCTTGATAACGCAAGAACAGAAACCCTCACCTTTGATGTGGTTGACATCTATCATCCATATCCTGCGATTTTCGGCAGAGGTTTCATGAACAAATTCGATGTAGTCATAAGACAGCAGTTCTTGTGTATGAAGATATCAGCGCCCATAGGGGTTATCATAGTGTTTGGCGATCAGCAAGAGGCCAGAAACATAGAGAAGGGCCATACTCTGGGCCAAGTCAATGTGTACCAGCTGAAAACAACTGAAGAAATAAAAGAACCTTATGGAGAGGCCAAACGAGACAAAGAAAAGATCTAGATAGCAGCTGATGGTGAAACCAACAAAGTATACTTGGACGATATGCCTGATAGAGCGGTCACAATTGGGGCTCGCCTCGACCCCGAAGAAGAGAAAAAGCTTATATAATTCTTGAACAACAATAAGGATGTCTTTGCCTAGTCAGCCAAAGATTTGCAAGGTGTTGACAGGGACATCATCGAACATGCCCTGGAAACAGATGAAAAAATAACGTTGAAAAAAGCAGAAACTTCGGAAAATGTCCGAAGAAAAAGTAAAAGCAGTTGAAGCTGAAGTTCAAAGGCTGCAAGATGCGAAAGTGATTAGAGAAGTGAAATATCCAGTCTGGCTAGCCAACACTGTACCAGTGAAAAAGAAGAATGGAAAGTGGAGAATGTGTGTAGACTTCACGGATTTGAACAAGGCATGCAAGAAGGATGATTTTCCCTTGGAAAGAGTAGATAAAATCGTAGATGATGCAGCCAATAGTGAAATGCTCATCAGATAAGAGTACGTAAAGAAGACAAAGAGAAGACAAGCTTTATCACCCCCTTTGGAACATTTTGTTTCGTGAGAATGCCAGTGGGGCTGAAGAATGCAGGATGCACATTTTCGAGAATGATAGCATTAGTACTTCATCCTCAACATCAGAGAAACATACTGACATACGTGGATGACATAGTTGTCAAAAGTGTCTGAAGAAAATACCATATCAATGATTTGGCAGAAACTTTCGCGAACCTGGGAGTAGCGAACCTGACATTGAATCCTGAGAAGTGTGTCTTCGGCATTCACAAAGGGAAAGTTCTCGGATGTCTAGTTTCAACAAAAGGCATAGAGGCAAATCCTGACAAAATCAAGGCACTGATAGAAATGTAAGACCCAGTTTGTGTGAAAGATGTGCAAAAACTGACACGGAGAGTAGCTGCGCTCAACAGATTCATCCCTAGGGCCGCGGAAAGAAGCCTGCCATTCTTTCAAGTTCTCAGAAGTTCCAAGAACTTTCAGTGGTCCGAAACACAAAAGCAAGCTTTCCAAGAACTCAAAGACTACTTGTCCAACATGACAAAGTTGTGCCCTCCCGAGCCAAGATCACCGCTTCTATTATATTTCTCTGCATCAAATTCGGTTGTAAGTGTTGTACTGGTACAAGAAAGAGAAGAAGAGGGAAAACTCAAGCAGATCCCAGTGTATATTGCTTCAGAAGCTCTCTTAGGCTCGAAAATCTTCTATTCTGAGCTCAAGAAAATAGCTTATGCAGTTGTCATGGCTGCGAGGAAGCTAAGACATTACTTCGACGGGCACAGAATTAGAGTCATCACAAATCAACCACTGAATGATCTTTTCGCAAATAAAGAAACATCCACCCGAATCATCAAATGGGGCGCTGAACTCTCAGAATATATCGTAGATTTCGAGAGAAGAAGCATGATAAAATCGCAAGTCTTGGCAGATTTTGTCGTAGATTGGACCTCGCCAGCACATAACTTCGGTGAAGAAATTCCTACACCGTGGATAGTACAGTGTGACGGAGCTTGGTGTCACAAGGGAGTTGGAATTTCGGCGATCGTAACATCTCCAACAGGGGTTGTGATAAGATATGCAGCCCGACTAATTTTCGCGAAAGAGAACATTCCGCGAACAACACAACGGAGTATGAAGCCTTACTCTTGGCATTGAAAAAAAATGTAAGCTCTTGGCCAACAAAACATTATCCAAGAACACATTGAGAAAGAGAGCGATGCAAAGAACCCTGTTTTGATGAAGTATCTAGAAAAGGTCAGGGAAATGGAGAGGCACTTCAAGGGTTACACAATACAGCACATTCCAAGAGATGACAATAATGAAGCAGATAGGCTAGCCAAACCAGCAGCTAGAAACCAAGAAATGCCTCCAGATGTGTTCGTTGAAATCATCAAAGAACCATTTATCAAGGAATAAAAGGTGAAAATTGTAAATGTTGTTGAAATTCCCGATTGGAGAGCAGAAATCATGGCATACTTGAGAGGTCATTATGAACCACAAAGCGAACTGGAAGAGAAGAGATTGAAGCAAAGGGCCAGGGGCTATGCAGTAGTTAACGAAGAACTGTACAAATCGGGAGTTACTGAGTTGTGGCTAAGGTGCATAACCTCCGAAAAAGGCATCGCACTTCTCTGAGAAATTCACAGTGGATTCTGCGGTGCACACATAGGCACAAGGGCCCTGGCAGGCAAGGCAATAAAGCAAGGGTTCTATTGACCTACCATAAACATAGATGCGAAAGCATTAGTTCGAGAGTGTGAAGCATGCTAGAAAACGGCGAATCAACAAAACGTACCTTCCATGCCAGCCCATCTAATTCCACCATCATGGCCCTTGCAAAGGTGAGGAATGGATCTAGTTGGACCACTACCAACATCTCAAGGAAACTGCAGATTTGAGGACCATGTGTGGTTCGCGGACCGATTGATGGTCGCTTCCTAGTGTGATGAGTGATTGACAACGGTGTGTGGACTGATTCTTAGCTAAGTATTGCAGGTGCAGGTTGCGGCTTGACTCGTGTTGGTGCAGGTGAAGAACAAGCGGGAAAGGTCGTTGCCGGTGAGGCCTCCAGGTGTGGAGAAGACAAGTAGGCTTTGTTCGAGGGACCCGGTGGCCAGCGGGGTCAAGTGCGGGCCGCATGGTGGCAAGGCTAGCAAGATGAAGTCGGTGGACGGTTTCTTGGTTGAGCCACAAAACCAAGGTCGAGTCGGGACTTCGTGGGAGCCAAGTCATGAGTGTGATTGGCGGAGGCCACATCAAGTTCGCGGGGTTTGCGGTGGTTCACTAGAAAATCACCGAGTTACTCGACTGAGCCACAAAGCCGAGGCCGAAGACCGGGCGTGGTTGTCTGAAGGACCGATACGGCGAACCAGAGAGGGGGGAGTGAATGGGAGCCGATAAAAATTCTTCTCGGAGGAGATCGGAACTCCAACAAGATGAACACGGCTTCCAACACACGTCTCCGACTCACTACCAAGGTTGGTCAAGCCTACGTAGCCACTGGAGTGCCACTGGACCTAGGAACCAACACACCACCTTCCGACTCGAGAAACGCAGCGGAAAAACAAAACCTCGAGCCTACAGACCCACACCGGTCAGACCGGAGAGCACCACCGGTCAGACCGGTCCCTGCTGGTGAAACTGAGCAACTTCCACTAAGTGGCTCTACACCGGTCAGACCGGTGAGACACACCGGTCGGACCGATGGCGGCCCTCGAAAGCTCTCAAGGCACCAAACGGGCCAACCGACCACCAAACGGACCTAAACTTGAAACGGCGAAGCAACACGGGACAACAACGAACACACCAAGACGTTCACCCGAGCAAAAACCCACCGAGGGTTGCACCGGTCGGACCGGTCAAGAGCACGGTCGGACCGGTGTAGCACGGGCGACTCGGGATGAACAAAGACCCGCGGGTCAACTCCCCCAAATCCAAATCTCGATCTCCCGAATCACTCCACGGACTTGAACAAGACTTTGGGGATATCTGGAACACCTCATGAGGAGTCCATAGCCAAGTTTAATCCCACCAAATCTCATCCAAAAAGGAGGAATCAAAGAAATTCCGCCGAAAGCACTTCCAACCCAAGAACTCAAGAAACCCCAAAATCGAGCACCTTTTCTCACGGATTTGGGAGGGGAATCATAGCCTAAAGAACCACGAAGGGTTCCCACAAATTTCCCCCATCAAATCCCCAAGAGAAACGTCCCGAAAACAACCCAAAGAAATCACCGAGAGAGGGCTCCGAAAATCACCACCAAGAACAACCGGGGAAAACACATCCAAACCTTGAGGAACCACGCCGAATCATCTATACATGAAACAAAGGTTCGTACAAGGTCTAGCAAGCCACCCGATCATCCATCCCTCTCAACAAGATCTCTCCGTGAAGCTCTCTTGCTAGTCCTAGAGAAAACCTAAGGAAAATAGGTGGAAAATAGGAAAACTAATGAGCTAGGGTTCCAAGAGTTGGCTGCCATCCTCTCACCTCTTGGGTTATATGGAGGCAACCGAATGTCTAAAATGCCCTTCTCTACTAACTAGGGATACAAGCCCCTCAAGGGCGGATTTGGAATTCTTGATGTCTTCACCATTGGACGGATGCCGGCGACCGCACCTCGCGTAGCCTCGACGCAAGCCATGCGATCCCGACGCGTGTCCTCCGCTTCGAAGATTCGGACCGCGTCGTCGCACACCGTCGGACCGGGTGCTCCTCACCGGTCGACCGGTCCCCCCGTCGGCCGGTCGGACCCACCGGTCGACCGGTCCGGTGCTTCGTCGCACCTCCGTCTTCGGTTCTACGGTCTTGGCTTTGTGCATCAACCAAGGAACCCAGTGGTTTTCTGGTGAACCACCAGAAACCCCACGAACTCGGTGTAGCCTCCGCCAATCTCCACTCATGACTTGGCTCCCACGTAGTCCCGGCTCGACCTTGGTTTTGAGGCTCTACCAAGAAACCGTCCACGACTTCATCTTGCTGTTCATGCCACCATGCGGCCCGCACTTGACCCCGCTGGCCACCGGGTCCTTCGAACGAAGCCTACTTGTCTTCGCCACACCTGGAGGCCTCACCGGCGACGACCTTTCGCGCTTGTTCTTCACCTGCACCAACACGAGTCAAGCCGCAACCTGCACCTGCAATACTTAGCCAAGAATCAGTCCACACAACGTTGTCAATCACTCATCACACAAGGAAGCGACCATCCACTGGTCCTCGAACCACACATGGTCCTCAATCACCCCCTTGATGAGTGCATTGACAACAGCCACACGAAAGTAACAAGAGAGAATAGAAAAGAAAAAGAACGAACAAAAAGAAACTCCAACAAGCGATCGAAAGCCAACCAAAGGCAAAGAGCAAGATCACTTGAAGAAGACAAGTCTCGGACCCCTTAGGCAAGGGCAACGGCTTGACACATCCGAGACAAAACAAAGCTCAAGCAAAAGAGCGCAAACCACCAAAACAAAGCTCGAACAACCACAAAGAGCTCCCCCTGCACACATGCAAGCTCCCCCTGAACCAATGCACCTCCCCCTGGACGAATGCATGCAAACCACTTGAAAACAGGACAGCTGCAGCACTATCAGCTCACACCGGTCAGACCGGTCATCACCACCGGTCGACGGGCCGGGGTGCCTAACATGTGTACGGGGACCGGCACTCACACCGGTCGGACGGTGCTCTTCACCGGTCAGACCGGTGTACAACAGAGCCCAGAAATGGCTCGAAACCGCCTGAAAACCTTCTAAATGCGTCCGGTAAGCCATTTCAAGCTCAAACTTCTCCACCTTGTTGGCAATGCATGAATCAAGCCAAAAATGCAAAACTTTCAACCTAGAGCTTCTCAAATAGACAAAATTCAACAAAGAATGCTACACATGTCCAAATGAGCAAGTTAGAAACTCTACGGCTTCGTATCGATCTCAACTACATGATCACCAAGTTTCACAACCATTGGACGAAGCTAAGATGGATTTTGGCAATTTTGCGAAAAACTTGCCTCTCATGAGCAAAGTCCTAAACATGATCAAAGCATATCAAAATGGCAAAGCCACACAAACTTCATGCTAGGACAGCCATTCTAATCATACGACCATCACAAACACCCACAAGCACCTCATGTCATGTCAAAGCCATCGAGCCATGTGCCTACTTCTATGTATGAGACTTCTCATTGGTAGGCATCATGCAACGGTTTAGCACCCAAAGCAAATTAAATTCAGCACATATGACATGGGAGCATATTTTCCAAGCATTTTCCATTTCATTTTCAGATTTTTAAATGGTACATGAAATGTCTTTGTGACAAAAAGGAACTTATGCCCCTCCACAAGATAAAACAAGAGGGCTAAACATTCATGATGGCAAATGAGCCTTTGGCCCCATATGATCAATAAACTAGCTATCCAACCACAAAGTGAGCATAACAAAGCCACTAAAACATGTCAAGATCATATAAAGGCATTTACACATGAGAGAGCATACATGTGACATTTTCAAAAACATAGCCATCAACCATGGATTATTCATCAAGATCATCAAGAGCTAAGCCAAACTAACCATAGCATACCAAACAAGCCCACAAGGACATATATCTCATTCCATGGTGAACAATGTATATGAGAGAAGCTTTTCCTAACCAATGCATATGATACAAAATGCATGCAATCTAAGATACAAGGAATGTTACATATGCCATGCCAAATGCAAGGAATGCACAAAGGAAAGCTATACATATGCTACAAACCGGCTCCTCGAGGGGAGGCAAAACGGGCTCGACACCACCGGCAAAAGAGAGCTCCCACACACCCAACTCAAGAAATCATACACACACCAAGTTCCCCCCGCAAACGAGTGAAAGTTGCTTGATCTAGGGGTTTGGTGAAAATATCGGCTAGTTGGTCATGTGTGGGTACATGGATCAACGCTATCTTTCCTTTCTCACTTCTATGTGCTTGGTTTTGGAATGGAGCACTGGGTTCTTTGCAACGCTTATGGCACTGGTGCTATCACATTGAAGTGGGACATGGGTATACTCCTCACCAAAGTCACTGATGGTGTAGGTGACCCAAAGGAGCTGAGAGCAACAACTAGCAGCGGCAACATACTCGGCCTCGGTCGTGGATTGAGCAACACTTGACTGCTTACGGGAAGACCAAGACACCAACGAAGAACCCAAAAACTGGCAAGTCCCAGAAGTGGACTTCCTATCCAACCGACACCTGGCAAAATCCGCGTCTAAAAAGCCATGAAGCGCCAAAGAAGAGGACGCGGAGTACCAAAGGCCGAAGTCGGGAGTGTGACGCAAGTACCTGAAAATTCGCTTCACCGCTTGCCGATGCGAAGTCCTCGGAGACGCTTGAAAACGAGCGCACAGACACACCGAGAACTGTATGTCCGGCCTCGTCGCCGTCAAGTAGAGGAGTGACCCGATCATGCTTCGGTACTCCTTCCGGTCCACGTGTTCACCTTCCTCGTCCGCATCAAGAGGCCGTAGTCGTAATCATCGGCGTCGTCATAGCCTTGGAGTCCTCCATCTTGAACTTCCGCACAATGTCCTTGGTGTACTTAGCCCGGTGCACAAATGTTCCTTCCTTTGATTGCTTGATCCGTAGCCCGAGGAAGAACGCGCAACTCGCCCATCATGCTCATCTCAAACTCCTCGCTCATATCATCTACAAACCTTGCAACAAGAGAGTTAGACGAGCCACCAAAGACAATATCATCCACGTACACCCGCACAATCGGGATATCTCGCCCCGCCTCGGCAAAAACAAGGTCCGATCGACCTTCCCCATCTCAAAACCTCTCTCAAACAAGAACCCCCTCAATCCGCCATACCAAGCTCTAGGCGCCGCTTCCAACCCATACGGCGCCCTCCTCAACTTGTACACCCGGTGGGGGTACTTCTCACTCTCAAACCCCGGAGGGCCGCCTCACATACACTTCTTCCTCCAAAGACACCATTCGAGAAAAGCACTCTTCACATCCATTTGGTGCAACTTGAACCCTTTAGCCACAGAAAAGGCTAGAAGGATCCTAATCGCCTCCAAACAGGCTACGGGAGCAAAGGTCTCCTCGTAGTCGATCCCCTCCTTCTGACTGAACCCCTGAGCAACAAGTCTTGACTTGTTCCTCACAACCTCACCCTTCCCTCCCTCTTTGTTTTCCACACCCACTTTGTACCAATCGGCTTACACCTTGGGGGAGGGTCAACCGACTCCCACACCTGATTCCTCTCAAAGTTCTCCAACTCCTCATGCATCGAGTTAACCCAATTGTGATCAGATAGTGCATGTCCAATGTCTTTGGGCTCAAAAGAAGCAACAAACGCAGCATGAGCAAAGTGGGAATTGTTTCGAACCCTCGACCGTGTAATGCGTTCATTCATGTCGCCGATGATCCTCGAAGCTGGGTGATCCACTTGAACTCGCCGGGGAGGTTCTCGCCTCGAAGCTACCTCCCCCTCAACCTCAGCTTCTCCTCGTTCTTGATTTGTCGTCGTAGGTGTAGCAGAGGGTCCATCCATCACCGTAGTCGAAGTAGTGGGTACATGTTCAGCCGGGGGCACCACACCGCCATCTTCATCCTCTCCATGTTCATGCTCCTCCTCCTGAAAAATCTCCTCGCCAAGCTCATCATCACCCGCACACTCAAAGACAAGGCGACTACGTGGCTCGTCTCGTCGAAGGTTACCTCGCAAGTCTCCACGATTTGGTTAGTTTCAAGATTGAGCACACGATATGCTCTAGAATGAGATGCATAACCAAAGAAAATGCCATCGACAGACCTAGCCTCAAACTTATCCAACTTCCGGCCTTTCTTCAGAATGAAACACTTGCAACCAAAGACATGGAAGTGACTCACCTTGGTGTGCGCCCATGCATCAACTCATAGCATGTCTTCTTCTTGTGCACTCTGAGGTATATCCTGTTCGACACATAGCACGCGGTATTCAACGCCTCAGCCCAATACCTCCTCGGAGTCCTATGCTCATCAAGCATCGTCCGAGCCATCTCGCACAAGGTCCTGTTCTTCCTTTCCACAACACCATTCTGGGGAGGCGTATACGGACTCGAAAGCGGTGCTCAAGACCCAAGTCATGGCAAAAGGTTTCAAAACGAGAGTTCCCGAATTCCGAGCCATTATCACTCGCGGATAGCTCGTATGGCATCTCCGTGCCTCTCGTTCCTCAACCTCAAGACTAGATCTCGAACAAAACCAAACGTCTCCCCCTTCTCCTCAAGAAAGAACACCCACGCATACCGAGAATAGTCGTCCACCACAACAAGGACATACCACTTCCCACCCGCGGATCGCACACGAGCCGGGCCAACAAGGTCCATATGGAGCGACTCGCATGGACACTCGGTCATCACATCGGTGAGAGGCGGGTGAGAAGAGGCCACCATCTTGGCATGCCTACACGGAGCACAAACCAACTCTTTCTCAAGCCTCAACCGTGGCAATCCTCGGACCAAATTGAGTTTACTCAAGCGAGACAAAAGGTCAAAGCTCAAGTGACCCAACTTCCTATGCCACTTCCACAACTCACTCGAAGAACCAGCCAAGAAACAACGCTCCATACCCGAAGACTGAGAAAAATCAGCACGAAACACCTGACCCTCGGGAACGACCATACTGACAAGGTCCCCTCGAGTGTCCACAATCCGAGAACCACCTGGCCGAAACAACACCTCAAAGCCCTCATCCAACAACTGGGACACAGAAAGCAAATTGTACCCCGGCGATTGAACAAGAGCAACACGCCTCGAGTGATCTTGTCACTCACTTTGATCTCACCTTCTGAAAGCACACGCCCACGCCCATTGTCCCCAAAGGTGATGTACCTCTTCGTCACCACCGGGACGAGACTTGAGAACCACCCCCTGTCTCCGGTCATATGCCTCGAACAACCGGAGTCAATCAACCAAATGTTCTTCATGTCTCCCACCTGAAATTCAAAAATAGGCACGTGAGTGAACAATCGACTCAGCACTGGGGTTAGTACCAAAGGAGGAAAACCAGTGCCGAGCCATTTCCTCGAAAGTGGGGTTAGCACCAACCAAAGCATCTCTCCTACCAAAACTACCTCCACAAACACCACCACGGTAACCACCCTGAGGGAACCACCCCTCTCTGCCCGGAGGAGGATCAAATCCACGCAAGAAAGCCCGTGGAACGTCCTTCCTCTCCAACTCAAAGTCACGACTCCTCCAATCCCCGTATTGAGCACGAGGAGGAGAACGCCTAGCAAACTGACCACCTGCACCCTTTCCAGCACAACCACCAGAACCACGACCACCAGAAACAGCCCTCGCACCAGTACGAGCTCGAAACCCAAACAGCCGTCTGTCCAGGCCTGCACCGGTCGGACCGGTGCCCCACACCGGTCTGACCGGTGTAACCTGGACTGCAGTACCACCTGCAGCCTTCTCTCCCCAAGCACGAACTGTCCTCACACTCGCCTTGCCCCTGGGCATCTGCATACGAGGCTCAAGTACACCATCGGAAGGGTGGTACTTGTCCTTGTTAGCCCACTCCTTTGCCATTCTCTCCTCTCGCTTCCTCTTGAAGCAAAACTCCTCCTTATGGCCATCTCTCCCACAATAGCCACAATGGAACCTCACAAGATTAGGCTTAGGCTTGGGATGTGGCTGCTCACTCGGTTTCTCTCCACTCAAACCCTCCACCGGTTTCTCACCACTTGCCTTCTCACTCTCCTTCCCAAAGAACACTTTCCCCGAAGTGCTCACAAACTTGATAGGCTTTTGTAGGTCATTTGTGGGTGTAGGAAACACGGGTGGAGCTGGGGTTGTGTCTATTAGGTTCCTTAGATGGTTAGGTTTTGGAGGGAAATCATTTTTGTGGTGGGTTTTTGGTGGCTCCGGGATATTCTCTCCACTTCCCTCACCAACCTTGTTTGCCCCAAGCCCCTCACCATCTTGCCTCTTAAAGGCCTCGATCATCATCCTCAACTGAGGCACATGACCGGACAACCAACCCATCAACTTCCTCAAGTCATCATTCTCATCCTGCAAACGATCAACATAATGTGCAAGCTCCAAATTTTTCAATGCATGCAATTCACAGGTAGAGCAAGATGTAGGCATGGGTTCCTTCAATTCAGCCTCGAGCGAACTAGTGTAAGCATGCATCTCATCAATCTTAGCATGCAAAACAGGGCAAGAAGTGCAAGCACCTAACAAAGCGGGTCTAGACTTAAGCTCAGCCACTTCAACCCTAAGCACATCTAGTTCCTCACACTTGGAGGCATGCTTCTCCTTAAACAAAGCAAGATCAGCAAGGAATATGGAGCAATCAACACAATCATTCTCATCCGAGACAACAGGGCTAGCCTTAAGCGAATCAATCTCAAGCTTGCTATCAAGCACCTGTGTCTCTAGCTCAGCCACTCTAGTCCTAGCATCCTCGAGTGAAGCTCTAAGCTCTTTCCTCATTTTCTTGGCCTCTCTAAGCATGTCATCACGGTTATCAAGCAAAGAGCCAAGCCTCTCATTCTCCTGGCGCAAGAAGGGAAGTTCATCACGCACCTCGTCGTCGGACTCAGAGTCCGAGTCGCTCTGTGTGCTCTTCTTGCTGTCGGAGCTCAGCGCCATGGTGCAGAAGCCATCTCTCACGAAGCAGCTCAGCCCGCTCAGGTTCTTGGACGACTTCTTGTTCTTGCGGCGATCTCCCTCGTCTTCACTGCTGCTCGAGCTCGAGGTGGAGTACGTGGAACTAGAGTCGACGTCGCTCGCTCCAACCATCGCTCGGGCCTTGCCTCGGCCCTCCTTCTTCCTCGATCGTCGCTCGTCCTTGTACTTGTTCTTGTGCTTGCTCTTGTGGTCGCGCCTCGAACGGTACTTTCCATCGTTCATCCTCGGCTTGTGCTTGTAGCTGTCCTTGTTCTCGGCCTTCTCCGGGCAGTCGGCGACGAAGTGTCCCGGCTTGCCCCACTGGAAGCAAGTCCTCGTGTTCCTCCTCATGTTCACGCGGTTCTCGTGCAGCCTCTCGAACCGCCTCGTCAGGAGCGCCAGCTCGTCCTCTCCAAGGTCATCAAACTCCTCATCTGGCATAGACATCAAAGAGGAAAACGAGAACATCCTGGTGGATGGGTTAGAGTTAGTCTTTCCTTTGGAACCACCAACGAGGGCAAGACTATGGGAATCAATCGGTCCCTCGAGCTTGGCAGTCATGCCCCTATCCACCTCAGCCAACTTGAGCTTTGGGAACAGCTCGTTCACCGTCAGAGTATCATACCTCTCCGACTCGACTATGGCCTCAAACTTTCCGCCCCATATCGTACGATCCAAAGAGTGTAAGAGCTTGACCGCTCTATCATGATCATCGTACGGGAGCACGTCCACATTGGCCCTCATGTTGTTCACCACCACCGTGAACCTCTGAAACAAGGCATCGATGGACTCACCGGGGAGATGAGTGAAGTTCTCGTACTCTCTCCGGTAGGTCGCATACATCCGTGCTCGAACCCTGGGCGTTCCCAACATGAGCCTCCTTCAACACCGCCCAAATCCTACAAGCCAAGTGCTCGGTGTGCACCCGATCGAACTCAGGCTGACACAAAGCACGAAACAAGTAGTCGACCGCCTTATTGTTGGCGTCGAATCTGTCCCTCGACCCTGGAGCAAGGAAATCCATCGGCTGGACATAGCCTGTGTCCACCGTGACATCCCAAAGAAGCTGACCCTTTCCGCGGAGGAACGCACCCATCCGCTTGCTCCACATCTGGTAGTTCTTGCCATCGAAGTGTGGAGGACCCGAACCCCGTTCCTGGTACGCCATCCTTGGATCTTAGACTGGTTAGAGTCAACAAAGACCCGAACCGGCTCTGATACCACTTGAAGGACCGATACGGCGAACCAGAGAGGGGGGGAGTGAATGGGAGCCGATAAAAATTCTTCTCGGAGGAGATGGGAACTCCAACAAGATGAACACGGCTTCCAACACACGTCTCCGACTCAATACCAAGGTTGGTCAAGCCCACGTAGCCACTGGAGTGCCACTGGACCTAGGAACCAACACACCACCTTCCGACTCGAGAAACGTGGCGGAAAAACCAAACCTCGAGCCTACAGACCCACACCGGTCAGACCAGTGAGCACCACCGGTCAGACCGGTCCCTGCTGGTGAAACTGAGCAACTTCCACTGAGTGGCTCTACACCGGTCAGACCGGTGAGACACACCGGTCAGACCGATGGCAGCCTGAAAGCTCTCAAGGCACCAAACAGGCCAACCGACCACCAAACAGACCCAAACTTGAAACAGAAGCAACACGGGACAACAACGAACACACCAAGACATTCACCCGAGCAAAAACCCACTGAGGGTTGCACCGGTCAGACCGGTCAAGAGCACCGGTCAGACCGGTGTAGCCTGGGCAGCTCGGGATGAACAGCAGCCGCGGGTCAACTCCCCCAAATCCAAATCTCGATCTCCCGAATCACTCCATGGACTTGAACAAGACTTTGGGGATATCAGGAACGCCTCATGAGGAGTCCATAGCCAAGTTTAATCCCACCAAATCTCATCCAAAAAGGAGGAATCGAAGAAATCCCGCCGAAAGCACTTCCAACCCAAGAACTCAAGAAACCCCAAAATCGAGCACCTTTTCTCACGGATTTGGGAGGGGAATCACAGCCCAAAGAACCACGAAGGGTTCCCACAAAATTCCCCCATCAAATCCCCAAGAGAAACGTCCCGAAAACAACCCAAAGAAATCACCGAGAGAGGGCTCCGAAAATCACCACCAAGAACAACCGGGGAAAACACATCCAAACCTTGAGGAACCACGCCGAATCATCTATACATGAAACAAAGGTTCGTACAAGGTCTAGCAAGCCGCCCGATCATCCATCCCTCTCAACAAGATCTCTCCGTGAAGCTCTCTTGCTAGTCCTAGAGAAAACCTAAGGAAAATAGGTGGAAAATAGGAAAACTAATGAGCTAGGGTTCCAAGAGTTGGCTGCCATCCTCTCACCTCTTGGGTTATATGAAGGCAACCGAATGTCTAAAATGTCCTTCTCTACTAACTAGGGATACAAGCCCCTCAAGGGCAGATTTGGAATTCTTGATGTCTTCACCATTGGACGGATGCCCGGTGACCGCACCCTGCGTAGCCTCGACGCAAGCCATGCGATCCCGACGCGTGTCCTCCGCTTCGAAGATTCCGGACTGCGTCGTCGCACACCGGTCAGACCGGTGCTCCTCACCGTTCAGACCGGTCCCCACCGGTCAGACCGGTCCCCACCGGTCAGACCGGTCAGACCCACCGGTTAGACCGGTGCGGTCTTCTTGCACCTCCGTCTTCGGTTCTCCGGTCTTGGCTTTGTGGATCAACCAAGGAACCCGGTGGTTTTACGGTGAACCACCGGAAACCCCGCGAACTCGGTGTAGCCTCCGCCAATCTCCACTCATGACTTGGCTCCCACGTAGTCCCGGCTCGACCTTGGTTTTGAGGCTCTACCAAGAAACCGTCCACGACTTCATCTTGCGTTGTTCATGCCACCATGCGGCGCACTTGACCCCCGCCGGCCACCGGGTCCTTCGAACGAAGCCTACTTGTCTTCTCCACACCCGGAGGCCTCACCGGCGACGACCTTTCGCGCTTGTTCTTCACACCGCACCAACACGAGTCAAGCGACAACCCCGCACCTGCAATACTTAGCCAAGAATCAGTCCACACAACGTTGTCAATCACTCATCACACAAAGAAGCGACCATCCACCGGTCCTCGAACCACACATGGTCCTCATTGTCTGGCTAAAACCGGCCTGACCGGTTTGGAGAACTGGTTTGACCGGTTTGGGGTCGCAGGGCACCGGAAGCTCCGAGGTGGAGGACACGCGTCGGGATTGCAAGGCTTGCGTCGAGGCTATGCAAACTGCGGTCTCTGGTCATCCGTCCGATGGAGAAAGTCTGAAGACTTCCAAAACAGCCCTTAAGGGGCTTGTATCCCTAGTTATTAAGTAAGGGTATTTTAGACTTTCGGTTGCCTCCTATATAACCCAAGAGGTGAGAGGATGGCAGCCATCTCTTGGAACCCTAGTTCATTTGCTTTCCTATTTTTCCCTTCCTATAGGACTAGCTTGAGAGCTTCATGGCAAGATCTTGTGAGAGGGTTGGATGATCAGGCGGAAAGCTAGACCTTGTACGAACCTCCTTGGTATGTATAGATGATTCGGCATGCTTCCTCAAGGCTTTGTTGTGTTGTTCACAGTTGTTCTTGGTGGTGATTTTCGGAGCCCTCTCTTGGTGGTTTTCTCGGTGTGTTTTCGGGACCATGCTCTTGGGGATTTGATCAGGGAAATTTGTGTGAACCCTTCGTGGTTCATTTGCCTTTGATTCCCCTCCCAAATCCATGAGTTAAGGGGCTCAATTTCGGTGTTTTCAGAGTTCTAGAGTTAGAGGTGTTCTTGAGGGTTGACTTCGATTCCTCTTGATTGAGTGGGTTTTGGGGACCGAGGTTCTAGCCAAGGGTAGCCCACGAAATACCCCAACTACCCCCAAATTCTCACTTTGATCCGTGGAACGAATCGGGAGATCGATTTGTAGAAGGTTTGAGTTTTTCCCGCGGGCTGTGTTCTTCCCGACTGTCCAGGCCAAAACCGGCCTGACCATTTTCCCAAACTGGTCTGATCGGTTTCGCCCTGTGGGCTGTCGAGAAGGGTTTTTGAGCAAGGAAGTCTCTGTTGCACTATAGCTTCTTTTGTTCAGATGTGGAAAAGCTCTTGAGGTGTTTTGGATCTTTGGGGAGTTTCTTGACAAAGTCGGTCTGACTGGTTTGCCGAACTGGTCTGACCGATTTCCCCTGCCTGCGTGAGGCTAAGTCCAACAGAAGCGGTCTGACCGGTTTCAGAAACCGGCCTGACCGGTTTGAGCTGCCAGCAGCCGTGTCATGTGTGTTTCTGCTGTGTGTGTGTTGTGGCTGTTGGTTTGGTCTTGCTCCTAGGTTCAGTGGCACTTCAGTGGCTACGTGAACTTGGCAAGAGAAGCTTGTGGAGGTGCACGAGTGAAATTGGGTTCATAGGCCGAATTCCGGAATAGAATTTTTATCGGCTCCCATTCACTCCCCCCTCTCTGGTTCGCCGTTTCGGTCCTTCAAGTGGTATCAGAGCCGGTTACGGGTCTTGATTGACTCTAACCAGTCTGAGATCCAAGGATGGCGTATCAGGAATGGGGTTCGGGTCCTCCACTTCGATGGAAAGAACTACCAAATGTGGAGTAAGCAGATGGCAGCGTTCCTCCGCGGAAAGGGTCAGATCCTTTGGGATGTCACGGTGGACACAGGCTATGTGCAGCCGATGAACTTCCTTGCTCCAGGATCGAAGGACATGTTCGACGCCAACAACAAGGCGGTCGACTACTTGTTTCGTGCTTTGTGTCAGCCTGAGTTCGATCGGGTGCACACCGAGAACTTTGCTTGTAGAATCTGGTCGGTGTTGAAGGAAGCTCATGTTGAGAATGCCCAGGTTCAGGCTCGGATGTATGCGACCTACCGGAAAGAGTACGAGAACTTCACTCATCTCCGCGGTGAGTCCATCGATGCGTTGTTTCAGAGGTTCACGGTGGTTGTGAACAACATGAGGGCCAATGTGGACGTGCTCCCGTATGATTATCATGATAGAGCTGTCAAGATCTTACACTCTTTGGATCGTACGATTTGGGGCGGAAAGTTCGAGGCCATTGTGGAGTCGTAGAAGTATGATACTCTGACAGTCAACGAGCTGTTCCCGAAGCTCAAGTCGGCTGAGGTGAATAGGGGTATGACAGCCAAGCTCGAGGGCCCGACTGACTCTCATAGTCTTGCCCTCATCGGTGGTTCGAAAGGGAAGGCTAACACTAACCCATCCACCAGGATGTTCTCTTTGTCCTCTTTGATGTCTATGCCAGATGAGGAGTTCGATGTGCTTGGAGAGGACGAGCTGGCGTTGCTGACAAGCAGATTCGAGAGGCTGCACGAGAACCGGGTGAACACGAGGACATGTTTCCAGTGCGGCAAGCCGGGACACTTCATCGCCGACTGCCCGGAGAAGATCGAGAACAAGGATGGCTACAAGCACAAGTCAAGAACGGATGGCAAGTACCAGTCGAGGCGTAACCACGAGAGCAAGCACAAGAACAAGCACAAGGACGAGCGACGATCGAGGAAGAAGGAGAGCCGAGGCAAGTCCCGAGCGGTGGTTGGAGCGAGTGACGTCGACTCCAATTCCGCGTACTCCACCTCGAACTCAAGCAGCAGTGAGGATGAAGGTGATCGTCGCAAGAGCAGGAAGTCGTCCAAGAATCTGAGCGGGCTAAGCTGCTTCGCTAGAGACGGCTTCTGCACTATGGCGCTAAGTTCCGACAGCAAGAAGAGCACACAGAGCGACTCGAACTCTGACTCCGACGATGAGGTGCATGATGAACTCCCCTTCTTGCGCCAGGAGAATGAACGGCTTGGCTTGTTGCTTGATAATCATGATGACATGCTTAGAGAGGCTAAGAAAATGAGAAAAGAGCTTAGGGCTTCACTCGAGAATTCTACGACTAGAGTGGCTGAGCTAGAAACACGGAATTTGGATGCTAAGCTGGAAATTGATTCTCTGAAAGGTTCACCTGTTGTTTCTGATGACGTTGATTGTGTTGATTGCTCTATTTTCCTTGCTGATCTTGCCTTGTTTAAGGAAAAGCATGCTTCCAAGTGTGAGGAACTAGATGTGCTTAGGGTTGAAGTGCCTGAGCTTAAGTCTAGATCTGCTTTGCTATGAGCTTGCACTTCTTGCTCTGTCTTGCATGGTAAAATTGATGAGATGCATGCTTACACAGTTTCTCATGAGGCTAAGTTGAAAGAACCAATTCCTACATCTTGCTCTACCTGTGAAATGCATGCTTTGAAGAATTTGGAACTTGCACATTATGTTGATCGTTTCAGGATGAGAATGATGAGTTGAGAAAGTTGATGGGTTGGTTGTTTGGTCATGAGCCTCAATTGAGGATAATGATCGAGACATTCAACAGGCATAATGGTGAGGGACTTGGAGCAAACAAGGTTGTTGAGGGAAGTGGAGAAAACATTCCAGAGCCACCAAAAACCCACCACAAAAATGATTTCCCACCTAAACCTAATCATCTCAGAAACTGACTAGACACAACTCCAGCTCTACCCGTGTTTCCTCCACAACCGGTTTGTGAGCACTTTGGGAAAAGTGTTCTTTGGGAAAGATAGTGAGAAGGCTAGTGAGGAGAAACTGGTTGAGAAGCCGAGTGGAGAGAAACCAAGTGAATAGCCCCAACCTAAGCCTAAACCCAAGCTTGTGAGGTTTCATTGTGGCTATTGTGGGAGAGATGGCCATAAGGATGAGTTTTGCTTCAAGAGGAAGCGTGAGGAGAGAATGGCGAAGGAGTGGGCTAACAAGGACAAGTACCACCCCTCTAGTGGTGTACTTGAGCCTCGCGTGCAAATGCCCAGAGCTAAGGCGAGTGTGAGAACAGTTCTGGCTTGGGGAGAGCGAAAGGCTACAGGAGGTGCTGCTGGAAGTGAGAAAACGGTCAGACCGATTTTGAAACCGGTCAGATCGGTTTGGGGTCTGCAGGGTGGCAAGTTTGGTTTTTGTGCTTGTGAGGAGCCTCAGTTTGTCTCAGGTGGTCGTGGTTCTGGTGGTTGGTCTGGAGACTCAGCAGGTGGTCAGTTTGCTAGGCATTCTCCCTCTCGTGTTCAATAAGGGAATCGGAGGAGTCGTAACTTTGAGATAGAGAGGAGGGACGATCCACGGTTCTCCTTTGATGGTTTTGGTCCTCCTCCAGGTAGAGAGGGTTGGTTTCCACGGAGTGGTTACCGGGGTGGTGTTCGTGGAGGTATCTTTGGTAGGAAAGATGGTTTGGTTTGTGCTAACCCCACTTTCGAGCAAATGGCTCGGCACTAGTTTTACTCTTTTGGTACTAACCCCAGTGCTGAGTCGTCTGTTCGCTCACGTGCTCGTTTTTGAATTTCAGGTGGGAGACTTGAAGAACATTTGGTTGATTGACTCCGGTTGCTCGAGGCATATGACCGGAGACAAGGGGTGGTTCTCAAGTCTCGTCCCGGTGGTGACAAAGAGGTACATCACTTTTGGGGACAATGGGTGTGGGCACGTGCTTTCAGAAGGTGAGATTAAGGTGAGTGACAAGATCACTCTCAGGCGTGTTGCTCTTGTTCAATCGCTTGGATACAATTTGCTTTATGTGTCCCAGCTGTTGGCCGACACCACTCGCTCTCTCTCCGCAGAAGGCCATTCCTATTCCGAAAACAATACTCACTCTCTATCTCCTCAGTAGGTCACTCACTCGATCTGTGTGCTCAAATGTCCCTGCCGACCTGTCCCGTTCGCCACCACCAGCTGCGCGCGCTCGGAGGATCGTGCTTAATTTCTCTCCTCAGAAAGCCGGCGCTGGAGCAGGCTGGCCGGCCACGTGCACGACGGCGAAAGGGGCTAGCGGACGTCAATCGCGCTATCCTCCGCATTGTCGCCGTGGCCACGACACCGCCTCCTCCTCGCCGCCACGCTCGCCTCGTAAAAAGTCCTCGTCAAGGTGGAAATTAATTGCCCCCTTTTATTAAAAATTCTTTAGCTGTCCTAATCCTTTTTTGCGTTATCGGTTTTAATTTTTATGTGATGAATTATGCTCATTTGGTGTATGGAATGCAGATGGCGTCTGCTGCTCGGGCTTAGATGTACAGATAGCCCCATGAAGATTGGGAGAATTCCTTAAATGAGGTCAATGGTTTTCTAAGTCAAGCAGAGGTGAATATGAGAAACCATAGTGTTCAGGCAATACTTTGCCCCTGTATTGATTGTATCAACCAAAAGAAATTCGCACAATGGGAAATCATTTTTCATCATTTGGTCACACATGGTTTCACAAAAAATTACACGTGTTGGAATAAACATGGTGAGGAAGGCTTTAATGAACTCGAAGTGGGCTGCCTAAATGAAGGTGAAGTGCGACACCATGCTACCGACCATGATGAAGACCTTGATGACAGTGGACTTTTTGAGGGAAATGAACCATTATTCCCACCAAGTGTGTTGAGGCCTGAGGATATCAATGATCATGAAGTTAGGGGCTTCGATGATGGTGAGTTGTTGCAATGTGTGCAAAATATTGATCAAATGTTGCGGCATGTGGAGTTTCAACGAGTGTACACGCCTTTTGAATTAGCGAGGCGAAAGCAGTTCATTGAAGATTCAAAGAAACCCCTTTATATCCTTATTTCCAGAAGTACTCTCACCTTTCTGGCGATCTAAAACTTCTGCAGCTTAAGGCAGATCATGGTTGGAGCAATAAAAGTTTCAAACAACTATTGGTTGTGCTTAGAGACATGCTACCTGAAGGAAACCAAATAACAGAGTCTGTCTATGAGGCGAAGAAGATAATCTGTTCTCTGGGAATAGAGGTTGAAAAAATCCATGCATGCAAGAATAGTTGTGTATTGTTCCGTGGAGATTATGCATACCTTGACAAGTGCCCTATGTGTGGCTATGATCGGTATGAAGTATGGTGGAGATGATAATAATGCGGATGACGAGAACCAGCCCAGTGAGATCATAGGCAATAAGAAGAAGGCTAACAGAGGGGCTCCTGAGAGGGTGGCATGATATTTTTACATCATTCCTCGACTGAGAACATGGTTCGCAACACGAAAGGAGCGCAACTCTAGCGTTGGCATGATGAAGGCCGAAAGGATCTTAATAAGAAAAATGGCAAGGTTAGGCACCCCGCAGATGCAGCGCAATGGGGTAACATTAATAACCACTTCCCATGGTTTGACAACGTAAGGAGCATACCGTTTGCTATGAGCACAGATGACGTGAACCCATTCGGTAACTAGAGCTCAACACATAGCACCTAGGTTGTCGTGTTGTCGTTGTATAACCTTCCACCCTGGCTATGCAAGAAACAAAAATATATGATGCTGACAATATTGGTCTCCGGGCTAAAGCAACCTGGCAACCGTATTGATGTCTACTTGAGGCCACTAGTTGATGACTTCAAGATATTGTGGAAGCCTAGTGTGCTAGAGGTTTGGGATGAGTTCAAGCGCGAGGAGTTCACAATGCATGCCATGTTGTTCACCACCATCAACGACAACCTGGCTCATCGCAACCTCTCTGGCCAAAATAAAAGGAAAGGTGCAGCTTGCCCACGGTGCTTGGAAGATACTTGCGCAGTATGGCAAAGACATTCAAAGAAATACGTATTTTCGGGGCACCATCATTTCCTCAGGAAGAAACATCCATACCAGGCCATGGATTGTCATTTTAATGGGGAAAAGAATAATCGAGAGGTGCCGTTGTATTTGACTAGAGACCTGGTCCACTTGAAAGTCAGGGACATCAAAACTATCGAGGAGTTACCCAAAATGACTGAAAAAACCCTTGGCAAAAGAAAGAAACAAGATGGTGAAGAGGAAGAAGAAGGAATGTGGAACAAGAAATCAATTCTATGGGAGCTAGAGTATTGGCTGATGTTGGATGTGCGTCATTCGATTGACAACATGCACGTTAAGAAGAATGTGTGTGAAGCTACATGTGGAACATTGCTATAACAGAAGTCCAAAAGAAAAGATCATAAAATGCAAGGGAGGATCTTAAAGAGCTGAGCAGTAGGCCGGAGCTCTATGCAGAGGAAACAGAGACGGGAACGAACCTTCCCATTGCTGCAACCACCTTGTCAAAGGCACAGAGAAAAGAATTTTGTCAGTTCTTGCATGATTTGAAAGTACCTTCAGGCTACTCATCAAACTTCAAGAGGCTAGTGTCAGTGAAGCAAATGAAAATGAATTTCAACTTGATGAAATCTCATGATTGCCATGTGTTGATGACATCTCTTCTTCCTGTTGCACTTAGAGGTATCAAGATAGAACTGGTTTGCGACGCGGTCACAAGCTTGTGTTTATTCTTCAATGCAATAGAAAAGAAGGTGATTGATGGGAAAAAACTATTGGACTTGGAGAGGAGGCATTCCGAGACCCTATGCCAGCTTGAAACTACCTTCCCACCATGATTCTTTGATCTCATGCTGCATCTAATAGCACACCTCGCGAGGGAAATCCGGTTCCTTGGCCCATCTTACCTTCATCAGATGTTTCTATATAAGAGGTTCTATGGATTCCTAAAATCATTGGTACATAACCGGTTATTTCCGGAGGGAGCCATTGTTCGTGGCTACGAGACCATCGAAGCAGTGGAGTGGGCCATGGGTTATATGGACCCACAAAATGCCATTGGTGTGCCTCGCTCACGACATGAAGGTAGGCTTTCAGGTGTTGGGACCATGGGGAAAAGGTCAGTCACTTCGGATGCAGATGCCTTCGAAAAGGCTCATTTCACCGTGATACAACAGCTGCAACTAATTACACCGTTTGCCAATGATCACAAACGACAACTACGTGAAGAGAATCCTGACCGTGCTAGGTCTTAGCTTGCAAAGATGCACATGCAAGGTTTCAGCAGGTGGCTCTGAGATTATGTCGAGACATGCAGCAATAATGATGTAATTATCGACGAGATAAGGAATCTAGCAGCAGGGTTGTCAGATGGTGAGATCTGGACAGCCCACGGGGTGTTAATCCCTGTGGTTTATTTGTTCGGCGGGGAGATCGGGAGCTAAGAACGCGATGTTTATGCTAGTGTAGCACACGGAAATTACAACGAGACACAAGGACAAGGCGATTTTATACGGGTTCGGGCCTCGGGAGAGTAAAACCCTACGTCCAGTTCGTCGGTTTGTATTGCTTCGATATCAGGTGGGATTAAATGGTCGCGGTGTCGATGGTCTGCAGGTTGTCTGTCCCTGGGGACGCCCTTGCCCGCCTTATATTGGGTTACGAACAAGGTTGGTGGACCGGAGTCCAGGTCGGTTGCAATAGGGAAACCTACCTCTAATCTGTTTACATCATGGAAGGCTTATCTGAGCTGCCTTAATCCGTCTGGGCTGCCTTGTCTTGCGCGCCAAGCTATCTTCTCATCATGACAAGGTCGTTTGGGCAATCTTCTGGAAGGCCTTCAGGAGGTTGTGTGGGCTGCCAACTAGGTCGGTTGGGCGCACTAACAGGTCGGCGGGTCTTCTAGTAGGCCGGACCCACTTGTCGGGTACGACCGTGAGCCTGGTCGGTGGGGACCCAGGTGTACCCATGTCTCACAAGCCCCCGAGCGAGGTGTATGCGCAGCGACCCTAGAAAGGTCATGATGAAGTCGTAGGGCTATCAACAGGTCGAATAGCTTGCACGTCAGTCAAAAAGAAAGAGAAACAAATCAAGGTAGCAGCTGACCTGTTTGTAGTATTGTCGAACAAAGAGAGGTCGAGTGACGACCTAATAGATCAAAACGACGATGAAAAAATTTAGAGGGCATCGAAGATGCACTCATGAGTAGTATCCGAGCATCGTGGCGGGCAGGATTGCCGATATGATGATCCAAAGAAGAAAATAAAGTAGGTCGAGTAACGACGTGATGAGAAACGGGTTTCCCAACAGGTCGGTACGACGAAGAAAACAAGATGGCGTCGAAGACGCACTTGTAGAGTAGTCCTCGAGCATTGAAGAAGGCAGCATGGCTGGTTTGATGCTGCAAAAAGAGAAGAAAAACTAAGGCATGGTCTTGATTTGTAGAGACACTAAGTGTAGAGACACCCAGATCTCCAAGCATGGCTGCAAGGAGTCTGGCAGAGCCGACCTCAGGGAGGCTTTTGTAGGCATGCCGACCTTGAAGAGGCCTTAAACAACAATGCTAAGTATCCGAGGATACCCAGCAAGGTCTTGAAAGGTGCATCGAATGAAGAAACCGTCGATGTTGTCGTAGCTGAGGTTGTGATGTCCGGAACTGTTGCTGACGAAGCCATGGAAATATGTAGATCTTGAACGTATGGAGTGTGGAGACACCCAGATATCTTGCATAGCTACAAAGAGTCTGGCACAGCCACTAGAGGCATGCCGACCTTAGGAAGGTCTCAAATCAAGAAGCGCCTAGTATCTGAGGATACCCAGCAAGGTCTTGGAAGGTACATTGCAAGAAGAAATCGTCGATGGGTCGTAGCTGAAGTTGCGATGTTGGTAGTCGGTTGATGATGAAGCTGGCGAAAAAAAATCAATCTTGATCATGTGGAGTGTAGAGACACCCAGATGTCATGCATGACTGCAAGAGTTTGGCAGAGCCACTCAAGGCATGCCGACCTCAGGAAGGTCTCAAATCGGAAGCGCCCAAGCACCCAGAAGTACTTGGCAGGGCCACCAGGCGCGCACCCCACAGGGAGGCCTTCGTTCCCGAAGTAAAATCCATGGTGTCTAGAGCAGGCTGGCAGGGCTACGATAGCACACGGACCTCAGAAGGTCACGCAATCGGTGGCGCCCAACTAGGTTGGCAGGACCATAGTTATACCAAGATATTGCAAGACCTAAGTATTAAGGCACGTCGACCTCGAGGAGGTCATTTTGGTATTCAGACGACCAACATAGCTGCTGGCCACCCGGCAGAGTCGTGATACTAAGGTATTGTCGACCTTAGTGACAATAGGCACACCGACCACGGAGGCCCAACGAAAGTTGTAGATCTCCTTGAACGCTTCTGATCTCCATGGCACTATTAGATCTCCAGGCGCCCAGAAGGATCTGGTAGAGCAGCGAGGCACGCCTACCTCGGAATGTCTTCAATCGAACCTACGACCATTCTGCTTACGAAACAGAAATATAGGCTGATTGGAATAGGTCCGATTACGTGCAGAGCCATAGCGGGTGCACTAGGACGCAGAGCCTAGCGCGTGCAAATAACATTCATCAGGTCATAGAAACAAGGTCGTGAAGTCTTCGTCGAATGGGGCGCTAAGTTAGGCTCGGAGCCCGCTAACATAGGGTCAGTTTTTGTCTTGTAGCGTAGACTGGAGGATCACAGGTCAACAGTGGTCGGAGATGCTCTTACCACCCAGAAAACGACAAGCTGCCCACTGATCGAGGAGTTACTGTAGCCATGTGACCTCTGCGGCGGGGCTCAGGCATCGTTGATACGCAAACAACAAAGACGTCGTGAGACAAGGAAATAAAGTCATCACCTTTAATCATGCACATGTCTACAGGCTCTCTTGACCACATGGTGACAGTGTCGGAGCTCATCCGACCATAACCGAGTCTTGGCTCTCACTACAAATAGCACCACAAGACTGAAGGAAGCAAGCACCGAGCATTGCTGAGCTATGAAGCTGCATATTAGAATTTTGGCCATGCCATGGGCATGCAACCGTCCACCAGATTGTAGGATGCTGTGTTTGTAGAAGCTTGGAGCTAGAAGAATGAAGTCGCCGAGGAAGTCTTCCAAACTAGCGAAGGCGACGACAGAGCTGTAGGGAGGTCTAGCGACTTGACGGGGGTGATGACGAAGCCAGAAGGTGGTCTAGCGACCTGATGAAGATGACGATGGTGCCGGAGAAGGGTCTAGCGACCTGACGAAGACGACGACAGAGCCGGAGAGGGGTCTAATGACCTAATGAAGATGATGCCAAAGCTGCAGGGAGGTCTAGCGACCTGACGGCGGTGACACCAGAGCAAAGAGCCGGTCCTGTAAAATAAAATGCACACCAGGTCGGTGTATCAATCTGTCGAATATAAATATGACAAAGATGTAGTCTGAGCTATAATATGTAGATGTTGATTGTTGAATAATGTGAGCTGGAGTTGAACATTTTTGTGCTATGTTTTGTTTTTTTTGAAGAAACCATTCCACTTGTCGTGCCAAACACGCATTATACAGACTCGAAAGCTCTGAAGCTGCAAAGTGTTTCACCCCTCTACAATGCTCAGCAGGGAGGCTTAGATGTATCCGACGCATGGGGAGGGGCCTAGGACCCAGGTTTTGCAACCACACAACATCGAATACTCATAACGAGAGTCAAGCAGTTAAAGAAAGAACACATAAGAGAAGTAGAACCCCACAAGTCTGGTGACCCTTAGATTGGCAAGGCCAAGCCCCCGAGCATGCCGAGAGGGAGGGGAACATAGCACAAGATAAAAATTGGAACCCTCAGGTCTGGCGACCTACGTGTTGGCAGGGCCAAGCCCCCGAGCATGTCGAGGGGGAGGGATTGGAAGATCAGAAAAAACATGTAGAGCAGTCTACAAAATAAATTAAAACTGTAAAATATTAACTAAAAATAGCACTTAGCTTGTGCCTGGAGACATGAGATCGGAACGTAGTCCGAGCGAGCAGAACGTCGAATAAGGTTGAGCGCCGAGCTGCACTTCCATCAGGTGCGTAGTACATGGCAAGTTTCCATACAGACGACATGCACATGATGCAAGCCCTAAGTAATTGGCAAGTCGCATGGACCAGGGTTTCTTCACGTAGCTTCATGGACCAAGGTTTCTTCATGTAGCTTCCCATAGATGATGTTTTTTTAATGTACGGAACAGACCAGGGGTAGGTCTTGCAGGCTGAAGTAGATGGACTTTTTTTGTACGGGGCGGACAAGGAGTCGGCCCTGTCATGCTGTAGTAGAGTGGATCGTTCACAAGCCCAAGTTACTTGATCCGTCTAGTTCGAACGCTTTACGCCGACGCCAAGTTCGTCGAATCAGCACCGGGTAGCGTGCCCACATGCAGCGACGTGGTCTCTTGCTGCCGCCGGTTCTCCACCAGTGCACTGCACGCGACACGCAGGACGACGAACTTTGATAACCGCCATGAAGCTCGCCCGGTGGGTGGACGCGAAAAAATTTCTCACGCGCCATCCACAGAATGAAGACGTCGACCTCGTGATTAGATCGGAGGGTGGCGGCGAGCAGGTCGCTACGTAGATATTTGTCATGTTGTCGCCGAAGATCATCGCCGGAGCAAACTACTATCACGCTGCTCGAAGAGCTCACGATCACCCCTACCTGGCACGCCAACTGTCAGATGGTGAGATCTGGACAGCCCACGGGGGTGTTAATCCCTTTGGTTTATTTGTTAGGTGGGGAGATCAGGACCTAAAAACGCGATGGTTACGCTAGTGTAGCACACGGAAATTACGACGAGACACAAGGACAAGGCGATTTTATACTAGTTCGGGCCTCCGGAGAGTAAAACCCTACGTCCAGTTCTGTGGTTTGTATTGCTTCGATCTCAGGTGGGATTACATGGTCGTGGTGTCGATGGTCTACGGGTTGTCTGTCCCTGGGGACGCCCTTGCCCGCCTTATATTGGGCGACGGACAAGGTCGGTGGACCGGAGTCCAGGTCGGTTACAACAGGGAAACCTATCTCTAGTCTGTTTACGTCATGGAAGGCTTATCTGAGCTGCCTTAATCCGTCTGGGCTGCCTTGTCTTGCGCGCCAAGCTATCTTCTCGTCTAGACAAGGTCGTCTGGGGAATCTTCTGGAAGGTCTTCAGGAAGTCGTGTGGGTTGCCAACTAGGTCGGTTGGGCCCACTAACAAGTCGGCGGGTCTTCTAGTAGGCCGGACCCACTTGTCGGGGACGACCATGAGCCTGGTCGGTTGGACCCAGGGGTACCCATGTCTCACAAGGGCCATTGTTCACTGTTACAAGATACGAATCAATGGATATCAATGGATACATGTTATACACCATGTCCCATGATAAAAAGAGTGTCCATCAAATTAGTGGTGTGCATTTATGGGCCGTCGTCGACAATACTCGTGATGGTGATGACACGGAGTTAGAAAAATATTATGATCAAATAGAGGAGATATGGGAGCTTGACTATGTTGGATTGAAGGTAGCCTTGTTTCGATGTAGATGGGTCACCAATGGGATGAGAGCTATGAGCAGGACAAATATGGTTATGTTAGTGTTGATCTCCGGGTTTTTTGTTACAAAAACGAACTGTATGACTTCACCAACGATGTTAAGCAAGTGTTCTATGTATCTGACCTTGCAAAGAAGAACTAGTCTGTGGTTATGCTTGGAAAAAAGGATTGTTGGGGTTGAAAATGTTGTTGAGGAGGACGAATACAACTATTTTGACGAAATTCCATCCTTTGATACTTCATACAAGCCCCGACTCTTGGAAACTAACAAAACACCGTACTTGCGAAGAGACCATAGTGAAAAAATCCATATACAGAAATCAAGAAAGAAAAAGCAGGCTTGATTTCTGCTGAATCTTTTTTTAATGCCGGACGATGTGTCTATTGGTGGAAATGGAATCTGTTTTGTAATAAAAAGGATCTGATGTATTGGTGGAATTTCAATCCTTTTTGTAATATATGGGATGTGGTGGAATTTGAATTATGCTTGTAATATATTCTGCCTAAGATACTATATATATTTTGTTTATATTCTGCTTCAGTTCAGTAACGGGCGTTAATATCAAAGAGACGGGGAATAGGCAACCCGCGTCGCCCAAGTTACGGGCAAGAGAGAAGGATTAACGAACCTACGGTGCCTTTGTCACGGGCAAGAGACGAGACTAACGAACCTGTGTCGCATTTGTTATGGGCAAGATATGCAAAATCATGAACAGATTACATCAAAAGAGACACGGATTAGCCAGCCCTTGTCGGCTTGTTCTTCAAGCTTTGCTAGTAAGTAGGTAAATCATACAAAAAATTGTATAGCAGAGAGATAATCACACAAGCATGTCTCTTGAGATGCGAAATCTCACACAGAGATCGATCTTGCTCGCAGGTCGTCCATCTTGCTGCACGTGGTCATCGAACAAGCTCCATTTCTGCTGACGGCTTAGAGACTTGATTCCTAGCATGAGCAATTAGAGTTTCTGTCTTGCAATGAGACCACAAAGCATCCTGAACCTGCACTTTTGGTTTGCAAGAGCCTTCCGCGAGTGGAGGTGGAAAGCATGGTGGTAGGAAAAATAATGACGAGATATGCTCCATCCAGATTCTGGCTTCTTCCACATATTTCAAGTGAACACAAGAGAAAGATATAGAGAGGGTTGAAACATATCCCTTAAAAAAATACCTCCTCCTGGAGGAGAAGGGGAAAGCAAAAAAAGCCCAAGCGTGAAGGAAAAGCTGCAACATGCTTTCCATTGGCTTGTTCTTCCTGATGCTAGGAGGTTCTGGACTACCTTCCCCGGACACGGCTGCAAGCAAGGGGTATGTCACAAGGATTCTTCTAGCAGCTGTGTTAGAGAGATGAGCAACCCAATCACCCATATCACAAGAATTCTTCTAGCAACTGAGAGATCGAGGAGGAGGAAGAAGAGAGGAAAGCAAAAGCTTGCGCCCTACAAGATCTATTCTTTGCGCCATAGCTAGATCTAGATCTAGAGAAAAAGGAAGCAAGTGACTCGCTTTATTGTATCAGAAAAATGAAGCAAGTTTCTACAGTTTTCTAAAATCACCGTATTTTCTTTATTTTCATTGTTTAGTGTATATTCTGCTTCTTGAACAATGTTTATATGCCTTATCTTGTTCTATGTAAGTACAACATATAAATAATATTTGTTTTCAACACCTCCTGTAATGAAACTTTGCATTTTTGTAATCTTAAGGTGAACCACAAGGTTTTGTTAATTGTTCAAATGCATATGTGTTTGAACAAGTTGAAAAGTGTGGAAAAGTTCAATGTTCAAGAAACATTTTAGGAAACAATGTGAGAGATGTAGATATTTTTAAACAAGTATATTACTCTTTCATCGAAATCATTTGAAATTTTGATGACAAGTCTAGATACCCAAATTATGTTGGCAAGTCAATTTGTAGATTTTTTAGAGCACACTAGATGTTAGTAGAATTATTACATTATTAACATGAGATGTAAAAACAGATCCTAAGAATCTTGGGCACACAAGTGTGACTGTTGATATTTTATTCAAATACTAAATGTCCAAATACGAATTGTTCATATTTTTATGATTTTTTTGGTATTGTTTTACGGGCTCTAATATTTTAGGGAAGCACGTATCATTCAAAAGAAAATAGTGGCTAGCCCACGCGTCAACATCAGTAGCCAAAATAAAACGATAACCGCTGCCCACCCGCCGGACCCAACTCACAACAAAGGTGATGCGGGTTCACTAACCATCGTCGCCTATGACACTAGCCCACTCGTCAGCGTCAGCAGGCAAAAACCGTGTACGGGTTGCTCAAAATTTCCAACCTATAAGAGCCGTCAAGGGCTCGCCAGTAGTTTCATTAAAAACAGTTACGCATGTCGTTCATATTCGGCTCCTTGCTAGACAGATCCACAACGCCCGCATTCTCCCCACCACCGCCGCCACTCGCCCCGCTCGCCTTTGCTTCTCTCTCCCCGCTCGCGTTCGCCGCTCTCTCCCTGCCACATCCCTATTCTTCTCCAGCCCCACCGCTCCCTGCGTGATGACAGTGACGAGGACGCGTTTACTGGTGTGCGGACGTACGTCTTCCCGGCCAACCTAAAGACGGTTGACGCAGATCAGTCGACGTCATCCCCGTCCACGACGACGAGCCGGCCACCTCAGGCCACCAGCCGACGTGGATCCAGCCCCTCCGACCATCACGAGAACAACTACTTCATTCACGACAGAGGTTAGTCCTGCTTGAACCCCCAAAGCCCTCTCTCTCATCGGCCACCAAATCCGCTATATATTCAAGTCAATGTGGATTAGAGAGACATGCCTTGATAGTTCATCTTTAATTGATTGACTGTGGATTTAATGGATGGATTTTGTTGCCCAAAGTCTGTTTGTATAAATTCTTGCTAACAGATGTAGTTATATGAAATGTTGAAATTCATTTTCATGTTTCTGGTGCTACAATTTTTGCACTGTAAATTCATGAAAAGCATTGAGGATGTTAGCATACTTTAATTCTGCTATGCTTTGAATGTACCAGATCGACAGTTATGCTTTGGACCTGTTAGCACAATTTAATTCTGCTATGCTTTGAATGTACCAGATAGACAGTTATGCTTTGGACCTTTTAGCATACTTTAATTCTGCTATGCTTTGAATCTACCAGATCGACAGATATGCTTTGGACCTGTTAGCATATTTAAATTCTGATGGCCACATAATGTCATTGGGAATTGCAGCGCAGTGGTTTATAATGTAGTCCACCCAATCTTCTATATATTCATGTCAAGGTGGATTAGGGAGACATGCCTTAATAGTTCATCTTCAATTGATTGACTGTGGATTTGGTGGATAGATTTTGTTGCTCCAAGTCTATTTTGAATAAATTGTTGCTAATAGATGAAGTTATATGAAATGTTAAAATTCATTTTCATGTTCCTGGTGCTATGATTTTTGCACTGTAAATTCATGAAAAGCATAAAGGATGTTAGCATGCTTTAATTCTTCTATGCTTTGAATGTACAAGATCAACAGTTATGCTTTGGACTTGTTAGCATACTTTAATTATGATGGCCACATAATGTCAGCGGGAATTGCATCGCAGTGGTTTATAATGTAGTGATAACTAGACTGTCTTATGCTTTGTTGTGAGTGTTAATTGTTTCACTATTGTCATATATATTGTTATTGTTGGTGTCATGATGTGTTGTGAGTGTTGTTCCACTACTATCATATATAATGTCATGACCATTGCTTTATCCTCTTGTTGCATGTACACATGGAACACACAATCCATCGTTGCTGAAGTTGGACAAGGAAACGGCTGAAGGAATTCATTCACTGCTTTGATACATAAGCATATTATTGTGTCCCTGTCAACATGGTTAGCACCTATCCCTATATGCTAACTAAGTAAAATATATACTGTGTATCTCTATGCTGATTTTATTTACTACTGTATCAACTATTTTGCCTATTAGAGAAAATGAATTTATCTAATAAGAATTTTGTTTAGATATTCAGTCTTGCTTATGTTGCTCTACTGACAACCTAACATATCATCTATGCAGTCTCCCACAACAACAAACTCCTCTACTTCCAGTGCATCATCGCAGCCCATCGTCGTTGAACCTTCTTCACAGGGTCACTCAGCACAGACTGCTGCGAGTAGTACTCAATCCCGCGGGTTAAGGACACAAACCAAATGGCCAGAAGACAAGTTGACTGTAACTGGACTTGATGCCAATTTTAGCCTACCCCATATGCTGTGAGGGATAGATTTGATTGGTCCGTGGTCTCATTGCTCGGGAGAGGGTTTCAATCAACAAGGCGGTTGATGATCTCTCACCAATTGAGAAGGACCATCTGTTCACAATTTTAGAGGAAAAGCTAGATTACCCAGCCAATCTGGAAGAATCTGTTCGCAAGAAGGTAGTTAAGGTAGCTATATCAGAGATTGGAACCTTGCAATGGTGATTCAAGTCCCATTTAAGAAAAAATATGTGAGTGAAGAGGAGACTCCCTTTGTGAAGCATGCCTTTATGCAGCAACAAGACTGGGACATGTTTGTGCAGGAAAGAAATTCTCCATTTTAGCAATTGCGTTAGGAGATGAAAAAAAGTGGGCATTGCATAATAAGCCACAAAAGACGGGTAGAACAGGTTATCATGGTAAAATGGAAGAGTGGGAGGAGCAGGATTCAAAGCTAGCTACAGAAGGACAACAGAGCCCTTGTGACCAATTTATTGGACGTTCGAGACCTTATCTGCCAGCAAGGGTAGGGAAGAAGAAGAACACTAGTGAAGGAAGCGGGGGCATAACATTCAGTAACCCTGTGGTGGTGGGGGTAGCAGATATGGTGAAAACACTTGCAGCTCAGGGTAGCGATGGTTCTTTCTCTAGGGTTAGGGAGGATGATATCCTCACTGCAGCACTTGAGACTCTAGAGCATCGAGGTCGGATCCGAGGCATGTCTAGTTCACTTGGCTGGGGTAAAGGGTTTGGTGAAGAGGACGTTGGAATATACAAGAAGAAGAGGAACAAGAAGTCTAATGCTGATGATATGATGGACATAACATTTGAATCAATTGTCCATGCTCTAAGAATATCAGACATCGAAATACCGAAAGATGCACATATTCCTTCTCAACTACCAGCGCCTGTCAGTAGCAGTGACGAAGAAGATGTGCATGGCAGCAAGGAAGAAGATGTGCATGACCACGAGGAAGAACATGCGCATGACAGCGAGGAAGATGGTAGAGAGCAAGATCATTAGAATACCAATGGTGACAAAGCGAATCAAGTGCATAGTGATAGTCGATCACCTATGTTGGACACAAAAGATAAGCTGACAGAGCCAACCACGTGCAGCCTTTTGGATGGCACCGGGATTAATGTGGAGCTCGCACTAGTGAAAGTCTTTCCATTTCAAAAGGCTTGCCATTCAGTACCGGTGTAGGATGGGTATGTTGTTGTGCAACCTACTTATGTGTGGGCCAATACGGGTCACTACCCTCTGCCCGTACCAATTAATGGGGTTGACATAGCAACCCTAGCTGAGTCTCTCTTTCAAAGGATCCAATGTCCAAAGGACAGGATCCTTATACCACCCATGACGAGACATCCCAACCTTGAAGCCGCAATAGGTAGCATGTGTACAACATCAGATTGAGGTATTCCAACTCAGTGTCAGCAAGAGAAGGTTCAACTGCAGCAGCAGCAGCAGCAGATTAGCAAAACTGTACAGCAGAAGCGTCGACAACAGTTGGAGGAGGAGCCGAGGCAAACTCCGCCTAAGCAACAGCTGCAACTTGAGGATAATCAATAGATGAAACAGCAGCCTCTCCAGCAGCAGGAGCGTCTGAGGACCGGTGGATGGTCGCTCCAAGCTGTGATGAGTGATTGACAACGTGGTGTGGACTGACTCTTGGCCGAGTATTGCAGGTGCAGGTTGCGGCTTGATTTGCGATGGTGCAGGTGAAGAGTGGGCGTGAAAGGTCTATGCCTTGCGGGGCCTCCGAGGAGTGGAGAGATAAGTAGGCCTAACTCGGGGGACCCGGTGGCGAGCGGGATCAAGTGCGGGCCGCATGGTGGCAAAAAAGCAAGACGAAGACATCGATTAGAGCCGGTGTAGGGTAGAGTCTCACAACCGAAGTCTACACGCGGGGTTTGCGGCGGTTCACCACAAAACCGTCGGGTTACTTGGTTGAGCCAAAAAACCAAGACCGAAGGCTCGGCGGGCGGAGACGGGATTCGGGCGCACCGAGAAGCTTCGATGCCGGTGGACGCATGGCGGGATCGCAGGGCTTGCGTTGGGAGGACGCGGTCTGTGGTGACGGCGTGGCCGTGCGATGAAGAGGACTACTACATGACCTATTTGCCCCTGAGGGGTTTGTATCAAAACTTAAGTGCTAGGGGTAGTGTGGCCGTTTGCCTGGCCCGGGAGGGACTCTTATATATATTAGCTCTAGGGTTTCCAGGCAAACCATCCATCCAGACTGCTTCTCATTTTCCTTGCTCCATAGGGTTAGGTTTTTCCTTTGTCTGTAAAGAATCTGACCTCCGAGTGAATGGAAGCTTTCATGGTTGCATCGATTTCCCTCTTGTAGCTCGTTGCATTTTCGTGTCTTTTTTGAGCTATTTTCGTTGGATTTTTGTGCACGCCTTGTTCCTTCGATCTTGTGGTGTTCGGGTTCGGATTTGTTGGTGGGGATCATGGATAGTTGCCTTTTGCATCTTTGTGCTTGATCATGACCCCTCAAACTCCGAATTTGTCCTCCGATTGAAGGATTTCGGTTGGAAACCTAGCTTTTTTCTTGAGCTCGGTAGAATCTCGATTCCTCTCGATTTAGTGGGTTTGAGGCTACAAAATTGTTGGGATAGCATCTCCTAGAGGCGCTTCATTTTCACCTATGATTTGGTACCTTTCCCTTGGTTTAAGTGGGAGATCGGGCAAGGGGAGGAAGGTTTGACCACCAAGAGGTCGGGCTCGGGTTACAAGATTTCTCCTGGCGGACAGTCTGTGCGGGCGTGGCGGACAATCCGCGAGAAGCCTGACAGCCCAAGTGTTCTTCATGTTCTTCACGAATTCTTGCGTGTCTTTCGTTGGATCCATTTTTTTGGTGGATTTTTGTTGCACGAAGTTTGCGGACGGTCCATACTAGAGTGCCGGACGGTCCATAACGGGGCGGACGGTCCGCGGGCCCATCGCGAACAGTCTGTTATTAAGAGTGCAGTAACAGAGGTTCGGGAACGTTTTTCGGACACTCCGCCGTAGCTCGCGGAGGGTCCGCCGTACCCACGCGGGCGGTCCGCCAGGAGGTTGCGGACAGTCCGCCTGGGTTTCACAATGCTGCTAAGTCCTTTGTTCCTTGAGTTTCGCTTTCGCTTTGGGATTGTTTGGGGTTAGTTCCTAGGGTTCGTAGAGAACTCGACCTTGGCAAACTCATGTGGGGATCCTTGGTTGTGAATTTGGGACATAGGTCGAGTTCTCTCTTGGGAGAAGAATTTTTATCGACTCCCATTCACTCCCCCCTCTCTGGTCGCCTAATCTGTCCTTCAGCGTCGACAACAGCAGGAGAAGCCCAGGAAAACTACGCCTAAGCAGCAGCTGCAACATGAGGATAAGCAACAGACGAAACAGCAGCCTCTCTAGCAGCTGGAGGAGGAGCGCAGGCAATCTCCCCCTAAGCAACAGATGCAACAAGTACAACAGCCTCTGCAACAGGAGGAGCCCAGGCAATCTCCACTGCAAAAGGGGAACCAGGCCAGGAAACCTCCATCTAAAGATGAGATTCTTAACTGTATTATTGGGACATAACATGAATGACCAAATTACAAGCCTGGTGCACCTATGTTGTCAAAAGCAAATGTAAAGGCTGTTGGAGCAAAATGTGCGAAATTGCATGCTTATGTCATGGAACACAGTAAGGATAAACTTGCCTTTCCAGCAAAGGTAGATAAAGACTACTTTAAAGGTGGTTGTGGTGCTTTAATGTTGAACATTGCATTCAGTAGCGTGTATAACCTTATAACCCTGGCTTCTCTAGATGTTACCTTCATGAGGTTGTGGACATTGTAAGTCCTTTAAAACCTAAAATGATATTTCTTTAATTTTGACAACAAAGTTCAAGCATGCTAACAATTTGATTTTTTGTAGAAAAATGATGGACAAGGCAATGTGCTCAGCAGCCATGGGGGTCCTCTTTGTGTGGATTCCATGTGGCATTCCATATATTAAGACTACACGATGACATACCTGACATCAAGAAGGCTGTTGTAAGTAGATAGTAATGCTCAACCTTGTCTCTGCTCATATTATCCATCTGATTTTAGAAACTGATTCTACTTGTATTCTCATAAATGATTGTATTTTGCAAGATTTCAAATCTCCTATAGATGTTTCCATATAAAATCTAAAGCGTGTCTGGGAGATGTTGTGCGAATACATTCTTAAGGAGACCATCGACTGAAAGGGCAACTTCGACAGTGGTGCACCATGAGTTTATTGTAGCCAGAAACGTGAAACTCATTCAGTCTTCTTTAGTCAGGTGTTGTTGCCTGAGAAACCTGCTTGGCTTGCTTGGTTGGGGTCAGATACTACCTGGTTTAGGCAGTTCTCTCATGACTCCATCCAAACAAGCCTGATGAGAGTAACTTGAAATTTGATGTCATCCTAGCTTGTCTATAAATGTGATCTTGCTTGTCTATAAATGTGATCTTGCTTTGCCAATATCTGTGATGTGAGAATGTGTTTGTGATGTCTCCTTGTTGTGGTGGCTGCCATATCCTGGCTAGTTCCAGGACATACCCCTGATGGCTGCCAAATCCTGGCTGGTTCCAGGATGCCGGCGGCAAGCGGGTGGGTTACTGTAGGTGTGGCCTACGTATCTGCAACGGACGTTAATTAAAGCTCGTTACAAAACACTGATCAATCAGTAATGGGTTTTATTCGGAAAGCCTGTTACAAACATTCTCGCAATGTAACAAGCAGTGTAAAAGCTCGTTACTAGTCCTGACTGGTGGGCCCCAAGACATGGCCCGTTCATCGAGATATAGGAGACGCAGGTTGAAAGCAAGTGTCTCCTTTAATAGAGAGAAATAAAGCAGACGCGTGTAGAAACAGATGCGTCGCATTTCGCCGAGACAGAGGAGACGCAGGTTCACGAACGCGTCTCTGATGTTAATTTCACAGTAATAGGCTCTGTTTTCATGCCCGTTGCCAACATTTCTTGTGGGCCCAGAGAAACAACCATTTCATATGACCAGTGACTAGTTGTGGCAATGGTCATTGTTTATGCCCGTTACGAATCCTATATGTGCTGAGACACGCGTGAAATAGACACATCTCAGTTCGTCAAGATAGTGGAGACGCAGGTGCACAGCAGGCGTCTCCGATATTGAGCTATTCACGCAGTGCATGGCCATTCACGCAAGAAGAAAAGGTGCCAATGCAGCTTAATTCACTTCTCATGTTGTGCTTGATCACTTATAGAAGACTTGCCCAAGGTATCAGATATCATCGCTTTCTCCTTTTTTGTCACCCTTTGGTGCTTCCTTCACTCATTGCATTTTTATTTAATCTCCAGAACATAAAGTATACCCAAGCTCTACTCCATTGCACACTGCACAAAATTTCGTTTCCAACAAGTCTTTATTTGCCCAAATCGGACTCTGAACAAGAGTGTTACGTCTGTTTTACTTCGGCGAATAAATCTGTCACAAAATTTAAGAACGCGCAACGCCCAATGTTTTCTCAATAACTCCTTGGACGGGTCTTCAAATTCGTTGGTTCTTGATGCGTTGCAATGGAAACTTAATGGGGCTTCTGAATATCTTATTTTCTTCATTTGTACACATATGAACAATCTCTCTAATTGGTGAAGACAACAACATCCATCGCGGGATTTGGAGAGGTTGATGATTTATCTTGCAACTCTTTAGACATGACTTCTCATTTCACTATTCAAACCGTATCTACATGGTTAGTGTAAATCTGGCTTTCTCTCGACTTATGATTCTTGAAGGTCATTAGCTTGACCAAGTACAAAGCATGATAGAGATTTGCAAAACTTATGGTAAACATACGCATCCATAATCAACACCATATGCAAATTGTCGCAACAAGTCAAGGAGTAATTAAAAGAAGCATATGTTTCATGCATAGCACTTATCTCATCATTAGGCAAAGGTTCTTTAGGTATAGAATTGAAGGAACGGATGGCGACTAGAGAGGGGGGGGAGTGAATAGGAGCCGATAAAAATTCTTCTCAAAGAACCTGGCCTATACCCTAAACAATTCCCGATCACACACAAGCGATGGATCGAATCACACACCAACCGCCAAGACAACAAGGTTATGGATCAACCTCAAGTCTTAGGAATGATTCCTTGAAGCACACGCGGAAGCATGAAAGAAGAAGGGAGGAATCTAACTAAGAAACAAAGCACTCAGGCTCTAGCGGACCGTCCGGCCGAGAGGGGGCGGACCGTCCGCACGGCCACGCGGACCGTCCCGGCTCGCCGCCGCGGGACCGTCCGCACCCACACCGCGGACCGTCCGGCCCCGACCCACGGATTGTCCGAAAAAGCAAACGAACCTCCAGAGACGACCCTGAATAACGGACCGTCCGCGGGGAGCATGCGGACCGTCCGGGTGCACCCGCGGACCGTCCGCCCGCTGCTGCGGACTGTCCGAAACCACTTCCAACCAAAGCTTGAAACCAAAACGGATCAAAAGCTAAGCCGGGAAAGAACACGAAGAACACGCGAAGAACACTGTGCTCACGGACCGTCCGCCAGGCCCTCGCGGACCGTCCGCCAGGCACGAACAGAACCGAAAACTGCTCGACCCCGAAAGTCAACACTCCCAATCCATCACCGGATCTCCCAAACGGTATAAGCTGTTGAGACATCAGTTTGGGGACATGAAAAGCATCAACCAAGGATGCTATACCCCAACAATTTTGCCTCCTAACTTCCTAAATTATCGGGAATCGCGGATCCTTTGAACACCACCAAAAGCTAGAGCTCCGAACAAAAGTCCTTGAATCGAAGTGGTTTCCCGACATTTGAGGGGACAAGATCAATCCCAAAGACGCACAAGACATCCATCCATGTTTCCCTCAAAGAAATCCGGGGAGAAACCCACTCAAATCCGCGGAATCACACCGAGAACAAAGGCACCAAAAACAAGCACGAAAAAGACCACGAAAGACACAACGCCGAATCTTCTATACAAACTAGGAAAGATTCACAAGGTCTAGCATACCGCCCTAGCATCCATCCCTCTCAACAAATCTCTCATGAAGCTCTCATGCTAGCCTAGAGAAAAAATGGAGAAGAAAATAGTCCAGGAAAATGAGAAAGAGGAGGGGGGAAATGAAACCCTAAGTCGCGGAGAGATAGAGAGCCATCCACACACAGGTCCCGCCGGTGTCGGAAATGACTCGGCTACCCCTAACTCAACTACTGGCGATACAACCCACGCTGGGGCATTTATGCAATGTTTGTGGGTCTTACCATCGGACGGCCACGCCTTCGCCGCACCCCGCGTCCTCCTGACGCAAGCCATGCGATCCCGCCGCGTGTCCTCCGCTTCGAAGCTTCCCGACACGCCGGATCCCGTCTCCGTCATGTTGGGCCTTCGGACTTGGTTTTGAGGCCCAAACCATGAAACCGTCCACCAATGGTTTTGTGGGCAAACCACCAAACCCCGTGTGCTCAGCCCGGCCTCCCGCCAAGCCTCTTGACTCGACCGCCACCGTGCACCGGCTCGATCGTCCATGACTTCGTCTTGCTCGTCCATCCACCATGTGACCCGCACCTAGTCCCGCCGTCCACCGGGTCCCTTGAATCAAGCCTACTTGTCTCTCCATCTCCCGGAGGCCCCTCAAGGCTGAAGACCTTTTGCGTCAGTTCTTCACCTGCAACAACACGAACTCGGCCGCAGCCTACGCCTGCGCACTGAGCCAAGAGTCAGTCCAACACCCGTTGTCAATCACTAATCACTGAGGAGCGGTCATCCATCGACCACTGGGACGCTCCTGGTCCTCAATCTCCCCCTTGATGAGTGCATTGACAACACACAATGCGAAATGAAATTCAGAGAAAAAAAGTAAGAAGAAAGAAAAACAAATAAATACGACTCGTGACCAAAACCGAAGAAAGGCAAAGAAAGGTCACAAGCCTAGCAAAGCACCAACTCCACACTGAAAACAGCAAGAAAGCTCCCCCTGAACAAATGCAAGCTCCCCCTGAACATGTGGATGCAAACTTCCAAATTTTAGCTCACCTCTTCTGAATTTGCATTAAGCTCACCTCTTCTCCCCCTTGTTGACAATGTACGGATCAAGGTGAAAATGCAGGAATGTAAAACAAAGCATATACCATCTACATGAGCTTCTCAAATAGGCCAAATCTAGTGTCAAAGGCTAGAAATGAGACAAAGAGCACATATATGGATCATAACATAGTCAAAGCATTGCCACAAGTAATAGATGAAATATAGGCATGTGACAAAGCAAATTTTAGGATGTGAGCAGTTTTATCAAAAGATGGCTCACTTCAAATGTAAAAGCCTATGCATGTCATATTCGAGCCAAAAACATGCATATCATCCAGAGATCATACAAGGATATCCAATTCTCAACAAAATATCATTGCAAACACCCATAAAGCAAAGCATGTCATGTTAAAGCTCATGAGCCATGTGTCCACTTCGGGGAGACTTCTCCACTGGTGAACATCATGCAACATGTTTTGCACCCATGTTTAAAAGATAAGACATCTTAAGCATAAACATGGTTGATGGAGCATTTCTCAAGTATACACACTTCTTTTCAAGATTAATTCAATTCATGGTACATGAAGTGCCTTTGCGGCAAAAAGAAGCTTATGCTCCCCCATGAATGCAACATAGGCTAAACATTCACAATGATATTCGGCCTTTGGCCCAAAAGCAAGAAAAAGACATCCAAGCACAATCTAAGCATAGAAAGCACATTTAGACCAAAACGTGACATGGATACACTACTACACATGAGTGGAGCACATTTCATCAAATTTAGTCAAGATTAGCATTTGATTCAAAAAGGGCTATCTCACAACACATATTTCTCAAATATTCCAAGAGCATAGCCTCACACAACCATTTCTCCACACACATGACAAATATCTCACAAGTAGCCAAAGAACCTCAAATAAGGCATATGAAAGAAGCTCATCATCCTAGAATGCAATATGATATATAACAACATGGCTATCCTACCATGGTTTATACATCAAGCAAAGCATGTATATACATCAAAGGAAAAACATGGTATGATACATATGGTACAAAAGTAAATCCCCCAATAATCAACTAGAAAGGGCAACAAACCCCAAGTTCCCCCCGCAAGCGCACAAATGTAGCTTGGTCAAGAGTCTTTGTAAAGATGTCTGGAAGTTGATCTTGGGTAGGGACATGAGTCAACACAATAGTCCCTTTCTCCACATTGTCTCTCAAGAAATGGTACCTCACTTCTATGTGTTTGGTTCTGGAATGAAGCACTAGGTTTTTCACTACGCTTATGGCACTGGTGCTATCACAAAGAAGTGGGATCTGGGTGCACTCCTCACCAAAGTCTCTCAAAGTGTATGAAATCCACAACGGTTGGGAACAACAACTCGCGGCTGCAAAATACTCTACCTCGGTGGTAGACTGAGCTACACTAGACTCCTTGCGGGAAGACCACGAAACCAACGAGGACCCAATAAACTGACAAGAACCAGAAGTAGACTTCCTCTCGACTCGGCAACCAGCAAAATCCGCATCAGAAAAACCATGAAGAGAAAGAGTCGAGGAGGAAGAATACCAACGGCCAGGACCAGGGGCAGACTATAGGTACCTGAAGATCCTCTTGACGGCCTGTCGATGTGATGTCCTCGGCGAAGCCTGAAAATGAGCACACAGACACACACTGAACTGTATGTCTGGCATCGTCGCCGTCGAGTAGAGGAGAGAGCCGATCATGCTCATGTACTCCCGCTGGTCCACTGGTTCTCCGTCCTCGTCCGCATCCAAAGTAGTCGTACTCCCCATGGGTGTCGACATAGGCTTCACATCTTGCATCTGGAACTTCCTCAGCAGGTCTTTCGTGTACTTGGTCTGATGTACAAATGTCCCATCCTTCACTTGCTTGATCTGCAACCCGAGAAAGTACTGCAACTCATCCATCATGCTCATCTCCAATTCCCTGCTCATCTCATCTGCAAACTTGGCAACAAGGTTATGTGACGAGCCACCAAAGACAATATCATCCACGTATATCTACACAATCAACAGGTCGTTTCCATGCTTGAGGAGAAACAAGGTCCTATCCACGGTACCCATCACAAACCCTCTGCTCACCAGAAAACCTCTCAATCTCCCATACCAAGCCCGGGGCGCCTGTTTCAACCCATACAGAGCCCTTTTCAACCTGTACACCCTGTGTGGATACTTCTTACTCCCAAACCCCGGTGGCTGCTTCACATACACCTCCTCCTCTATGACCCCATTCAGAAAAGCACTTTTCACATCCATTTGAAACAACTTGAACCCTTTAGCCACGGCAAAGGCTAGAAGAATTCGAATTGCCTCAAGACGGGCCACAGGAGCAAAGGTCTCCTCATAGTCGATCCCCTCCTTCTGACTATATCCCTGAGCAACAAGTCTGGACTTGTTCCTCACAACCATTACATTCTCACCCTCTTTGTTCTTCCAAACCCATTTGGTTCCTATAGGATGGCAATTTGGAGGTGGTTCAACTAACTCCCACACTTGGTTCCTCTCAAACTTTTCCAACTCCTCATGCATAGAATTGACCCAGTTTGCATCAAATAAAGCATGTCCAATGTCTTTGGGCTCAAAGGTGGCAACAAATGCAGCATGAGCGAAATGAGAGGAATTTCTTGACCTTGACCGTGTCGTGCGTTCGTCGATGTCCCTAATGATCCTCGATAGGGCATGCACTTATTGAATCCGCCGGGGAGCCTCACGCCTCGAGACTACCTCCCCCTCAACTTCAGCTTCTCTCGCCTGGTCCTCTTGTCGCACCGTCATTGTCCATGAAGTAGACGGTCCACCCTCCGTAGTGGTCGTAGGGGAAGTAGTGGGTACACCTTCAGCTTCAGGCGCATGGTTCTCTCCGTCATCATCTCCAGCTTCATCCTTCTCCTCTTCAAAGAGATCCTCAGCCATCTTCTCATCACCTGCACATTCAAAGCCAAGAGAGGTACATGGCATTGTCTCGTCGAAGGTTACCTCGCAAGTCTCCATGATTTTGTTAGTCTCAAGGTTAAGCACCCTATAGGCTCTAGAATGGTTAGCATATCCAAAGAAAATCCCATCACTAGACCTAGCCTCAAACTTGTCGAGTTTTCCCTTCTTAAGAATAAAGCATTTGCAACCGAAAACTCGGAAATGACTCACCTTGGGTGCTCGACCATGCATAAGCTCATAATAGGTCTTCCTCTTGAAAGCTCGCAATAAAATCCTGTTAGAGACATGACAAGACGTATTGACCGCCTCAGCCCAATACCTCCTAGGAGTCCTGTGCTCATCGAGCATCGTCTTAGCCATCTCACAAAGAGTCCGATTTTTCATTTCCACAACTCCATTTTGAGGGGGCACATAAGGGGTCGAATACTGATGTTCAAGACCTAGATCACGACAAAAGGCATCAAAACGACAGTTCTTGAACTCTGAGCCATTATCGCTGCGGATGGCTCGAATAGCATTCCCATGCCTCTCGTTTTTCAACCTCACGATCAGATCTCGAACAAAACCAAATGTCTCACTCTTTTCTTCCAAGAAAAACACCCAGGCATAGCGAGAGTAATCGTCCACCACAACAAGGACATACCACTTCCCACCCACCGAGCGAACTCGAGCTGGCCCAACAAGGTCCATATGCAACAGCTCTGTCAGACGCGGTCATGACATCGGTCAAGGGTGGATGGGGAGTGGCTACCATCTTGCCATGCCTACACAGAGCACAAACCAAATCCTTCTCAAGCTTCAACCTCGGCAATCCTCGGACAAGGTCAAGACCACTCAAACGGGAAACCAAATCAAAGCTCAAGTGACCCAACTGCCTATGCTATTTCCACAAATCAGAAGAAGGACCGGCCATCAAACAGCGAGCAGGACCCAAAGAACAAGATAAATCAGCCCTGAAAATCTGACCCTCGGGGATGATCATATAGACAAGATCACCTCGAGAATCCAGCAAACGAGACTCACCAAACTTGAAACGCACCTCAAAACCCTCATCAAGCAACTGAGAAACCGAAAGCAAATTGAAACCCAAAGACTTCACAAGAGCAACTCTCTTCAACGTTACCTTGTCACTCACATGCACCACACCCTCAGAAATCACCCTTCCTCGTCCGTTATCCCCAAAAGTGATGTACATCTTTTCCTTCACTGGGGTGAGGCTGGAGAACCACTTCTTGTCTCCGGTCATGTGTCGGGAACATCCGGAGTCGATCAACAAAATGTTCTCCAAGCCTCCTGCCTGTAGTCAGAAACACGAATGAGAATGAGCTAACGACTCGACACTGGGGTTAGCACAAAGAAAGTTGAAACAGTGTCGAGCCATTTGCTCAAAAGAGGGGTTAACAAACATCATTCCCTTGCCACCAAACTTCCCATGTCCCATGGAAGGAGTACGAGCACCACGAGGGGAAAAACGTGGTGCGTAGTTCCTCTGGAACCCAAAGCTGCGATCATCTCCCCTAAACCCATATTGAGGACGAGTTGGAGGATGTCCAGCAAAACCACCACGAGCCTGACCAAACCTCTCACTAGCACGCACACCATCATCTCTCCTAAAAAACCTCTCACCACAACCTCTTTGTGGGAACCTACCACCCTGAGCTCCAACTCTACCAACACTCCTCACACTTCGACCACCCCGTGGAAGTAGCACTCTAGGCTCAGGAATACCATGAGACTGGTGATACCTGTCCTGGTTTGCTTGCTCCCTAGCAAGCCTCTCATCCCTCTTCCTCTTGTAGAAAAACTCTACTAGATGTCTCTCCTTGCCACAATACTCACACCTGAAGGGGATGGGTTTTGGTTTTGGCTCTGGCTTCTCTCTAGGTTTCTCACCCTTCTCACTCACAAACTTCACGGGTTTCTGGAAGTCATTTGTTTTAGGTGGGAATTTGGGTGGATCTTGGGTTGTGTCAAGCTTGCTGCAAAGGTGGTTGGGATTTGGTGTGAAAGAATTCTTGGGTGCTTTTGGAAGTGGGACTTGGATGTCTCCGATCACACTTCTCATACACACTCTCCCCACTGTTTTCTCCAACTTTCTCACCCAACTTCTCAAAACCCAAACCACAACCATCAGCTCTCTTGAACTCCTCGATCATGATTTTCAATTCAGGTTCCTGCCCAGACAACTAACCCAACACCTTCCTCAAATAATCATTCTCCTCATAGATGACATCCAAACGGGGAGTAAGTTCAAGATTGCGCAAAGTAACTTCATCACAGCTAGTGCATGCATTGACAACAGGAGATTTCAAAGAAGCTTCCAAAGTGCTAATAGTAGAACGAGCATCAACAAGCTTAGAATGCATAGTAGGACATGATTTACAAGCACCAAGCAAAGTGGGTCTAGCCTTAAGCTCATCATACTCAGTCCTAAGAGCATCTAGTTTAGCCAAAGTGGAAGCATTCTTCTCATTAAGCAACTTGATCTCATTCAACCATGCATCACATTCAGGACATTCAACATCATCAGAAGTAGTAGGAGCAAGTTTCAAAGAGTCATTCTCAAGTTTCAATTCAAGCAATTTAGACTCTAACTCTCCTACTTTCTCACTAGCATTCTCAAGTTGAACCCTAAGATCTTTCCTCATCTTCTTAGCATCTCTCAACACACTATCACGGTTGTCAATCAAGCCATTCAACCTAGTGATCTCAGCAAGCAAAGAGTCGGCGTCACGATTTACCTCATCCTCTGAGTCGGAGTCGCTGTCTTCCTTCTCGCTCTTCTTGCTGCTCGAGCTATGGGCCATGCCACAAAAGCCTTCAAGCGCCACACCGCTCAATCCACTGAGGTTCCGGCTTGCACTCTTCTTGCCCTTGCGCCTCCCGGCGTCTTCATCTTCACTGCTTAAGCTTGACTGCGCGTCGCTTGAGCTTGAGTCGATGTCACTTGCACCGGCCACCATGGCTCTTGCCTTGTCCTTCTTGTAGCCGCCCTTGCTCGGTCGCCGCTTGTCCTTGTCCTTGCTCTTGGACTTGCTGAAGTGCTTGCCCTTGGAGAAGTACTTGTTTTCACGCCTCGGGTGCGCCTTGTACTCGCTCATCTTGTACATGTTCTCCTCCGCTTTCGGGCACTCGGCGATGAAGTGTCCATGCTTGCCACACTTGTAGCATGTCCCCGAGCTCTGCCTTGCGTTCCTCTAGCTCTCATGTAGTCGATCAAACCTCCTTGAGAGCAAGGCCAGCTCCTCCTCGCCCAGCACATCAAACTCCTCATCTGGAATAGACATAAGAGAATACAAGGAAAACTGTCGACAGGAAGGGTTAGCTTTGCCCTTTGATACGCCCACAAGAGCAAGACTATGGTCAGTCGAGCCCTCATGCTTGGATTGCAACTTCCTGTCAACCTCAGCCGACTTGAGCTTAGAAAAAAGGTCATCCAACACAATTGTCAAATATTGCCCAGACTCCTTGATGGCCTCAACCTTAGCACCCCAAACATTTGGGTCCAAGATATGCAAGAGCTTCAAAGCTTGATCATGCTCAGTGTAAGGGAAATCCTCAACATTAGTCTTCATGTTGTTCACGATGGCGGTGAACCTCTGAAACATCGCATCAATGTCCTCACCGGGAAGTCGAGTGAAGTTCTCATATTGCATCCGGTTAGAGATAAAGAGGCGAGCCTTCACATGGCTATCACCACCGTGAGCAACCAACAACTTCTCCCAAATTTGCCAAGCAAGATTCAAATGGAGAACACGCTCAAACTCAGGATCACACAAGCTCCTGACCAAGTGATCAACGGCTTTCGCATTTGCCTCATACTTGGCCTTAGCACCGGCATCGGTCACCATAAGAGTATGGATGTTGGCCGGAATAGCATAGGTCTTGTCAAGCACAATGAAATCCAACAACTTGCCACGAAGAAAGATCAGCATACCAGCTGCCCACTTGTGGTAACCCTTGACATTGAAGTGCGGCGCACCGCCCCACTCAACGTACGCCATCTTAGGATCCAAGACTTGTCAAAGTCACAAAGAATCCGGCACCAAGATCTGATACCAATTGAAGGATCAGATGGCGTTTAGAGAGGGGGGAGTGAATAGGAGCCGGTAAAAATTCTTCTCAAAGAACCCGGCCTATACCTTAGACAATTCCCGGTCACACACAAGCGATGGATCGAATCACAAACCAACTGCCAAGACAACAAGGTTATGGATCAACCTCAAGTCTTAGGAACGATTCCTTGAAGCACACGCGGAAGCACGAAAAAATAAGGGAGGAATCGAACCAAGAAACAAAGCACTCAGGCTCTGGCGGACCGTCCAGACAGGAGGGGCGGACTGTCCGCACGGGCCACGTGGACCGTCCGCCTCGCCGCCGCGGACCGTCCGCACCCACACCGCGGATCGTCCGCCCCCCGACCCGCGGACGCGTCCGAAAAAGCAAACGGAACCTCCGAGACGACCCCGAATAACGGGCCGTCCACGGGGAGCACGCGGACTGTCCGCCAGGCACCCGCGGACCGTCCGCCCGCTGCTGCGGACTGTCCGAAACCACTTCCAACCAAAGCTCAAAACCAAAATGGATCGAAAGCGAAGCCGGGCAAGAACACGTAGAACACACGAAGAACACTGTGCTCGCGGACCGTCCGCCAGGCCCTCGCGGACCGTCCGCCAGGCACGAACAGAACTGAAAACTGCTCGACCCCGAAAGTCAACACTCCCAATCCATCACCGGATCTCGCAAATGGTAGAAGCTGTTGAGACAAGAGTTTGGGGACATGAAAAGCGTCAACCAAGGATGCTATACGCCAAAAAGTTCGCCTCCTAACTTCCTAAATCATCGGGAATCGCGGATCCTTTGAACACCACCAAAAGCTAGAGCTCCGAACAAAAGTCCTTGAATCGAAGTGTTTTCCCGGCGTTTGAGGGGACAAGATCAATCCTAACGATGCACAAGACATCCATCCATGTTTCCCTCAAAGAAATCCGGGGAGAAACCCACTCAAATCCGCGGAATCACACCGAGAACAAAAGCACCAAAAACAAGCACGAAAAAGACCACGAAAGACACAACGCCGAATCTTCTATACAAACCAGGAAAGATTCACAACGTCTACCATGCTGCCCTAGCATGTATCCCTCTCAACAAATCTCTCATGAAGCTCTCATGCTAGCCTAGAGAAAAAATGGAGAAGAAAATAGTCCAGGAAAATGAGAAAGAGGAGGGGGGAAATGAAACCCTAAGTCGCGGAGAGAGAGAGAGCCATCCAAACACACTCATGGCTTATATATCAGGTCCCGCCGGTGTGGGAAATGACTCGACTACCCCTAACTCGACTACTGGCGATACGACCCACGCTGGGGCATTTATGTAATGTTTGTGGGTCTTGCCATCGGACGGCCACGCCTTCGCCGCACCCCGCGTCCTCCTGACGCAAGCCATGCGATCCCGCCGCGTGTCCTCTACTTCGAAGCTTCCCGACACGCCCGGATCCCGTCTCCGTCGTGTTGGGCCTTCGGACTTGGTTTTGAGGCCCAAACCAAGAAACCGTCCACCGATGGTTTTGTGGGCAAACCACCAAACCCCGTGTGCTCGGCCCGGCCTCCCGCCAAGCCTCTTGACTCGACCGCCACCGTGCACCGGCTCGATCGTCCATGACTTCGTCTTGCTCGTCTCACCACCATGTGACCCGCACCTAGTCCCGCCATCCACCGGGTCCCTCGAATCGATCCTACTTGTCTCTCCTTCTCCCGGAGGCCCCTCAAGGCTGAAGACCATTCGCGCCCGTTCTTAACCTGCAACAACACGAACTAGGCCGCAGCCTACACCTGCGCACTGAGCCAAGAGTCAGTCCAACACCCGTTGTCAATCACTCATCACTGAGGAGCGGTCATCCATCGACCACCGGGACGCTCCTGGTCCTAAAGAATTAATCTGTTCCAACAATAAACATTGCCTCATTATAATTCTCAAGATAATCTAGCCTGTCAACATGATCATTATTGTAACAAGGCATAGAATTTAAACAATCATTCATACTATTGGTCCAACATGAATATTTGACAATATCATCAATAATACCAATAATATCTTGAGATTTCAGTGTGTACTTTTGCCTCGGAGCTTCCTTGATAGGAGTGATTTTTGGTTCGTTTTGTGGCATGGAAAGCAAGTTAATCTCAACAAGTGGAGTTGTCTCTTTGTTACCTTTTTGCATCCCCTCCATTTCATCATATGGAACGTGTAATCCATAAACTACATTTGCATTTGTCTCTTCTTTGAAGTCTTCATTGTCATCCCAATCTTTATCTTCAAAGTCTTGAATGTAGCTTTCTTTATCTTCCATGTACCACATGTCGTCGAGATTGCTCGTCGATGATTCACTCTTTTCTTCATCATTGAGCACTTCCATGTATTGATTTGCTAGTGTGTAGGCTTCAATAGCACACAAGCTATAACCATGTGGAGAGGGGTCATGTAGGTGTGTTTGCCTTCTGCCATCTCCTTCCCACTCATCTTCTAGCTTGAAGCCTATCTTCTCACATTTATCGTTCGAGTCACTAGGCTCGTCACGGTTGTGCTCTTCTTCTTCATCATAAATCTTCGAGATGTCATATTGATCGATCCATCCTTCTTCTCCTTCTTCTTCAAATATCTATTGGATCGACTCTCCACTCATCTCTTGATCAAAAATATCTTCAACTCTCTTGGCGACGTGATGGTATTCCTCCTTTCTTCGGTAGTTGATTATGGGGGCAAAATCAACTTGAATCCAATAAGATTGATTGAACTCCGCCAATGGTCTAGCATTTCCCATACTTCAGCCTACATTCATGTTAGTTTCAACATTTTTATTATGCGAAATGACTTCTCTTACATTAGGAAGCGGTTCTTCAATCTCTCGACCGAGGAGTAGTAGACGTCGATAGTATTATCCTAACAGAAATCCCAAAAGGCGAACCCTGTGAAGGCCATGCCTAGGTCGGTGATGATCCTGTTAGGTACACCGAAGCGGTGTGTTATGTCTTGCATGAATTTTGCTGCTTCCTCCAATGTTACTTTCGCAACAGGTCAGACTTCATTCCACTTGGTGAATTTGTTGACGGACACAAGGATAAACCTATAGCCTCCTGGGGCAGTTCAAAACGTCCCTACGGAGTCGAGGCCCCACATGGCGAAGAGCCATGATGGGGGAATTGTGCGCAGGACCTGAGCTGGCAGGTGCTGTTGTTTGGTAAAGAATTGGCATCCTTTGCACCTCTTTATGAGGTCTTTAGCGTCAGTCATGGCCGTGGGCCAGTGGAATCCAGATTGGTATGCTTTACCAACCAAATTGCCAGACGTCGCGGGTAGCCACACCCGCTGACATGGATCTCAGCCAGGAGCTGCAGACCTTCTGATCGCAAGGTACACTTCATCAAGATGCCGGTGGAGGCGGCTTTTCTGTAGAGGTCAGTACCAATCACGACATAGTTGGAACTTCGTCATGTGATACGCTCGCGCTCTACCTTGTCTTCTGGGGCTTGTTGGTCGAGTAGGATGGCTAAGAAAGGCTTGCACCAATCATCCTCTTTTTCTGACATCAGCACGTCGCGGGGAGATGCTGGGGCTTGGTCATGTTGAGGTAGGGCTGGACTATCTGGGTCTAGCAGCCTGATCGAAGGTTTGCGTAGGTCTTGGACGAACACACCTGCCAGGACTAGGGCTCACCGGGAACCAATTTTAGAAAGTACATCGGCGGCCACGTTGTTGTTTCGTGGCACGTGCTGAAACTCAGTCCCTTCGAAGTGGCCTTCGAGTTTGCAGATTTCAGCATAGTAGGCATATGCATTGTGTCTTTAACGCAATCCCACTCCTTGTTGACTTGATCGATGACGACCTTGGAATCACCAAAAGCTAGTAGAGCTTCATATTCTGCTCCATTGTTGGAGGCCTTGTAGTGTATCTGTAGGACGTACTTGAGCTGCTCCCCTGAGGAGAGATGAGTAATACGCCTGCTCCTGCACCTTCGAGGTTTAGGGCACCGACGAAGTACATTATCCAGTGTTCAGGCCGCTCCTTGGGAGGGGGCATCTGGATGTCTGTCCACTCTGACACGAAGTCAGCGAGGTTCTAAGACTTGATCGATTGACCACTTGACGATGCATCCGTTGGCGTCGCAGTTCCAAATGATTTCTCCTAGTGGGAACGATGATGACACTGTGATCTTGTGGGCTTGGAAGTAGTGACGAAGATTTCTCGACGTATTCAGGAGTGCATAGAGCAACTTCTGAGGCTGTGAATAATGTGTTTTAGCATCGGCCAGGACCTCACTCACGTAATACACAGGTCATTGAACAGTGTAGGCCTGCCCTTCTTCTTCTCACTCATCGACGAGAACCGTGCTGACCACATTAGTGGTGGCGGAGATGTAGAGGAGTGTTTTGCCTGGAACTGGTGGTGTCATGACTGGTGGTGTCGTTGAAGGACCGATACGGCGAACCAGAGAGGGGGGAGTGAATGGGAGCCGATAAAAATTCTTCTCGAAGGAGATGACGACTCCAACAAGATGAATACGGCTCCAACACACGTCTCCGACTCACTACCCAAATTGGCCAAGTCCACATAGCCACTGGAGTGCTACTGAACCTAGGAACCAACACACAACCTTCCGACTCGAGAATGCAGCGGAACACTAAACCTCGAGTCCACTGACCATCACCGGTCAGACCGGTGACCACCACTGGTCAGAGCGGTCCCTGCTTGTGAGAGTTGACAACTTCCACAGAAAGGCTTCACACCGGTCAGGCCGGTGAGACACACCGGCCGAGCCGGGTCTAAGCCTGCTAGCTCGAAAGCCCCCCAAGTCACCAAACGGAAGCCTACCGACCTCCAAGCCGACCCAAACTCGAAACGGCCCCAACACGGGACAACGAAGCAAACTCACCCGGGACGTTCACCCAAGCAAAAACCCACCAAGGGTTGCACGGTCGGCAGGGACCGGTCGGGAGCGCCCGGTCAGACAGGTGTAGCCTGGGCAGCTTGGGATGAACACCACCCGCGGGTCAACTCCCCCAAATCCAAACTTCGGTCTCCCGAATCGCTCCACGGACTTGAACAAGACTTTGGGGATAGTAGGAACACCTCATGAGGAGTCCATAGCCAAGTTTAATTCTACCAAAACTTGTCCAAAAAGGAGGAATCGAAGAAATTCCGCCAAAAGCACCACTAACCCTAGAACACCTAAAACCCCAAAATCGAGCCCCTTAAGTCACAGATTTGGGAGGGGAATCATAGCCCAAAGAACCACGAAGGGTTCCCACAAATTTCCCCCATCAAATCCCCAAGAGCAAGGTCCCGAAAACACCCCAAGAAAACCACCAAGAGAGGGCTCCGAAAATCACCATCAAGAACAACCGGGAACAACACAACAAGTCCTTGAGGAACCACGCCGAATCATCTATACATACCAAGAAGATTCATACAAGGTCTAGCTTGCCGCCCGATCATCCAACCCTCTCACAAGATCTCACCATGAAGCTCTCAAGCTAGTCCTATGGAAATCCTAAGAAAATAGGAAGGGAAAATAGGAAAGCAAATGAACTAGGGTTCCAAGGGATTGGCTGCCATCCACTCACCTCATGGTTATATGGAGGCAACCGAATGTCTAAAATACCCTTTCCTAACAACTAGGGATACAAGCCCCTCAAGGGCGGTTTTGGAAGTCTTCAAGCTTTCTCCATCGGACGGATGCCCGGCGACCGCAACCTGCTTAGCCTCGACGCAAGCATTGAGATCCTGACGCGTGTCCTCCACTTCGAAGATTCCAGACTGCGTCGTTGTTGACGGATAAAAGACGTATCCCTCTACGATCCGCAAGCGTACGGACCCCACACCTTTTTCACCACGGGATTCCCAAGGTTCTTGTCAATCCGCGGAGCAAGGGGATTACAAGCGTTCGATCAACAACGACACACTAGCTACTAAAACCCTAACTACTATTATACTAGAAAAACACTAAACTACACTAGAGAGAATGATAAACGATCAAGAGAGAAGACACTCGCCCACGGGTCTACGATACTAGAGCATGCAATCGCTTAAAGACATGAAAAAACCAATCTAATCTATCGGGGTTGTGACCACGGTTTCGCCCTTTCCCTCCTCTCGTACCGTCACTACGCGAAGGTAATCATGACTAGACCTTTGATGGTCACGGCGTATTGAATGGATCCAAGGAAGCATTGAGGCCTATACTCCCTTTACGGCACGGTAGCTAACCTTTAAGCATTAAAGTATATTCAACACAAGATGATAGACGGATAATCCGACAAAGTGCGATTACATCTCACGATCGATTACAACCCATGGACGAATGAGAAGATTACCCCATCAAGGTGCGATCATGGCACCGTTGATCATGGTTTCCCTTCCGCCGGTGTCTTCCTCCTTCTCCACGAGAGGGTGCTTCCTTCGAGGTGGTTGATCTCCAGCCGGAGATCCTCCTCCTCTCTCTCTAGCTTGTAGATGGCCTTCTGGTGCGAATAACTCCTCTCCTTGTGTTGGCGGCACGTCGGGGGTTTTAGGGTCGAAGATCCTTCGAGGGCAAGGAAGACGGGACCGAACCGGTGCCCGAAGTGGGCTGGGCCGATCCGACTGGGCCGGCCGGCCCAGCGCGATTTCGGCCCGGTTCGGTCGCCCTTTTTGCTCCGTGGGTCCTCGTGCACTTATCTACTTTGCCCCCTCCACTTGGATGATTTTGACGCCGTTATCCTCGCGATCAAGATGGAGGCTCTCTTTGCATGGAGTTTGATCTTTTACGCTTCAATCCCGGGGGTGTTCCTCGTAGCACTTCGGTCCTCACCACCATTGGAAGTAATTTCAGCGAGCTCATGAACACGAACAAGACTCCATGAATGCTCCTTTGAACTTATTGCGAATCCGTCCTTTATGTCCATGATTTCCTACATAAACACAACACTTCCAAATGCATGCACAAAGATGAACTTGTTATATGATTAGTGTGCCTAGTGGCGGGTTAGTTCAATAATCAAATCCAAACCAAAGTGTAATGAACATGCTAGGTGCACCAAAATACACCGTCAACATCTCCCCCACACTTAGCTCTTGCTCGTCCTCGAGCAAGTACTCGTAAAAGAATTTCGTCCAAGGAGTGTAATCGTGTACCACTTATCCTTCTTCACAAGTTAGTCAATCCCTTCATCTTTAATACATAAACACAAAGTAATGATAATCAAACATAAACATGGGCGTTTAGAATTTTTACCACATCAAGATTTACCCCACAACTCAAACTCTTCACTCGAAGCTTTCAATTTCAGCCATACTTACTTCCTTGCTTCCATCGGAGGGTTTTTATGGTTTTCAAAACAAAAATTCCTGCAACAAGTATTAGACAAAAATCCTTTCTCCAAGCTCTCTCAAGTCACTCATATGAAGTGTCTATCCTAACCAAATTTTATAAAACTCTCACCTCCCATTAATCTCTCATATATCATGTAAAAGTGGAGCTATAGGTAGGGCTAGCGCAATCAACACAAGTATTGTCAAACTAAGAACTTCCTCTAATGGTTGTCTACCTTTCAAAGCCAATGATCATGAGAATTAACCATATGTAGGGATATCAAGGATGAGAAGATTTAGAATGGTGGACATGTGCAAGGGCCAAAGAAAATTGTGACTTCAAGGCACCAATGATGTCCTCGTTGTCGGATTGCACATGGTTGGAAATAGAGTAAAAGTTTCGTCTCACAATCAACGTGACATCCTTCCTTACACTTTATTATTTTTCTTTTCTTTCACTTGATCCATCCCTCTCATATCTTCATTGCTAACTCATCTTTCTCTCTTTCTCTTTTTTTTTCTTTCATTCACATATGATTTTTCTTTCTTTCTTTCTTTCTTTTCCATACACATACTTTTTCTCTTTATTTTTCTCTCTCTTGACACCTTTTCAAAGCTTTCAATTCTCTCTTTTCTCGCATGCATACAATCTGAAATTTTTAAATAAATCATGCTAGAGACGAGACGAAACTTTGAAAATAGGTTGTGTTCAAGGAATACGATGTACAAAAGAGATGTATAGGGTTGGGTAAGGAATTCGGCGATGTACGTGACTTCCGTTGTGAACGTCACGTTACCGAATATATGACGAGGCTAGCAACAAATGATAAGCACAAGGACATGATCATTGCTCGAAATTAAAACTCACCAAGAGAGAAGGGTCCTAGCCTAACTCATCGTGCTAATCACACTTATGGTGGAGCGAAAATAAACTTGGCTTTGGATAGGAATTTTTTTTCTTACTCTCAACTTGGAAAAAGAGGTTTTGCTAACCTTTATTACAAGGGTTTTAATATAATTTTCAGAACTGAAATCCTCCAATTTTTAGCATCGAAAATAGCACAACTAGCATGTGAAGCTCAAGATCGAAGTGCGGTATGGGTACTTTAAGTAGTAGCGATTCCACCAAGCACCACGGTAAACGATTTTCAAACCACTTACTTGCGTTCATGTATCAAGAATCAAAGATTAAACAAACAAGTAAATAAAGATAAACAATACATAAAACACAAAGATGTATATAAAGACTCTTTTTATTTGGTTTTCTTGACTCAACACTAATTTAAGACACTTGCAAAAATTTTAAAACAGACTCAAAAACTAAAGACTCATTAAAACATTAAGACTCTCACACGAAGATTAAACCGAACCTAAACTTGAAGTTCAAAAGCTAAGGCTAGCGAGCTAGCTCTCCCCCACACTTAAAACATACGACGTCCTCGTCGTATCTTACAAAAACCAAAGGGGAAAACTAGATCTAATGGTACTTCGAGCAAGCTTTGCACCACTTGCCTCTCATGTTTCCAACCATGCCGAAAAGTTTGCGCACGTTACGGTTAAGGAACTTGTAGTCATCTTCAACTACGCGCTCCAAGTCCTCCATACGCTGCTTCATCGCTTCCATGGTTTGAAGACATTCGTCGGCCGACGCGTAGAGAGCTGCGATGGATTGACGGCAAACTCGACAGCACACCGGATGCAATCCGAAGGGGTCGTCGTCGCCATAATCTCCACCGTTGTCACCACCGTCGTCCCCACCTCCATTGTTGTCGCCTTCGCCACCGCCGTTGCCGTCGCCATTGGGGCCCTCGGGAGTCCTTTCATAGGGCTGCTCGCCCCAATCGTCATCGTCTCTACCGGCAGCCGCCCACGAGCTCGGGCTACGATCGTCGGAGTAGTCGCTATCCCCATAATCCTTAGGCTCCGGCGACACCTCCTTGTAATCTTTGCGCTTGATGCCTTGGAGGCGTGCCGACCTTCGAACGGGTGAAGGGACCTTCTCTCCTTTGACGGGGTTGCGAGATGCAAGAGCTCCGGTCGGGACACGTCCTCCGCAACGGATACGTGCGGTCCTCTTGACGGGTAGCTTGACCTCGCATCGCATCGCCTCCTCCATCGATGGCTTCTTGGCTTCTACCTTCAACTCTAAGCTTTTTGGAGGCTCAATGGTCGCTACAAGGGTGCAACACATTGCTTGAAGGGTTTGATTCTCGAGCTCCCAATTCGGCCAAATATATAGTCCCGAGAGAAAAGCCCCGGGAACCTTATTTTCCTTTTTAACACTTCCCTTAAAATTTTCCGACCAAACAAGGAAGTCAAAAGGGAGCAATTCGGGCGAAATTCGGGGACATCGGGCGTCGGGCCACCCCCGGGCCGATCCGGCGGGCCGGCCGGCCCACCCCGCCTCGGGGCCGGGCCGGTCCGGTTTTTTGCACACCACCCTATTTTTTCCGTCCTCAGCCCATGGGAAAAAGTTGGCCCAGTTAATCTTCGCGAAAAACTCTAGAAAGCTAAAAGAAAAATTATTTACAGAAGTTGGTGCCTTGTTTTTCGTCCTAGGCGGGACGTTCGGGCTCTTCCTCCATGGTAAAGACGTCAACATGATGAATGGGCACGACGTCGGGTTCGTAGTAAACCTTAAGCCGCTGTCCATTCACCACAAATTGATTGCCGTTTATATCCATAATGGTTACCGCTCCGTTGGAGAACATTGAATGCACAACATAAGGTCCGTCCCACTTGCTTTGCAATTTCCCTTTTCCGAAGGTTTTAAACCTCGAATTGTAGAGGAGGACCTTATCTCCTTCTTTAAATTCTTTTTTCTTCAATCTTTTATCATACCACCTTTTGATTCTCTCCTTATATATGCTTGCGTTTTCATAAGCTTTCAACCTCAACTCCTCTAGCTCGCTTATTTGAATTCTCCGTTTCACCACCGCGGCATCGAGATCAAGGTTCATCTCTTTAATCGCCCAATAGGCTTTATGTTCTAACTCAACCGGAAGGTGGCAAGCTTTTCCATAGACGAATTGATAAGGGGTCATACCTATCGGTGTTTTAAACGCCGTTCGATAAGCCCATAAAGCTCCGTCTAATTTCTTTGACCAATCCTTGCCTCCCTTCTCTATGGTTTTGTTAAGTATGCTTTTTAATTGCCTATTTGACGTCTCCGCTTGTCCGTTGGTTTGTGGGTGATAGGCCGTGGAGACCCTATGCTCAATTCCCAACTTGGACAAGCACTTTTTGAAGTTCTTCCCGGTGAAATGAGTTCCTCCATCACTTATCAAGATTCTCGGTGTACCGAAACGGGGAAAAATCACGTTCTTGATCATAGTGATGGACTCCTCCGTGGAAGCTTTACGACATGGTATCGCCTCTACCCACTTGGATACATAATCAACCATAACAAGTATATACTCGAATCCAAATGAGTTTTTAAAAGGCCCCATGAAGTCTATGCCCCATACATCGAATATGTCGATTTGCAAGTTGTATTTCAAAGGCATAGAATTTCTTTGAGAGATGTTTCCGGTTCTTTGGCATTCGGGGCATGACGCAACATATCTTTTAGTATCTTCATGCATCTCGGCCAATAGAATCCGCTCGACCATACTTTGGCTTCGGTTCGAAAATGGCTATAGTGCCCACCGTACTCGCCGAGTGGCACTTCCTTAGAATCTCTAGCCTCTCTTCTCTTGGCACACATCTTCTCATCACTCCATCATTGCCAAGCTTGAAGAGGTATGGTGCATCCCAAAAATATTTCTTACTTTCGAAATTATCTTCCTTTGGGTATTTTTGTCTAGATGATCGAGGGGCATCTTTCGAATTGCTCGAATGATGTCGATCATCCAAGTATCTTTATCAAGCACTCTATAGAGGTGGTCATCTCTCATCTTATCTTCTATGGGCTCTTTATCATCTTGCCCACGATTCATCCTAGACAAATGATCGGCCACAACATTTTCCACCCCCTTTTTATCACGAATTTCAACATCGAACTCTTGGAGAAGAAGGATCCAACGAATCAAACGTGGTTTAGCTTCCTTCTTAGCCAAGAGATACTTTATAGCTGCGTGATCGGTGTAAACAATGACCTTCGAGTTCACGATGTAAGATCTGAATTTTTCGAAAGCGAATACCACCGCTAGCAACTCTTTTTCCGTAGTAGCGTAATTTAATTGTGCCCCACTAAGAGTTTTGCTAGCGTAGTAAACGGCGTGAACTCGGCCTTCCTTTCTTTGTCCCAAGACCGCGCCTACGGCGTAGTCACTTGCGTCACACATGATCTCGAAAGGTTGGCTCCAATCCGGAGGTTGGATGATGGGAGCACTCACCAACGCATTTTTCAAGGTCCGGAATGCCGCGATACACTTCTCATCAAAGTCGAAAGCCACATCCTTTTGAAGAAGGTGCGTTAAAGGCTTAGTGATCTTCGAGAAGTCCTTTATAAATCTTCTATAGAATCCGGCATGGCCTAGAAAGCTCCTTAAGGACTTAACATCCGTAGGAGGTGGGAGTTGCTCAACCGTCTCTACCTTAGCCTTGTCCACTTCAATTCCTCTCTCGGATATAACATGTCCGAGCACTATGCCTTGCTTAACCATGAAGTGGCACTTTTCCCAATTTAAAACCAAATCTACCTCCGCACACCTTGTAAGGACCTTTTCTAAGTTTGCTAAGCAATCCATGAACGTCTTCCCGTAAACGGAAAAATCATCCATAAACACTTCAACAATTTCTTCGATGAATTCCGAAAACACGGCCATCATGCAACGTTGAAAAGAGGCCGGAGCGTTGCATAGGCCGAAGGGCATCCTCCTATATGCAAACGTTCCGCAAGGACACGTAAATGTTGTCTTATGTTGATCTTCCGGGTGAATAGGAATTTGCATGAACCCCGAGTATCCATCGAGAAAGCAAAAATAAGCGTGGTTTGCTAACCTCTCGAGCATCTCGTCTATGAACGGTAGGGGGAAGTGATCTTTCTTCGTCGCTTTGTTAAGCTTACGGTAATCAATACACATCCGCCACCCGGTCACGGATCTTTGCGGTATCAATTCGTTCTTCTCATTCTTCACCACGGTCAAACCTCCTTTCTTCGGTACACAATGTACCGGGCTCACCCATTCGCTATGTGGAACCGGGTAGATGATTCCGGCATCAAGTAACTTGATAACCTCTTTCTTTACTACCTCTCGCATGGCATGGGTTAGCCTCCTTTGATGGTCCACTACAGGCTTACATTGGTCTTCCATTGGTATACGATGAGTGCAAAAGGCTGGGCTAATACCTTTGAGATCGTTAATTGAATATCCAATCACCTTCCTATGTTTTTTTAATAAAATCAGCAACGCTTCATTTTCTTCGGGGCTCAACTCGTCGCTCACAATGATTGGATAGGTTTTGTCTGGGCCCAAAAATTCATATTTTAATCCTTTGGGCAAAGGTTTAAGGTCTACTTCGGGCACTTGTGGCTCCTCGGGTTTGATTTCTCCTATGTCTTCGAACCTCTCTTCCTCCATGCTACCATCATGCGGCTCTAAGCCTTTTGTTGCTTCCTCTAGTTCTTCATCTTGTTGATTACTAATTTGATTTTCCATCGCTCTTTGCAGCGGGTCTCTAAGGGTTTCAACAAAACAAAGACTATCTATCTCTTCTACTTCTTCATCTTCGGGAGGAAAAGGAGTAAGGTGTTTAGAAGCATGAAGAAAGTTATATGTGTACTTTGTTCCATTAAGGTTCATTGTTACTTTGCCTTCTCCGGCATCTAACACGGCATCAACCAACTTAAGAAAAGGCCTACCTAAGATTATATGATCAGAATTACTATGGTAAGCATCAATAACAAAGAAATCGGTTGGTATGTAGTTTCTAGAGATTTTTACTTTCATGTTGCAAGCAATACCTAGAGGTTTGATAGTTCTACCATCTCCCATAATTAATTTCGTTGATGTTGGAGCTAAGTCTAGGTTGTGGTATTGAACTTTATCGTAAATTTTAGAAGATAGAACACTTACTTGGGCTCCGATGTCGCATAAAGCTTTGCATTGAACTCCGTTGATCTCGCAACTCAAGTGCGGCGTCATCTTCTCTTCTTCTTCGGATCCGATCGAATAAATTTCAGCAAGGCGAGCATATGGTGATGCTTCGGGCTTGATCCCCATGATCCTCTTCACCTCGGCAATATGTTCCGGATCCACCACGTCATCTCCAAAGAGCTTTTCAAAAATCTCACCTAGGTGGTTTCGAGGTCGTATGAATTTTCGGCTTTCCTCTCCGGTGGGAAATCCACTTCCAATGCTCTTCCCACTCCCTTTTGATTAGGGAACGGTCTTCTCTTGTCGAATACTTCTCCGTAATCAATAGGAACCCAATCCATTGGCTCGAACTCCCTTAGTGGCTTCGCGCTTGACATGCTTCTCTTGTTTGTCTCTTTTGGTGCGGCGAAGTCGATGTTTGGTGTAGTTCTTGACTTGATGTGTTCTTGTTCAAGCTTCTCCATGATTGGCTCCTCTTTTGTGACTTCCGGGGTTGCCTCTTTAGAAAATTTAGCAAGCTTTTTCTTCCTTGAATTGAATTCCGGCTCTTCCGCAAGTCTTGTTTCCCAATCTCTTCGCATGGCAGCCGCTTTGCTAACTTTTTGTAGAAGTTGGGCGGCTTCCGTGAGTGTTTTCTCCATGAGATCCCCACCTGCACACATTTCGACGTGTCGCATGCAACTAGGGGTTAGGGAAAAGAAAAATGTATGCAAGAGTACGTCACCGGTGAAGCCGAGTTTTGGTCCTTGTTCGATTAATTCATTAAACCTATCCCGGGCTTGGTCTATCCCTTCCTCTTCTCCTTGCATAAAATTGATCACTTGCCTCCTTAGATGTTGAACCTTGCTCATTGGAAAGAACTTCTCGCAAAACTTCTTTGTCAACTTGTTCCAATTGCCTTCAACTTCAAAGGACGCAACCGAGTACCATGTCTTTGCTTTGCCGGCAAGTGAGTAGGGAAAGAGATTCCATTTGAACCATTCATCGGGAACTCCTTCTTAACGCACCGTGTTGCATATTGTCGTGAAATCCCTTATGTGTCTATATGGGTTGTCCGTAACCATCCCTTCAAATGGGTTTTCCGCCACCATCTTCATGATCTTGGATTTAATTTCATACTTGGTCGCTTCGAGCTTCGAATCCGACTCTTGTACCTTTATGTCTTCACATCGAGGGCTAGCGTAATCCCTTAATGATTTCTCCGGTTCTTCCACGGGTTGATTAACGAACTCCATCTAGACAATAAGATAAAAACAAAAACAAAAAAAAGAAACAAGTGTTTTTCTGGATAATATATGTTAGATATAGCAAATAAAAGATAAACTAAAATATAAAACTAAGTTAGATGCAAATCAAACGATGTAAACTAACTTGCTCCCCGGCAATGGCGCCAGAAAAAGGGGCTGGTTGATGGATAAAAGACGTATCCCTCTATGATCCGCAAGCGTACGGACCCCACACCTTTTTCACCACGGGATTCCCAAGGTTCTTGTCAATCCGCGGAGCAAGGGGATTACAAGCGTTCGATCAACAACGACACACTAGCTACTAAAACCCTAACTACTATTATACTAGAAAAACACTAAACTACACTAGAGAGAATGATAAACGATCAAGAGAGAAGACACTCGCCCACGGGTCTACGATACTAGAGCATGCAATCGCTTAAAGACATGAAAAAACCAATCTAATCTATCGGGGTTGTGACCACGGTTTCGCCCTTTCCCTCCTCTCGTACTGTCACTACGCGAAGGTAATCATGACTAGACCTTTGATGGTCACGGCGTATTGAATGGATCCAAGGAAGCATTGAGGCCTATACTCCCTTTACGGCACGGTAGCTAACCTTTAAGCATTAAAGTATATTCAACACAAGATGATAGACAGATAATCCGACAAAGTGCGATTACATCTCACGATCGATTACAACCCATGGACGAATGAGAAGATTACCCCATCAAGGTGCCGATCATGGCACCGTTGATCATGGTTTCCCTCCCGCCGGTGTCTTCCTCCTTCTCCACGAGAGGGTGCTTCCTTCGAGGTGGTTGATCTCCACGGAGATCCTCCTCCTCTCTCTCTAGCTTGTAGATGGCCTTCGGTGCGAATAACTCCTCTCTCTGTGTTGGCGGCGCGTCGGGGGTTTTAGGGTCGAAGATCCTTCGAGGGCAAGGAAGACGGGACCGAACCGGTGCCGAAGTGGGCCGGGCCGATCCGGCGGGCCGGCCGGCCCGGGCCCGGTTCGGCCGGTTCGGTCGCCCTTTTTGCTCCGTGGGTCCTCGTGCACTTATCTACTTTGCCCCCTCCACTTGGATGATTTTGACGCCGTTATCCTCGCGATCAAGATGGAGGCTCTCTTTGCATGAAGTTTGATCTTTTACGCTTCAATCCCGGGGGTGTTCCTCGTAGCACTTCGGTCCTCACCACCATTGGAAGTAATTTCGGCGAGCTCATGAACACGAACAAGACTCCATGAATGCTCCTTTGAACTTATTGCGAATCCGTCCTTTATGTCCATGATTTCCTACATAAACACAACACTTCCAAATGCATGCACAAAGATGAACTTGTTATATGATTAGTGTGCCTAGTGGCGGGTTAGTTCAATAATCAAATCCAAACCAAAGTGTAATGAAGATGCTAGGTGCACCAAAATACACCGTCAACAGTCGTCGCGCATCGGTCAGACCGGTACCCACCGGTCAGACCGGTCTGGCACTGCTGCAGCACCGTCTTCGGTTCTCCGGTCATAGCTTTGTGGATCAACCAAGGAACCTAGTGGTTTTCTAGTGAACCACTGGAAACCCCACGAACTCGGTGTAGCCTCCGCCGATCTCCACTCATGACTCGGCTCCCACGTAGTCCCGGCTCAACCTTGGTTTTGAGGCTCAACCAAGAAACCGTCCATGACTTCATCTTGCTGTTCATGCCACCATGCGGCCCACACTTGTCCCCGCTAGCCATCGGGTCCCTCGAACGAAGCCTACTTGTCTTCTCCACACCTGGAGGCCTCACCGGCGACGACCTTTCGCGCTTGTTCTTCACCTGCACCAACACCAGTCAAACCGCAACCTGCACCTGCAATACTTAGCCAAGAATCAGTCCACCAAACGTTGTCAATCACTCATCACACGAGGAAGCGACCATCCACTGGTCCTCGAACCAGACATGGTCCTCAATCTCCCCCTTGACGAGTGCATTGACAACACCCACACAAAGTAACAAGAGAGAAAAGAAAAAGAAAGGAAACGAACAAAAAGAAACTCCAACAAGCGATCGAAAGCCAAACAAAGGCAAAGAGCAAGATCACTTGAAAAAGACATGTCTTGGACCCTTAGGCAAGGGCAACGGCTCGACACATCCGAGACAAAACAAAGCTCAAGCAAAAAGCGCAAACCACCGAAACAAAGCTCGAAAAACCACAAAGAGCTCCCCCTGCACACATGCAAGCTCCCCTGAACCAATGCACCTCCCCCTTGACGAATGCATGCAAACCACTTGAAACCAGGGCACCTGCAACAACTTCAGCTCACACCGGTCACACCAGTGCCCAACATGTGCACAGGACCAGCACTCTGACCGGTCAGACCGGTGACCTCGACCGGTCAAACCGGTTCACACCAGAGCCCAGAAATGGCTCGAAATCACCTGAAAACCTTCCTTCTAAATGCATCCAGCAAGCCATTTCAAGCTCAAACTTCTCCCCCTTGTTGGAAATGCGTGAATCAAGCCAAAAATGCAAAACTTTCAACCTAGAGCTTCTCAAACAGACAAAATTCAACAAAGGATGCTACACATGTCCAAATGAGCAAGTTAGATACTCTATAGCTTCGTATCGATCTCAACTACATGATTACCAAGTTTCACAACCATTGGACGAAGCTAAGATGGATTTGGGCAATTTTGCGAAAAACTTGCCTCCCATGAGCAATGACCTAAACATGATCAAAGAATATCAAAATGGCAAAGCCACACAAACTTCATGCTAGGGCAGCCATTCTAATCATAAGACCATCACAAACACCCACAAGCACCTCATGTCATGTCAAAGCCACGGAGCCATGTGCCTACTTCTATGTATGAGACTTCTCACTGGTAGGTATGATGCAACGGTTTAGCACCCAAAGCAAAATAAATTCAGCACATATGACATAGGAGCACATTTTCCAAGCATTTTACATTTCATTTTCAGATTCATATTTGGTACATGAAATGTCTTTGCGACAAAAAGGAACTTAGGCCCCTCCACAAGATACAGCAAGAGGGCTAAACATTCATGATGGCAAATGAGCCTTTGGCCCCATATGATCAATAAACTAGCTATCCAACCCCAAATTAAGCATAACCAAGCCACTAAAACGTGTCAAGATCATATAAAAGCATTTACACATGAGAGAGCATATATGCGACATTTTTCAAAAACATAGCCATCAACCATGGATTATTCATCAAGATCATCAAGAGCTAAGCCAAACTAACCATAGCATACCAAACAAGCTCACAAAGACATAAATAGCATTCCATGGTGAACAATGTATATAGGAGAAGTTTTTCCTATCCAATGCATATGATACAAAATGTATGCAATCTAAGATACAAGAATGCCTATACATCATGTTACATATGCCATACCAAATGCACGAAATGCACAAAGGAAACTATACATATGCTACAAAGGAGCTCCCACACACCCAACTCAAGAAATCAAACACACACCAAGCTCCCCCCGCAAACGAGTGAAAGTTGCTTGATCTAGGGGTTTGGTGAAAATATCGGCTAGTTGGTCATGTGTGGGTACATGGATCAAAGCTATCTTCCCTTTCTCAACATTCTCTCAGAAAATGATACCTCACTTCTATGTGCTTGGTTTTGTAATGGAGCACTGGGTTCTTTGCAACGCTTATGGCACTGGTGCTATCACATTGAAGAGGGACATGGGTATACTCCTCACCAAAGTCACTCATGGTGTATGAAATCCAAAGGAGCTGAGAGCAACAACTAGCAGCGGCAACGTACTCCGCCTCGGTAGTGGATTGAGCAACACTCGACTGTTTGTGAGAAGACCAAGACACCAAAGAGGAACCCAAAGACTGGCAAGTCCTAGAAGTGGACTTCCTATCCAACTGACACCCGGCAAAATCCGCATCCGAAAAACCATGAAGCGCCAAAGAAGAGGACGCGGAGTACCAAAGGCCGAAGTCGGGAGTGTGACGCAAGTACCTAAAAATTTGCTTCACGGCTTGCCGATGCGAAGTCCTCGGAGAAGCTTGAAAACGAGCGCACAGACATACCGAGAATTGGATGTCTGGCCACATCGCCGTCCAGTAGAGGAGTGACCTGATCTAGCTTCGGTACTCCTTCTGGTTCACGTGTTCACCTTCCTCGTCCGCATCAAGAGTTGTAGTTGTACTCATCGGCGTCATCATAGCCTTGAGATCCTCCATCTTGAACTTCCGCACAATGTCCTTGGTGTACTTAGCTTGGTGCACAAATGTTCCTTCCTTTGATTGCTTGATTTGTAGCCCGAGGAAGGACTGCAATTCGCCCATCATGCTCATCTCAAATTCCCTGCTCATATCCTCTGCAAACCTTGCAACCATAAAGTTAGATAAGCCACCAAAGACAATATCATCCACGTACACCTGCACAATCAGGATATCTCTGCCATGCCTAAGTACAAACAAGGTCTGATCAACCTTCCCCATCTCAAAACCTTTCTCAAACAAGAACCCCCTCAACCTACCATACCAAGCTCTAAGCGCCTGCTTCAACCCATACAGCGCCTTCCTCAACTTGTACATCCGGTGGCAGTACTTCACACTCTCAAACACTGGTGGTTGCCTCACATACACTTCTTCCTCCAACACACCATTCAGGAAAGAACTCTTCACATCCATTTTGTGCAACTTGAATCCTTTAGCCACGGAAAAGGCTAGAAGGATCCTAATCGCCTCCAAACGGGCTACGGGAGCAAAGGTCTCCTCGTAGTCGATCCCCTCCTTCTGACTGAACCCCTGAGCAACAAGCCTCGACTTGTTTCTCACAACTTCACCTTTCCCTCCCTCTTTGTTCTTCCACACCCACTTTGTACCAATCGGCTTACACCCTGGGCGAGGGTCAACCAACTCCCAAACCTGATTCCTCTCAAAGATCTCCAACTCCTCATGCATCAAATTGACCCAATTGTAGTCATATAGTGCGTGTCCAATGTCTTTGGGCTCAAAAGTAGCAACAAACACAACATAAGCGAAATGAGAATTGTTTCGAACTCTCGACCGTGTAGTGCGTTCATTCAAGTCTTCGATGATCCTCGAAGCTGGGTGATCCACTTGTACTCGCCGGGGAGGTTCTCGCCTTGATGCTACCTCCCCCAGAACTGTAGCTCTCCTCGATCTTGATTTGTCGTCCTAGGTGTAGGAGAGGGTCTGTCCACCACCGTAGTCGAAGTAGTGGGTACATGTTCAGCAGGGGACACCACACCGCCATCTTCATTGTCTCCATGTTCATGCTCCTCCTCCTGAAAGATCTCCTCGCCAAGCTCATCATGACCTGCACACTCAAAGACAAGCTGACTACATGGCTGTGTCTCGTCGAAGGTTACTGTCGTATGGACCTCTCTGGGCCCACTACCTCGGTGGGTATCAGGACCGACTACTCGGTGGGCCCCTGGGACTACTCGGCTTGCGCTACACGGCACCTAAAGGTGTGGAGCACAAGGACTGCAGAGGAGTAGTACTCGGTTAGTAAGCTGTACATGTCCCGCACTGTATGGAAGACTCCTAGACGTACTCGACTAGTACTCTCCCTACTCCGACTTGTAACCCTGCCTCCCAGACTATATAAGGCGAGGCAGGGACCGATCTCTAGCATCCAATCTCATCTCATACAACCCACGGCGCACTATTGCACCATCTTATAATCGTGCTCAATCAATCCAGAGCTACGCAGCATACAGGACGTAGGGTATTACGCACCTCGCGGCCCGAACCTGTCTGAATTGTGTGCCACGTGTATCTTCCTTCGAGTTACCGATCTCGGCGAGGCCACATTCATCTACTTCGGGTACTCCCCTTAGTAGGTTGCCGGTCTAAAACACCGACAGCTGGCGCGCCAGGTAGGGGATCTCGCCCAAGATCACATGGCGAACTCGACTGCTCCCGTCTACTTCAAGCCAACCGTCGCCTTCAACCGCGGCGACACCTTCGTGTTCGGTGCCTGGGTCTGCACCGCTGATGGCGCGGGCTCCTTCCAGCGCCGCCTAACCATGCAGCCCAACCCAAAGACAGGCTTCGTGACGCTTCCAGAAGTTGTCACAGGTGAACTCGCCGGCAAGTTCGGCGAAGTTTCGCTCTTCAACCGCCACGCTGACTTCGAGCTCGAATCCGCTTCTAACTCGAACTCGGCGTCGCCATGGGCCATCGCATGCGAGCCTGCTACTCAGCCATCGCAGGCGGTCCCCTCACCTCGCGAGCGCTCCGTGTGTGGCCCCCGCACCCTCAGCCGGGCCCGCACGGGGGCTCCCATTTCGCACCGGGCTGGCAATGAGCCCGTACCCGAGTGCAACTCGGACTCCGACGCCACCCCCGATCGCGCTTCGGACTCCAACCCTCTCTCCAAGTTCTACTCGAACCCGGAGTACGAGTTCGACTTCGGGTCGGACCCTGAGGAGCCGGAGTCTGAGGACAACTCCACCGAGCTTCCCTTGTCAGGGCCAGCCTCTGGGCTGGTTATAACATCCACGCCGGCCGGGAGATACGTCTACTGGCCAGACCGCAAGCCTGCCGACCTGATAAAGGGAGACTCACGCTATGTCGCCTACATCGACTCGCTACCGTTCCAGGAGGGAACACCCCTAGCTCGGGCTGACTCAAGCACACCAACTGAGGTGGCACCCTCTGAATCCAGCCTTGGCACCCCCGATCGCCAAGTCTTCATGGCTGCCGGCGACACCCCAGGGCCTTCAGGCACGGCTCAGGACAAGTACCTGGAAGACATCTCCTCCGACGAGCTCTCTGCTGATGCTCCACCGAATGAGAACCCTGCAGAAAGAGACGCTCGACGTGAGCGTAACCGGAAGCGCAGTGAACGTCGCCGGCGCCTCCGCGACAACTTCCCCGTCCGCAACCTCGCGGAAGCTCTCGAGGCGGTCGAGAGCAGAGGACACACTACCCCTGAGCAGTGCCTCATGTCGATCACAGGCACGCCAGGCTCAGGGCATACGCGCTGGAGAGGTCATCGCCAAGCTCGCAGAAGACGCCTACTTCATGCGGGTCGACAACAGGGTCAACCAACCTCCTCCGGCCAGACACCGTGACAACGAAGCCACGAGTCGCAGCGCCAACAACGGTCCTAACCGTACTCGAGCTGACCTCCCAGACGAGCCAAACCGTCATCGCTCCAACTCCGGTGGACTCTCACAGCGCGACCACAGCAACCGAGAAGTCGTCCCTCTCCACGCTCCGACCGGAGGGGCGGCAACGATCCCGACGGCGGCGGCAGCGACGGCGGAAGCTCCAACCATGGGGCCAACGGGGAGGGCGGAGGCGGCGGCAGCCGCGGCGGCCGAGGCCACGCGAACAGCCACGCCTCCGGCACCTCGCAGTGCGGCTACGACGCCCGCTAGAAGATTGAGGAGCTGCGGCGGAAGAAGTCGACCACCGCAGCTGAGGGCGACGGCTTCCCCGCCTTCTCGCCTCGACTTCGCAACTTGCTCCTCCCCAACAAGTTCAAGCCTTTGGGGATCACCAAGTATGATGCGAAGCAGGATCCCATCCAGTGGCTCAGGTGCTACGCCCTCTCCATCGAGAACGCTGGCGGCAACAGCGACACCAAGTGCCTCTACTTCCCCTTCTGCCTGGACCAAGCACCACTCACCCGGCTCGAGTCGCTGGATAAGCACTCGATCGACGAGTGGGACCAGCTGAAGGAGCAGTTCACAAGCAACTTCGCGGGCGCCATGGGCCGATCGGGTACTCGCATGGACCTGGACATGATCAAGCAAGAACAAGGCGAGACCCTCCGCAAGTACATGCGCCGCTTTTTCGACAAGCGCGCTACCGTCGTCGACGTCACTGACAAGGAGGTCATCGACCTCTTCCAAGACGGTCTCTATCACCGTCGCACCTTCGAAGACTTCGGTCGTCGCCGCCCCAGGTCCATCCCCCACCTCAAGGACATGATCACGTCCTGGGCAGACGAAGAAGACAAGGCCAACGCCAAATACAACGCCATCCGCGGCAAGGCCAAGCAGAACCAGGGCGGCGGCAGCGGCAGCAACGCAAACCAAGGCGGCCGCAACAACAATAACAACAACTACTCGGGTCCCAACCGCAAGCGCAAGCCAGACAAAGTTGTCGCGGCTATCCAGCGCCCTGCGAAAGGGAACTCGAAGAAGAACTCTGGCGGCTTCAAAGACCTGCTGAAGGAGAAGTGCCCGTGGCATCCAAACGACAACCACACCACCGAGCAGTGCTACCAACTCAGGCATGCACTCAAGGATACGCCAGAGCCACCGCACCCTCATGACCAAAAGGGCAAGAAGAAGGACGGCGACAACAACGACTTCCAGGAGCCAGACAAGACCGTCAACGTCCTCTTCGGCGGATTGCCCGGCGGGCGGGAGCGAAGGCTACCCGTCGTGAAGTCATGTCCATCGAGCCAGCGGTCCCGACCCCTCTCAGGTGGTCGGAGGTACCCATCACCTTCTCCCGCGCGGATCAATGGACCGGCTTCTCTCGAACCGGGACGGTTCCCCCTCGTCCCGAAGCCGGTGGTGGCGGGCTCCAAACTCAACAAGGTGCTCATCGACGGTGGAAGCGGGCTCAACGTCCTCTTCACCAAGACCTTGAAGAAAATGAAGCTCGACATCACTCATATGCTCAGCAAGAGCAACACGCCCTTCTACGGCATCGTCCCCGGCAACGCGGCTATTCCACTGGGCTCAGTGGTCCTGCCAGTCACCTTCGGGGCGTCTCGGGACAACTACCGTACCGAGTACATCATGTTCGAGGTCGTGGACTTCGAGACCTCCTATCGCGCCATCCTCGGTAGACCGGCCATCGCCAAGTTCGAGGCTGACAGAGTACTCGACTTCTTGGATGAACTCGTACACCGCTACGGGCTACCCCACCGCATCATCACAGACCTGGAATCCAACTTCAACAACCACCCGTTCTGGGAGTACTGCGAGAACAGCGGGATCGACGTCCGATACGTCTCAGTTGCCCACCCACGGGCCAACGGACAAGTCGAGCGCGCCAACAGGATGGTGCTCGACGCTCTCAAGAAGCGGCTACACGACGCTGCGAACTCCAAAGGGGGCAAGTGGATCAAGGAACTACCCAACGCACTCTGGGGGCTACGGACTCAACCATCCAAGCCAACGGGGCAATCCTCTTACTTCCTGGTCTACGGCTCCGAAGCAATCCTCCCTGCCGACGTCATATGGAACTCGCCAGCAGTGAAGCACTACGACAAAAGCGTCTCAGAAGACAGCTGACGAGTTGACATCGATAGCCTCGAAGAAGCTCACTGCGCTGCCCTCGTCCAATCAGCAAGGTACCTGGAGGATATCCGACGCTACCATGATCGCAACGTCAAGGAACGCTCCTTCAACATTGGAGATCTTGTCCTCCGCCGTATTCAGAACACGGAAGGACTTCACAAGCTCAGCTCCCCCTGGGAAGGTCGCTTCACCGTGGGAAAGGTGATCGGGCCGGGCTCCTACCGCCTCCAAACACTTGAAGGCGAAGACATCAACAACTCGTGGAACGTCGACCAGCTCTGTCGATTCTACGCCTAGTCTACACGACTACTCCGGGGTTCAAGTCTACTCGGCTACATCAACACCCCCTGCCATAAGCGGCCTCCGGGTCCTGGCTCCAGTCTCCGGACTTCTCCTCTCTAGGCTCCAGCCCGTGCGGCTACCACGGACCCTGGGCTGCGACGAGCGTCAAGGACTCTAGCAGCGGTCTACTGAGAGACCACACTCCAAGATCTAGCCTGCACGGCTACCTACGGATCTACGATCCAGCCCACACGGCTACTTACGGATCCACCGGCGTAAGCGGCTACCCGCTCCCGGCGCTACTCGACCGTAAGCGGCCTCCGGTCCAGGCGACTACTCTGTAACTACGGCCCTGGCCATCCAGGTGTACTTCTTCAGTAATAAAGTTTGATCGTTTATCAACTTCTTTACTGTCTACTCCCTACAACGGGACCACTACTGCCGAGTACGACTACTCGCATCCACTCCACGATGGGGGCTCCGCACTCTGAGATTGCAGCTACGAGTACTCATTGCTGGAAAATTTCTTTCATTGATACTTAAGCAATTCATTACAATTGTTTTCTGTACAACCCTGGCTACTAGCTATCTATTACAGGGCTACTGGAGATTAAGCTTCTCAGCTACTTGCTCCGCGATGGGAGCCATCTCGCTCCCGGCGGCTCGCTACGCATCTTGCTCATCAGTGCAGTTGGCGGCTACCCCGCCGGTGACTACTTCCACCGGGGCCTTCGGGAAGTACGACTTCATGAAGGCCAAGACCTGCTTTGGGATCGACCTCGCCATGTGCTTCACATAGGCCGCCAGCCGGCTCGGAGCTTCCTTAAGGCGATCCACCAGTGGAGCAATCCTGGGGCCGCCCGGGTGCGGCACCAGGAGCCTTGCGATCGGCAGTGCGGCTTCTTCGAGCTCCTTCAGTTGGGCCCGCAGTGCCTCGCAGTCTTCATTCAACTTCTGCAAGGATTTGTAGCAGTTGATGAGATCGCGGTCAGATGCAATCCGGAGCTCCATGTGCTTCTCGCACTCGAAGGCAAGTTCTTTGTAGTCGAGCTCGAGTACCTGGCGGGCTTCTTGCTCCCGGTAGAAGAGGTTCTTCATGCTCGTCTCCGAGGACTTCAGCTGCTCCACCTGGCCCTCAAGCTCTACAACACAGCAATAGTATGGCTGGTCAGACTACTTCTCGACCTCCAACAACTACCCGACAAGTCCAGCGGCATACCTTTGTTCTTGTTGCGGAGGCCCTTATTCTTCCGCACCAAGTCGTCGCCCTTCGCCTGCAGCTCTTGGATATCGTTGTGGTATTTGGCGAAGGCGGCGTCGAGCTTCGACTGCATGGCAGCCGCGTGCTTCCGCGACTTCACAAGTTGCTCTTCCAGCGCTTCATCCCAGAGCACCACGTCACCATAGCCTTGCAGCATGTTGGACTTGTCGCGGGACCTCTCCGCAACGTCCTGCATAGACAACTCAAGTCACACGAGTACTCAACGAAAAAGGATTGGCTACTCAGAAGCTACGGCTACTTACCTTCATCCACTGCTCGGCCTGACGGATCGCCTCCAGATGCTTGGCCACCGTCGCCGGCTCGACAAGATCGTCCGCGAGCAGCTCTATTCCGCCGCGACTACTCGCGGTGGCCTCCGTCATCGGCGCAGAGCGGATGGGCTCTGCGTCCTGGATCTCCGGGGAGCGGATAGCCACCTCCAGAGCGACCTCTGGCGACGTGGTGACCCCCTCTCCCCCGGCCGCCACGGCGGCCTCCTCGACGACTTCTTCCATAGGCTCGGGGGCTCCTCCCGCAGCCTCCGGGACCTCTGGTGTCGACTTCTGCATCGGCACCCCTGCAGGGATGTCACCACCTTCTGCTTCAGCGCCTGTCAAAAGAGAAGACGAGTGCATCAGCGACTACGACTACTTCTCGAAGAGCCCCACAGCTTCAGAGGAGTACTCACCTTCGACTATGCTGGCCTCCGGCAACGGCGCTTCGGTAGCCGGCGGCTCGGGCACCGCCTGGGAAGCAGGAGCGGACTCCTCGGCGGGCGGCGCGACTTCTTCCGCCACCGACGAAGAGGGTTCATCCCCCTCCCAGGACAGAGCCGTGGATTTCCTGCAGAAGCACACACAATTGGTCGCCAGTCAACCTCGACTACTACAACAAGTACTACTCGGGAAGATGCAGTACTTACAAGTTCGACCGGACTATTGTCACAGCCGGGGCACCAAGGATGCTGGCAATGTCGACCAGTCCACCCTTGGCGGGCGCCTCCTCCTGCGCCCCTGCGGCTACCTCCTCCTCTGCAACGGCGGCCGGCGCAGCGCTCTCTTGCGCTCCTGAAGCCACCACCTCTTCAACGGCGGCGGCTACGGGTTCCGTGCTCCCCTGCGGAGCAGGGGGGGATGGCGCTCCAACTGCACCAAGAGCTCCTCGACAGTGGGGGCTGGACTACGACTTCCGGCCGGCTCCCCCACTGTGTCCCATACGCCTTCGTCGCCCTCCTCGACGGGCTCCGTTGGCGGCACCTCCTGCATACAAGGAAGACTACTCATCAGCAAGATATTCATGCGATGGGTACTCGACTAATCTAGTCAAGGCATCTTACCTCCTGAGGCGTGGTCTCCGAGACCTTGAGCTTCTTTGCCACCCGCTTGCGGGCGGGGTTGCGCGGTTTCCGTGGCGGCGCAGCCAGGCTAGCCTCCAGGCTAGTCGGGGGGGCTTGCACCAGAGGTACATGAGGCAAGCCTGGACGGCTAAACCTCGACCGCAGCTGGAAGCGGTCCTGCAACGTCTCGTCGTCGTCGTCGTCGTCGTCGGTGGTATCCTCCACGATGACGGTGTCATCACCGTCGCCGACTACTCGCCGCTCTTTCTCCTTGGCCTTCCCTTCCTTCGGGATCTCGATCCTGCTCGGGGGCGGCTGCGGCTCGGAGACGAACTTTTTCAAGTCCTCCTGCAAGACACGAAGACATCAGCACGACTACTCCAAGCAATGACTACTAGACTAAGAGGAGCACGACTACTCACCTCCTTTGGCGGGCGCGCGGCGGAGTACTCCTGGACAGGGCACGCCGTGTACGGCGGCATATCTTTGAAGATCCGCGACAGCCTCTCAATGATGTCGCTGTCGTCCGGCTCAGCTCCGGGCATCCGCGACGTGTCTTCGTCGCCGGTGTACTCGAAGCCCAAGGTGTCTCGAGCCATCAACGGCTGCACCCTCCTCTTCATGAAACTGAAGGCCACGTGCTCGACCCTCAGTCCCGCTTCCCTGAGCACCTTGATGCGTGCCAGCAGATCGGGAAGCTGGATCCCCTCCTTCATGGTGGGCTCCGTGTTCCACCACTCGCGGTGCCTGGGTTGCTGTCCCCTCGGCTTCGGCAGGCTGGGGTGGTGGTTCGTGATGTAGAACCACCTCGTCTTCCAGTCGGTGTTGGAGTCAATAAGCTTGTACGCCAGGTACTGCTCCGCGGCGTCTTCTCTCAACTGGATGCCGGCTCCTCCGACTACCCTTGGGTTGGTGGCGCTTGGCTGCGGCTTGACCCGGAAGAACTTCCGGAAAAGAATCCAGTGCGGCTTGATCCCAAGGAAGGCCTCGCAGAAGTGTACAAAGACCGCGGTGTGGAAGATGCCGTTGGGGTTCAGATTCAGGTACTCGACTCCGTAGTACCCGAGGAGACCCTTGAAGAAATCGCTGGCCGGGAGCGCAAGGCCGTGCTCCACGAACCGCGCGAACATTGGAATCTCGTCTTCGGCCTTCTCCATTGGATATGGATCTCCAGCAGCGGCCCTCCACATGTCGACCTCCTTCTCCCGGATGAACCCGCTATTCAGGAGGGTCGGCAGATCTTCCGTCTTCACCTTGGATTTCTTCCATTCGCGGCTTGGATCCGCCCGCGGTGGAGACATCGGCGGCGCCACTCCGGTGGCGGCCGCGGCGGCCTCTTCGCGGCCCCTCTTCTTCCCGGCGGCCTTTGACGACTTGGACGGTGACGGCTTCATCCTCCAAGTACAAGGCGTCTTCACACGCATCCGCTCGGGGCTACCCTAAATGCTTTGGGTGGCGGCGCACTTGAATCTACTACGGCGGCAGCGAGTGCTGGGAGTGGATCTACTTCAGATGGAATCGAAATGACTGCAGCTCGGATGGGTGAAAAACCCTAAGGGTTTTGGCTTCTATTTATAAGTCAAACCGGCTCCGCAACGGCCGGCTGGATAAGTCCACGAGCAGCTGGCTCAGCGGCTAAGCGTGACCCTTCGTATTCTACTAGTCGACGCGCCTCACCTCGGGGGCTCGACTACTTCTACTCGACTACCTGGGAAGCAGCTAGTCTCAAGAGCATCTCAGGACACGTTCTTCAAGATGACCCTTCAATTCGAGAGGAAGTACTTGACTCAAGGCTTGGGGGCTCCGTGCCACGTGTCCTTCGGTTTTTTCTCTCCGGATTTTTTGGGATTTTCTTGCTAAGACTTCAGATAGACCCTCAGCCAGAGCCTGCGGCTCAACCTAAGGCTCGGGGGCTACTCCATATGGAGTGCGATTTTGCAATCGCACCTCCATATCAGCTCCGGCTTCAAGACAAGACGGGCTTTTTTGAAGACCTTCGAAGGCAGTACTCGAGGACGCTTGGGACTACTCGAGAAGACTTCAGGACTGCTCAAACACCAGCTGGAGTACATTCCAGCCTTGGGATGCTTCGACTACTCTTGAGGACTTTTGACTTGTAGCACTCAGGGACGCTTGAGGACTACTCGTTAAGGTCGTCAAGACTACTTGAAGCTATCCTTCTCGATTACAAAGTACTCGGGGGCTTGTCGTATGGACCTCCCTGGGCCCACTACCTCGGTGGGTACCAGGACCGACTACTCGGTGGGCCCCTGGGACTACCCGGCTTCCGCTACACGGCACATAAAGGCGTGGAGCACAAGGACTGCAAAGGAGTAGTACTCGGTTAGGAAGCTGTACATGTCCCGCACTGTATGGAAGACTCCTAGACGTACTCGACTAGTACTCTCTCCCTACTCCGACTTAGGGTATTACGCACCTCGCGACATACAGGACTTAGGGTATTACGCACCTCGCGGCCCGAACCTGTCTAAATTGTGTGCCACGTGTCTCTTCCTTCGAGTTACCGATCTCGGTGAGGCCACATTCATCTACTTCGGGTACTCCCCTTAGTAGGTTGCCGGTCTAAAACACCAACAGTTACCTAGCAAGTCTCCATGATTTGGTTAGTTTCAAGATTGAGCACACGATATGCTCTAGAATGAGATGCATAACCAAAGAAAATACCATCGACAGACCTAGCCTCAAATTTATCTAGCTCCTTCCCTTTCTTCAAAATGAAACACTTACAACCAAAGACATGGAAGTGACTCACCTTGGGTGTGCAACCTTGCATCAACTCGTAGCATGTTTTCTTCTTATGCACTCTGAGGTAGATCATGTTCAACACATAGCACGCGGTATTCACCGCCTCAGCCCAGTACCTTCTCGGAGTACTATGCTCATCAAGCATCGTCCGAGCCATCTCGCACAAGGTCCTGTTCTTCCTTTCGACAACACCATTCTGGGGAGGCGTATATGGACTCGAAAACTGGTGTTCAAGACCCAATTCATGGCAAAAGGTTTCAAGATGAGTTTCTGAATTCTGAGCCATTATCACTGCGGATTACTCGTATGGCAAGTCCGTGCCTCTCGTTCCTCAACCTCAAGACTAGATCTCGAACAAAACCAAACGTCTCCCCCTTATCCTCGAGAAAGAATACCCACGCATACCGAGAATAGTCGTCCACCACAACAAGGACATACCACTTCCCACCCGCCGATCGCACACGAGCTGGGCCAACAAGATCCATATGGAGCAGCTCACATGGACGCTCAGTCATCACATCAGTGAGAGGCAGGTGAGAAGAGGCTACCATCTTGGCTTGCCTACACGGCGCACAAACCGACTCTTTCTCAAGCCTCAACCGTGGCAATCCTCGGGCCAAATTGAGTTTACTCAAGCGAGACAAAAGGTCAAAGCTCAAGTGACCCAACTTCCTATGCCACTTCCACAACTCACTCGAAGAACCAGCCAAGAAACAATGCTCCACACCCGAAGACTGAGAAAAATCAGCACGAAACACCTGACCCTCGGGAACGACCATACAGACAAGTTCCCCTCGAGACTCCAAAATCCGAGAACCACCAGGCCGAAAGAACACCTCAAAACCCTCATCCAACAGCTGGGACACAAAAAGCAGATTGTACCCCAATGATTGAACAAGAGCAACACGCCTGAGAGTGATCTTGTCACTCACCACACCCATTGTCCCCAAAAGTGATGTACCTCCTTGTCACCACCAGGACAAGACTTGAGAACCACCCCTTGTCTCCGGTCATATGCCTCGAGCAACCGGAGTCAATCAACCAAATGTTCTTCAAGTCTCCCACCTGAAATTCAAAAACGAGCATGTGAGCGAACAAACGACTCAGCACTGGGGTTAGTACCAAAAGAGTAAAACCAGTGTCGAGCCATTTACTCGAAAGTAGGGTTAGCACAAACCAAACCATCTTTCCTACCAAAGCTACCTCCACGAACACCACCACGAGGGAACCAACCCTCTCTGCCTAGAGGAGGACCAAAACCACGAAAGAAAGCCCGTGGAATGTCCCTCCTCTCCTTCTCAAAGCTACGACTCCTCCCATCCCCGTAGTGAACTCGAGGGGGAGAATGCCTAGCAAACTGACCTCCTGCAAACTCTCCAGCACAACCACCAGAACCACGACCTCCAGAAACCAACCTCGCACCTGTACGAGCACGAAACCCAAACTGCTCCTTGTCCAGGCCTGCACCGGTGACCGGTGCCCCTCACCGCTCTGACCGGTGTAGCCTGGGCAGCAGCACCTCCAATAGCCTTTCGCTCTCCCCAAGCCCGAACTGTCCTCACACTCGCCTTGGCCTTGGGCATCTGCACACGAGGCTCAAGTACACCATAGGAAGGGTGGTACTTGTCCTTGTTAGCCCACTCCTTCACCATTCTCTCCTCTCGCTTCCTCTTGAAACAGAACTCATCCTTATGGCCATCTCTCCCACAATAGCCACAATGAAACCTCACAAGCTTAGGTTTAGGCCTGGGTTGGGGCTGCTCACTTGGTTTCTCTCCACTCGACTTCTCCACCGGTTTCTCCTCACTAGCCTTCTCACTCTCTTTCCCAAAGAACACTTTCCCGGAAGTGCTCACAAACTTGATAGGCTTTTGGAGATCATTTGTGCGTGTAGGAAACACGGGTGGAGCAGGGGTTGTGTCTAGTCGGTTCCTAAGATGGTTAGGTTTAGGAGGGAAATCATTTTTGTGGTGGGTTTTTGGTGGCTCTGGGATATTCTCTCCACTTCCCTCACCAACCTTGTTTGCCCCAAGTCACTCACCATCCTGCCTCGTAAATGCCTCGATCATCATCCTCAACTGAGGCTCATGACCAGTCAACCAACCCATCAACTTTCTCAACTCATCATTCTCATCCTGCAAACCGTCAACATAATGTGCAAGTTCCAAATTCTTCAGAGCATGCATTTCACAAGTAGAGCAAGATGTAGGAATTGGTTCTTTCAGCTTAGCCTCAAGGGAAGCAGTGTAAGCATGCATCTCATCAATCTTAGCATGCAAAACAGGGCAAGAAGTGCAAGCGCATAGCAAAGTAGGTCAAGATTTAAGCTCAGCCACTTCAACCCTAAGCACATCTAGTTCCTCACACTTGGAGGCATGCTTCTCCTTAAACAAAGCAAGATCAGCAAGAAAGATGGAGCAATCAGCACAATCAACCTCATCAGAAACAACAGGGCTAGCCTTAAGGGAATCAATCTCAAGCTTGCTATCAAGAACCTGTGTTTCTAGCTCAGCCACTCTAGTCCTAGCATCCTCGAGTGAAGCCCTAAGCTCTTTTCTCATTTTCTTGGCCTCTCTAAGCATGTCATCATGGTTACCAAGCAACAAGCCAAGCCTTTCATTCTCCTGGCGCAAGAAGGAAAGCTCATCACGCACCTCGTCATCGGAATCAAAATCCGAGTCACTCTGTGTTCTCTTCTTGCTGCCGGAGCTCAGCGCCATGGTGCAGAAGCCGTCTCTAGCGAAGAGCTCAGCCCGCTCAGGTTCTTGGACGACTTCCTGTTCTTGCGACGATCACCTTCATCTTCGCTGCTGCTCGAGCTCGACGTGGAGTACGCGGAACTGGAGTCGACGTCGCTCGCTCCAACCATCGCTCGGACCTTGCCTCGGCTCTCCTTCTTCCTCGATCGTCGCTCATCCTTATGCTTGTTCTTGTGCTTGCTCTTGTGGTCACACCTCGACCGGTACTTGCCATCCATCCTCGACTTGTGCTTGTAGCCATCCTTGTTCTCGATCTTCTCAGGGCAGTCGGCGACGAAGTGTCTCGGCTTGCCGCACTGGAAGCATGTCCTCGTGTTCCTCCTCATGTTCACCCGGTTCTCGTGCAGCCTCTCGAACCTCCTCGTCAGCAACGCCAGCTCGTCCTCTCCAATCACGTCGAACTCCTCATCTAGCATAGACATCAAAGAGGACAAAGAGAACATCTTGGTGGATGGGTTAGTGTTAGCCTTTCCTTTCGAACCACCAACGAGGGCAAGACTATGGGAATCAGTCGGACCCTCGAGCTTGGCAGTCATGCACCTATCCACCTCAGCCGACTTGAGCTTCGAGAATAGCTTGTTCACCGTCAGAGTGTCATACTTCTCTGACTCCACAATGGCCTCGAACTTTCCGCCCCAAATCGTACGATCCAAAGAGTGTAAGAGCTTGACAGCTCTATCATGATCATCGTACGGGAGCACGTCCACATTGGCCTTCATGTTGTTCACAACCACCGTGAACCTCTGAAACAAGGCAGCGATGGACTCACCGGAGAGATGAGTGAAGTTCTCGTATCCTCTCCGGTAGGTCGCATAGATCCGAGCCTGAACCTAGGAATTCCCAACATGAGCCTCCTTCAACACCAACCAGATTCTACAAGCCAAGTGCTCGGTGTGCACCCGATCGAACTCAAGCTGACACAGAGCACGAAACAAGTAGTCAACCGCCTTATTGTTGGCGTCGAACATGTCCCTCGATCCTGGAGCAAGGAAGTTCATCGGCTGGACATAGCCTGTGTCCACCGTGACATCCCAAAGGATCCGACCCTTTCCTCGGAGAAACGCAACCATCCGCATACTCCACATCTGGTAGTTCTTGCCATAGAAGTGTGGAGGACCCGGACCCCGTTCCTGGTACGCCATCCTTGGATCTTAGACAGGTTCGAGTCAACAAAGACCCGAACTGGCTCTGATACCACTTGAAGGACCGATACGAAGAACCAGAGAGGGGGGAGTGAATGGGAGCCGATAAAAATTCTTCTCGAAGGAGATGAAGACTCCAACAAGATGAATACAGCTTCCAACACACGTCTCCTACTCACTACCCAAATTGGCCAAGTCCACGTAGCCACTGGAGTGCTACTGAACCTAGGAACCAACACACAACCTTCCGACCCGAGAACGCAGTGGAACACCAAACCTCGAGTACACTGACCAACACCGGTCAGACCGGTCCCTGCTTGTGGGAGTTGACAACTTCCACATAAAGGCTTCAAACCGGTCAAGCCGGTGAGACACACCGGTCAGACCGGCCTAAGCCTGAAAGCCCCCAAGTCACCAAATAGGCCTACCGACCTCCAAACTGACCCAAACTCAAAACAGCCCCGACACAGGACAACAGCAAACTCACCCAGACGTTCACTCGAGAAAAAACCCACCAAGGGTTGCACCGGTCAGACCGGTCAGGACCACCGGTCAGACCGGTGTAGCCTGACAGCTTGGGATAAACAGCACCCGCGGGTCAACTCCCCCAAATCGAAACTTCGATCTCCTGAATCGCTCCACGGACTTGAACAAGACTTTGGGGATAGTAGGAACACCTCATGAGGAGTCCATAGCCAAGTTTAATTCCAGCAAAACTTGTCCAAAAAGGAGAAATCGATGAAATTCCGCCAAAAGCACCTCTAACTCTAGAACACCGAAAACCCCAAAATCGAGCCCCTTAACTCACGGATTTGGGAGTGGAATCACAGCCTAAAAAACCACAAAGGGTTCCCACAAATTTCCCCCATCAAATCCCCAAGAGCAAGGTCCCCAAAACACCCCAAGAAAACCACCAAGAGAGGGCTCCGAAAATCACCACCAAGAACAACCGGGAACAACACAACAAGGCCTTGAGGAACCACACCGAATCATCTATACATACCAAGAAGGTTCGTACAAGGTCTAGCTTGCCGCCCGATCATCCAACCCTCTCACAAGATCTCACCATGAAGCTCTCAAGCTAGTCCTATGGAAATCCTAAGAAAATAGGAAAAGAAAATAGGAAAGCAAATGAACTAGGGTTCCAAGGGATTGGCTGCCATCCACTCACCTCATGGGTTATATCGAGGCAACCGAAAGTCTAAAATACCCTTTCCTAACAACTAGGGATACAAGCCATTCAAGGGTGGTTTTGGAAGCCTTCAAGCTTTCTCCATCGGACGGATGCCCGGCGACCGCAACCTACTTAGCCTCGACGCAAGCCTTGCGATCCCGACGCGTGTCCTCCGCTTCGAAGATTCCGGACTGCGTCGTCGCACACCGGTCAGACCGGTGCTCCTCACCGGTCAGACCGGTACCCACCGGTCGGACCAGTCAGACCCACCGGTCAGACCGGTCTTGCACTGTTGCAGCACCGTCTTCGGTTCTCCGGTCTTAGCTTTGTGGAACAACCAAGGAACCCAGTGGTTTTCTAGTGAACCACTGGTAACCCACGAACTCGGTGTAGCCTCCGCCAATCTCCACTCATAACTCATCTCCCACGTAGTCCCGGCTCGACTTTGGTCTTGAGGCTCAACCAAGAAACCATCCATGACTTCATCTTGATGTTCATGCCACCATGCGGCCCGCTCTTGACCCCGCTGGCCATCGGGTCCCTCGAACGAAGCCTACTTGTCTTCTCCACACTTGGAGGCCTCACCGGTGACGACCTTTCACGCTTGTTCTTCAGCTGCACCAACACCACTCAAGCCGCAACCTGCACCTGCAATACTTAGCCAAGAATTAGTCCACACGACGTTGTCAATCACTCATCACACGAGGAAGCGACCATCCACCGGTCCTTGAACCACACATGGTCCTCAGTCGTCAAGGATTCTTTGAGAGCTTCGAACACCTTTTGTGCTTTGTCATCCCATACAAACTTGTGTGCCTTCTTCAATAGCTTGAAGAAGGGTAAACCCTTCTCGCCGAGCTTGCTGATGAAACGACCTAGAGCCGCCATCATCTTTGTGAGCTTCATGACGACTTTCTTGCAAAATGGCTTGGCCATTTTGCATATAGCGTCCACCTTCACAGGTTTGGCTTCAATGCCTCGGTGTCCGACAATGAAGCCCAGGAGAAATTCGGAGGGTACACCAAAGACACACTTTGTCGAGTTGAGTTTCCACTGGAACTCCCACAAGTTGGTGAAGGTTTCGGTGTGGTCGGCGATGAGATGGTCTTCCTTGGTGATCTTGACGACCACATCGTCTACGTAACCTTCGACGGTTCTCCCGATCTCCGACTTCAGGCACTTCTGTACTGGCTTCTGGTATGTTGCTCCAACATTTTTTAGGCCAAAGGTCATGACCTTGTAGCAGTAGATGTCGTGGGCGTTATGAATGTTGTTTTGTCTTTATCGTCGGGATTCAGGGCTATCTGGTGATATCCTAAGTAGCAGCCGAGGAAGCAAAGAAGAACACTACTGGCCATGGAGTCCACGACCTGATCGATGTGTGGAAGAGGGAAAGGATCATTTGGACAGTACTTGTTGAGGTCGATGTAATCGATACACATCCTTAATCCACCAGTTTTCTTCGGTACAAGAACCGGGTTTGTGAGCCAAACCAGGTGTTTACATTCTCTGATGAATCATGCAGCTTAGATCTTACAGACTTCTACTTCTATGGCTTCCCTTCTATCTTTTGCAAATCACCGGAGCTTCTGCTTGATAGGTCGTGCAGTCTCGTTTACTTAAACGGCTCGCTCAGCCAGCCTCCTTGGGACACCGGGTATGTCGGATGGACTTCATCCGAAGATGTCGCCCGGCTTGTCGTGTGACTCATCATCGACTACTTGTCTGGCGACGGCTCGTCGTCGACTACATCGCCTCCACCGCGCATCCGGGTGCCTCGGCACGTCGCGCGGCTCGTCGTTGACTACTTCGCCTCGCGCAGGCTCGTCGTTGACTACTTCACCTACACCGTGCTTCCGGTTGCTTCGGCACATCGCGCGGCACGTCGCACGGCTCGTCGCGCCGCTCATCATCGACTACTTCGCCTCGCGCAGGCTCGTCGTCGACTACTTCGCCTACGCCATGCGTCCGGGTGCCTCGGCACATCGTGCGGCTCGTCACGCGGCTCGTCGTCGACTACTTCGCCTTGCGCAGCCTCGTCATCGACTACTTCACCTACGCCACGCGTCTAGTTGCTTCAGCACGTCACGCGGCTTGTCGCGTGACTCATCATCGACTACTTCCCCTCGCGCCGGCTCGTCGCTGACTACTTCGCCTCCGCCGCGCGTCAGGGTGCCTCGGCACGTCACGCGGCTCGTCACGCGGCTCGTCGTCGACTACTTCGCCTCGCGCAGGCTTGTCGTTGACTACTTCACCTACGCCGCGCGTCCGGTTGCTTCGGCATGTCACGCGGCACGTCGCGCGGCTCGTCGGGCCGCTCGTCATCGACTACTTCACCTCGTGCAGGCTCGTCATCAACTACTTCGCCTACGCCGCGCATCCGGATGCCTCAGCACATCGCGCGGCTCGTCACGCGGCTCTTCGTTGACTACTTGACCTCCAGTGCACGTCCGGGTGCCTCATCAACGTCGTGTGGCTCGTCGTCGACTACTTCAACTATGTTGTGCGTCCGGTTGCTACGGCATGTCGCGCGGCACGTCGCGCTGCTCGTCGTCGACTACTTCGCCTCGCGCAGGCTCGTCGTCGACTACTTCGCCTACGCCATGTGTCCGGGTGCCTCGGCACGTCGCGCGGCTCGTCTCGCCGCTCGCCGTCGACTACTTCGCCTACACTGCGCGACCTGGTGCCTCGGCACGTCGCGTGGCTCGTCACACGGCTCTGTTAACACCAAAAATTGGTACAGGAAAGAGTCTGACCCGTGGGCCGAGTTTGGTAGGAGAATACCGTTCGACAAGATGTTTTCCTCAAAACATTCGGTAAAAACGTCTGTGGTCAGGAGCGTGTCATCATTCGGCAGAAGGACTGTTTCACGCTTGGAAGAGAAAGCATTCAGGAATACGTGATGACGTGGCTTGAATGTAAAGAAGGGACGAATTGATGACGGGTGCGAGATGGCGCGGTAAATACGGTAAAGAAGTTACCATGTGTTGCTTTGAATTTTGCTCTTATGTTTAATTCATGTAACACTCTTATTGCCCTATTTAGATTGACTAGATTCGGCTCTATCTTGCTTGCAATCCATATGATGTATATTCAAATCATTAACTCGATGTGGTGCATTGGGTCACGTGCTCCTTAATAGCCGAATTCAAATCAATCTAGATTGGCACGTGTTGCGGGTTCAAGCGTGTTAATCCAGCATAGTTTGTTCCTTCTCCACGGAACCTGAATCGGCTGTACAACTGCATTCAGCAACTCTGTCACGAGCGAAACATGCTCATAAGCTTGTTTTAAATAATTTATGCTTTTAGCCTTCCATGTTTAGATTGTATCATGCGGTGGATTGATCTATTCTTGGTAGGTGGTGTGATTTCAAACAAGTTGTATCATGCGGTGGATTAACTTGTTTGGTGTCACGCTCGACGGGTTTAAAAGTACCTAGACATGCGGTAGACTAGTGCTTTGGGCCTATGCATGCATGTTTACTCCAAATTTATAATCATGCTTCGCCTTTATTTATTTTATTGTGATTTATCCTTGATAATCGGTCATAGTTACGTGTTGTAATGTTGTTTAGATAAAGACCGATTTTTCATCATGCTTGTTTCATGCATTCGGCTATACCCTGTTTACATGTTTTTAGTTCCCGAATGATGTTCAGATTGCCGACAGATAGCTTGTTGTAGCTATATGTCGTTTCGATTGGCTTTGTAGCCGTAAATACGGAACTGTCTCGTACCACCCTGCAAGTTCCAGGTTTTATCTAACTATTTTCATCCTTTGTCAGTTTCAGGGAAAATTGACTGGCACGCTTAGGATTCGGCCATATGTGTTAAGCCAGCTTTTTCGGCTTGCTGTGTGCTTGACGTGAGGTGCTGATTTTATGTCAACAGACTCGTCGTCGACTACTCCGCGCGCCGCGACTTCGTCTTGCGGCCACACGGGCTCTACTTCAGCCACACCGTGCGTCGCGACTACTTGTCTTGCAGAAACACTAGCTCTACATCAACTATGTCGCGCGCTACCGCAATGTTGTCTTTTGGTCGCATCGCGCCGACCCATTCATCTCGACTAGTTTTCCAAACTAGTCGAGAACGGCAGTCACGCCCCCAACAACTAGTCCGAATCAACTCCGACTAGTCAACTTCAGCAACAACCGTCGCGGTTCCATCGCCGACCGCCACGGCTTCATAAATAGTCTGCCCAAGCAGCAACAGCTAAGTCATTTATTTAAATGATTACTGTTTTATTTTTCTTGGCTTGTTCTCCTCATCATTTAGGACTACTTGCCGACTACTCAATGGTGTACGCTTCTCGGCGGGTTTTCACGGGAGCTACACTCTGCTGACTACTCTTGGGTATATCAACCAAGTCACCACGAGTCTACTTCATCAACTCGGGGGCTATCCCTAGGAGGCAGCTTCTAAAGTCCGCTACGCGCGGCAATCTAAAGTCGACTTCTAAAGTTGCATTACAAAGTCCGCTCTGTGCGGCAACTTAAAGTCGACTCCGGTCACATCTTCGCCTACTTCAGTGGCAGACTACGTGTGTAAGCTTTGATGGAACCTAGCTATAAGGGGCCCTCGGGTCCTGACGACGATGGAACCTAGCTGCACGTGGTCTTCACGCTTTGTACCATGGGTCCAAGTACCCTAAGTACTCGCGCTCTGTACCTTGGGTCTGAAATCCATGGCCCAGGTACACAAGTCGACTCCGATCGCACCTTCAAGATCGCTCCTGTGGCAACCGTACCTTGGGTCCGAAATCCATGGCCCAGGTACACAAGTCGACTTCGGTCGCACCTTCAAGCCCGCTCTGGCGGCAATTGTACCATGTTTCTGGAATCCATGGCTCAGGTACTCAATCCCACTCCGGTGGCACAAGTCGTCGCAAATGGTCGCATCCAAGCCCACTCCGGTGGCACAAGCCGACTTTGGTCACAATCTTAAGCCCGCTCCGGTGGCAAAACTACTCGTTTTCTCTGATTTTTTTGCTTTTGCTTTCCAAAAAGTTCTTTTTGTTTTTTGCATCTTAAGTCCACCCCACGTGTCACAAACTCGACTACTGCAGTCGCATCTAAAGTCCGCTATACGCGGCAATCTAAAGTCGACTTCTTCAGTCGCAACTCAAAGTCCGCTCCACGCGGCATCCGAAAGTTGACTTCGGTTTTCAAGTCGCATCTCAAAGTCCGCTCCGCGCGGCACAAAGTCGACTTCGGTTTTTAAGTCGCATTCTAAAGTCCGCACTGCCGGCATCTAAAGTCGACTTCGGTCGCATCTAAAGTCCGCTCTAACGGTATGGCTACTTTTTAAGCTACACGGCTCGATGCCAAACTACTATTCGGAATCTCTCCATGTCGGGGGCTGCACTCAAATTACTACTTGAGGATAACTTTAGCAGGCTTTGCTCGCTCTCAAGCTCGGGTGCTCCGCACCAACAACTACTCAACGTGGCTCATACAACTCTTTTATTTCGGGGGCTACACGCTGCAAGAGTACTTGGATGATGGCTTTCAAGAACACTGAAGACCCTTGGATTGATTACCTAATCATTTCAAGGCTCGGGGGCTGCTATGCTACACCCATCATTCAATTTTTTCAAGACGGAAGATTCGGAATCAAGATTGACACTCAACTAGAGTCTGCAACTCAACCAAAGGCTCGGGGGCTACTCCATATGGAGTGCGATTTTGCAACCGCACTTCCATATAATCTCGACTTCAAGATTGATGAGCTGGACCACCTTCCAGCCTCGTGGCAGTTCAAGTACTATTGAAGACATCTCCAAGTAGTACTCGAGGACGCTCAAGAACTACTCGCAGAGGCTTCAAGACTACTCAAACTACTACTCTCGATTACAATGTGCTCGGGGGCTTGTCGGGCATACTCCCCGGGTACTCATGCAAGAAAGGATGAAGAAGGACTCCTATTAGAATTCCCCTGTAATCCTACTAGGACTCGTTCCGTGTAATCCTACTAGGACTACTGCCTTGTAACCGACTAGGAACCCACCCTTGGACTATATAAAGGACGGTCGGGTACCTAGCCGGGCACCTGATCTCAACCAACACCAAGCGTAGGGTGCCATACTTGATCTCCAAACAGGACGTAGGGTTCGCCACCTTGGCAACCCGAACCTGTATAAATCTTGTGTCCCGTGTCCTTGCGCATACCTTCGAGTTCTTGGTCTCTCGATCACGATCCCCACCGCACAATCTACTACCTCGGGTACCCCCTTGGTAGGTTTGCCGGTCTAAAACACCAGCAGAGTGAGCGCGAGTTCCTATTTGGGGTCGAGATTGGCCCCGATGGCGACTTCGTTGGTTGCGCCAGGCAGGCCAAGGCAAACTTTCTTCACAGCTGGGCTTGGGTCCAAGGCTGTGCTTGTGCGCTCCTGCTATGGCACCTCCAGAGTGGTTTGGTCAATCTTGGTTGCCTAAGCGACCATGACTGTTGGGGTATGCAGCCTTGTCGGGCACAACCCCGTAGAAGGGCTTGTCGCAGGCAGTGATCTTGTTGAAGTTGAAGTCCATCTTTCTGAGCATCTCTGTGAAGATGATGTTCAAGCTGCTCCCCCCCATCAATGAGGGTCTTAGGCAGGAATGCCCTATCTACTATGGGATTCACGACCAGCGGGTAGGTCCCAAGATCAGTTATATGGACCCAATGATCTTTCCTGATGAAAGTGATACAGAACTCCGACCAACGCAGAGGTTGTGGAGTTTCAGTGTTGACGTGCCCGATTGTTGACGCTTACTAACATCACCACTATGTTTTTATCCTTGGAAACATGCCAGAAAGCTTATTGGCACTTGCTAGTGCTGCTACTAAAAATGCAACGACGCTAGAAGGCCAGTCAGTATAAATAACGATTGCAGAAAAGTCCGCAAGCGTACGGATACTGGTGCAACTTTTACCCAAGAGTATTCCAGGGTATCGAATCCTCATGGAACGTGTGTGCCCTAGTTAAGAATCAAGATCGGCCTTGGACGAGAGAAGATATGGTAATAGTGTAGGAGAGGTAGAGAGGATTTCAAAGGATTCTGGATACTAAAATAAGATCGGCATTTACTACGATGCTTGCTTCGGGACGCTCAACTGTCCTAACCTGGAAAGGGATGAGAAGGGCATAGGCAAGCAGGGGTCCTACTGCGCTCTAGTGGACCTCACATGGTGGACTACGTTGACCGTCAGGGTTGTCACCAATTGGGGATACCACATCAATCTGAGCCACTAGGTGCACTCCGAGGTAATCGCAAGACTATACACCACGCCTACTCTAGTGACTACTATTCTAGCTTTGCAATTACTAATCAAAGCAAGGAGCCCACAAGCAAAAATAATAAATTGAACTTAATTAATTAAATAAATCCAGAATGCCTAAGAGTTACCCAGGTGTTACTCGAAGTGGAGCCGCATCCGCCGAAGCACAAAAGGAAGGGAGGAAGCTGACAACTCCGGCTTCTCCCGGACTCGCACCTCAACTCTCACCTAATTCTAGCACTAATTTTGGTAGAGCTTTGCCTGATCTTTGCTTCTCTTCTTCGTCAAGGAGAGGCCTCTTCTTTAGAGGGAAGCACTCATCATTGGGTGAAGTTGTCATTTGAAGTGAGGAATGAGCTTCTATTTATAGGGGGAGGAGACTTGGGACAGCATAGGACCTCCCCTCTTTACAGGGGCACAACCTGCCTTCCCACGCCACGGTAGCATGAAGGGGAAGGTGCTGGAGGCAGTGGAAGTGAAAATCGTGCGAAAACTGCATCCAAGGGCCTTGAACCGGGGTTGAACTGTTGTCTAGGTCATTGAACCGGCCGAACTACGTGCTGAACCGGAGCAATAGAGGGAGAATCGGCCCACCGACCTGGGGCCATGCAGCGAACGGGCGCCACGTGTTTGAGCCGCGGTACGCTCGGCCGCGCCCCACGCGCCCGTGCGGCGCCAACGGCCTAGCGGCACGCGTCCCGGGCGGGTCCGCCTGCATCTCCCGCACGCACATGCGGCGTGCTGTAGCGCGGGGTGCCGATGCGCCCTATGGGGAGTGCCACGTGTCCTACCAGGCCAGTGGGATGCCGCTCGCATGCGCGCCGCGTGTTGACGTGTGATGGCTAGTGTTGGCCGGCCACGTGTCCTTCCCTGGTCATCTGCTGCGCGACTGCTTGCACAACTCGGTAGTGGTGACGTTAGTATTGGATGACATTTTCTCCATCTAATAGCTTTTGCATCCAAGCTCTAAAGTAGGCAAATGATATTTTTTCTTTAGCCCATGTCTCTTTTGAAGAAAAAATCAAGGGAGAGAGGATCATAAATTGAATGGAGTATTTATTATGTGGATCGATGGATATTGCTAACTTCCAGTGTAGAAGTTTAGCATATGAAGGTGGAGTGTATGTGATCTTGATCATTAAAGCATGAAAAGCTTCTAGCAAGGGTCACAACAATTTGACAAAGCTCAATGCAATAACAAGCAGCATGTGTATAAGGTTTTCTAATGTAAACAACATATGTCTTTGGTAGGAATATATCATCACTGAGGAGCTTGTAAGGCTATATATATTTTTTTCAAATAAAACATCCCAAGCACTTCGTTAGAGAGAGTAAGGTTCATCACATCATACCATATCTCATCAATCAACCATTTAGATTAACATGTCTTCCTAATGATATTTGTTCACAAGCAACATATGTATGTGCTAGGAATAACGAACATGCAAGCCAATCAATTGAAAACATGTAAGCAAAGCAGCAACAAAATTCATTGAGTTTAACTTAATGATGATCTTATGAAAGGAATTATAACTCATGAATCTTGGAATTGGGGAGGATAGAATTGTTCAAATCAGGTTGTTCCTATGAATGTCGGAAGAAGTTGACTCTCGATACCTCCCCCACACTATCTTTTGTTGTGTCTTTTCCTGCACACTTTTAGACAGAGATGAGATAAATCAAAGCAAAGTTTTATTTTATTATTCATCATTTGACTGATGGTGAACATCGGGCAACCTCCCGGAAGGGCTTTGTTTAAAGTCAAAAGCAGGACATACCTAGCTAGGCAAGATGCATGAGCTAACATCATCTCCAAATCAGGATAAGATTTTATATGAGAGGAGCTTTACTCAGGATGCTCACATACCTCCCCCACACTTGAAGTTTGCATTGTTGAGCAACAAAACTCAAGTGTGTGGAGATCAAGCTTCCTTTCATAGCCGTTCTCTCACCAAAATTTTACCAAAGTGTTGTAGTTGATGTAGCTCACATGTTCGTAGGCATCATCTGTCCATCGTTCTTCCTGGTCTCCACCTGAAAGGTTAGCGACCCAAAATACCCAAAGAAAAACATGCTCTTGCTTTTTATTTGAAAAGGGAAATAAAACAAACCTATGCTATTCTAGGCTATCTCCTGGTAGTGCTTTGTTTACGGTCATAAACTTGACCATGGGAACCTTCTCCCTGCAGCTATCATTGGTGATGTGATTCCCGTCTCACCACCAATTGTTGATGTATCAGTGGAGCTTCAGCTGCAAGGTTAGTGCAACAGTGCATACGTGAAATCTGCAATGCTTATGGTAAATATATGGATCTAAAACTGTGAGACATGGGTACCCCTGGGTCCCCACCGACTAGGCTCACGGCCATCCCCGACAAGTGGGTCCGGCCTACTAGAAGACTCGCTGACCTGTCAGAGGGCCCAACCGACCTAGTTGGCGGTCTATACGACCTCCTGAAGACCTTCCAGAAGATTCCCCAGACGACCTAATTCAGCACAACCTCAAGATTTGGCGTACAAGACAAGATATTGGTGGATTTCGACCAAAGCAGATCGACAGGATATGTCAAACGATGTAATCAAATAGAATTTGGTCTCCTGGTCGCAACCAACCAGGAGTCTAGGAACCAACCTCATCTGCTGGCCAATATAAGGAGGGCGAGGCAAGCCCTTGAAACATCAAGCAATCCCCAAGCAATACAAACTGAAGAACTGGATGTAGGGTTTTACTCTCAGGAGGCCCGAACCAGTATAAACTCGACGTGTTTGTACTCGTGTGTGACCTTCGAGTTCTTAGCCTTAGATTCCACCCCACCGAACAACTAAACCACTGTGGGCTGTCTAGATCTCACCATCGGACAACAACCATCCTTCTAAACTTTTTACATGAGAGGGCCATAAGGCATTTTAGTCCCCGTGTATGCTCAGTGCACTAAGCACGGCTGACTCTGGAGAGGCATGTTGCAAGTATGGTATCTGAGGTAATCAGGTAAAATCAAGAGTAAAGCTACCATGCTTGTCAATGAGATCCTTTCCTTCGGAACCTAGAGTTGGCGCCTTATATATTTCCGGGAAGAAAGCTAGACAAAGTTTGTTTTGCAAAACTTCTCAATCTCCCTTGACACCAATAATGGTTTGAGCGTACCATTTCTTGGCAATCCTCATCAAAGAGAATGGGAAAAGCTTCCATTTTAGTGTTTCGTGTGACATGCCACGAATGACAAGGCACGAACACACTTCCTCAAAACCGAGTGGGTGGTGTACGGATTTTCCTCTTCTGCTCCAGAAAAAGATTGCTCCCATACCATAGCTATGAGGGCGGGACAAAGTTCTTAGCTAGGTGCATGGATGGGTAATGATGAGGGTGGAGCCTCCGGATCTTCGCCCATTGGAGCCAAAAACTAATTGATAGGCTTGGGATCCATATGGGGATATGTGATGGTATGGATGGGGATACACGGACGACTCGGTTCGACAATAGTACAACAACTGTTCCGCGGCAACGGCACCAGAAAGCTTGTTGACACTTACTAACGTCGCCACCAGGTTTATATCGCTCGCAACTGCATCAAAAAACTTGTTGGCACTTGCTAGCGTCGCTACTAAAAATGCAACGATGCCAGAAGGCTAGTTGGTATAAATAACAATCATAGATAAGTCCTCAAGCGTACGGATACCGCTGTAGCTTTCACCCAAGAGTATTCCAAGGTATCGAATCCTCAGGGAACGTGTGTGCACTAGTGAACAATCAAGATCGGCCTTGGACGAGAGAAGATATGGTAATAGTGTAGGAGAGGTAGAAAGGGTTTCAAAGGATTCTAGATACTATGATAAGATTGGCGTTTAGTATGATGCTTGCTTCGGGACGCTCAACCATCCTCACCCGGAAAGGTATGAGAAGGGGGCTAGGCAAGCCAAGTAGGGTTCCTACTGCGCTCTAGTGGATCTCACGTGGTGGACTATGTAGACCGTTAGGGTTGTCACCACTTGGGGCTACCACAACAATCCGTGCCACTAGGTGTACTCTGAGGTAATTGCAAGACTAGACATCAAGCCTACTCTAGTGACTACTATTCTAGCTTTGCAGTTACTAGAACACTAATCAAAGCAAGGAGCCCACAAGAAAAAATAATAAAACTGAACTTAATTAATTAAATAAATCCAGAATGCCTAAGAGTTACCCGGATGTTACTCGAAGTGGAGCCGCATCCGCCAAAGTACAAGAGGAAGGGAGGAAGTCGACATCTCCGGCTTCTCCCGGACTTGCACCTCAACTTTTATCTGAAGTTGACGATCGAAAATAGGGACTTAACGACTGTCAACACCGATCTCCCTTGCGTTTGATCGGAGCTGCCTATTACTTTTGGTCGCTTGGCGACCACCGACGATGAAGTTGATCTCTCGGTTGGCTATTTGGAACACAACATTGGGGTTGCCCCCGTTTGGCGGTGGTGGTGGAGAATGCTCCTTGCGGTTGTTGTCTTTGCGGTTGTGGTCGTCCTAGCGACGGCGATCATCACACCGGTCTTCGCGGCGGTCATTGCGCTGGTCATCGTGACGGTCGTCACGCCGATCATCGTGGTTGTCTTCATGATGATCGTTGCGGCGGTAGTCATCAAGTCGGTCATCGTGACGATCATCGCGACAGTAGTCACGGTGATAATCACGACGATCCCTATCGTCGTTGTGACGGTAGGGTCGGCGGTCATGGTAATCGCATCGATCAGGTCGATGGTTACGGTTGTCGTAGCGATGGTTGTTGTGCTGGTAGTCGTTTGTTGTCGCTCTTCGTCTTCTTTGATTTGGAGGGTACCCCAAGGGCATGCTTTAGCTGTTCGCACTCCCTCGTGGTATGCTTGGTGTCACGATGGAACTAACATTGGTCATCCATGACCATGTTGAAGTCACCCTCAAGGAAGGTGGAAGGTCTTGGTGGATCTGCTACGTAGGCTTCGCCGGATCGCTTGTGAGACCTGTTTCCGCCGTCGTCGTGATCTTCTCCGTTGAAGTCGTGCATCACTACATCTTCAGTGTCGACTATCTTATCGACATAAGCCATGAGGTCGGCGATGGTGTGGGCGTCAGCTTCATGGATCTTCTCAAAGAGCTTGATGTTTGTGACTCCTTTCTTGTAGTAGGCGATGACGTCCTCGTCCTTGATACCCGCAAGGGTGTTGCGGTTCTCAAAGTAGTAGTTGGTGTACTCTCGAAGTCGTGTCTCATCCGCACTTTGGCGAGGTGATGAGTGTTACCAGGTCAGTTGTAGGTCACCTGGTAGTTGGTCATGAAGAGCCTGGACAAAGTTGCCCAGGAGGTGATGCACTCTACTGGGAGATTGTTGAGCCATAAGAGTGGTGCTTTGACAATCACGAGGGGGAAGTATCCCGCCATGTGGTCTTCAATGCCTCCAGAGGCACGTGTTGCGATGTTGTACATGTTGAGCTATATACTTGGGTCGGAGCGACTGTCGTATTTCTCAATGGTGGGCTTGAAGTCTTTGGGGTATCTGATCATCCTGAGACGTCGTGAAAACACTAGAAAATTGTTGACCGCTCCTGGGCTAGTCGACGGGGCATAGGCCGTCGGAATGATGTAGAGGTCGTCGGGAGGACCATTATCTTGGTCATACTAGGCACGTCGTAGAAGTTATTGGTCATACATATTCCGCAATTCTGTTGTGTGGACGGGGTTGTTAGCATCGAGAGCGTCAGGGCCCCGTGATCGCGGTCGTAGTTAGCATGACATGCTATCTCCACTTCATCTCTTATGCATCGACGTTGGCTTCCTTCAGCATGATTGGCTTGTGCTGGTGGAGGCTGAGCTCCCGCGTTTTGCCTTGGATTGGTAGCGACATTTGGTTGTGCGCCAGCAGCATTATCTGCATTGTTGGTGACGTTGCCTGTGACGTTAGCAGCATCATTGGCTGGAGGATTGGCCGCAGTGTTGGCTGGAGCACTGGTAGCGGGGTGGACCGGCTGCACTATTTCGTTTTCTCTTCATCCTCTTCAGCCACTGGCTCAAGGGGACTATTACCACAGTGTTCCTGGAGAGAGTGCTCCGATTTCCTCCTGGAGTAAGGGCTTGCAGCTAATCATTTGTATCCGGGGCCTCGATCTTCGACCTGAGCGGTGGCGACGTGGAGGTTGGCTTGGAGACGTCGTACTACAGGAGTGTCTTCGAGCTGACCTAGCATGGCTAGAGTGGCGCCCTGGTTCGCTTGAGGGGAGTTGTAGACTTCGTGGCCGTCCTGCTAAAAGTCCCTCAGGAGGCCTCTGGCAGGCAGGCGGTTTCAACGAGGTTCATTGCCTTGCTGGTGTGGCTGAGGATCTGCTGGAGCTGCGGTGCTTGCATCCTAACATTGTTGTCGCCTTGACCGGCATTTCCTGCATGCTGACCTGTAGTCAGGGCGGCTGCAGCTAACTCTTGCTGCTGACGTACTGCTCTTGCAGCGTTGGTGTTCTCACGCTCCACGCGTTGTTCGTCTGTCTCTCCATCTTGAGGTGGTACATCTATGGAGACAACCAAGACATCACAATCTAGAGCCTCAAACTCTTCTCTCGGATAGTTCGGCGAGATGGTCGTTCAGGCGATCTGAAACGCGAGGCGGTCCGTAGACTGCTCCCGGTTAATCTGGTGGTGATGAGTCGTGGTGAGAGGTCATCGAAGCTTCTTGAGTACTCAGCACTGACGAACCGTGTGCTTGGGGTTCTCGTGGATGGGGCAGGAGTCGTCGAGGTGACTCCTGCGATTCCCACAATTTGGTGTGTTGGGTCCAGATTCGATCTGCATCTTGCGCTTCATGTAGCGGGACGCTACATGAGCTGCATTCTGCAGGCCAAGAGTCATGCTGAGGATGATGATGGGGTCCTGCGAGGGCATTTGACACATTCGCAGACCTTGATCGTGTCAGAGATCATGCCCTCAACACGATCGAGCACCGCGATCAGGTCGCTAGGAGTGGGTGGGTGGGTCTTCGTCAGCAGATCTTTCCCGACCTGCTAGTTGGAGGTGACCGCATTGCTCTTGATGATGAGGCAGGCGGCTGGAGCGGTGGATTTCACTAGCATGGAGCCGAAGAAGATGTCGACGGGATTGGCGAGGATGTCCTCCATGCTCTCCGGGAAGATGACGTCGTTGGTTGGAGCCATCGAGTTGCACGAAGAACCTTGGATTCCTCCCCTACCTGGTGCACCAACTATCAGATGGTGAGATATAGACAGCCCACATGGAAGTTAATCCCTGTGGTTTAGTTGTTTGGTGAGGTGGAATCTAAGGCTAAGAACTCGAAGGTTGCACACGAGCACACAGAACACAGAGAACACATCGAGTTTATACTGGTTCGTGCCTCCGGAGAGTAAAACCCTACATCTAGTTGTTGGTGTAGATTACTTGAAGATTGTGTGATGGTACAAGGGTCACCTCGCCCAACTTATATTGGCCAACGGATGAGGTCGGTTCACAGACTCCTGGTCGGTTACGACTTGGAGACCTAAATCTATATTACAACTGTTTCCATATCTGTCGATCTGCTTAGTCGAAATTCACTGATGTATTGTCTTGTAGGCCAAGTCTTGTGGTCTTTCTGAATGAGGTCGTCTTGGGAACCTTGTAGAAGGTCTTCAAGAGGTCGTGTCGGCTGCCAACTAGGTCGGTTGGGCCCACTAACAGGTCGGTGGGTCTTCTGATAGGCCAGACCCACTTGTTGGGAACGGTCGTGAGCCTGGTTGGTGGGGACCCAGGGGTACCCATGTCTCACAGCTGTCATCCCCTCGCCGTGCAGCTGTTGCTCGTCGTCATCCGCGAGCGGATGTACTGCCGCCCGAAGAAAAGGTCCAACCAGCGAGGGAGAAGGGGCACCCGCCGCTACAAGAAGTGGAGGGGCGCACATGTCCCCTACTACTCCGCAGCCCCACGGCAACCTCCGCCTCATCCACACGAGCTAGATCAGGGAGGGAGCCGGTGCCATATCCAGCCACCGCAGCCCCTTCCTCGCTTCGCCGGGTTGGTGGAGCCCGAGGTCGAGCCCCTGCCTCCTCCTACTCCGAAATCTAGCGTTGGTAGGACAGCGGGATGGGTGTATTCCGGCCACCGGTGGAAGTGTGAGTCGTGTTGCACAATCCGGTGTGTGTGGAGGTGTAGCAGGATGGGTGCAGAGGGAGGAGGCGGCCAAGAGAATGATAAGGGTAGGCTGCACACGGCCGCAGGGCGAATTTCCCGTTCTTAGCGGGAGGAGTAGGAGTAGGTGGTGCCAATTTTTTATGGCGGAGTGGGTCCACCGTATCATTGATAGTACTACTCACAAAATCATAGATCTCACATAGAATTTATGAAACTATGTAAGAGACTGTCTATTTAGAACTACACATTCCTAAAACTTTCTCAGATGCAATGATAACCTTAATAAAGTTTGTAGATATTGATGAGTTATGAATTTTGTGTATTTATGACTTTCTAAGATGAGACTGTCTACGACTTCAAAACCTAGTTTGGAGGTTTTAAAATTTAAAAATCCTAAATTTGACTCTTTCAAAATTCGTCAAATGACAATTTGATCCAAATAACAATGTAGATCTTGATGAGAATAACGAACTTGGTATTCATGATGTTTCCATTTGAAACAATTTAAGTACTAAATACTAGTTGGATGTAGTCATTATTTTAAATTTCAAAGTTTCTAACCTTATCAAACTTTGACCTCGGATGGAAAACATTTGAATAGAGAGATGTTAGAACTCATCAAGATCTACATTCTTTATATCGGTCAGTTTCACTCCTCACACATGATTTTTTTGCATTATTGTATTTTTCTCTATGCCGCGTGAGACAAAATATGGTGAATTATGTATAAAAAACACTGGAATTTCACACCGACCTCCATAAAACTTTGTCTCCTAAGACACAAGAGACCTTGTGCCAAAATTTGGCACGATTCTGGATCTTTTTGGGTAGACTGAGTTAAAGTTATATATCAAATGGATAAGTAACTAAAACAAAACATGTAGATTTCTTCAAGTTATTGAACTTTGTTGTTAACGACTTTTCATTTAAAAACATTGATATTTTTAAGATTTAAAATTTTGAATTGTTGAACTAGTGTAATTTCTCTTTCAATCTGAATCTAGAACTCTTAAGTCATCCAAAAAGACATATAATTGGTAGAATTTTTATTCCATAAAAATCTTTAATTAAACTAAATCTTAAACTTGCCATGCAGCTGGTCAACTTGGGCCCATCCTGGAAATTCCCCTTGGGTTAGTTTCTCCCGTAGGCCCGTCTAGACCACAGCTCATCGCAACCATTGATCTCACCATCCATATTTCTCGATTGATCGAAAACCCCGAGAACCCTAGCTTGTTCTTTTCTCCCCTCCGCTTTTGATGCACGCAACAGCCAGCAGCCGCCACGACACACGCACTCCGTTACACACCATCGCAGCCAGGCGCTCCAGCCACCACCTCTGCCTCGCCCTTGCCGCCGCAGCACCACCACCTCACCAACTGCTAAGGCGACCACACCACGCCTCCAGTCCCACCCGTCCCATCCTCCCCCATGGTCTGTAGATGGATGAGGTCTCCATGAAGTCGGCGGCCGAGCTGTCCTTGATCCGGTGGCGGGAGGAGGAGCAGTATAAGATCCGGTTGTGGGAGGAGCAGTCCACGATCTATCGGTGGGAGGACCTCTCCACGGCCACGCTTCTGTCCCGTCCCATCTCAGTGGGAGGAGCTACGGTAAGCTGCCGCCTATTCTCCTCCTCTTTCCCTGGTAAGGCAAATCCCTTTTGAACTGCACAGCTCCTCATGATTTTAGGCACCACTGGATCGTTGATAATTGAAGCTTATCATGATTTTCCTTATTCTTGATGCATTTTATCTGCACATAATTACCTGTACTATGCAAAGTTTATTTATGCCCAGTGGTGAATTTGATCTCGAGTGCTCAAAATTCTAGAGGCGAACCTCCCACGTTGCTGCACGTATATGTCATGTCATCACTGCTGCTTTGCAGCTTGCTGCTTCACATTGTCACCGCTTGTTCTTGCACACAACGTCACCACTTGCTACTGCTGTAATCCCCACGAAACGATGATAAAGTTAGCCAGCAAGCCAAATGTCTTCCAGAACAACTCATTCAAAGAAATATACTAATTAATTTCAAAGCTAGCCCATCGAGTCAATTCGAGGAATGAAAGACCCCTCCTATTTGCGGCTCTCTCCGCAACTCACGACATATGTGTCGACCGGTGCTCGCTCTTGCACCCCCGCTACCAATTTTGCAAAGAAAACCCTCTGCTCTATGGAAATTGCAGCATAGTCCACCCGCACTCAACAAACCCTAGTCGTCGCCCCGCACCCCGGGATCCTCGCACCCCCTCTTTGCGCTCTCCTGTCGTGCCACCGCCGCTCCCGCGGCCCCCCTTCGTGCTCGCCTCCATCTCCTCGAGCCGCTGCCGCTCCTGCGGGCCACCTCCATCCTTCATCTGGATGTGGATCCAGACTCCTGGACACATTGGTGCGCAAGGATGGATGGCAGGTTTACCCGGGTGAATCAATTGGAGCAGCTAGAGTGCTCCTCCCCTTTCTCTTCTCCCTCTCGACCTGACTTCGACACCATTCACTTTTCTCCGTGTTGCCGACATCGGGGATGAGGGAAGACAAGGTGGTGGCACTCTCTCTCTCACACACATTTGATTCACATCTTTATGTTTCTCTTGCAAACCCACGGGGCATGCATCACGGTGGGCCAATTCCGGTTGGTGGCGAGGGTGCGGCGCGGTGACGTGCTCCCGGTTGCTACCGGCACGACGGCTCCCAAGGAGCAGCCCCAACTGGTCGATCCACTCTCTCCTTGCTTCATCCCTCTGTCCCCGCTGCAGTCGCCCCTCATCGTCACGAGACGGGTAAGTGAAAGATTATTCTGCATCAAAGAAACCCATCCATCCATGGATCTATTCCTATGACTTACGGCCTATCTACCAAGGTGCTAAGCATTGAGCATGGGGCACGGGATGGATAGGCTGGTGCGATTTATGAGACACCACCATCTGGTTTAGTTGTACACCGTTGTCGTTGTGCTCCTGGTTCAGTCCATGGGTAAGGCTAAGACATTGTCCTGCTGTTAATTTCCTTGCCTCACTATTTTATCATTGCTTCTCATTGCGATGTGTGAACTACTCCTGCTGCTTGTCGAGCAGGGTTGTTGATGCCATCGTGTTGGAGGCAATCAGGTAAGGGAGCAGAAAATGGGAAAAGAAGAAGAAGGATAATTGTTGTGGGGTTTCCCTAATTTATCTGCAATTTCCTGATCCGCACTTCGGGGTACTACTTTTGTGGTGTGTTCTTGGCTTCAGTAGATTGCTACTTTTCCCATTTTTGTGTTTATGCACTTTTCTATTTTCCGTTTCAAGGGAAAGAGAAGCAAGTAAGCAATGATGGGATGTTCCACCTGAATCACATCCAGGTTCTTCCTTATCTTTCTACTCGGGGCAGATGCAATCTTGCAATCAAGTGTGTAGAAGTTAGATAACCTTGATGCTACGATTAGAAGCATGTGGGTGTCATCATAAAATTGGGGGCACTTTGGAAAGGAGCTGAGTATGTGATACATATTTGCTCAAATCTTTTCTAGGTCTGAAATACTATACTGCAATATGTACTATTACTAGCTTAGATACCTTTTTGTGGAAAAATCAAGGACAATTCTACCCCCTTTAGGGATACGTTTTGATTCATGCAACTATGAAATGAATGTTGGCTTGAATAATAATTTGGAACTTAGGAATCCTGTATGAGCCAATACATTGCTTCCAGATTTCCATTGGATCCGTCCATTCTGAACAGATCTTGATTTGATTCGGAGGCAGGTTTTTGTTATTTATGTACAAAAGTAGATAACCAAATAGTGCAAATTTAGCTACTCCCACTGTCCCAAAAAGAATGTCATTCTAGAAATTTTAGGACAGATTATTAAGGAGGTGAAATGACTTTGATTGCCTCTAATTGCCATATTAGGTGTTAATTGATTGTTGCATGGCTACATGCACATGTACACATGCCAAATTAAGTAAACTGTCATTCTTTTTGGGACAAAATTTGAATCCTAAAACATCATTCTTTTTGGGATGGAGTAGGCAATATTACAAAAACCTTGAGACACGTTCCTGCAGCCAAAGGTTGTTTTGGATTTTTCACATATTACGGTTATTGGAAATGTGTCTTGGTTTCTCAATCTTGTGTATATACCCATTTAGACCCTTGGTTTATTTAAACTTATGTTCGACTCATCTAAATGTTCAGGCTTGATAGGTCGATACAATATTTTTCACACCCAATGCCTATACCGAGATGGATTTCCATTGTCCGATGTCCCAAAGCTCGGCCGGGTCAGCAATTCATAGTGATGTATTCACAACTTTGCTAATGGATTATTTGAAAGAGTATGGTATGTAGCTTTCTCTTAGATTTTATCTATATTCTTCTTGCAACCAAATCTCATCAATTTATTTTAAGTGCATTTTCATCTGCTTCTCTGTGATTTGACATGGATAGAGTTTACATATATTAGAAATGGGATGTTATATGTGACAATAATAATATTCAATACTGCATATATATTAGTGTACTCCGGTATCAAGCTACCAGTATTATGTGTAACCAATTAAAGTGATAAACAAATAGCGCGTTATGGAAATTCTTTGGAATACTATTTTCGAGTTTCCTGGACCTAAACTTTGTATAGGTCAGCAATGTTCTAGTGGTCTAAACAGGTACACATCCACAATGGTTTTTTTCTTATTGTCTGGAAGTTTGAAACGGGAAATTCAAGCAAATTAATGAGGTTTGTATAGAATGTCAGCAGAGAGGATATCGACAGAGGGAATGTTAGTGATGATAGACAGCTAATGTCACCGAAGACTTTGATAAGACATTGAGAAAACTCATCAGGTAAATGTGATGCGTATATCAGTATAGCATTGTACAAGTAATTGCAGTAAGAAGTCTTTGCAAAAGACATGGTAATGTGATAAACTCTTGAAAATTATAACGTATGGGTTGTAGTTAATTTATTTGGCCTTCCTGATCCTGGAACTAAAAACAGTTCAGAAGATAATTTTTATTTGAGCAAGGAGACACTGGACTGTGGTTTCAAGTCATATCATTTCTTTTGTTGGTTCAGAGAGTCAAGCAATAATAGGAGTGCAGTTACATGAACCTACATAGAGCTATCTTTTCCAACTTTGATCAATAACTGTTAGAAAATGTGCTCTTCGAATAGAAGTACCTAAAATATTTTCCACAATGAGCATGGATACTAATGCAGGGCACACTGATGGAAAACTGGATCAATATTTACCGGAATTCTATCACAAAATGTGTAATTTCGGTAAGTTTTTCTATGTGATGACTTTACTCTCATGAAAAAATTGAGACTTCAGCTGAAAAAATTGAGACATCAGCTATTGCAAAAAATAGCTGCATAAACAAACTTGTCACTACTAGTTGTTTAATTGATTTATATAAAATTTGTTACCTATAATATCAGGTTAATTTCTCAATAATTTAGCTCTCGTCAGAATGCTTGTCTTGGTTTTGCATTGAATTAGCTTCTTTGTTGGTAGTTGTATGCACTTTTTGCATTTGCAGTCTAATATGTCCCTTTCTATCTTGTTGGCGATGCTTGTGCTCAAATTGTGGCTATCTTGCTTGTCTATGTCTCAATTAGCATGTTGTAGTGCTCTTTGTTTATTTTAGAAGCACATGCTTGCATTTGTAGACTTGATTCATGCATTACCAACAAGGGGGAGGAAAGTACCCAATTCATGTTTCAAGGGGGAGTTTTGCAACAAGGGAAGAAAACTTGGGGGAAATGCATTTGTTCAGGGGGAGCTTGCATTCATGCATCTGGGAGATCATTTTTGCCTGAATTTTAGTTGTGCTCTTTTGCCGATGGTGTCAAGCCCTTTTGCCTCACCTTGAGGAGTCGGCAATTTTGCAGCATTTTATCTCGGTTGTGTCGTGTCGTTGCTCTTGCCTTAGGTGACTGAGATTTTCCACACTCAAGCGATCTTTTCTTGGCTTTTGTTTGCCTTTTGATAACTTGCTTGAGTTCTTCTTTCATTTGTTTCCTTTTTTATCTTTTCTCTGAATTGGTTACTTGTGTTTGTTGTCACTGCACTCATCAAGGGGAAGATTGAAGATCAGAGCGTCCGAGGACCGGTGGATGGTCGCTCCTAGCTGTGATGAGTGATTGACAACGTGATGTGGATTGACTCTTGGCCGAGTATTGCAGGTGCAGGTTGCGGCTTAATCTGCGTTGGTGCAGGTGAAGAGTGGGCGCGAATGGTCTATGCCTCGCCAGGCCTCCAAGGAGTGGAGAGACAAGTAGGCCTGACTCGAGGGACCCGGTGGCCAGCGGGGTCAAGTGTGGGCCACATGGTGGATAGAAAAGATAGACGAAGTCGTCGACCGGAGCCGGTGCAGGGTAGCGGCTCACAACCGAAGTCTGCACGCGGGCTTCGCGGCGGTTCACCACAAAACTGTCGGGTTACTTGGTTGGGCCACAAAACCAAGACCTGAGGCTGGGCAGGCGGAGACAGGATCTGAGCGCGCCGAGAAGCTTCGATGCCGGCGGACGCGTGGCCGGACCGCAGGGCTTGCGTCGGGAGGACACGGTCTGCGGTGGCGGCGTGGCCGTGAGATGAAGAGGAGTGCTACAGAATTTTGGAGATCGGGCAAAGGGTGGAAGGTTTGACCTCCAAGAGGTCGGCATGCGACCTGGGCGTCCATTTTATTGTGCACTGCTCCTGGACTCCGAACTGGACCCGAACTTAAATTGCTTTTGGCCTCCACCTCGGGGACTCGAACCGAATCAACCTTGGACCTCTTTCTTGACTTGGAAAACCTTGCTGGATTCCATCTTCTCCAATCCATGCACCAGGCATGGACATAAGCTTGGTTGCCATGTCCGCATCATTTTTGTTGCACAAAGTTTGCGGACGGTCCGTACTAGAGTGCCGGATGGTCTGTGACGGGGCGGACGGTCCGTGGGCCCATCGCGGACGGTCAGTTATTGGGGGTGCAGTACTGGAGGTTCGGGAACGTTTTTCGGACAGTCCGCCGTAGCTCGCAGACGGTGCGCCGTACCCACGTGGACGGTCCGCAAGGAGGTTGCAGACAGTCCGCCTGGGGTTTCACAGTGCTACTAAGTCCTTTGCTCCCTGAGTTTTGCTTTTGCTTTGGGATTGTTTGGGGTTTGTTCCTAGGGTTGGTAGGTCCGTTGTGACTACCCGACCTTGGCAAACTCGTGTGGGGATCCTTGGTTGTGAATTTGGGACATAGATCGAGTTCTCTCTTTGGAGAAGAATATTTATCGGCTCCCATTCACTCCCCCTTCTCTGGTCACCTAATCGGTCCTTCAGCGTCGACAACAGCAAGAGCAACCCTGGCAAACTACGCCTAAGTAGCAGCTGCAACATGAGGATAAGCAATAGACGAAATAGCATCATCTCTAGCAGCTCGAGGAGGAGCGCAGGCAATCTCTCCCTATGCAACGGATGCAACAAGTACAACAGCCTCTGCAATAGGAGGAGCCCAGGCAATGTCCACTGCAGAAGGGGAACCAGGCCAGGAAACCTCTGTCTAAAGATGAGATTCTCAACTGTATTATTGGGATAGAACATGAATGACCAAAATACAAGCCTGGTGCACCTATATTGTCAGAAGCAAATGTAAAGGTTGCTGGACCAAATTGTGCCAAGTTGCATGCTTATGTCATGGAGCACAGTAAGGATAAACTTGCCTTTCCAGCAAAGGTGGATAAAGACTACTTTAAAGGTGGTTGTGGTGCTGAATGTTAAACATTGCATTCAGTAGCGTGTATAACCTTATAACACTGCCCTTTCTGGATGTTACCTTCATGAGGTTGTGGACATTGTAAGTCCTTTAAAACCTAAAAAGATATTTCTTTAATTTTGACCACAAAGTTCAAGCATGCTAACAATTTGATTTTTTGTAGGAAAATGATGGACAAGGCAGCGGAGATGCAGATCAATGTTCGGTTTTTAGATCCAGATTTGTTTACTTACACAAATATTTCTCAGCATTCTCACCAAGTTGGCAAAGCAATCTCAAATGCAATGAATAACGACTACGTGGTGGGTGCCTACTGCACTAGCCACTGAGTAATAATGATCATCTGTATGATGTTCAAAGAGGTTTGGTATCTAGATTCAGCTAAACAACATCCCTCGCAAAAGTTCCCAGACCTCCAACCTATTTTGAACAGATCAGTTTCTTGTAGGTTTTGTTCACAAAAATTCAATCTCTTAGTGTTTCTAATTGGTATTGCCGACCATGCAGGGCTTTTGGTATAGTATTTGTAGGTTTTGTTCACAAAAATTCAATCTCTTAGTGTTTCTAATTGGTATTGCTTATCATGCAGGGCCTTTGGTGAACATGCACAAGATGGAGTGACGTAAGGAAAGAAAAAAAGACAAAAGCCACACTCAAGCACAAAACAAATCTCACTGTAAGACCGAGGGTTTAAAATGGTCCCTTCTTACCTATTTGGTACTACATTAACTTTTCATTTTGGTACCACGATGCAATGTGCTCAGCAGCCATGGGGGTCCTCTTTGTGTGGATTCCATGTGGCATTCCAAATGTTAACACTACTCGATGACATACCTGACATCAAGAAGGCTGTTGTAAGTTGATAGTAATGCTCAATTTTGTTTCTGCTCGAATTATCCATCTTATTTTAGAAACTAATTCTACTTGTATTCGCATAAATGATTGTATTTTGCAAGATTTCAAATCTCCTGTAGATGTTTCCACAGAAGATCTAAAGCGTGTCCGAGAGATGTTGTGCGAGTACATTCTTAAGGAGACCATCGACTGAAAGGGCAACTTCTACAGTGGTACCCCATGAGTTTATTGTAGCCAGAAACTTGAAACTCATTCAGTCTTCTTTAGTCAGGTGTTGTTGCCTGAGAAACCCTTGGCTTGCTTGGTTGGGGTCACATACTACCTGGTTCAGGCAGTTTTCTCATGACTCCATCCAAACAAGCCCTGATGAGAGTAACTTGAAACTTGATGTGATCCTAGCTTGTCTATAAATGTGATCTTGCTTTGCCAATATCTGTGATGTGAGAATGTGTTTGTGATGTCTCCTTGTTGTGGTTGCTGCAATATCCTGGCTGGTTCCAGGATGCAGCCCCTGATGGCTGCCAAATCCTGGCTGGTTCTAGGATGCCGTTGACAAGCGGGCAGGTTACTGTAGGGGTGGCCTACATATCTGTAACGGGCGTTAATTAAAGCTCGTTACAAACACTGATCATTGAGTAATGGGCTTCATTCGGAAAGCCCGTTACAAACATGCCCACAATGTAACAGGTAGTGTAAAAGCCCGTTACTAGTCCTTACCGGTGGGCCACAGGACCTGGTCCGTTCATCGAGATATAGGAGACGCAGGTTGAAAGCAAGCGCCTCTTTTAATAGAGAGAAATAAAGTAGACGCGTGTAGAAACAGATGCGTCTCATTTCGTCAAGATAGAGGAGACGCGGTTTCACGAACGCGTCTCTGGTGTTAATTTCACAGTAATGGGCTCTGTTTTCATGCCCGTTACCAAATTTCCCTTTGGGCCCAGAGAAACAGCCATTTCACATGACCAGTGACTAGTTGTGGTAACGGTCGTTGTTTGATGCCGGTTATGAATCCTATATTTGCTGAGACACACGTGAAATAGACGCGTCTCAGTTCGTCAAGATAGTGGAGACGTAGGTGCACAGCAGGCGTCTCCAATATTGAGCTACTGTAACGGGCTTTGCTTTGGTGCCCATTACAAAAGTTCCCTGTGGGCCCAGAGAAACAGCCATTTCACATGACGGTGGCTAGTTGTGGTAACGGTTGTTGTTTAGTGCCTGTTACAAATAGGTCTTATCAGTAACGACCATCTGCCTGTTACCTTTGTTGGCTTATTTGTAACACTTTATCGGTAACGGGTGCAGTGCCCGTTACCAAAGGCAATCTATGCCCGTTACCAAAGCGAGTTTTTCACGTAGTGCATGGCCATTCATGCAAGAAGAAAAGGTGTCAATGCAGCTTAATTCACTTCTCATGTTGTTCTTGATCACTTATAGAAGACTTGCCCAAGGTATCTAACATCATCGCTTTCTCCTTCTTTGTCACCCTTCGGTGCTCCCTTCACTGCTTGCATTTTTATTTAATCTCCTGAATAGAAAGTATACCCAAGCTCTACTCCATTGCACAGTGCACAAAATTTCATTTCCAACAAGTCTTTATTTGCCCAAATTGGACTCCGAACAAGAGAGTTACGTCCGTTTTACTTTGGCGATGAAATCAGTCCCGAAATTTCAGAACGTGCAACGCTCAATGTTTTCTCCATAACTCCTTGCACGGATCTTCAAATTCATTTGTTCTTGATGTGTTGCAATGGAAACTTAATGGAGCTTCTGAATATCTTATTTTCTTCATTTGTACACATATGAACAATCTCTCAAATTGATGAAGACAACAACATCCATCGAGGGATTCGGAGAGGTTGATGATTTATCTTGCAACTCTTTACACATGACTTCTATTTTCATTATTCAAACCTTATCTACATGGTTAGTGAAAATCATACTTTCTCTCGACTTATGATTCTTTAAGGTCATTAGCTTGACCAAATACAAAGCATGATCGAGATTTGCAAAACTTATGGTAAACATACGCATCCATAATCAACACCATATGCAAATTGTAGCAACAAGTCAAGGTGTAATTAAAAGAAGCATATGTTTCATGCATAGCACTTAGCTCGTCATTAGTCAAAGGTTCTTTAGGTATAGAATTAATATGTTCCAACAATAAACATTGTCTCATTATGATTCTCGAGATAATCTAGCCTATCAACATGATCATTATTGGAACAAGGCATAGAATTTAAACTATCATTCATACTATTGTTCCAACATGAATATTTGACTATATCATCATTAATACCAATAATATCTTGAGATTTTAGTGTGTACCTTTGCCTCAGAGCTTCCTTGATAGGAGTGATTTTTGGTTCTTTTTGTGGCATTGAAAGCAAGTCAATCTCAACAAGTGGAGTTGTCTCTTTGTTACCTTTTTGCATCCCCTCCATCTCATCATATTGAACGTATAATCCATCAACTACATTTGCATTTGTCTCTTTCTTGAAGTCTTCATTGTCATCCCAATCTTTATCTTCAAAGTCTTGAATGTAGCTTACTTTATCTTTCATGTACCACATGTCGTCGAGATTGCTCATCGTTGATTCACTCTTTTCTTCATCATTGAGCACTTCCATGTCTTGATTTGCTAGTGTGTAGGCTTCAATAGCACACAAGCTATAACCATGTGGAGAGGAGTCATGTAGGTGTGTTGGCCTTGTGCCATCTTCTTCCCACTCATCTTCTAGCTTGAATCCTATCTTCTCCCATTTATCCTTCGAGTCACTAGGCTCATCGCGGTTGTGCTCTTCTTCTTCATCATAAATCTTAGAGATGTCATATTGATCGATCCATCCTTCATCTCCTTCTTCTTCAAATATCTTTTGGATCGACTCTCCACTCATCTCGTGATCAAAAATATCTTCAACACTCTTGGCGACGTGTCGGTATTCCTCCTTTCTTCGGTAGTTGATTATGGGGGCAAAATCAACTAGAATCCAATTGGATTGATTGAACACCGCCAATGGTCTAGCATTCCCCATACTTCGCCCTACATTCATGTTAGTTTCAACATTTTTATCATGCGAAATGACTTCGCTAACCTTAGGAAGCGGTTCTTCAATCTCTCGACCGAGGAGTGGTAGACGTCGATAGTATTATCCTGACAGAAATCCCAAAAGGCGGACCCTGTGAAGGTCGTGCCTAGGTCAGTGATGATCCTGTTAGGTACACCGAAGCGGTGTGTTATGTCTTGCATGAATTTTGATACTTCCTCCGATGTTACTTTCGCAACGGGTCAGACTTCAATCCGCTTGGTGAATTTCTTGATGGACACGAGGATAAACCTATAGCTGCCTGGGGCAGTTCAGAACGTCCCTACGGAGTCGAGGTCTCACATGGAGAAGGGCCATGATGGGGGAATTGTTCGCAGGACCTGAGCTAGCAGGTGCTGTTGTTTGGCAAAGAATTGGCATCCTTTGCACCTCTTTACTAGGTCTTTAGCGTCAGCCATGGCCGTGGGCCAGTAAAATCCAGATCGGTATGCTTTACCAACCAAAATGGCAGACGTCGCGGGCAGCCACACTTGCCGACATGGATCTCAGCCAGGAGCTGCAGACCTTCTGATCACAAGGTACACTTCATCAAGACGCCGGTGGAGGCGGCTTTTCTTTACAGGTCCGTACCAATCACGACGTAGTTGGAACTTTGTCATGTGATACGCACGCGCTCTACCTTGTCTTTTGGGGCTCGTTGGTTAAGTAGGAAGGTTAAGAAAGGCTTGCGCCAATCATCCTCTTTTTCTGACATCAGCACGTCGCGGGGAGATGTTGGGGCTTGGTCATGTTGAGGTAGGTCTGGACTGTCTGGGTCTAGCAGCCTGATCGAAGGTTTGCGTATGTCTTGGACAAACCCACCTGCCGGGACTAGGGCTCGCCGGGAACAATGTTTGGAAAGTACGTCGGTGGCCACGTTGTTGTTTTGTGGCACGTGCTGAAACTTAGTCCCTTCGTAGTGGCCTTCGAGTTTGCGGATTTCAGCACAGTAGTCATATCAATTATTTCCTTTATGCAATCCCACTCCTTGTTGACTTATTCGATGACGACCTTGGAATCACCAAAAGCTAGTAGAGCTTCATATTCTACTCCATTGTTGGAGGCCTTGTAGTGTATCTGTAGGACGTACTTGAGTTGCTCCCCCTGAGGAGAGATGAGTAATACGCCTACTCCTGCACCTTCGAGGTTCAGGTCGCTCCTTGGGAGGGGCCATCTGGATTTCTGTCCACTCTGACACGAAGTCAGCGAGGATCTGAGACTTGATCGATTGTCAAAGGCAAAACTCAATGTCGAACTTTCCGAGCTCCACTTACGAGTTGACAATGCGTCCGTTGGCATCGCGGTTGCGGATGATTTCTCCTAGTGGGAACGATGATGGCACCGTGATCTTGTGGGCTTGGAAGTAGTGACGAAGATTTCTCGACGTAATCAGGATTGCATAGAGCGACTTCTGAGGCTGTGAATAATGTGTTTTAGCATCGGCCAAGACCTCGCTCACGTAATACATAGGTCATTGAACAGTTTAGGCCTGCCCTACTTCTTCTCACTCAGCGATGAGAACCGTGCTGATCAGATTAGTGGTGGCAGAGATGTAGAGGAGGAGTATTTCGCCTGGAATTTGTGGTGTCATGACCGGTCGTGTCGTCAATGATTCTTTGAGAGCTTCGAATACCTTTTGTGCTTCATCATCCCATACAAACATGTCTGCCTTCTTCAATAGCTTGAAGAAGGGTAAACCCTTCTCGCCGAGCTTGCTGATGAAACGACCTAGAGCAGCCATCATCCCTGTGAGCTTCATGACGTCTTTCTTGCAATATGGCTTGTCCATGTTGCGTATAACGTTGACCTTCATGGGGTTGGCTTCAATGCCTTGGTGTCCAAGAATGAAGCCTAGGAGCAATTCGGATGGTACACCAAAGACACACTTTGTCGGGTTGAGTTTCCGCAGGAACTCCCGCAAATTGGTGAAGGTTTCGGTGAGGTCGGCGATGAGATGGTCTTCCTCAGTGATCTTGACGACCACATCATCTACGTAACCTTCGATGGTTCTCCCGATCTGCAACTTCAGGCACTTATGTATTGACTTCTGGTATGTTGCTCCAGCATTTTTTTGGCCAAAGTTCATGACCTTGTAGGAATAGATGTCGTGGGCGTTATGAATGTTGTTTTGTCTTTATTGTCGGGATTCAGGGCTATCTGGTGATATCCTAATTAGCAGTCGATGAAGCAAAGTAGAACACTACCGGCCGTGGAGTCCGCAACCTGATCGATGCGAGGAAGAGGGAAAGGATCCTTTGGACAGTGCTTGTTGAGGTCGATGTAATCGATACACATCCTTAATCCACCAGTTTTCTTCGGTACAAGAACCGGGTTTGCGAGCCAAACCAGGTGTTTACATTCTCTAATGAATCATGCAGCTCAGAGCTTACAGACTTCTACTTCAATGGCTTGCCTTCTATCTTTTGCAAATCACCGGAGCTTTTGCTTGATAGGTCGTGCAGTCTTGTTTACTTCAACGGCGTGCTCAGCCAGCCTCCTTGGGAAAACGGGCATGTCACATGGACTCCGTGTAAAGATGTCAGTGTTATCCCTGAGGAAACTGGTGAGCGCGAGTTCCTATTTGGGGTCGAGATCGGCCCTGATGACGACTTCCTTGGATGCGTCTGGCAGAACAAGGAAAACTTCCTTCACAGCTGGGCTTGGGTCCAAGGCTGTGCTTGTGCGCTTCTGCTCCAACACCTCTAGAGTGGTTTGGTCGATTTTGGTTGCCTAAACGACCATGACCGTTGCTGCAGCCTTACAAGCGGAGTCTTTGGCGAGCTCGACCGTGGAGCTCTCGCAGTTGTGAAGGACCGAAACGGCGAACCAGAGAGGTGGCGAGTGAATGTGAGCCGATAAAAATTCTTCTCAGAGGAGATAGAGACTCCAACAAGATGAACACGACTACCAACACACGTCTCTGACTCACTACCCAAGTTGACAAAAACCACGCAAACACTGGAGTGCTACTAGTCCTAGGAACCAACAACCAACTTCACGGACCCGAGAACGCAGCAGAACACAAACCTCGAGCCTTACTGACCTACACCGGTCAGGCCGGTGAGCACCACCAGTCAGACCGGTCCCTGCTAGTGAAACCTGGAGACTTCCACAGAACAACCCCCACACCGGTCAGGCCGGTGTAGCTCACCGGTCAGACCGGTTCATGCCAGAAAGCCCCAAGACACCAAACAGGCCTACCGAACTCCAAACTGACCCGAACTCGAAACAGCAGCCACACGGGAGAACAAAGAACTCACCCAAACGTTCACCCGAGCAAAAACCCACTAGGGTCCGCACCGGTCAGACCGGTGTGGCCTGGGCTCTTGGGATGAACATCACCCGCGGGTCAACACCCCTAAATCCAACTTCCGATCTCCCGAATCGCTTCACAGATTTGCGCAAGACTTTGGAGATAGTATGAACACCTCATGGGAGTCCATAGCCAAGATTTTGTCCACCAAAACTTGCCAAATCAAGAGGAATTGAAGAAATCCCGCCAAGGACTCCTCTAACCCTAGAACACCGAAACCCCAAATCGAGCCCCTTTGCTCACGGATTTGGGAAGGGAATCAAAAGGAAAAGAACAACAAAGGGTTCATGCATACATCCCCCACCAAATCCCCAAGAGAAAGGTCCCGAAATCACTCCAAGAAAATCGCCAAGAAAGGGCTCCGAAAATCACCAAAAAGAACGAACGGGAACAACACATCCAAGCCTTGAGGAACCACGCCGAATCATCTATACATTACAAAGAGGTTCATACAAGGTCTAGCTTGCCGCCCGATCAACCTTCCCTCTCTCAAGTTCTCACCATGAAGCTCTCAAGCTAGTCCTATAGAAATCCTAGGGAAAATAGGAAGGGAAAATAGGAAAACCAAATGAGCTAGGGTTCCAAGAGATGGCTGCCATCCTCTCACCTCTTGGGTTATATGGAGGCATCCAAAAGTCTAAAATACCCTTACTAGCTAATTAGGGATACATGCCCCTCGAGGGTGAAATCAGAAATCTTTGTCATCGCTCCATCGGGCGGATGCCCAGCGACCGCAAATTTACTTAGCCTCGACGCAAGCCTTGCGATCCCAACGTGTGTCCTTCGCTTCGAAGTCTCCGAACTGCGTCGCTGCACACCGTCAGGCCGGTGCTCCCCACCGGTCAGACCCACCGGTCAGACGAGTCTGGAGCTGCTGCATCTCCGTCTTCGGTTCTTCGGTCTTGGCTTTGTGGATCAACCAAGGAACCCAGTGGTTTTCTGGTGAACCACCGGAAACCCCGCGAACCCGGTGTAGCCTCCGCTAATCTCCAGTCATGACTCGGCCCCCACGTAGTCCCGGCTCGACCTTGGTTTTGAGGCTCAACTAAGAAACCGTCCATAACTTCATCTTGCTCCTGATGACACCATGCGGTCCACACTTGACTCCACTGGCCACCGGGTCCCTCGAACGAAGCCTATTTGTCTTCTACACACCAGGAGGCCTGACCGGCAACAACCTTTCACGCTTGTTCTTCACCTGCACCAACACCAGTCATGCCGCAACCTGCACCTGCAATACTTAGCCAAGAATCAGTCCACACAACGTTGGCAATTACTCATCACACCAGGAAGTGACCATCCACTGGTCCTCGAACAACACATGGTCCTCAATCTCCCCCTTGATGAGTGCATTGACAACACCCACAAAGAGTAACACGAGAGCAAATAAAAATAAAAGAGACAAAAAAAAGAAACTCCAACAAGTGATCGAAAGCCGAAGAAAGGCAAAAAACAAGATCACTTGAAGAAGACAATTCTCGGACCCCTTAGGCAAGGACAACGGCTCGACACATCCGAGACAAAACTATGCTCAAGCAAAGAGCGCAAACCACCAAACCAAAGCTCGAAAACCACAAAGAGCTCCCCCTGCACACATGCAAGTCCCCCCTGAACCAATGCAACTCCCCCTGGACGAATGCATGCGAACCACCTCATGAAACAGAGCAGCTGCATCAGCTCAGCTCTCACCGGTCAGACCGGTCACCATCACCGGTCAGACCGGTGGACAAGATCAGCCATCACCTGGGAACTACACCGGTCAGACCGGTGCCCCTCACCGGTCAGGCCGGTCCCACCTGGGAAACTGCCAGAGCTCAAAAATAGCTCGAAACCACTTGAAAACCTTGTAAATGCGTGCAGCAAGCCATTTCAAGCTCAAACTTCTCCCCCTTGTTGACAATGCATGAATCAAGCCAAAAATTCCAAAAATTCAACCTAGAGCTTCTCAAATAGACAAAATTCAACAAAGGATGCTACACATGTCCAAATGAGCAAGTTAGATACCCTATAGCTTCGTATTGACATCAACTACATGATTACCCTATAGATGTGTGTCCTCCACTTCAAAGTCTCCGGACAGCGTCGTCGCACACTAGTCAGACCGTTGCTCCTCACCGGTCAGACCCACCGGTCAGACCAGTCTGGAGCTGCTGCATCTCCGTCTTCGGTTCTTCGGTCTTGGCTTTGTGGATCAACCAAGGAAACTAGTGGTTTTCTGGTGAATCACCGGAAACCCCGCGAGCTCGGTGTAGCCTCCGCCAAACTCCACTCATGGCTCGGCCCCCACGTAGACCCAGCTCGACCTTCATGACTTCATCTTGCTGTTCATGCCACTGTGCAGCCCGCACATGACTCCACTAGTCACCGGGTCCCTCGAACGAAGCCTACTTGTCTTCTCCACACCTGGAGGCCTCACCGGCAACGACCTTTCAGGCTTGTTCTTCACCTGCACCAACACTAGTCAAGCCGCAACCAGCACCTGCAAACTTAGCCAAGAATCAATCCACACAACATTGTCAATCACTCATCACACCAGGAAGTGACCAACCACTGGTCCTCGAACCACACATGGTCCTCAAGTTGTAGGAGACCATGATGTCCCTGAGGACGGAAAAGATTTCGTTTGGCTCCGACATCTTCATGATGAGGTAGGTGTGATGAGGTATGGCCATGAACTTGGCCAGCATAGGTCAGCCGAGGATGGCATGGTAGGAGGAGTGGAAGTCCGCGACCTCGAACGTCAGGTACTCCGTACGGAAGTTCTCCTGTGTACAGAAGGTGACCGGTAGGCATACACAACATATGGGGTATGCAGCCTTGCCGAGCACAACACCGTAGAAGGGCTCTTCGCAGGCAGTCATCTTGTTGAAGTTGAAGTCCATCTTTCTGAGCATCTCTGTGAAGTTGACGTTCAAGCTGCTGCCCCGATCAATGAGGGTCTTAGGCAGGAACGCCCCATCTACTATGGGATTCACGACCAGCAGGTAGGTCCCGGGGTCAGGTATATGGACCCAATGATCTTTCCTAGAGAAAGTGATTAGGAACTCCAGCCAGCGCAAAGGATGTGGAGTTTCAGTGTTGACGTGCCCGATTGTTGATGCTTACTAACGTCGCCACTAGGTTTATATCCTCGGCAACGCCACCAGAAAGCTTGTTGGCACATGCTAGCGTCACTACTAAAATTTCAATGACAATAGAAGGCCAGTCGGTATAAATAACGATTGCAGAAAAGTCTGCAAGCGTACGGATACCTGTGCAGCTTTCACCCAAGAGTACTCCAGGGTATCGAATCCTCAGGGAACGTGTGTGCACTAGTGAAGAATCAAGATCGGCCTTGGACGAGAGAAAATGTGGTAATAGTGTAGGAGAGGTAGAGAGGGTTTCAAAGAATTCTGGATTCTAAGATAAGATCGGCGTATACTACGATGCTTGCTTCTGGACGCTACACCGTCCTAACCCGGAAAGGGATGAGAAGGGGGCTAGGCAAGCCAAGCTGAGGTCCTACTACACTCTAGTGGATCTCACATGGTGGACTACGTAGACCGTCAGGGCTGTCACCAATTGGGGCTACTACAACAATCCGTGCCACTAGGTGTCCTCCGAGGTAATCGCAAGACTAGACACCACGCCTACTCTAGTGACTACTATTCTAGCTTCGCAATTACTAAAAAGGAGCCCACAAGAAAAAATAAAAGAACTGAACTTAATTAATTAAATAAATCCTAAATGCCTAAGAGTTACCCAGATGTTATTCGAAGTCGAGCCGCATCCGCCGAAGTACAAGAGGAAGGGAGGAAGCTGACAACTCCGGCTTCTCCCGGACTCGCACCTCAACTCTCATCTAATTCTAGCACAAATTTTGGTAGAGCTTCGCTTGATCTTTGCTTCTCTTCTTCGTCAAGGAGAGGCCTCTTCTTTAGAGGGTAGCACTCATCCTTGGGTGAAGTTGTCATTTGAAGTGAGGAATGAGCTTCTATTTATAGGGGAGGAGACTTGGGACAGTGGAGAACCTCCCCCTCTTTCCAGGGGCGCAACCTGTCTTCCCATGCACTGTAGCGTGCAGGGGAAGGTGCTGGAGGTGCAAATCAGGCGCAAACTGCATCCTAGGGCCTTGAACCGGGGATGAACCGTTGTCTGGGTCATTGAACTGGACGAACTGGGTGTTGAACCGGAGCAATAGAGGGAGAATCGGCCCACCGACCTGGGGCCAGCCAGCGAACAGGTGCCACACGTCCGAGCCGTGGTACGCTCAGACGCGCCTCGTGCGCCCGTGCGGCGAGACGGATCCATGTGCTCAGTGCGGCGCCAACGGCCTGGCGGCACGTGTCCCTTGCGGGTCCTGCTGCAACTCCCGCACACGCATGTAGTGCGCTGTAGCGCGGGGTGTAGCTGCGCCCTATGGGTGAGCGCCATGTGTCCTGCCGAGCCGGCGGGATGCCGCTCGCGTGCGCGATGCGTGTGGACGTGTGATGGCCAGTGGTGGCTTGCCACGTGTCCTTCCCTGGTCATCTACTGCGCGGCTGCATGCACAACTCGGTAGTGATGTCGTCAGCATTGGATGACATTTTCTCATTTAATATCTTTTGCATCTGAGCTCCAAAGTAGGCAAATGATATGTCCATTTCGATCGTCTTGATGAGCCCGTCGCAATGGCATAGTCCACTCTAGCATTTGAGGATGTTGTGATAATGCCATATTTTATTCTATAATTGCTCATTTGCACCTACAACCAAATATACACCAAAGCTTGTGAAATTTGTTAGATTATAAACCTATAGCTATGGTGCACACTTTCGTGGAGTAACTTTTATCCGAAGTTGATGGCCAAAAATAGGGACTTAATGACTGTCAACAAGCTCCCCCACACTAAGCCCTTTGCTCGTCCTCGAGTAAAGGTTAAGGACTATGGTGGAAACCATGAATAAAAAATGATATGGTGCAAGCATGTAAGATATTCCAAGACATACTTGTTCTTGTGGCTCTTTGGGGTGTCTACCATGTCATCTTGCATGGTTGAAGAATGGAACGGCTGGATATGAATCACCTCAAATCCTTCTATAAAGTAGCTTGGCTTTTTTTATTTTGTTTTTCAAAACTTAGCCTTACTTGACTCCTCAAATGATGCTCTTAGATCACTCAGTGTATATGATTCCTCACCAAGGCATTAAACTTGCCTTTCTTCATCCTACTTTTAATGATGGCTATATGTGGAGCTCAAGGTAAGGTTGAAGATTTAAGGCATACTTGTATCACATAATATTGCAAAGTCAAAAACCGGATCCAAGAAGAAGACTCGTCATACAATCTGATCAAGATGTGCAAGTGTGTGGAAAGGGGATGATATGGAAATTTGTACTCCTTGTTGTATGATCTTTCTCCCTTTGAACTTTATTTTGAGAACATGGCTATCATTTTTTCTTTCTTTCTTTTTTTCTCTTTGTTTTTTTGATCGTGCTTGAGAAGAGTTTCTCTTTAGCATGTGTCTCTATTTTTTTCTTTGCCCATGTCTCTTTTGAAGAAAAAATCTAGGGAGAGAGGATCATAAATTGAATGGAGTATTTATTTTGTGGATGGATGGCTGTTGCTAACTTCTAGTGTAGAAGTTTAGCATATGAAGGTGGAGTGTATGTGATCTTGATCATGAAAGCATGAAATGCTTCTAGCAAGGGTTACAACAATTTGACAAAGCTCAATGCAATAACAAGCAACATGTGTATCAGGTTTTCTAATGTAAACAACATATGGCTTTGGTAGGAATATATCATCACTGAGGAGCTTTTAAGGCTATATATATTTTTTTCAAATAAAACATCCCAAGCACTTCATCAGAGAGAGTAATGTTCATAACATCATACCATATCTCATCAATCAACCATTTAGATGAACATGTCTTCCTAATGATATTTGTTCACAAGCAACAGATGTATGTGCTAGGAATAAAGAACATGCAAGCCAATCAATTGAAAACATGTAAGCAAAGGAGCAACAAAATTCATTGAGTTTAATTTAATGATGATCTTATAAAAGGAATTATAACTCATGAATTATGGAATTGGGGATGATAGAATTGTTCAAACCAGGTTGTTCCTTTGAATGTCGGAAGAAGTTGACTCTCGATACCTCCCCCACACTATCTTTTGTTGTGTCTTTTCTTCCACACTTTTAGACAAAGATGAGATAAATCAACGCAAAGTTTTATTTTATTATTCATCATTTGACTGATGGTGAACATCGGGCAACCTCCCGGAAGGGCATTGTTTAAAGTCAAAAGCAGGACATACCTAGCTAGGCAAGATGCATAAGCTAACATCTTCTCCAAATCAGGATAAGATTTTATATGAGAGGAGCTTTACTCAGGATGCTCACATACCTCCCACACACTTTAAGTTTGCATTGCTAAGCAACAAAACTCAAGTGTGTGGAGATCAAGCTTCCTTTCGTAGCCGTTCTCTCACAAAAATCTTACCAAAGTGTTGTAGTTGATGTAGCTCACATGTTCGTAGGCATCATCTGTCCATCATTCTTCTTGGTCTCCACCTAAAAGTTTAGCGACCAAAAATACCCGAAGGACAACTTCATCCTAAAAACATGCTCTTGCTTTTTATTTGAAAACGGAATTAAAACAAACCTATGCTAATCTAGGCTATCTCCTAGTAGAGCTTTGTTTACAGTCATAAGCTCGACCCTGGGAACCTTCTCCCTGCAGCTATCATTGGTGCAAGGTTATCACCACCAATTGTTAATGTATCAGTGCAGCTTCAGCTGCAAGGTTAGTGCAACAGTGCATACGCGAAATCTGCAATGCTTATGGTAATCATTTGCATCTACAGCTGTGAGACATGGGTACCCATGGGTCCCCACCGACCAGGCTCACGGCTGTACCTGACAACTGGGTTGGGCCTACTAGAACACTCGCCGACCTGTTAGAGGGCCCGACCGACCTAGTTGGCGGCCCATACGACCTCCTGAAGACCTTCCAAAAGATTCCCCAGACAACCTAATTCAGCACGACCTCAAGACTTGGCATACAAGACAAGACATCGGTGGATTTCGACCAAAGCAGATCGACAAGATATGGCAAACGATGTAACTTAGGTCTCCAGGTCGTAACCGACTAGGAGTCTGGGAACCGACCTCATCCACTGTCCAATATAAGGTGGGTGAGGCGAGCCCTTGTAACATCAAGCAATCACCAAGCAATACAAACCGAAGAACTGGACAGAGGGTTTTAGTCTCCGGAGGCCCGAACAAGTATAAACTCGTCGTGTTCTCTGTGTTCCGCGTACTCGTATGCGACCTTCGAGTTCTTAGCCTTATATTCCACCCCATCGAACAACTAAACTACTGGGATTAACACCCTCGTGGGCTGTCTAGATCTCACCATCTGACAGGTGACGCGCTAGGTAGGGGTGATGGAGAGCTCTTCGTGCAGCGCAATGGCAGCTCGCCCTGGCGACCTCTTCGGCGACGACACAAAGGATATCCCCACAGTGACATGCTCGCTGCCTCCCTCCGATCTAATCGTGAGGTCGATTTCCTCGTTCCGCGAATCGCGTGCCAAAAGTTTTTCACGTCCACCCACCCACACTCGACGACCGCTTTCTCATCAATAGATTCATCGGCAACTTCATCGTCATCGAGCTGATTTCCCAAGTCGGCGCGGCAACTTCGTCGTCATCGAGCTGATTTCCCAAGTCGACGATTTATCTTCAATATGGCCCACCATATTCAACTGTGTCAAGCCTGTAACTCTGTCCGTCACGTCGGCACAATCAGTCTCTATTCCGGTGGCATAGTTTCCAAGGCCTCTACATGCTGTATTGCTGTCTGTATACAACTAAGATGAATCGCAATCTACAATACGTACACAGGGAAAATTCGTTTTTACTTTTCGTATCTGATTTCCATTGCACTTCCACCTCAGAGCTCATTCCTGCGCAGTCCGACGTAATGTGCAACGCACAGCTGATCGTGCCGCCAGAGTCACCGACCTCTTATATGTCTCCAATTTGCGCCAACGATTACGTCCTTCTCGGCTACACGCAAGCTAAGTTTTATTTACAATTAAATATTTTTACGACTTCAATTTGTTTCGCCGACCTGCTCTACATGTTTTGTCTGCTCTTCCGCTCCCTCCCCTCGACATGCTCAGGGGCTTGGCAATGCCAACACGTAGGTCGCCAGACCTAAGGGTTCAAATTTTTTTATCTTGTGCTACGTTCCCCTCCCCCTTGTCACGCTCGAGGGCTTGGCCTTGCCAATCTAAGGGTCACCAGACTTGTGGAGTCATGCTTCTCCTATATGTGTTCTTCCTTTAACTGTTTGGCTCTCGTTATGAGTATTCGATGTTGTGTGGTTGCAAAACATGGGTCCTGGCCCAAACCCTGGTGCGTCGGCTACATCTAAGTCTCCCTACTGATCATTGTAGAGGGGTGAAACACTTTGCAGCTCGAAATCTTTCGAGTCTGCATAATGTGTGTTTGGCACGATAAGTGGAATGCTTTCTTCGAAAAACAAAACAAAGCACAAGAATGTTCTGCTTCGGCAAACATTATTCAACTTCTACTTGTTTAGCTCAGGCTAAGTTTCATCATATTTATATTCAACAGGTTGATACACCGACCTGGTGTTTGTTTTATTTTACAGGACCAAATCTTTAATTTGCTCCGACGTCGCTGTCGTCAGGTCGCTAGACCTTTGTGGCGTCTTTGTCGTAGCTGGCGTCAGGTCGATAGACCTCTCTCCAACTTCGGTGCCGCCTTTGGCAAACCTTCTTTCGGCTTCCTCGACATCTTCGTCAGGTCGATAGACCTCTGTCCAACTTCGGCGCCGCATTTGGCGAACCTTCCTCTGACTCCGTCGACATCTTCGTCAGGTCGCTAGACCATCCTTCAGCTTCGTCGTCACCGGCTTTATGTCGCTAGACATCCCGGTGTTGTCGTCGTCATCGTCAGGTCGCTAGACCTCCCTGCGGCTTAATTGTCATCAGCTTTAGGTCACTAGACCTTCCTCTGGCTCTGTCGTCGTCTTCGTCAGGTCGCTAGACCTCCCTCCGGCTCCATCGTCGCTTTCGTCAGGTTGCTAGACCTCCCTCCGGCTCAGTCGTTGCCTTCATCAAGAGCAAGACCTCCCTGCATCTCCATCGTCGCCTTCGCCAGTTCGGAACACCTCCTCAGCGACTTCGTTAATCTAGCTCCAAGACCTTCTACAATATTGCATCCTACGCTCTGGTGGATGGACACATGCCCATGGCATGGCCTCAAAACTACCCTGTGGTTTCATAGCTCAACAATGCTTGGTGCTTGTCTCCTTCAGTCTCGCAGTGCTATTTATACCCGAAGTCGGGCCTTGGGCAACTGGCGAAGTGATGACACTATCACCACGTGGTCCAGAGTGCCTGCAGACATGTGCACGATTAAAGGCGATGACTTTATTCACTGTCTCGCGATGTCTTTTTCGCTAGTGCATCAATGATGCCTGAGCCCGTCGTAGAGTCACATGGCTACAGTTCCCCCCTTGATCTGTGGGCAGTTGTCATTTTCTGGGTGGTAAGAAAATCTCCGACCACTATTGACCCGTGACCCCGCGGTCTACGGAACAAGAAAAAACCTGACCCTGTGTCAAAGGGCCTAGTGCCTAGATATATCTACATACGACGACAACTTCATGACCTCCCTCTATGACCTGATGTCTTTTATTTGCACCCGCTAGGCTCTGCATTCTATTCCAATCAGCCTGTATTTCTGTTTCCTAAGCAGAATGGTCGTAGGTTCGATTGAAGACCTTCCGGGGTAGGTGTGCCTTGCTGCTCTGCCAGATCCATCTAGGCACCTCGAGATCAAAAGCACTACGGAGATCAGAAACCTCACTTCTACGATTTCGTCGGGCCCTGTGGTCGGTGTGCCTATCGCCGAGGTCGTCAATACCCTGGCAAATTGGCTCCGCTGGATGGCTGGCAGCTATGTTGGTCATCTGGGCACAAAAACGACCTCCTTGAGGTCGGCGTGCCTTAATACCTTGGTTTTGCAATACCTTGGTATGTCTACGGCTCTGCCAACCTAGCTGGGCGTACTAGTTGTGTGACCTTCCGAGGTCGGTGTGCTCTTGTAGCCGTGCCAGCCTGCTCTGGACACCCAAGGATGTGACGTCGGGAATGAAGGCTGAGGACCATGTGTGGTTCGAGGACCGGTGGATGGTCGCTTCCTTGTGTGATGAGTGATTGACAACGTTGTGTGGACTGATTCTTGGCTAAGTATTGCAGGTGCAGGTTGCGGCTTGACTCGTGTTGGTGCAGGTGAAGAACAAGCGCGAAAGGTCGTCGCCGGTGAGGCCTCCAGGTGTGGAGAAGACAAGTAGGCTTTGTTCGAGGGACCGGTGGCCGGCGGGGGTCAAGTGCGGGCCGCATGGTGGCATGAACAAGCAAGATGAAGTCGTGGACGGTTTCTTGGTTGAGCCTCAAAACCAAGGTCGAGCCGGGACTACGTGGGAGCCAAGTCATGAGTGGAGATTGGCGGAGGCTACACCGAGTTCGCGGGGTTTCCGGTGGTTCACCAGAAAACCACTGGGTTCCTTGGTTGATCCACAAAGCCAAGACCGGAGAACCGAAGACGGAGGTGCAGCAGCACCAGACCGGTCTGACCGGTCTGACCGGTGGGGACCGGTCTGACCGGTGAGGAGCACCAGTCTGACCGGTGTGCGACGACGCAGTCCGGAATCTTCGAAGCGGAGGACACGCGTCGGGATCGCATGGCTTGCGTCGAGGCTACGCAGGGTGCGGTCGCCGGGCATCCGTCCGATGGTGAAGACATCAAGAATTCCAAATCCGCCCTTGAGGGGCTTGTATCCCTAGTTAGTAGAGAAGGGCATTTTAGACATTCGGTTGCCGCCTATATAACCCAAGAGGTGAGAGGATGGCAGCCAACTCTTGGAACCCTAGCTCATTTGTTTTCCTATTTTCCACTGTTTTCCTTAGGTTTTCTCTAGGACTAGCAAGAGAGCTTCACGGAGAGATCTTGTAGAGAGGGATGGATGATCGGGCGGCTTGCTAGACCTTGTACGAACCTTTGTTTCATGTATAGATGATTCGGCGTTGTTCCTCAAGGTTTGGATGTGTTTTTCCGGTTGTTCTTGGTGGTGATTTTCGGAGCCCTCTCTCGGTGATTTCTTTGGGTTGTTTTCGGGGCCTTTCTCTTGGGGATTTGATGGGGGAAATTTGTGGGAACCCTTCGTGGTTCTTTGGCTGTGATTCCCCTCCCGAATCCGTGAGTAAAGGTGCTCGATTTTGGGGGTTTCTTGAGTTCTTGGGTTGGAGGTGCTCTCGGCGGGATTTCTTCGATTCCTCCTTTTTGGACGAGTTTTTGTGGGATTAAACTTGGCTATGAACTCCTCATGAGGTGTTCTTGATATCCCCAAAGTCTTGTTCAAGTCCGTGGAGCGATTCGGGAGATCGAGATTTGGATTTGGGGGAGTTGACCGCGGGTCTTGTTCATCCCGAGTCGCCCCTGTGCTACACCGGTCGACCGGTGCTCTTGACCGGTCTGACCGGTGCAAGCCCTTGTGGGTTTTTGCTCGGGTGAACGTCTTGGTGTGTTCGTTGTTGTCCCGTGTTGCTGCTTGTTTCGAGTTTGGGTTCGTTTGGTGGTCGGTTGACTGTTTGGTGCCTTGGGGGCTTTCGGGGCCGCCACCGGTCTCGATCGGTGTGTCTCACCGGTCTGACCGGTGTAGAGCCACTTAGTGAAAGTTGCTCAGTTTCACCAGCAGGGACCGGTCTGACCGGTGGTGCTCACCGGTCTGACCGGTGTGGGTCTGTAGACTCGAGGCTTGGTTTTTCCGCTGCGTTTCTCGGGTCGGAAGGTTGCGTGTTGGTTCCTAGGTCTAGTGGCACTCCAGTGGCTACGTGGGCTTGACCAACCTTTGTAGTGAGTCGGAGACGTGTGTTGGAAGCCGCGTTCGTCTTGTTGGAGTTTTCATCTCCTTCGAGAAGAATTTTTATCGGCTCCCATTCACTCCCCCCCTCTCTGGTTCGCCGTATCGGTCCTTCAAGTGGTATCAGAGCCGGTTCGGGTCTTTGTTGACTCTAACCAGTCTAAGATCCAAGGATGGCGTACTAGGAACGGGGTTCGGGTCCTCCACACTTCGATGGCAAGAACTACCGGATGTGGAGCAAGCGGATGGGTGCGTTCCTCCGCGGAAAGGGTCGGGTGCTTTGGGATGTCACGGTGGACACAAGGGCTATGTCCAGCCGATGGATTTCCTTGCTCCAGGGTCGAGGGACAGATTCGACGCCAACAATAAGGCGGTCGACTACTTGTTTCGTGCTTTGTGTCGGCCCGAGTTCGATCGGGTGCACACCGAGCACTTGGCTTGTAGGATTTGGGCGGTGTTGAAGGAGGCTCATGTTGGGAACGCCCGAGGTTCGAGGGCACGGTTGTATGCGACCTACGGAGAGAGTACGAGAACTTCACTCATCTCCCCGGTGAGTCCATCGATGCCTTGTTTCAGAGGTTCACGGTGGTGGTGAACAACATGAGGGCCAATGTGGACGTGCTCCCGTACGATGATCATGATAGAGCGGTCAAGCTCTTACACTCTTTGGATCGTACGATATGGGGCGGAAAGTTCGAGGCCATAGTCGAGTCGGAGAGGTATGATACTCTGACGGTGAACGAGCTGTTCTCGAAGCTCAAGTCGGCTGAGGTGGATAGGGGCATGACTGCCAAGCTCGAGGGACCGACTGATTCCCATAGTCTTGCCCTCGTTGGTGGTTCCAAAGGAAAGACTAACTCTAACCCATCCACCAGGATGTTCTCGTTTTCCTCTTTGATGTCTATGCCAGATGAGGAGTTTGATGATCTTGGAGAGGACGAGCTGGCGCTGTTGACGAGGCGGTTCGAGAGGCTGCACGAGAACCGCGTGAACATGAGGAGGAACACGAGGACTTGCTTCCAGTGCGGCAAGCCGGGACACTTCGTCGCCGACCGCCGGGAGAAGGCCGAGAACAAGGACGGCTACAAGCACAAGCCGAGGAAGAACGATGACAAGTACCGTTCGAGGCGCGACCACAAGAGCAAGCACAAGAACAAGTACAAGGACGAGCGACGATCGAGGAGGAAGGAGGGCCGAGGCAAGGCCCGAGCGATGGTTGGAGCGAGCGACGTCGACTCCGGTTCCGCGTACTCCACCTCGAGCTCGAGCGGCCGGCCGACGACGAGGGAGATCGCCGCAAGAACAAGAGGTCGTCCAAGAACCCGAGCGGGCCGAGCGCTTCGCGAGAGATGGCGTCTGCACCATGGCGTTGAGCTCCGGCGGCAAGAAGAGCACACGAACGACTCGGACTGCGAGTCCGACGACGAGGTGCGTGATGAGCTTCCCTTCTTGCGCCGGGGAGAATGAGAGGCTTGGCTCTTTGCTTGATAACCGTGATGACATGCTTAGAGAGGCCAAGAAAATGAGGAAAGAGCTTAGGGCTTCACTCGAGGATGCTAGGACTAGAGTGGCTGAGCTTGAGACACAGGTGCTTGATAGCAAGCTTGAGATTGATTCGCTTAAGGCTAGCCCTGTTGTTTCTGATGAGAATGATTGTGCTGATTGCTCCATATTCCTTGCTGATCTAGCTTTGTTCAAGGAGAAGCATGCCTCCAAGTGTGAGGAACTAGATGTGCTTAGGGTTGAAGTGGCTGAGCTTAAGTCTAGACCTGCTTTGCTAGGTGCTTGCACTTCTTGCCCTGTTTTGCATGCTAAAATTGATGAGATGCATGCTTACACTAGTTCGCTCGAGGCTAAATTGAAGGAACCCATGCCTACATCTTGCTCTACCTGTGAAATGCATGCTTTGAAAAATTTGGAGCTTGCACATTATGTTGATCGTTTGCAGGATGAGAATGATGATTTGAGGAAGTTGATGGGTTGGTTGTCCGGTCACGAGCCTCAGTTGAGGATGATGATCGAGGCCTTTAAGAGGCAAGATGGTGAGGGGCTTGGGGCAAACAAGGTTGGTGAGGGAAGTGGAGAGAATATCCGGAGCCACCAAAAACCCACCACAAGAATGATTTCCCACCAAAACCTAACCATCTAAGGAACCGACTAGACACAACCCCGGCTCCACCCGTATTTCCTACACCCACAAATGACCTACAAAAGCCTATCAAGTTTGTGAGCACTTCGGGGAAAGTGTTCTTTGGGAAGGAGAGTGAGAAGGCTAGTGGTGAGAAACCGGTGGAAGGTTTGAGTGGAGAGAAACCGAGTGAGCGACCACATCCCAAGCCAAAGCCTAAGCTTGTGAGGTTCAATTGTGGCTATTGTGGGAGAGATGGCCATAAGGAGGAGTTTTGCTTCAAGAGGAAGCGAGAGGAGAGAATGGAGAAGGAGTGGGCTAACAAGGACAAGTACCACCCTTCCGATGGTGTAATTGAGCCTCGTGTGCAGATGCCCAGGGGCAAGGCGATTGTGAGGACAGTTCGGGCTTGGGGAGAGAAGAAGGCTGTAGGCGGTGCTGCTGTCCAGAGCACACTGGTCAGACCGGTGTGGGGCACCGGTCGGACCGGTGCGGGCACGGACGGACGGGTGTTCGGGTTTCGAGCTCGTACAGGTGCGAGGGTTGTTTCTGGTGGTCGTGGTTCTGGTGGTTGGGCTGGAAAGGGTGCAGGTGGTCAGTTTGCTAGGCGTTCTCCTCCTCGTGCTCAATACGGGGATTGGAGGAGTCGAGGTGTTGAGTTGGAGAGGAAGGACGTTCCACGGGCTTTCTTGCGTGGTTTTTGTCCTCCTCCAGGCAGAGAGGGGTGGTTCCCTCAGGGTGGTTACCGTGGTGGTGTTCGTGGAGGTAGTTTTGGTAGGAGAGATGCTTTGGTTGGTGCTAACCCAACTTTCGAGCAAATGGCTCGGCACTGGTTTTCCTCCTTTGGTTCTAACCCCGATCTTTGAGTCGTTTGTTCGCTCACGTGCCTATTTTTGATGTGCAGGTGGGAGACTTGAAGAACATTTGGTTGATTGACTCCGGTTGCTCGAGGCATATGACCGGAGACAGGGGGTGGTTCTCAAGTCTCGTCCCGGTGGTGACGAAGAGGTACATCACCTTTGGGGACAATGGGCGTGGGCGTGTGCTTTCAGAAGGTGAGATAAAAGTGAGTGACAAGATCACTCTGAAGCGTGTTGCTCTTGTTCAATCGCTGGGGTACAATTTGCTTTCTGTGTCCCAGTTGTTGGATGAGGGTTTTGAGGTGTTGTTTCGGCCAGGTGGTTCTCGGATTGTGGACTCTCGAGGGGACCTTGTCTGTATGGTCGTTCCCGAGGGTCAAGTGTTTCGTGCTGATTTTTCTCAGTCTTCGGGTGTGGAGCGTTGTTTCTTGGTCGGTTCTTCGAGTGAGTTGTGGAAGTGGCATAGGAAGTTGGGTCACTTGAGCTTTGACCTTTTGTCACGCTTGAGTAAACTCAATTTGGTCCGAGGATTGCCACGACCGAGGCTTGAGAAAGAGTTGGTTTGTGCTCCGTGTAGGCATGCCAAGATGGTGGCCTCTTCTCACCCGCCTCTCACCGATGTGATGAGCGAGCGTCCATGCGAGGCGCTCCATATGGACCTTGTTGGCCCGGCTCGTGTGCGATCCGCGGGTGGGAAGTGGTATGTCCTTGTTGTGGTGGACGACTATTCTCGGTATGCGTGGGTGTTCTTTACGGGAGGATAAGGGGGAGACGTTTGGTTTTGTTCGAGATCTAGTCTTGAGGTTGAGGAACGAGAGGCACGGAGATGCCATACGAGCTATCCGCGGTGATAATGGCTCGGAATTCGGGAACTCTCGTTTTGAAACCTTTTGTCATGACTTGGGTCTTGAGCACCAGTTTTCGAGTCCGTATACGCCTCCCCAGAATGGTGTTGTGGAAAGGAAGAACAGAACTTTGTGCGAGATGGCTCGGACGATGCTTGATGAGCATAGGACTCCGAGGAGGTATTGGGCTGAGGCGGTGAATACCGCATGCTATGTGTCGAACAGGATATACCTCAGAGTGCACAAGAAGAAGACATGCTATGAGTTGATGCATGGCCGCACACCCAAGGTGAGTCACTTTCATGTCTTTGGTTGCAAGTGTTTCATCCTGAAGAAGGGCAGGAAGTTGGATAAGTTTGAGGCTAGGTCTGTCGATGGCATTTTCTTTGGTTATGCATCTCATTCTAGAGCATATCGTGTGCTCAATCTTGAAACTAACCAAATCGTGGAGACTTGCGAGGTAACCTTCGACGAGACAGAGCCACGTAGTCAGCTTGTCTTTGAGTGTGCAGGTGATGATGAGCTTGGCGAGGAGATCTTTCAGGAGGAGGAGCATGAACATGGAGATGATGAGGATGGCGGTGCGGTGCCCCCGGCTGAACATGTACCCACTACTTCGACGACGATGATGGATGGACCCTCTGCTACACCTACGACGACAAATCAAGAACGAGGAGAAGCTGATGTTGAGGGGGAGGTAGCTTCGAGGCGAGAACCTCCCCGGCGAGTTCAAGTGGATCACCCAGCTTCGAGGATCATCGGCGACATGAATGAACGCACTACACGGTCGAGGGTTCGAAACAATTCCCATTTTGCTCATGCTGCATTTGTTGCTTCTTTCGAGCCCAAAGACATTGGACACGCACTATCCGATCACAATTGGGTTAACTCGATGCATGAGGAGTTGGAGAACTTTGAGAGGAATCGGGTGTGGGAGTTGGTTGACCCTCCCCCCGGGGTGTAAGCCGATTGGTACAAAGTGGGTGTGGAAGAACAAAGAGGGAGAGAAGGGTGAGGTTGTGAGGAACAAGTCGAGACTTGTTGCTTAGGGGTTCAGTCAGAAGGAGGGGATCGACTACGAGGAGACCTTTTCTCCCGTAGCCCGTTTGGAGGCAATTAGGATCCTTCTAGCCTTTTCCGTGGCTAAAGGGTTCAAATTGCACCAAATGGATGTGAAGAGTGCTTTTCTGAATGGTGTGCTGGAGGAAGAAGTGTATGTGAGGCAGCCTCCGGGGTTTGAGAGTGAGAAGTACCCCCACCGGGTGTACAAGTTGAGGAAGGCGCTGTATGGGTTGAAGCAGGCGCCTAGAGCTTGGTATGGCAGGTCGAGGGGGTTCTTGTTTGAGAGAGGCTTTGAGATGGGGAAGGTCGATCAGACCTTGTTTTTGTTGCGGCAGGGCAGAGATATCCTGATTGTGCAGGTGTACGTGGATGATATTGTCTTTGGTGGCTCGTCTAACTCTCTTGTTGCGAGGTTTGCAGATGATATGAGCAGGGAGTTTGAGATGAGCATGATGGGTGAGTTGCAGTTCTTCCTCGGGCTACAAATCAAGCAATCAAAGGAAGGAACATTTGTGCACCGGAGCTAAATACACCAAGGACATTGTGAGGAAGTTCAAGATGAAGGACTCCAAGGCTATGACGACGCCGATGAGTACGACTACGGCTCTTGATGCGGACGAGGAAGGTGAACACGTGGACCGGAAGGAGTACGGAGCATGATCGGGTCACTCCTCTACTTGACGGCGACGAGGCCGGACATACAGTTCTCGGTGTGTCTGTGCGCTCGTTTTCAAGCGTCTCCGAGGACTTCGCATCGGCAAGCGGTGAAGAGAATTTTCAGGTACTTGCGTCACACTCCCGACTCCGGCCTTTGGTACTCCGCGTCCTCTTCTTTGGCGCTTCATGGCTTTTCAGACGCGGATTTTGCCGGGTGTCGGTTGGATAGGAAGTCCACTTCTGGGACTTGCTAGTTTTTGGGTTCTTCGTTGGTGTCTTGGTCTTCCCGTAAGCAGTCGAGTGTTGCTCAATCTACGACCGAGGCCGAGTATGTTGCCGCTGCTAGTTGTTGCTCTCAGCTCCTTTGGATCACCTACACCATGAGTGACTTTGGTGAGGAGTATACCCATGTCCCACTTCAATGTGATAGCACTAGTGCCATAAGCGTTGCAAAGAACCCAGTGCTCCATTCCAAAACCAAGCACATAGAAGTGAGGTATCATTTTCGAGAGACAAGTGTTGAGAAAGGAAAGATAGCTTTGATCCATGTACCCACACATGACCAACTAGCCGATATTTTCACCAAACCCCTAGATCAAGCAACTTTCACTCGTTTGCGGGGGGAACTTGGTGTGTGTTTGATTTCTTGAGTTGGGTGTGTGGGAGCTTTCTTTTGCCGGTGGTGTCGAGCCCATTTTGCCTCCCCTCGAGGAGCCGGTTTGTAGCATATGTATAGCTTTCCTTTGTGCATTTCTTGCATTTGGCATGGCATATGTAACATGATGTATAGGCATCCTTGTATCTTAGATTGCATGCATTTTGTATCATATGCATTGGTTAGGAAAAGCTTCTCTCATATACATTGTTCACCATGGAATGAGATATATGTCTTTGTGAGCTTGTTTGGTATGATATGGTTAGTTTGGCTTAGCTCTTGATGATCTTGATGAATAATCCATGGTTGATAGCTATGCTTTTGAAAAATGTCACATGTATGCTCTCTCATGTGTAAATGCCTTTACATGCTCTTGACATGTTTTTGTGGCCTTGCTATGCTTAATTTGTGGTTGGATAGCTAGTTTATTGATCATATGGGGCCAAAGGCTCATTTGCCATCATGAATGTTTAGCCCTCTAGATTTATCTTGTGGAGGAGCATAAGTTCCTTTTTGTCGCAAAGACATTTCATGTACCATTTACAAATCTGAAAATGAAATGAAAAATGCTTGGAAATGTGCTCCCATGTCATATATGCTGAATTTAATTTGCTTTGGGTGCTAAACCGTTGCATGATGCCTACCAATGAGAAGTCTCATACATAGAAGTAGGCACATGGCTCGGTGGCTTTGACATGACATGAGGTGCTTGTGGGTGTTTGTGATGGTCTTATGGTTAGAATAGCTGTCCTAGCATGAAGTTTGTGTGGCTTTGCCATTTTGATATGCTTTGATCATGTTTAGGACTTTGCTCATGAGAGGCAAGTTTTTCGCAAAATTGCCAAAATCCGGCTTAGCTTCGTCCAATGGTTGTGAAACTTGGTGATCATGTAGTTGAGATCGATACGAAGCCGTAGAGTATCTAACTTGCTCATTTGGACGTGTGTAGCATTCTTTGTTGAATTTTGTATATTTGAGAAGCTCTAGGTTGAAAGTTTTGCATTTTTGGCTTGATTCATGCATTGCCAACAAGGGGGAGAAGTTTGAGCTTGAAATGGCTTACCGGGCGCATTTAGAAGGTTTTCAGGTGGTTTCGAGCCATTTCTGGGCTCTGTTGTACACCGGTCTGACCGGTGAAGAGCACCGGTCTGACCGGTGTGAGTGCTGGTCCTGTACATATGTTGGGCACCGGTCTGACCGGTGGTGATGACCGGTCTGACCGGTGTGAGCTGAAGTTGCTGCAGCTGCCCTGTTTTCAGCTGTTTTGCATGCATTCGTCCAGGGGGAGTTGCATTGGTTCAGGGGGAGCTTGCATGTGTGCAGGGGGAGCTCTTTGAGATTTTTCGAGCTTTGTTTCGGTGGTTTGTGCTCTTTGCTTGAGCTTTGCTTTGTCTCGGATGTGTCGAGCCGTTGCCCTTGCCTAAGGGGTCCGAGACTTGTTTCCTTCAAGTGATCTTGCTCTTTGCCTTTGTTTGGCTTTCGATCGCTTGTTGGAGTTTCTTTTTGTTCGTTTCTTTTTCTTTTCTTTTCTCTCTTGTTACTTTCGTGTGGGTGTTGTCAATGCACTCATCAAGGGGGAGATTGAGGACCATGTGTGGTTCGAGGACCGGTGGATGGTCGCTTCCTTGTGTGATGAGTGATTGACAACGTTGTGTGGACCGATTCTTGGCTAAGTATTGCGGGTGCGGGTTGCGGCTTGACTCGTGTTGGTGCGGGTGAAGAACAAGCGCGAAAGGTCGTCACCGGTGAGGCCTCCGGGTGTGGAGAAGACAAGTAGGCTTTGTTCGAGGGACCGGTGGCCGGCGGGGTCAAGTGCGGGCCGCATGGTGGCATGAACAAGCAAGATGAAGTCGTGGACGGTTTCTTGGTTGAGCCTCAAAACCAAGGTCGAGCGGGACTACGTGGGAGCCAAGTCATGAGTGGAGATTGGCGGAGGCTACACCGAGTTCGCGGGGTTTCCGGTGGTTCACCGAGAAAACCACCGGGTTCCTTGGTTGATCCACAAAGCCAAGACCGGAGAACCGAAGACGGAGGTGCGGCGGCACCGGAGCCGGCCTCGACCGGTGGGTCGGCCGGTCCGCCCGGTGGGGACCGGTCGGCCCGGTGAGGAGCACCGGTCGACCGGTGTGCGACGACGCGGTCCGGAATCTTCGAAGCGGAGGACACGCGTCGGGATCGCATGGCTTGCGTCGAGGCTACGCAGGGTGCGGTCGCCGGGCATCCGTCCGATGGTGAAGACATCAAGAATTCCAAATCCGCCCTTGAGGGGCTTGTATCCCTAGTTACTAGAGAAGGGCATTTTAGACATTCGGTTGCCGCCTATATAACCCAAGAGGTGAGAGGATGGCAGCCAACTCTTGGAACCCTAGCTCATTTGTTTTCCTATTTTCCACCTATTTTCCTTAGGTTTTCTCTAGGACTAGCAAGAGAGCTTCACGGAGAGATCTTGTAGAGAGGGATGGATGATCGGGCGGCTTGCTAGACCTTGTACGAACCTTTGTTTCATGTATAGATGATTCGGCGTTGTTCCTCAAGGTTTGGATGTGTTTTTCCCGGTTGTTCTTGGTGGTGATTTTCGGAGCCCTCTCTCGGTGATTTCTTTGGGTTGTTTTCGGGGCCTTTCTCTTGGGGATTTGATGGGGGAAATTTGTGGGAACCCTTCGTGGTTCTTTGGGCTGTGATTCCCCTCCCAAATCCGTGAGTAAAGGTGCTCGATTTTGGGGGTTTCTTGAGTTCTTGGGTTAGAGGTGCTCTCGGCGGGATTTCTTCGATTCCTCCTTTTTGGACGAGTTTTTGTGGGATTAAACTTGGCTATGAACTCCTCATGAGGTGTTCTTGATATCCCCAAAGTCTTGTTCAAGTCCGTGGAGCGATTACGGGAGATCGAGATTTGGATTTGGGGGAGTTGACCCGCGGGTCTTGTTCATCCCGAGCCGCCCGAGCTACACCGGTCGGCCGGTGCTCTTGACCGGTCTGACCGGTGCAAGCCCTTGTGGGTTTTTGCTCGGGTGAACGTCTTGGTGTGTTCGTTGTTGTCCCGTGTTGCTGCTGTTTCGAGTTTGGGTTCGTTTGGTGGTCGGTTGACCTGTTTGGTGCCTTGGGGGCTTTCAGGCTGCCACCGGTCTGACCGGTGTGTCTCACCGGTCTGACCGGTGTAGAGCCACTTAGTGAAAGTTGCTCAGTTTCACCAGCAGGGACCGGTCTGACCGGTGGTGCTCACCGGTCTGACCGGTGTGGGTCCGTAGACTCGAGGCTTGGTTTTCTCCGTTGCGTTTCTCGGGTCGGAAGGTTGCGTGTTGGTTCCTAGGTCCAGTGGCACTCCAGTGGCTACGTGGGCTTGACCAACCTTGGTAGTTAGTCGGAGACGTGTGTTGGAAGCCGCGTTCGTCTTGTTGAAGTTTTCATCTCCTTCGAGAAGAATTTTTATCGGCTCCCATTCACTCCCCCCCTCTCTGGTTCGCCGTATCGGTCCTTCAAAGGCCTCCTCGTGGGGTGCGCGTCTAGTGGCCCTGCCAAGTGCTTCCGCGTTCTTGGGCGCTTGTGTTTTGAGACCTTCATGAGGTCGGCATGCCTCGACTGGCTCTGCCAGATTCTTTGCGGCTATGCAGGATATCTAGTTTCATCGTTGACAACCTCTTCGTGCGACACACCCCTCAAGATCCTGTTGGATAATCTCAGATACTAGACATCATCGACTTAAGGCCTCTTTGAGGTCGGCACGACTACAAGGCCTCCTTGAGGTCGGCCCTGGCAGACTCCTTGCAGCCATGCTTAGACATTTGGGTATCTCTACACTTCGATCGATCAAGATCATGACTCAGTTTTCTTCTATTTTTGGAGCATCAAACCAGCCATGCTGCCTACTTCAATACTTGGGGACTACTCTATGAGTGCGTCTTCGACGCCCTCAAGTTTTCTTCATCGTACTGACCTGTTGGGAAACCTATTTCTCATCACGTCGTTACTCAACCTACTTTCTCTTCTTTCTTTTTTTAGATCATCATACCGGCCATCCTGCCCACCATGATGCTCGGATACTACTTTATGAGTGTGTCTTTGATGCCCTCTGAAATTTTTCATCGTCGTTTCGATCTATTGGAAGCCTGCTTCCTATAGGTCGTCACTCGACCTCTCTTCATTCGGCAAAACTACAAACAGGTCGGCTGCTAAGCTGACTTGTTCATTTTTCTTTTGGACTGACGTGCATGCTATTCAACTTGTCAATAGCTTTACGACCTCGTCATGACCTTTCTAAGGTCGTTGCGCCTACACCTTGCTCAGGGGCTTGTGAGACATGGTACCCCTGGGTCCCCACCGACCAGGCTCACGGTCGTCCCCGACAAGTGGGTCCCGCCTACTAGAGGACTTACCGGCCTGTCAGAGGGCCCAACCGTCCTAGTTGGTGGCCTATAAGACCTCCTGAAGACCTTCCAGAAGATTCCCAGACGACCTAATTCAGCACGACCTCAAGACTTAGCGTACATGACAAGACATCAGTGGATTTCGACCAAAGCAGATCGACTGGATATGGCAAACGATGTAATCAACTATACTTAGGTCTCCTAATCGTAACCGACCAGGAGTCTGGGAACCGACCTCATCTGCTGGCCAATATAAGGCGAGCGAGGTGTGCCCATGTAACATCAAGCAAACCCTAAGCAATACAAACCGAAGAACTGGTGAGGACCAGGAGTGTCCCGGTGGTCGGTGGATGACCGCTCCTCAGTGATGAGTGATTGACAACGGGTGTTGGACTGACTCTTGGCTCAGTGCGCACGTGTAGGCTGCGGCCTGGTTCGTGTTGTTGCAGGTGAAGAACGCGCGCGAAAGGTCTTCAGCCTTGAGGGGCCTCCTGGAGATGGAGAGACAAGTAGGCTAGGTTTGAGGGACCCGGTGGACGACGAGACTAGGTGTGGGCCACATCATGGCGAGACGAGCAAGACGAAGTCATGGACGATCGAGCCGGTGCACGGTGGTGGTCGAGTCAAGAGGCTTGGCGGGAGGCCCGAACGGGCACGCGGGGTTTGGTGGTTTACCCACAAAACCATCGGAGGACGATTTCTTGGTTTGGGCCTCAAAAGCAAGTCCGAAGGCCCAACACGACGGAGACGGGATCCGGGCGTGTCGGGAAGCTTCGAGGCGGAGGACACGCGGCGGGATTGCATGGCTTGCGTCGGGTGGACGCGGGGTGCGGCGAAGGCGTGGCCGTCCGATGGCAAGACCCACAAACATTACATAAAGGCCCCTGCATGGGTTGTATCGCCAAAAGTTGAGTTAGGGGTAGTCGAGTCATTTCCCACACTGGCGGGACCCGATATATAAGCCATGAGTGTGTGTGGATGGCTCTCTCTCTCCGCGACTTAGGGTTTCATTTTCCCCTCCTCTTTCTCTTTTTCCAGGACTATTTTCTTCTCCATTTTTCTCTAGGCTAGCATGAGAGCTTCATGAGAGATTTGTTCAGAGGGATGGATGTTAGGGCGGCATGCTAGACCTTGTGAATCTTTCCTGGTTTGTATAGAAGATTCGGCATTGTGATTTTCATGGTCTTTTGCGTGCTTGTTTTTGGTGCTCTTGTTCTTGGTGTGGTTCCGCGGATTTGAGTGGGTTTCTCCCGGGATTTCTTTGAGGGAAAGATGTATGGATGCCTTGTGCACCTTTGTGATTGATCTTGTGCCCTCAAACGCCGGGAAACCACTTCGATTCAAGGATTTTCAATCGGAGCTCTAGCTTTTGTTGGTGCTCAAAGGATTCACGATTCACGGTGATTTAGAGAGTTAGGAGGCAAGATTTTTGGGCTATAACATCCTTGTGTGACGCTTTTCAAGTCCCCAAACCCCTGTCTCTACAGCTTCTACTGTTTGGAAAATCCGATGATGATTTGGGGGAGTTGACCTTCGAGGTCGGGATGTTTTCAGTTCTGTCCGTGTGGCACGGACGGTCCGCGAGGGGCTGGCGGACAGTCCGCGTGGAGCCAGTTCGTCAAGCGTTCTTCGTGTTCTTGTTTCGCTTCGTTTTGATCCAGTTTTGTTTTAGGTTTTCATTGCAGCCAGTTTGCGGACGGTCCGAGCTTCAGTAGCGGACGGTCCGTGGCCCGCGCGGACGGTCCGCCCGGTCTTCGCAGACGGTCCGTTTTTCTCGGTCGGTTCTGGTGGTTCTGTTCGCTTTAACGGACGGTCCGCGGCTCAGGCCGGATAGTCCGCTGAAAGCGTGCGGACCGTCCGCGGTACCTGCCGGATGGTCCGCGCGGCCATCGCGGACTGTCCGCCCTGGCAGGCCGGACGGTCCGCCAGAGGCTGGCAGCTTTGCTTCTTGGTTCGATTCCTCCCTTCCTTTCTCGTGCTTCCACGTGTGTTTCAAGGAATCATTCCTAAACTAGAGGTTCATCCATAACCTAGTTGTCTTGGCGATTGGAGTGTGATTCGATCCATCGCTTGTGTGTGATCGGGATTTGACTAGGGTATAGGCCGGGTTCTTTGAGAAGAATTTTTACCGGCTCCTATTCACTCCCCCGTCTCTAGTCGCCATCCGATCCTTCAATTGGTATCAGAGCTTGGTGCCGGATTCTTTGTGACTTTGACAAGTCTTGAATCCTAAGATGGCGTATGTTGAGCGGGGCGGTCCGCCGCACTTCGATGGCAAGGGTTACCACAAGTGGGCGGCTCGTATGATGATCTTTCTTCGTGGCAAGTTGTTGGATTTCATTATGCTTGAAAAGACCTATGCTATTCCGGTCAACATCCATACTCTTATGGTGAACGATGCCGGTGCTAATGCCAAGTATGAGGCAAATGCAAAAGCCGTTGATCACTTGGTCCGGAGCTTGTGTGATCCTGAGTTTGAGCGTGTTCGCCATTTGAATCTTGCTTGGCAAATTTGGGAGAAGTTGTTGGTTGCTCACGGTGGTGATAACCATGTGAAGGCTTGCCTCTTTGTCTCTTACCTGATGCAATATGAGAACTTCACTCAACTTCCCGGTGAGGACATTGATGCGATGTTTCAGAGGTTCACCGCCATCGTGAACAACATGAAGGCTAATATTGAGGATTTTCCCTACACTGAGCATGATCAAGCTCTGAAGCTCTTGCATATCTTGGACCCAAATGTTTGGGGTGCTAAGGTTGAGGCCATCAAGGAGTCTGGGCAGTATTTGACTATTGAGTTGGATGACCTCTTTTCAAAGCTCAAGTCGGCTGAGGTTGACAGGAAGTTGCAATCCAAGCATGAGGGCTCGTCTGACCATAGTCTTGCTCTTATGGGCGGATCAAAGGGCAAAGCTAACCCTTCATGTCGACAGTTTTCCTTCTCTTCTCTTATGTCTATTCCAGATGAGGAGTTTGATGTGCTGGGCGAGGAGGAGCTGGCCTTGCTCTCAAGAAGGTTTGATCAACTACATGAGAGTCGGAGGAATGCAAGGCGGAGCTCAGGGACATGCTACAAGTGTGGCAAGCGTGACCACTTCATCGCCGAGTGCCCGGAAGAGGAGGAGAACAAGTACAAGATGAGCGAGTACAAGGCGCACCCGAGGCGTGAAGACAAGTACTCCTCCAAGGGCAAGCACTTCAGCAAGTCCAAAGGCAAGGACAAGGACAAGCGGTGACCGAGTAAGAGCGGCTACAAGAAGGACAAGGTGAGAGCCATGGTGGCCGGTGCAAGCGACGTCGACTCTAGCTCAAGTGACGCGCAGTCAAGCTCAAGCAGTGAAGATGAAGATGCAGGGAGGCGCAAGGGCAAGAAGAGTGCAAGCCGGAACCTCAGTGGATTGAGCTGTGTGGCGCTTGAAGGCTTTTGTGGCATGGCTCATAACTCAAGCAGCAAGAAGAGCAAGAAGGAAGACAGCGACTCCGACTCGGAGGATGAGGTAAATCGTGACCCCGACTCTTTGCTTGCTGAGATCACTAGGTTGAATGGCTTGATTGACAACCGTGATAGTGTGTTGAGAGATGCTAAGAAGATGAGGAAAGATCTTAGGGCTCAACTTGAGAATGCTAGTGAGAAAGTAGGAGAGTTAGAGTCTAAGTTGCTTGAATTGAAACTTGAGAATGACTCTTTGAAACTTGAGAATGACTCTTTGAAACTTGCTCCTACTATTTCTGATGATGTTGAATGCTCTGAGTGTGATGCATGGTTGAATGAGATCAAGTTGCTTAATGAGAAGAATGCTTCTACTTTGGCTAAACTAGATGCTCTTAGGACTGAGTATGATGAGCTTAAGGCTAGACCCACTTTGCTTGGTGCTTGTAAATAATGTCCTACTATGCATGCTATGCTTGTTGATGCTCGTTCTACTATTAGCACTTTGGAAGCTTCTTTGAAATCTCCTGTTGTCAATGCATGCACTAACTGTGATGAAGTTACTTTGCGCAATGTTGAACTTACTTCCGGTTTGGATGTCATCTATGAGGAGAATGACTATTTGAGGAAGGTGTTGGGTTGGTTGTCTGGGCAGGAACCTCAATTGAAAATCATGATTGAGGAGTTCAAGAGAGCTGATGGTCGTGGTTTGGGTTTTGAGAAGTTGGGTGAGAAAGTGGGAGAGAACAGTGGGGAGAGTGTGTATGAGAAGTGTGTTGAGTCTAACCCCAAGTTTGAGGTGATCGGAGAAATCCAAGTCCCACTTCCAAAAGCACCCAAGAACTTTTTCACACCAAAGCCCAACCACCTTTGCAACAAGCTTGACACAACCCAAGATCCACCCAAATTCCCACCTAAGACAAATGACTTCCAGAAACTGGTGAAGTTTGTGAGTGAGAAGGATGAGAAGCCTAGAGAGAACCCAGAGCCAAAACCAAAACCCATCCCTTTCAGGTGTGAGTATTGTGGCAAGGAGAGGCATCTAGCAGAGTTTTGCTACAGGAGGAAGAGGGATGAGAGGCTTGCTAGAGAGCAAGAAAACCAGGACAGGTATCGCCAGTCTCATGGTATTCCTGAGCCTAGAGTGCCACTTCCACGGGGTGTGGGAAGTGTGAAGAGTATTGGTACAGTTGGAGCTCAAGGTGGTAGGTTCCCACAGAGAGGTGGTGGTGAGGAGGTTTGTTAGGAGAGATGATGGTGTGCGTGCTGGTGAGAGGTTTGGTCGGGCTCGTGGTGGTTTTGCTGGACGTTCCCCCACTCGTCCTCAATACGGGTTTAGGGGAGATGATCGCAGCTTTGGGTTCCAGAGGAACTACGGACCACGTTTTCCCCCTCGTGGTGCTCGTACTCCTTCCATGGGACATGGGAAGTTTGGTGGCAAGGGAATGATGTTTGCTAACCCCTCGTTTGAGCAGATGGCTCGACACTGGTTCAACTTTCTTTGTGCTAACCCCAGTGTCGAGTCGCTAGCTCATTCTCGTTCTTGTTTCTGACTACAGGAAGGAGGCTTAGAGAACATTTGGTTGATCGACTCCGGATGCTCCCGACACATGACCAGAGACAAGAAGTTGTTCTCCAGCCTCACCCTAGTGAAGGAAAAGATGTACATCACATTTGGGGACAATGGACGAGGAAGGGTGATTTCTGAGGGTGTTGTGCATGTGAGTGACAAGGTAACTATGAAGAGAGTTTCTCTTGTGAAGTCTTTGGGTTCCAATTTGCTTTCGGTTTCTCAGTTGCTTGATGAGGGTTTTGAGGTGCATTTCAAGTCTGGTGAGTCTCGTTTGCTTGATTCTCGAGGTGATCTTGTCTGTATGATCATCCCCGAGGGTCAGATTTTTAGGGCTGATTTCTCTCGTTCTTTGGGTCCTGCTCGCTGTTTGATGGTCGGTCCTTCTTCTGATTTGTGGAAATGGCATAGGCGGTTGGGTCACTTGAGCTTTGATTTGGTTTCCCACTTGAGTGGTCTTGACCTTGTCCGAGGATTGCCGAGGTTGAAGCTTGAGAAGGATTTGGTTTGTGCTCCGTGTAGGCATGGCAAAATGGTAGCAACTCCCCATCCACCCCTGACCGACGTCATGACCGAGCGTCCGATAGAGCTGTTGCATATGGACCTTGTTGGGTCAGCTCGAGTTCTCTCGGTGGGTGGGAAGTGGTATGTCCTTGTTGTGGTGGACGATTACTCTCGCTATGCCTGGGTGTTTTTCTTGGAAGACAAGAGTGAGACATTTAGTTTTGTTCGAGATCCGATCGTGAGGTTGAAAAACGAGAGGCATGGGAATGCTATTCGAGCTATCCGTAGTGATAATGGCTCAGAGTTCAAGAACTCTCGTTTTGATGCCTTCTGTCGTGATCTAAGTCTTGAACATCAGTATTCGACCCCTTATGTGCCCCCTCAAAATGGAGTTGTGGAGAGGAAAAATCGGACTCTTTGTGAGATGGCTAGGACGATGCTCGATGAGCACAGGACTCTTAGGAGGTATTGGGCTGAGGCGGTCAATACGGCTTGTCATGTCTCCAACAGGATTTTATTGCGAGCTTTCAAGAAGAAGACATATTATGAGCTGATGCATGGTCGGGCACCCAAGGTGAGTCATTTCTGAGTCTTTGGCTGCAAGTGCTTTATTCTTAAGAAGGGAAAACTCGACAAGTTTGAGGCTAGGTCTAGTGATGGTATTTTCTTTGGATATGCTAACCACTCTAGAGCCTATAGGGTGCTTAACCTTGAGACTAACAAAATCATGGAGACTTGCGAGGTAACCTTCGACGAGACAATGCCATGTACATCTCTTGGCTTTGAATGTGCAGATGATGAGGAGATGGCCGAGGATCTCTTTGAAGAGGAGAAGGATGAAGCTGGATATGATGATGGGGAGAACCATGTGCCTGAAGATGAGTGTGTACCCACTACTTCCCCTACGACCACTATGGAGCGTGGACTGTCTACTTCATGGACAACGATGGTGCGACAAGAGGACCAGGCGAGAGAAGCTGAAGGTGAGGGGGAGGTAGTCTCGAGGCGTGAGGCTCCCCAGCGGATTCATGAAGTGCATCCCTGTCGAAGATCATTGGGGACATCGATGAACGTACTACACGGTCAAGGTCCAGGAATTCCTCTCATTTTGCTCATGCTGCTTTTGTTGCCACCTTTGAGCCCAAGGACATTGGACACGCTTTATCTGATGCAAACTGGGTCAATTCTATGCATGAGGAGTTGGAAAACTTTGAGAGGAACCAAGTGTGGGAGTTTGTTGAACCACCTCCAAATTGCCATCCTATAGGAACCAAGTGGGTTTGGAAGAACAAAGAGGGTGAGAATGGGATGGTTGTGAGGAACAAGTCCAGACTTGTTGCTCAGGGGTTTAGTCAGAAGGAGGGGATCTACTATGAGGAGACCTTTGCTCCTGTGGCCCGTCTTGAGGCAATTCGGATCCTTCTAGCCTTTGCCGTGGCTAAAGGGTTCAAGTTGTTTCAGATGGATGTGAAGAGTGCCTTTCTGATTGGGGTCATAGATGAGGAAGTTGTACCCACACAGGGTGTACAGGTTGAAAAGGGCTCTGTATGGGTTGAAATAGGCGCCCCGTGCTTGGTATGGGAGATTGAGAGGTTTTCTGTTGAGCAGAGGGTTTGTGATGGGTACCGTGGATAGGACCTTGTTTCTCCTCAAGCATGGAAATGACTTGTTGATTGTGCAGATATACGTGGATGATATTGTCTTTCGTGGCTCGTCACATAACCTTGTTGTCAAGTTTGCAAATGAGATGAGCAGGGAATTCGAGATGAGCATGATGGGCGAGTTGCAGTACTTTCTCGGGCTGCAAATCAAGCAAGTGAAGGATGGAACATTCGTGCACCAGACCAAGTACACGAAAGACATACTGAGGAAGTTCCAGATGCAAGATGTGAAGCCGATGTCGACTCCCATGGGGAGTACGTCCACTTTGGATGCGAACGAGGACAGAGAACCAGTGGACCAGCGAGAGTACCGGAGCATGATCGGCTCCCTCCTCTACTTGACGGCGACGAGGCCAAACATACAGTTCAGCGTGTGTCTGTGTGCTCGTTTTCAGGCTTCGCCGAGGACATCACATCGACAGGCCGTCAAGAGGATCTTCGGTACCTACGATACCGCTTTCGGTCTTGGCCTTTGGTATTCGTCCTCCTCGACTCTTTCTCTTCATGGTTTTTCCGATGCGGATTTTGCTGGTTGTCGAGTCGAGAGGAAGTCTACTTATGGTACTTGCCAGTTTCTTGGGTCTTCGTTGGTTTCATGGTCTTCCCGCAAGCAGTCTCGTGTAGCTCAGTCTACCACCGAGGCGGAGTATGTTGCAGCCGCGAGTTGTTGTTCCCAGCTGTTGTGGATTTCATACACTTTGAGAGACTTTGGTGAAAAGTGCACCCAGATCCCACTTCTTTGTGATAGCACCAGTGCCATAAGCGTAGCAAAAAATCCTGTGCTTCACTCCAGAACCAAACATATAGAGGTGAGGTACCATTTCTTGAGAGATAATGTGGAGAAAGGGACCATTGTGTTGAGCCATGTCCCAACCCAAGATCAGCTTGCAGACATTTTCACAAAGCCTCTCGACCAAGCTACATTTGTGCGCTTGCGGGGGGAACTTGGGGTTTGTTGCCCTTTCTAGTTGATTCTTGGGGGATTTTCTTTTGTACCATATGTGTCATACCATGTTTTACTTTGATGTATATACATGTTTTGTTTGATGTACAAACCATGGTAGGATAGCCATCTTGTCATATATCATGTTGCATTTGTATCATATTGCATTTTAGGATGATGAGCTTCTTTCATATGCCTTATTTGAGTCTCTTTGGAAATTTGTGATATATTGGTCATATGTGTGGACAAATGGTGATGTGAGGCTCTGCTCTTGGAATATTTGAGATATATGTGTGGTGAGATAGCCCTTTTTGAAATAAATGCTAATCTTGACTAATTTTTGGTGAAATGTGCTCCACTCATGTGTAGTAGTGTATCCATGTCACATTTTGGTCTAAATGTGCTTTTCATGCTTAGATTGTGCTTGGATGTCTTTTCCTTGCAATTGGGCCAAAGGCTGATATCATTGTGAATGTTTAGCCTATGTTGCATTCATGGAGGAGCATAAGCTTCTTTTTGCCGCAAAGGCACTTCATGTACTATGAAATGAATAAATCTTGAAAGGAAGTGTGTATGCTTGAAAAATGCTCCATCCATCATGTCTATGCTTAAAATCTCTTATCTTTCACATATGGGTGCAAAACATGTTGCATGATGTTCACCAGTGGAGAAGTCTACCCGAAGTGGACACATGGCTCATGAGCTTTGACATGACATGCTTTGCTTTATGGGTCTTTGCAATGATCTTTTGTTGAGAATTTGATATCCTTGTATGATCTCTGAATGGTATGCATGTTTGTGGCTCAAGTGTGACATGGATAGGATTTTACATGTGAAGCGAGCCTTCTTTTGGTAAAACTGTTTAAATCTGAAAATTTTGCTTTGTCACATGCTTGTATTTTCATATATTACTTGTGGCAATGCTTTGACTATGCTATGATTCATATGGGTGATCTTTGTCTCATTTATAGCCTTTGACACTAGATTTGGCCTACTTGAGAAGCTCATGTAGATGTTTATATGCTTTGTTTTTCATTCCTGCATTTTTTACCTTGATTCATACATTGTCAACAAGGGGGAGAAGAGGTGAGCTTAATGCAAATTCAAAAGAGGTGAACTAAAATTCAGAAGTTTGCATCCACATGTTCAGGGGGAGCTTGCACTTGTCTAGGGGGAGCTTTCTTGTTGTTTTTCCGTGTGGAGTTGGTGCTTTGCTCGTCTTGTGACCTTTCTTTGCCTTTCTTTGGTTTTGGTCATGAGTTGAGCTTCTTTGTTTTTCTTTCTTCTTCCTATCTTTCTTTCTCTGAATTTAATTTCGCGTTGTGTGTTGTCAATGCACTCATCAAGGGGAAGATTGAGGACCAGGAGCGTCCCGGTGGTCGGTGGATGACCGCTCCTCAGTGATGAGTGATTGACAACGGGTGTTGGACTGACTCTTGGCTCAGTGCGCAGGTGTAGGCTGCGGCCTAGTTCGTGTTGTTGCAGATGAAGAACGGGCGCGAAAGGTCTTCAGCCCTGAGGGGCCTCCACGAGATGGAAAGACAAGTAGGCTCGGTTCGAGGGACCCGGTGGACGACGGGACTAGGTGCGGGCCACATGGTGGCGAGACGAGCAAGACGAAGTCATGGACGATCGAGCCGGTGCACGGTGGCGGTCGAGTCAAGAGGCTTGGCGGGAGGCCAGACCGAGCACGCGGGGTTTGGTGGTTTGCCCAAAAAACCATCGGAGGACGGTTTCTTGGTTTGGGCCTCAAAACCAAGTCCGAAGGCCCAACACGATGGAGACGGGATCCGGGCGTGTCGGGAAGCTTCGAGGCGGAGGACACGCGGCGGGATCGCATAGCTTGCGTCGGGAGGATGCGGGTTGCGGTGAAGGCGTGGCCGTCCGATGGCAAGACCCACAAACACTACATAAATGCCCCTGCGTGGGTTGTATCGCCAGTAGTTGAATTAGGGGTAGTCGAGTCATTTCCCACACCGGCGGGACTCGATATATAAGCCATGAGTGTGTGTGGATGGCTCTCTCTCTCCGCGACTTAGGGTTTCATTTCCCCCCTCCTCTTTCTCTTTTTCCTGGACTATTTTCTTCTCCATTTTTCTCTAGGCTAGCATGAGACCTTCATGAGAGATTTGTTGAGAGGGCGGCATGCTAGACCTTGTGAAACTTTCCTGGTTTGTATAGAAGATTCGGCGTTGTGATTTTCGTGGTCTTTTGCGTGCTTGTTTTTGGTGCTCTTGTTCTTGGTGTGGTTCCACGGATTTGAGTGGGTTTCTCCCCGGATTTCTTTGAGGGAAAGATGTACGGATGCCTTGTGCACCTTTGTGATTGATCTTGTGCCCTCAAACGCCGGGAAACCACTTCGATTCAAGGATTTTCGGTCGGAGCTCTAGCTTTTGGTGGTGCTCAAAGGATTCACGATTCCCAGTGATTTAGGGAGTTAGGAGGCAAGATTTCTGGGCTATAGCATCCTTGTGTGACGCTTTTCAAGTCCCCAAACCCTTGTCTCTACAGCTTCTACCGTTTGGGTAATCCGATGATGATTTGGGGGAGTTGACCTTTGAGGTCGGGCTGTTTTCAGTTCTGTCCGTGTGGCGCGGACGGTCCGCGAGGGGCCGGCGGACAGTCCGCATGGAGCTAGTTTGTCGGGCGTTCTTTGTGTTCTTGTTTCGCTTCGTTTTGATCCGGTTTTGTTTTAGGTTTTCGTTGCAGCCGGTTTGCGGACGGTCCGAGCTTCAGTAGCGGACGGTCTGTGGCCCGTGCGGACGGTCGGCCCGGTCTTCGCGGACGGTCCGTTTTTCTCGGGTCGGTTCTGGTGGTTCTGTTCGCTTTAGTGGACGGTCCGCGGCTCAGGACGGACAGTCCGCTGAAAGGGTGCGGACAGTTCGCGGTACCCTGCCGGACGGTCCGCGCGGCCATCGCGGACTGTCCGCCCTGCCTGGCCGGACGGTCCGCCGGAGGCTGGCAGCTTTGCTTCTTGGTTCGATTCCTCCCTTCCTTTCTCGTGCTTCTGCGTGTGTTTCAAGGAATCATTCCTAAGACTAGAGGTTGATCCATGACCTCGTTGTCATGGCGATTGGAGTGTGATTCGATCCATCGCTTGTGTGTGACCGGGATTTGACTAGGGTATAGGCCGGGTTCTTTGAGAAGAATTTTTACTGGCTCCTATTCACTCCCCCCCTCTCTAGTCGCCATCCGATCCTTCAACTGGACATAGGGTTTTAATCTCCGGAGGCCCGAACCAGTATAAACTCGTCGTGTTCTCTGTGTTCCATGTACTCATGTGCGACCTTCATGTTCTTAGCCTTAGATTCCACCCCACCGAACAACTAAACCACTGTGGGCTGTCTAGATCTCACCATCTGACAACAACCATCCTTCTAAACTTTTTACTGGAGAGGGCCATAAGTCGGTTGTAGTCATCATGCGTGCTCAGTGCACTAAGCATGGTATCTGAGGTAAATCAAGAGTAAAGCTATCATGCTTGTCGATGAGATCCTTTCCTTCGGAACCCAGAGTTGGTGCCCTGTATATTTCCATGGCCCATGAATTCTCTATCTCAATAGACGCTTCATGGAAACTGAATGTCGAATCTCGACCAAGGTCGAAAACAACATGATACGGGCCAGTAGGAAGAGGTTCAAAATTGATCAAGGGTGATGATGATCGTTTGTCTTCGCAAAGGTGAAGCGGGTCTTCCAAGTCATACTCCTGAGAAGTAGAAAATTCTACAAGCTCAGCGAGTACGGGCTCGCATGACACGAACGGAGATACATGCATCATCTCCTCGAATGGGTTTTGCTTGGGAAGCGGCGTCGCCGTAGATATTTTTGAGAACAAGGGAGTGGTGGTTGAAACGGCTTCCCGAAGCTTTTTATCTAGGCTTCCTCAAGATGCATCAAGAAGTTTTTCTATATGGGAGCCTAGGAGGAGATCAAGTTCGAGAACATCAAAGACGTGGAAATCTAGATTAACCTTGATCTTTTCTACTAGAATTGGCACATCACAGGCAACCCCCTGACACTCTGAAAGACAACTCTTGAGGAGCTTGTCAGATGTTCTTAGTGTCACGTTGCCCAATAACGTGTACGCTAAGTGCCAGGCATAATATTAACATCCATGACGTGGTTAAGATGGGCTTCTATGGTAATCCATTTTATGGAACAAGGAAGCATCCTAGAAGGTAAACAAATCCAAAGTGCCTCAGACAAGTGTTCCACTCCAGTGGACCACTTCTTTTCCATGGCATCCATGATAGATTTTTCGGTTGGAGGATCAGGAGGCAAAGGAGGGACCGTAGGCATAGGGGAAGATTCTTTCAAAAGATTTATAACTGGCTGGATTTGGACAGAAGAGGGATCCTTCCAGTGGTCATTGCGCTAGTCGTCGTGACGGTCGTCATGCCGATCATTGCGGTTGTCTTCGTGATGATCGTTGCGGCGGTAGTCTTCACGTCGGTCATCACGACGATCATCGCGACGGTAGTCGCGGTGATAATCACGGCGATCCCTGTCGTCATTGCGACAGTAGGGTTGGCGGTCACGGTAATCGTGTCGATCAGGTCGACGGTTACAGTTGTCGTAGCAGCGGCTGCTGTTCTGGTCGTCGTTTGTAGACGCTCTTGGTCTTCTTCAATTTTGAGGGTACCCCAAGGGCACGCTTTAGCTGTTCGCACTCACTCATGGTATGCTTGGTGTCGGTGGAACTAACATTGGTCATTCATGACCAAGTTGAAGTCACCCTCAAGGAAGGTGGATCTGCTATTTAGGCTTTGCCGGATCGCTTGCGCGACCTGTTTCCGCCGTGGTCGTGATCTTCTCCGTTTAAGTCAAGCATCACAACGTCTTGAGTGTCGACTTGCTTATCGACATAAGGCATGAGGTCGGCGATGGTGTGGGCATCAGCTTCGTTGATCTTCTCAAAGAGCTTGATGTTTGTGACTCCTTCCTTGTAGTAGGCGATGACGTCCTCGTCCTTGATTCCCGCAAGGGTGTTGCGGTTCTCAAAGTAGCAGTTGGTGTACTGTCGAAGTCGCGTCTCATCCGCACTTTGGCGAGGTGATGAGTGTTACCAGGTCGGTTGTAGGTCACCTGGTAGTTGGTCGTGAAGAGCCGGGACAAAGTTGCTCAGGAGGTGATGCACTCTGCTGGGAGATTGTCGAGCCATAAGAGTGGTGCTTTGTCCATCACGAGGGGAAGTATCCCGCCATGTGGTCTTCATTGCCTCCAGAGGCGCGTGCAACGATGTTGTACATTTTGAGCCAGATACTTGGGTCGGAGCAATCGTCGTAGTTCTCAATGGTGGGATTGAAGTCTTTGGGGTATTTGATCATCCTGAGACGTCATGAAAACACTGGAAAATTGTTGACCACTCCCGGGCTAGTCAACGGGGAATAGGCTGTCGGGATGATGTAGAGGTCATCGGGAGGACCATTATCTTGGTCGTACTTGGCACGTCGTAGAATTATGCATCTACCGAAATTCTGTTGCATGGACAGGGTTGTTAGCATCGAGAGCGTTAGGGACCCCGTGATCGCGGTCGTAGTTAGCACGACGTGCTATCTCCACTTCATCTCTTATGCGTCGACGTTAGCTTCCTTAAGCATGATTGGCTTGTGCTGGTGGAGGCTGAGCTCCCGCATTTTGCCTTGGAATTGCAGCGACATTTGGTTGTGCGCCAGCAGCATTATCTGTATTGTTGGTGACGTTGCCTGCGGCGTTAGCAGCAGCGTTAGCTGGAGGATTGGCCGCAGTGTTGGCTGGAGCATTGGAAGCGGGGTTGACCGACTGCACTACTTCATTTTCTCCTCGTCCTCTTTAGCCACTGGCTCAAGGGGACAATTACCACGACGTTGCTGGAGAGGGTGTTCCGATCTGCTCCTAGAGTAAGAGCTTGCCGCTGATCTGTTGTATCTGGGGCCTCGTTCTTCGACCTGAGCGGTGGCGATGTGAAGGTTGGCTTGGAGACGTCGTACTACAGGAGTGTCTTCGAGCTGACCTAGCACTGCTAGAGCTCCGCCCAGGATCGCTTGAGGGGAGTCGTAGACTTCGTGGCCGTCCTGCTAAAAGTCCCTCAGGAGGCCTCTAGCGCGTAGGCGGTTTCAACGAGGTTCACTGCCTTGTTGGTGTGGCTAAGGGTCTGTTGGAGCTGCGGTGCTTGCATCCCAACATTGTCGTCGCCTTGCCCAGCATTGCCTAGATGCTGACGTGCAGTCGGGGCGGCTGTAGCTAACTCTTGTTGCCGACGTACCGCTCTTGCAGTGTTGGTGTTCTCACGCTCCACGCGCTGTTCGTCTGTCTCTCCATCTTGAGGTGGTACTTCTACGGAGACAACCAAGACATCACGATCTAGAGCCTCAAACTCTTCTACCAGATAGTTCGGCGAGATGGCCGTGCGGGCGATCTGAAACGCGAGGCGGTCCGTAGACTGCTCCCGGTTAATCTGGCGTTGATGAGCCGCGGTGAGAGGTCATCGAAGCTTCTTGAGTACTCAGCACTGACGAGCCGTGTACTTGGGGTTCTCGTGGATGGGGCAGGGGTCGTCGAGGTGACTCCTGTGATTCCCAAAGTTTGGTGTCTTGGGTCTAGATTCGATCTGGATCTTGCGCTTCATGTAGCGGGACGCTACGTGAGCTGCGTTCGCATGCCAAGAGGCATGCTGGAGGATGACGATGGTGTCCTACGACGGCGTTTGACGCGTTCACATACCTTGATCGTGTCAGAGAGCATGCCCTCAACACGATCGAGCACCGCGATCAGGTCGCTAGGAGTGGGTGGGTGGGTCTCCGTCAGCAGATCTATCCTGACCTGCTGGTTGGAGGTGACCGCGTTGCTCTTGATGACGAGGCAGGCGGCTGGAGCGGTGGATTTCACCGGCATGGAGCCGAAGCAGATGTCGACGAGATTGTCGAGGATGTTTGCCATGCTCTCCGGGAAGATGACATCGTTGGTTGGAGCCATCAAGTTGCACGAAGAATCTTGGATTCCTTCCCTACCTGGTGCGCCAACTGTCAGATGGTGAGATATAGACAACCCACGCGGATGTTAATCCCTGTGGTTTAGTTGTTCGGCGAGGTGGAATCTAAGGCTAAGAACTCAAAGGTTGTGCACGAGCACATAGAACACAGAGAACACATCGAGTTTATACTGGTTTGTGCCTCAGGAGAGTAAAACTCTACGTCAAGTTGTTGGTGTAGATTGCTTGAAGATTGCGTGATGGTACAAGGGTCGCCTCGCCCGCCTTATATTGGCCAGCGGAAGAGGTCGGTTCCCAGACTCCTGGTCAGTTACGACTTGGAGACCTAAATCAATATTACAACTCTTGCCATATCCGTCGATCTGCATAGTCGAAACCCACTGATGTCTTGTGTATTTATGACTTTCTAAGAAGAGACCGTCTAGGGCTTCGAAAACTAGTTTGGAGGTTTTAAATTTTAAAAATCCAAAATTTGACTCATTCAAAATTCGTCAAATGAAAATTTGATAAAAATGACAATTTAACTAACTTGGTATTCATGATATTTCCGTTTGAAACAATTTAAGTACAAAATACTAGCTTGATGTTGTCATTGTTTGCAATTTCAAACGTTTAACCTTATCAAACTTTGACCTCGGGTGGAAAACATTTGAATAGAGAGGTGTTAGAACTCATCAAGATCTACATTCTTTATATCGGTCTTTTCACTTCTGAGAAAGTGTATGTGAATACTAATCACGAAAACATGGATGTGACATAGAGTTTATGAAACTAAGTGAGAGACTTTTCAATTTTGAACTAAACTTTTCTAACACTGTCTCAAATGCAAAAATTACCTAAATAAATTTTGTAGATATAGATGAGTTATGAAATTTAAGTATCCATGACTTTTCAAGTTGACACAATCTAGAGGTTTGAAAACTAGTTTGTAGGAGTTAAAGTTTAAAATACAAAATTTGACTTGTTCAAAATTCATCAAATGAAAAGTTGGCCAAAATAACAAATGTAGATCTTAATGAGTTTAACAAACTTTTTATTCATGACTTTTTAATTTGAAACCATCTAGAGTCAAATACCATCACGAAGTTTGAGACCAATACGAAATGGCTTCATTTTTTAGTCCTCACACATGATTTTTTTGCATTATAGTATTTTTCTCTGTGCCGCTTGAGACAAAATATGGTGAATTATGTATATAAAACACTGGAATTTTGCACCGAGGTCCATAAAACTTTGTGATGCGGACATGGCAACCATGCTTATGTCGAAACGTGGTGCATGGATTGGAGAAGATGGAGTCCAGCAAGGTTTTCCAAGTCAAGAAAGAGGTCCAAGGTTGATCCGGTTCGAGTCCCCGAGGTGGAGGCCAAAAGCAATTTAAGTTCGGGTCCAATTCGGAGTCCAGGAGCAGTGCGCAATAAAACAGACGCTCACATCGCATACGGAGTCAGTTTTGGACGTTCTATATATGGTTGGAAGCACAATTTCATAGAGCTTCCAATGGAACCGGTCTCATGCCAGAATACATCTTGAGTCAATGGGAATCTGCGAAACAAGTTGACGTACAGAATGTGTCAGGGCGCTGCGCAATACCTTTTGGGCTGTTGGCCCAACAGGAGGCCCATGTGGGCCTAGGGTACTATTCACACGCGTGGCCGCCAGGGGCTGCGTCCCCTATTTAGATAGACCCCTCATTTATTTTCAGACTTGAGTTTGATTTATTTGTTAGCCTTAGCTACAACCGAACAGCCGCCATCGTGCCGCCGTCGTGTAATTCAGACTCCACCTTCGAGTGATATTAAGATTGCTCGCCTCAGATTCTTGTTCGTTCTTCGATTGCATACAGGAATTGATCTTCGTGATCAGGCTGATCTTGCACCAGCAAGGTTGGTAACCATTGGGAGTTGGTTCGGCGATTGCATTAGCGCTTCGGGCCTGCTCGTTGTGTTGGTGTTTTAGACCGGCAATCTACTAAGGGGAGTACCCGAAGGAGATGAATGTGGCCTCGCCGAGATCCGTAACTCGAAGGAAGAGACACGTGGCACACAATTTAGACAGGTTCGGGCCACGAGGTGTGTAATACCCTACGTCCTGTATGCTGCGTGGCTCTGGATTGATTGGGTGCGATTACAAGATGATGCAATCTGATGCGTATGAGCGAGATGATCTAGAGAGGGGTCCCTGCCTCGCCTTATATAGTCCTGGAGGCAGGGTTACAAGTCGATTCAGAGAGAGAGTACTAGTCGAATACGTCTAGGAGTCCTCTATATAGCGTGGGACATGTACAGCTTCCTATCCGAGTACTTCTCCTCCGTAGTCATTGTGCTTCACGCCATCAGGTGCTGTGCAGCGCAAGTCGAGTAGTCCCAGGGGCCCACCGAGTAGTCGGTCCTGGTACCCACCGAGGTAGTGGGCCCAGGAGGTCCATACGACAAGCCCCCGAGTACTTTGTAGTCGAGAAGGATAACTTTGAGTAGTCTTGATGGCCTTAACGAGTAGTCCTCAAGTGTCCCTGAGCGCTACAAGTCAAATGTCCTCAAGAGTAGTCGAAGCATCCCGAGGCTGTAATGTACTTCAGCTGATATTTGAGCAATCCCGAAGTCTTCTCGTGTAGTCCCAAGTGTCCTCGAGTGCTGCTCTTGAAGGTCTTCAACAATGCCCATGTTGTCTTGAAGCCGAAACTGATATGGAAGTGCGATTGCAAAATCGCACTCCATATGGAGTAGCCCCCGAGCCTTAGGTTGAGTTGTAGACTCTGGCTGAGGGTCCATCTGAAGTTTTGGCAAGAATATCCCGCAAAACCCGGAGAAAAAACCGAAGGACACGTGGCACGGAGCCCCCGAGCCTTGAGTCGAGTACTTCCTCTCGAATTGAAGGGTCATCTTGTAGAATGTGTCCTGAGTTTCTCTTGAGTCTTGTCACTACCCAGGAAGTTGAATAGAAGTAGCCGAGCCCCCAAGACGAGGCACGTCGACTGTTAGAAGTTGAAGAGTCAGGCGCCGCCGCTGAGTCAGCCGTCTGGAGACTTATCCATCCGGCCGTTGGAGGAGCCGTTGTAGACTTATAAATAGAAGCCAAAACCCTTAGGGTTTTTTACTCCACGCATTTGCAGCCGTTCCTAGCAGATCGAGCTAGAAACCACCGGCAGTGCGCACTGCCGCCGTTGAGGGGAGTTTAGATCCAAACGCGCCGCCGTCGGAGACCACCACCGTAGCCCCCGAGCAAATGTGAGTGAAGACACCGTGCACTTGGAGAATGAAGCCCTCGCCATCGAAGACCTCGAAGGCCGTCGGTGGGAAGAAAAGGGCTCATGAGGAGGCCGCCGGATCTGCTGTGGGGACATCGCCACCGGTGTCTCCGCCATGACCAAATCCTAATCAAGAATGGAAGAAATCCAAGGCCAAGACCGAAGATCTGCTGGCGCTTCTCAATAGTGGATTCTTGCGGGAGAAGGAGGTTGACATGTGGAGAGCCACTGCAGGGGATCCGTACCCCATGGAGAAAAGCCCGGACGAGATCCCTATGTTCACACGGTTCGCTGAGCGAGGGCGGTCTCTCCCAGCCAGCGACTTCTTCAAGGGGCTGCTTGGGTACTACGGCATCAAGTACCTCAATCTCAACCCCAACGGTATCTTCCACACCTCAGTCTTTGTACACTGCTGCGAAGCTTTCTTGGGGATCAAGCCCCATTGGATCCTTTTACGAAAATTCTTCCGAGTGAAGCCCCAGCCCAGCGCCAGCAATCCTCGAGTAGTGGGGGGAGCCGCAATCCAGATGAGGGAGGACGCCGCGGAACAGTACCTCTCGTACAAGCTGATTGACTCCAACCAAGATTAGAAGTCGAAGTGGTTCTATATCACCAACCACCACCCGGAGCTGCCAAAGCCGAGCGGGAAGCAGCCAAAGCACCGGTCGTGGTGGAATTCGGAGCCAACGATGCAGGAGGGTATCCAGCTACCCGAGCTGCTGGCGAAGATTAAGGCTTTGAGAGAAGCCGGGCTAAGGGCCGAACATGTGGCCTTCAGCTTCATGAAGCGAAGGGTGCAACCGCTGATGACCCGTGACACCCTAGGGTACCAGTACACCGGTGACGACGGCACATCGCGGATGCCCAATGATGAAGTCGACGACGATGACATCGTTGATAGGCTGGGCAGGATCTTCAAAGACATGCTGGCGTACACGCCGTGCCCTGTGCCCGAGTACTCCGCCGCGCATCCACCCAATAAGGTCAGTAGCCGTACTGAAGTCGGATACTGATTGTGTAGTGGTAGTCGTACTCATCCAATATATTTCTTGCAGGACAACATGGTGAAGTTCGTTTCCGAGCCGGCGCCGCCTCCTCATCCTGTCGAGGTCCCAGAAGAAGGGAAGGCCAAGGCCAAGGAGCGGCGCGAGGTTGGTGAAGGAGACGACACAGTAGTCGTCGAAGACATGTCCGAGGAGGACGACGATGAGGAGACGCTGCAGAAGCGCTTCCAGCTGCGGTCGAGATTCAGCCGCCCTGGATTGCCGCATATTCCTCTCGTTCAGGATCTGCCAACTAGCCTGGAGGCTAGTTTGCCCGCGGCGCCAAGGAGACCGCGCAACGTGGCCCGCAAGCGCGTGGCCAAGAAGTTGAAGGTCACGGAGACCACGTCCCAGGAGGTAAGCCGTTTTGAATAGGGTAGTCGAGTACTTATGTCTCGATGTTGTGTATTGACGATGAAACTCCATTACTTGCAGGAGATTCCGCCTTCCGACCGCGTAGAGCAGGGGGACGAAGGCAACTGGGATACGGTGGAGGAGCCAGCGGGGGGTAGTCGTTGTCGGTGTTTTAGACCGGAAATCTACTAAGGGGAGTACCCGAAGTAGATTAATGTGGCCTCGCCGAGATCGATAACTCGAAAGAAGAAACACGTGGCACACAATTTAGACAGGTTCGGGCCGCGAGGTGCGTAATACCCTACGTCCTGTATGCTGCGTAGCTCTGGATTGATTGGGTACGATTACAAGATGGTGCAATCTTACGCCGTGAGATGAGATGGTAGAGAGAGGGGTCCTTGCCTCGCCTTATATAGTCCGGGAGGCAAGGTTACAAGTCGGTTTAGGGACAGAGTACTAGTTGAGTACGTCTAGGAGTCTTCCATACAGTGCGGGACATGTACAACTTCCTAACCGAGTACTTCTCCTTTGTAGTCCTTGTGCTTCACGCCATCCGGTGCCATGGAGCGCAAGTCGGGTAGTCCCAGGGGCCCACCGAGTAGTCGGTCCTTGTACCCACTAAGGTATTGGGCCTAGGGAGGTCCATACGACAAGCCCCCGAGTACTTTGTAGTAGTCTTGATAGCCTTAACGAGTAGTCCTCAAGCGTCCCTGAGTACTACAAGTCAAAAGTCCTCAAGAGTAGTCGAAGCATCCCGAGGCTGGAATGTACTCCAGCTGATGTTTGAGCAACCCTGAAGTCTTCTCGAGTAGTCTCAAGCGTCCTCGAGCGCTGCCCTTGAAGGTCTTCAATAATTCCCGTGTTGTCTTGAAGCCGGAACTGATATGGAAGTGCGATTGCAAAATCGCACTCCATATGGAGTAGCCCCCGAGCCTTAGGTTGAGTTGTAGACTTCCATCTGAAGTTTGGCAAGAAAATCCTGAAAAATCCGGAGAAAAAACCGAAGGACACGTGGCACTGAGCCCCCGAGCCTTGAGTCGAGTACTTTCTCTCGAATTGAAGGGTCATCTTGTAGAATGTGTCCTGAGATGCTCTTGAGTCTTGCCGCTTCCCAGGAAGTCGAGTTGGAGTAGTCGAGCCCCCGAGGTGAGGCGCGTCGACTAGTAGAAGTTGAAAGGTCACGCGCGGCTGCTGAGTCAGCCGAGCGCAGACTTATCCATCCGGCCATTGGAGGGGCCGCGTTGACTTATAAATAGAAGCCAAAACCCTTAGGGTTTTTCACCCTACGCAACTGCAGCCATTCCCAGCAGATCTAGCCAGGAATCACCGCTGTTGCGCACCGCCGCCATTGAGTAGAGCGTAGATCCAGGTGCGCCGCCGTAGGAAGCCACCACTGTAGCCCCCGAGCGAATGCGCGTGAAGACACCGTGCACCTGGAGAATGAAGCCGTCTCCTTCGAAGACCACGAAGGCCGCCGGCAGGAAGAAGAGGGCCCGTGAAGAGGCCGCCGGATCTGCAGCGGGGACGCCGTCGGTGTCTCCGCCGCTGCCAGATCCGAACCGCGAGTGGAAGAAGTCCAAGGTGAAGACTGAAGACTTACTGGGCCTTCTCAACAGCGGGTTCCTGCGGGAGAACGAGGTGGACATGTGGAGAGCCGCCGACGGGGATCCGTACCCCATGGAGAAAAACCCGGACGAGATCCCAATGTTCGCGCGGTTCGTGGAGCGCGGACTGTCTCTCCTGGCGAGCGACTTCTTCAAGGGGCTGCTGGGGTACTACGGCATCGAGTACCTCAACCTCAACCCCAACGGTACCTTCCACACTGCCGTCTTCGTACATTTTTGCGAAGCCTTTCTAGGGATCAAGCCCCATTGGATCTTGTTCCGGAAGTTCATCCGGTGAAGCCACAACCCAGCGCCAGCAATCCCCGAGTAGTCGGAGGAGCGGGGATCCAGATGTGGGAGGACGCCGCCGAGCAGTACCACTCATACAAGTTGATAGATTCCAACCAAGACTGGAAAGCCAAGTGGTTCTACGTCACGAACCACCACCCGGAGCTGCCGAAGCCCAGTGGGAAGCAGCCCAAGCACAGGCCTTGGTGGAACTCGGAGCCGACAATGCAAGGTCTTCAGCTGCCCGAGTTGTTGGCGAAGGTCAAGGCGCTGAGGGAAGCCGGGCTGAGGGCCGAGCATGTGGCCTTCAGCTTCATGAAGCGGAGGGTGCAGCTGCTGACGGCCCGCGACACCCTGGGGTACAAGTACACTGGCTACGACGACACATCGCGGATGCCTGGAGATGAAGTCGACGACGACGACATTGTTGATAGGCTGGCCCGGACCTTCAAAGATATGCCGGCGTACATGCCGTGCCCCGTACCAGAGTTCTCCGCCGCGCGCCCACCAAAAGAGGTTAGTAGCCGCATCCGTTGTCGAGTACTCATTGCATGAGAGTAGTCGCACTGATGAGTTGTGCTCCTTGCAGGACGACTTGGCGAAGTTCGTCTCCGAGCCAGCGTCGCCTCCCCAGCTAGTCGAGGTCCCAGAGGAAGGGAAGGCCAAGGCTAAGGAGCGGCGCGAAGTCGGCGAGGGAGACGACACAGTTGTCATGGAAGACACGTCCGATGAGGACGACAATGAGGAGACGTTGCAGGACCGCTTCCAGCTGCGGTCGAGGTTCAGCAGTCCTGGCTTACCTCACATCCCTCTCGTTCAGGATCAGCCGACTAGCCTAGAGGCTAGTCTGCCCGCGCCGCCGAGAAAGCCTTGCAATGTGGCCCGGAAGCGTGTGGCCAAGAAGTTGAAGGTCACAGAGACCACGTCCCAAGAGGTAAGCCATCTTGAGTAGTGTAGTCGAGTACCGATGTCTCGAGTTCATGTGTTGATGATGAAGTTTCCTTTCTTGCAGGAGATGCCGCCTTCCGAGCCCGTTGAGCAGGGCGACGAAGGCGAGTGGGACACGGTGGGGGAGGCAGCTGGTAGTCGCAGCCCAGCCCCCACTATCGAAAAGCTCTTGGCGCAGATGGAGTGCCAGCCCCCTGCTGCTAAGGGGAGCACGGAACCCGCTGCTGCTGCTGGAAGAGGCAGCGGCCACAGAGGCACGGGAGGAGGCGCCTGCCGAGGTGGGACTGGTCGACATCGACAGTATCCTCGGCGCCCCAACCGTGACAGTAGTCCGGTCGAGCTTTTAAGTGTTGATTCTCCCCGAGTAGTAGTTGATCTGGTAGTCGTACTTGATTGACAACCGGCTTGTGTACTCTGCAGGAAATCGACGGACCTGTCCTGGGAGGGGGATGAACCCGCTACAGAGGTGGTGGAAGAAGAAGTCGTGCCGCCTGCTGAGGAGTCCGCTCCCGCCCCTCAGGTAGAGCCCGAGGCGCCGACCGCTGAGGATACGCTGCCCGAGGCCAGCGTCGTTGAAGGTAACTACTCTCTCAGGTAGAATTAGCCCAGAAGAGTAGTCGTAGTCGCCATGTATGACTGATGCACTTGTTCGCTATCAACAGGTGCTGAGGCCGAGGGAAGCGAGATCCCGTCGGTGGTGCCCGTAGAGGATGTGGCACCAGGGACTCAGGAGGCTGCCGTAGAAGCCCCCGAGCCGATGGAGGTGGCCGCCGGAGAAGCCGCCGCGACGACTGGAGGAGAGGGGGACGCCGCGCTGCCAGAACCTGCTCTGGAGGTGGTCGTCCGCTCGCCGGAGATCCAGGATGCAGAGCCAATCCGCTCAGTGCCGATGACCGAAGCCACTACAAGTAGTCGTGGCGGGATCGAGTTGTTGGCAGATGATCTCGTCGACCCGAAGACGGTGGCTCGGCACCTGGAAGCGGTGCGCCAAGCCGAGCTATGGATGAAGGAGAGTAGTCATAACCCTTGAGTAGTCAATCCTTTAGCGTTGAATACCCATTTGATGTGTGTTATCTGTGCAGGACATTACTGAGAGGTCCCGCCTGAAGTCGGAGATGCTCCAAGGGTACGGCGACGCAGTGCTCCGGGCCGAGACATTGGAAGAGCAACTCGTGAAGTACCGGAAGCTCGCCGCCGCCATGCAGTCAAAGCTGGACACCGCCTTCGCCAAGTACCACAATGATGTCCAAGAGATGCAGGCGAGTGCAGCCAGTTAACTTGGGCCCAGCCTGGGAATTCCTCTCGGGTTAGTTTCTCCTGTAGGCCCATCTAGACCACAGCTCGTCGCAACCATCGATCACACCATCCATATTTCTCGATTGATCGAAAACACCGTGAACCCTAGCTTTTTCTTTTCTCCCCCTCCACTTTTGATGCACGGAACAGCCAGCCGCCGCCACGACGCACGCACTCCGTTACACGCCGTCGCAGCCAGGCGCCCCAGCCACCACCTCTGCCTTGCCCTTGCCACCGCAGCACCACCACCTCACCCACTACTAAGGCCACCACACCACGCCTCCCGTCCCACCCGTCCCATCCTCCCCCATGGCCTGCGGAGGGACGAGGTCTCCATGAAGTCGGCGGCTGAGCTGTTCTTGATCCGGCTGTGGGAGGAGGAGCAGTCCAAATCCGGCTGTGGGAGGAGCAGTCCAAGATCTTTCGGTGGGAGGACCTCTCCACGGCCACGCCTCTGTCCCGTCCCGTCTCAGTGGGAGGAGCTACGGTAAACTGCCGCTTGTTCTCCTCCTCTTTCCCTAGTATGGCAAATCCCTTTTGAACTGCACAGCTCCTCATGATTTTAGGCACCACTGCATCGTTGATAATTGAAGCTTATCCTGATTTTCCTTATTCCTGGTGCAAAGATCCTCCTGATTGAGGTGTTTCCTCTCCACATAATTATTTGTACTAAGCAAAATTTATTTATGCCCAGCGGTGAATTGGATCTTGAGTGCTCAAAATTCTAGGGCCGAACCTCCCATGTTGCTGCAAACATATATGTCTTGTCGTCATTGCACGTTGCTGCACATATGTGTCATGTCGTCATTGCTGCTTTGCAGCTTGCTGCTTCACATTGTCACTGCTTGTTGTTGCACACAACATCACCGCTTGCTACTGCTGTAACCCCCACGAGAGGATGATAAAGTTGGCCAGCAAGCCAAATGTCTTCCAGAACAACTCATTCAAATAAATATACTAATTAATTTCAATGCTAGCCCGTCGAGTCAATTCGAGGAATGAAAGACCCCTCCTGTTTGCGGCTCTCTCCGCAACTCACGACATACGTGTTGACTAGTGCTCGCTCATGCACCCCAGCTGCCACTTTTGCAAAGAAACCCCTCTGCCCTACGGAAATTGCATCATTGCCCACCCGCTTTCAACAAACCCTAACTGTCACCCCGCACCTCGGGATCCTCGCACCCCCTCCTCGCGCTCTCCTGTCGTGCCACCACCACTCTGTTGACGGTGAATTTCCGTCAACCTAGAGTACTTGTTATACATTGGTTTCGATTATGATTTGCAACTAACCCGCCACTATGCATACTAACGATATAACAAGTTCACACTTGCATGTCGATTTTGGAGTTTGTTGTTTACGCAGGAAATCTACGGTAATGAGGAGACTTTCGGGATAAGTTCACCAAGCACTTTGGAAGAAGATCATGAAGCCCGACAAGAGTCAAGACACGCGATGAACACGACTCCAAATGACCCGAGGACCGAAGCATCAACGTGCAAGTCTTCAGGGACTCAACCAGAAAACAGCGAAGCTTGCATAGCAAGGATTCAAGCCTTAACCGTGAAGGAAACGACGTCAAAGGCCCACATGCAAGTGCACACGAATAAGGGATCACGCGAGAAGCAACCGGGGAGGAAACCGGGGCCGAACCGGGTCGAAGTGGGCCTGGGCCGGCCGGCCTGGGCCGACCGGCCCAGCCCACTCCGGGGTCGGCTCGTTCCCCCCTTTGCCCTAGGTGTTCGTCTATTTATTGCCTCCGCCGCCGTCGGCCGCCACATCGAACAAATCATCCTACAGACGCCAATCACCAGAAAACCGCCGCCGCAAGATGAGGGAGAGAGTTAGATGAGCTCGTCGCAAGGATTAACGCCGGCGGAGAGAAGGAAGCAAGAGGAGGACTCCAAGCCGCTGGCCTAGGGGTGTTCCCAAGCTCCATCACCGCCATCTTCATCGACGACGTTCTCCGGAGTCTCCATCACCCCTATGTGCTTCAATCCATGTAAGATGATGGGGTAATGTCTCCGTTCATCCCTAGGATTAGATGGATACATGCTATGTGATCGCTACTCGATTTGTGGTTTCAATCTATTGTTTTCATGTTGATGATGCTTTGATGATTAAGGTTAGCTACCATGTTTTTCGGGCGTATGATATCCGCTACTCCCATAGATTCCATCAACATACCGTGTCCATCATAGGTCTAGTCACGAATACCTTCGCGTAGTGACAGTACGAGAGGAGGGAAAGGGCGAAACCGTGGTCACAACCCCCGGTAGATTGGTTTACCACTTTCGTGTAGTAGATGCATACCATGTTATCCTAGATCCTAGGGAGGGAACGCTTATCTTTCTTAATCACTCTCTTGTGTTCACCCTTTACCATATAGTTTAACCCTAGATTTGTTTGATCAACTTAACTTAGATTAACTTAGGTTAGATTGTTTTACCTTTAGATTAATACTCTTTCAAAGGTTTTCCATTCAACTAGATTAGTGCTTGGTTAAGCGCTAGTAATCCCCTTGCTCCGCGGATTGACAAGAACCTTGGGAATCCCGTGGTGAAAAAGGTGTAGGTCCGTACGCTTGCGGATCGTAGGTGGATACGAGTTTTATCCGTCAACAAGCCCCTTTTTCTGGCGCCGTTGCCGGGGAGCAAGCCAGTTTGCTACGTTTAATCTAGTATTAATTTTGTTGATTACTAACACCTAACCCTTATTTTCTAAAAAAAAGAAAAAAATCTTTTTTTGTTTTTCTTTCTACTTTTCTTGTGCCTAGATGGATTTGTTCACCTCACCATTGGAAGACGAAGAGATGTCGCTAAGGGAGCTAGCAATGCCGTCAATGGAAGACATTGAGATACAAAAATCAGATTTGATGCTTGCTACAACCCACTATGAAGTGAAGCCTGGAATCATCAAGTTAGTGGCGACAAAACCATTTAGAGGATTGGAGGATGACAACCCATATAGACACATTAAGGAATTCACGATGTTATGCAACACGGTGCAACAAAAAGGAGTTCCGGCCGCTTGGTTCATGTGGAATCTTTTTCCATTCTCTCTCGAAGATGAAGCGCGAAGATGGTACACACTTGCGTCCGTTGAAGCAAAAGGAAATTGGGATGAGCTAGTGAAGAAATTTCTTTTGAAGTTCTTCCCCATAAGCAAGGTCTAAGACTTAAGGAGGCAAGTGCTCACTGTCAAGCAAGGAGAGGATGAAGGAATTGATGAAGCATGGGACCGTTTTAATGAACTACTTGAGCGAGGCCCGAACTTGGGATTTTCCGGTGACTTGATGTTGCATACCTTTTATTTTTCACTAACCCCTAACTCGTCTCGTTTTGTAAGCATGTGTGCAGGCGGTGATATAATGGATAAAACAATTAGTGAAGCCGCACAAATCTTACAAAGGATAAGCAATGGACAAAGAACAATACGAGATTGGCAAAGATGTTGTCGAGAGGAGCAAAATGACAAAAGCAAGCCCAAGGTGCTTGCTGAAATTTCTGAAAAAGATGAACCGGAGGTCAAGGAAGATGAACTGACCATACAAGAAAGTGAAGATCCACTTCCCAAGGTAAGAGAAGTTATTTCGGATGTTAAAAATGTTGAAACTAACATGAATGTAGGCCGAAGTATGTGGAATGCTAGACCATTGGCGGAGTTCATTCAATCCGGTTGGGTTCAAGTTGATTTCGCCCCACTAATTAACTACCCAAGGAAGGAGGAACACCGACACATTGCCAAACTAATTGAAGATATATTTGATCAAGAGATGAGTGGAGAGTCGATCCAAAAGATGTTTGAAGAAGAAAGAGAAGAAGGAGATGGAGGATGGATCGACCGGTTTGACAACTCAAAGATTTATGATGAAGGAAGAGAAGTGTACAACCGTGATAAGCCTAGTGACTCAAAGGATAAATGGGAGGAGATAGGACTCAAGCTAGATGATAGCTTGTGTGCTATTGAAGCCTACACACTAGCAAATCAACACATAGAAGTACTCAAGGATGAAGGAAAGAGTGAATCAACAATGAGCGATCTTGATGACATGTGGTACATGGAAGATAAAGAAAGCAACATACAAGTCTTTGAAGATGAAGATCTGGTTGATAAAGAAGACTTCAAAGAAGAGATGAATGCGTACATAGTTGAAGGATTACATGTTCCACATGATGAGTTGAAGAAATTGCAAGATGGTGATGAAGAGGCAACTACACTTGTTGAGATCGATTCGCCTTCAACACCGCTTGATGAACCAAATATCACTCTTGTTGAAAAATCTTTAAGGCCAAGGTACGTGCTGAAATCTCAAGATATTATTGGTATTGATGTTGATAAATTCAAATACTCATGCTCAACCAATAGTATGAATGATAGTTTAATGTCTATGCCTTGTTCCAATAGTGATCATGTTGATAGGCTAGATTTTCTTGAGAATGAAAAAGAGGAAACATTTATTTTTGATCCAATTAATCTCACACCTAAACAACCTTTGCCTAATGATGAGCTAAGTTCTATGCATGAAACATATGCTTCTTTTATTTACACCTTGACTTGTTGCTACAATTCAGGTGTGGTGTTAATTATGGACGCGTATGTTTACAATAAGTTTTGTAAATCTCGATCATGCTTTGCTCTTGGTCAAGCTAATGACCCTAAAGAAGAATATGTCGGGAAAGGCCCGATTTTCACTAACCTTGTAGAAAAGGCTTGAATAATGAAAAAAGAAGTCATGCCTAAAAGTGTTGCAAGATAAATCATCAACTTCTCTGAATCCCGTGATGGATGCTGCTGTCTTCATCAATTTGAGAGCTTGTTCAGAGGTGTACAAATGAAGAAAATGAGATATTCAGAAGCTCCATGAAATTACCATTCCAACGCATCAAGAACCAACAAGTTTGAAGACCCGTGCAAGGAGTTATGGAGAAAACATTGAGCGTTGCGCGTTCTGAAATTTCAGGACAGATTTCATCGCTGAAGTAAAACGGACGTAACTCTGTTGTCCGGAGTCCGATTTGAGCAAATGAAGACTCGTTGGAAAGGAAATTTTGTGCACTGTGCAATGGAGTAGATCTTGAGTATACTCTCTATTCTGGACATCAAAAAAAATTCATAGAGTGAAGGCAGCACTGAAGGATGATAAAGAAGGAGATAACGATGAAACAAAAGGATGCTTTGGGCAAGTCTTCTATAAGTGATCAAGCACAACATGGGAAGTAAATTAAAGCTGCATTGGTACCTTTTATTCTTGCATGAAGGGCCATGTCTATGCAACGAAAAGAAGGTATGTGAGAAAGTCGAGCTCTATGACTTTAAATGAAGCGTTTTTCGGGAGGCAACCCGTTTCTTTATGTTTTTATTCCTTTCTTAGAGAGAATAAAGAATGACACCATCTTATGATGATCAACTTGTGGTTATTAATCTAAGTTTAGTTTTCTTTTTAGAACCACCATCATATTCATGCTCATATTTATTTATTTGTATGCATTGCATTTTGTTATCAACATGATGTTTCTTTGCATGTACATGTTTTGCATATAGTTGGCTTGGTTGTTTTAAGGCTCAATGATGTATGCTTTCATATCCATGTTAATGCTCCAGCTGGGCATTTTCCTTTTGTGATCTTGTGTAAACGTGGTGTTTAAACATGATTTCGGACCATCATCATTAAGTTCGATAAACCTTGCTAGCTTTTCATATGTTTTCATGTTGCTTTGGTTAGTTTATAAGCTTTGCAATGCGCTTAATTTTTCTTGTGCTATAAGAGTTATTGATTTAGGGATAGACATGGTGTTTTATCCCTAGATATATAAACCTTTATGGCTATGGAGAAATTCGGCAACCTAGTTGTAAACATGGTGTTTAGAAATAGGTGAAAACATTGTCTTTGTTTATATGCTTGTCTATCATGTGCATACACACCTTGCACCACGTACACTCATTAGGTTTTTATTCCTCATTAAACTAATTATGCCCCAAGTTAAGAATCTTAGGAGACATTGTTGGATTGTTGGCAATTCTATCTACTCCCAATCGTCACCTTGGGGGTAGAATGTGCGTTTAAAACGTCTTACAGGCAAGATAAAGACTCTCACTACAAGGAAATTGAAGGATGGCTAAGAAGTGCTTTGTCTTCTTCTTCCATGACTAGCAAAATGCTAAGCATGGGGGGGACCCTGAATCTTCAACACGGAAGTGCAACATGACACTCTAGAAGATAGAATGATAAAGATCGTTAACATCTCCGGATCAATGCGCAAGAAGCCACCAATCTCATCAAAATTCTGCATGGTCTCGAAGGGAAAACACTGGATATTTTTGGATATTTAGAAGCCCCATGAAGTTACGATTCCAACAAATCAAGAATCAAGACAATCGGAGGTTCCTACAAGCGGTTATGCCCGAATCACCGAGTGCAACACGTCCTGAAATCAGTTTTGGACAGCACGCAGCGCTGAAGTAAAACGGACATAGCTCCCTTGTTTGAACTCCGTTTTCGATGAATGACCACACGTTGGAAAGGTAATTTCATAAACTTTTCAATAGAGCTATATTTCGATATATGTTCTGTTCTGGACAGAGGGGGAAATCCATGAAAAAGAGACAGCAAGGAGATGATGAGAACAAGAAAGAGGAGATGGTGATGACAACATTGAAGAGAAGGGTGACCAATGACTCCATTAAGCATACAAGATCAAATTCAGAAGTTTAGGAGCATTAATAAATCAAGACAAAAGCAAAAGCCACATCGATACATGGAGATGTCGGAAGAAGGCAACGAAGAATTACAAAGGATGGTAACATCTCCATGGACCTTCTCTTTTCCAAACACAAATGCTTGTAAGTATGCCTTCAACCTCAACTAGGTGCAACCTTTTGTTTTTCTCTTCAAACAATAACATGGCTACTAAGAGGACATCCTAGGTTTCTTTTTACTTTCAATAGATAAGCATGACCATGTGTTCACCTCGATGTTCTATATTGCCTATGCTTACGGAAAGATGATGAAAGTTGCCGATTTGTTTTACCTACATGAAGTTATACATGTCTTGGCTAATTGCTCTCTATAATATGATTTGAAATTAATTTAAATACCGGCTCTTTTATTTGTGGAGGTGAAATGACTATGCTCTAGACCCACATACATATCTTTGCTCTTTGATTTAAGTTTATGGATAGCCGGATAACTTGTTGTTTTTATGAAAACTTAACTTTTATGCTATCTACATATCTGTGATGCTCTTGCAAAGTTCTACCTACCAAATCCATATACATATATGTTTTATGATAAGAAAACCCGTATATTGCAAACATATGTTTTGATGAGTTGGATTAGGATTGATTTCTATGGTTCGAGACTAAGAAGCTGGTCATTCCTTTGTGTAACTTTTTCATGCTAGCCTTTTTGTCCATGCATTGTGGGTTTTCACATCGAAATTTTCACAAACTTCGCTGGGCATCCACCCTAAACCAAAAACATCTTTTTGTGATCACCTCCTTGTCCACAACCCAATTTGAGTATGGAGTAAAATTCTCGATGGAGATTCAAATATTCCGCAAGATTATGGAATTTATACTTACTTTAGCAGTCATTTCCCCTCTCTTTTATGCTCGGGGACGAGCATCGTTCAAGCATGGGGGAGGAGTCATTCTCTGACACAAATGCTATGTAAGTATTATGTTGCAAAAAGTTTTGAGGAGTAAAAGAAAAAAAATAAAAATAAAAAATGAAAAAAAAATATGATAAGAAGAAAAAAAAGTAAGAAAAATAGGAAGAGTAAAGTGAAAAAGAGAGTGAGAGAAAAATGAGAAGGAAATAAAAAAATAAAAAAAATAAAGATGCTCCTCGGTTCTTTTTGCTTCATAAGTTCTCAAGTGCCTTGATGACAAATCCATACTCAAATCTTCCAACCATGTGCAATCCAATAACGAGGACTTCACTCGTGCCTCGGGATCATCCATTTGCCACTTGCAAATGTCCACTTATCTAAATGTGTGTGTTTCATCCCTCTCTCTTTCCAACATTTATTTTCCATGGCCTTTTTGACGAGTCTCGGTAATTCCAATAGACCTCTCTCTTAATTTGACAATATTTCGGATGTATGTTTTGCTAGGATTGTTTTTAACCTTCCAAGCTCCATATAAGCCTTCCACTATCACATATGAGTAGAGTAGGTTGAAAATAATCTAGTATAGGCTTGAGTGACTTGATGAGATGAGTGTTCCATGGGCTCTTGCAAGAGATTTTGACTTATGTTGGATATGCATCTTTTTGAAAATCTTCCATGTTACAAGGTAATGGTTTGAAGTTCACTTAAGTTTGAGAGCATCGTGTTAAATGTGGCTTGTTCTTTATTGTTAGTCTATCTTCCATAATGAAAAAGAAGTCAGTCACAACTTGAACTTTAAAATAAATTCTTAAGAGAGAGCAATTCGCCTCATCATGAATGACTAAGTGCAAGGACAACATTGGAAGGCAACATTGATTTCCCTTTTAAGCAAAGATTACTTACTCGAGGACGAGCAAGGTTTAAGCATGGGGGAGATGTTGACGGTGAATTTCCGTCAACCTAGAGTACTTGTTATACATTGGTTTCGATTATGATTTGCAACTAACCCGCCACTAGGAATACTAATGATATAACAAATTCACACTTGCATGTCGATTTTGGAGTTTGTTGTTTATGCAGGAAATCTACGGTAATGAGGAGACTTTCGGGATAAGTTCACCAAGCACTTTGGAAGAAGATCATGAAGCCCGACAAGAGTCAAGACACGCGATGAACACGACTCCAAATGACCCGAGGACCGAAGCGTCAACGTGCAAGTCTTCAGGAACTCAACCAGAAAACAGCGAAGCTTGCATAGCAAGGATTCAAGCCTTAACCGTGAAGGAAACGACGTCAAAGGCCCACATGCAAGTGCACACGAATAAGGGATCACGCGAGAAGCAACCGGGGAGGAAACCGGGGCCGAACCGGGCCGAAGTGGGCCTGGGCCGACCGGCCCAGCCCACTCCGGGGTCGGTTCGGTCCCCCCTTTGCCCTAGGTGTTCGTCTATTTATTGCCTCCGCCGCCGTCGGCCGCCACATCGAACAAATCATCCTACTGACGCCAATCACCGAGAAAACCGCCGCCACAAGATGAGGGAGAGAGTTAGATGAGCTCGTCGCAAGGATCAACGCCGGCGGAGAGAAGGAAGCAAGAGGAGGACTCCAAGCCGCTGGCCTAGGGGTGTTCCCAAGCTCCATCACCGCCATCTTCATCGACGACGTTCTCCGGAGTCTCCATCACCCCTATGTGCTTTAATCTGTGTAAGATGATGGGGTAATGTCTCCGTTCATCCCTAGGATTAGATGGATACATGCTATGTGATCGCTACTCGATTTCTTGTTTCAATCTATTGTTTTCATGTTGATGATGCTTTGATGATTAAGGTTAGCTACCATGTTTTTCGGGCGTATGATATCCGCTACTCCCATAGATTCCATCAACATACCGTGTCCATCATAGGTCTAGTCACGAATACCTTCGCGTAGTGACAGTACGAGAGGAGGGAAAGGGCAAAACCGTGGTCACAACCCCCGGTAGATTGGTTTACCGCTTTCGTGTAGTAGATGCATACCATGTTATCATAGATCCTAGGGAGGGAACGCTTATCTTTCTTAATCACTCTCTTGTGTTCACCTTTTACCATATAGTTTAACCCTAGATTTGTTTGATCAACTTAACTTAGATTAACTTAGGTTAGATTGTTTTACCTTTAGATTAATACTCTTTCAAAGGTTTTCCATTCAACTAGATTAGTGCTTGGTTAAGCGCTAGTAATCCCCTTGCTCCGCGGATTGACAAGAAACTTGGGAATCCTGTTGTGAAAAAGGTGTAGGTCCGTACGCTTGCGGATCGTAGGTGGATACGAGTTTTATCCGTCAACACACTCCCGTGGTCCCCCTTCGTGCTCGCCTCCACCTCCTTAGGCCACTGCCACTCCCGCAGGCCCCCTCAATCCTTCCTCTAGATGTGGATCCAGACTATTGGACACATCGGTGCGCAAGGATGGACGGTAGGGTTACCCGGGTGAATCAGTTGGAGCAGCTAGAGTGCTCCTCCCCTTTCTCTTCTCCCTCTTGTCCTGACTTCAACACCCTTCACTTTTCTCTGCGTTGCTGACATCGGGGATGAGGGAAGGCAAGGTGGTGGCACTCTCTCTCTCTCAGATTTGATTTGCATCTTAATATTTCTCTTGTAGATCCACGGGGCACGCATCGCGGTGGGCCAGTTTCGGTTGGTGGTGAGGGTGCGGCGCGGTGACGTGCTCCGGGTTGCTGTCGGCACGACGGCTCCCAGGAGCAGCCCCAACTGGCGGATCCACTCTCTCCTTGCTTCATTCCTCTATCCCCGCTGTAGTCACCCCTCATCGTCACGAGACGGGTAAGTGAAAGATTATTCTGCATCTAAGTAAACCCATCCACCCATGGATCTGTTCCTATGACTTACAACCTATCTACCAAGGTGTTGAGCATTGAGCATGGGCCACGGGATGGACAGGCTGGTGCAATTTGTGAGCCACCACCATCTAGTTTAGTTGTACGCCATTGTCATTGTGCTCCTAGTATTGGTTTCCATATTTATTCGTTTTTTGTTCGTTTTTGTACACAAAAATTGGTTGCATTTCCTTTTTTGTTCGTTTCCATATTTGTTATTACAACCAAGTATTGGTTGCATTAGGCTTTTTTGTGTTGCAATATTTTTTCTAGCAACCAACTATTGGTTGCATTAGGGTTTTTGGGTCATTGCATTAGCAAAATCTTTTGCAACACAACATCTTATGGCTGCCTCAGGCTATTGCACCGTTCCAATTGCAAACATATGTCGACCACCATACTTCGATGCAACTGATTCCAAATGCAAACAAAACAGTTATATTGCAACCATATATAGGCATTTGCCAAGGCCTGATTCCTAGTAGTGTGAAATATGTCTTCTACTCTTTTAGAGACGTGTTGGTGTTCCCTTCCTTCGGTAGTTGATTAGGGGGGGGGGAAATCAATTTGAATCCTATCAGATTGATTGAACTCCACCAATGGTCTAGCATTCCCCATACTTCAGTCTAATATCCTACATTCATATTAGTTTCAACATTTTTAATATCCGAAAAGACTTCTCTTACCTTGGGAAGTGGATCTTCAATTTCTTGTATGGTCGGTTCATCTTCCTTGACGTCTGGTTCATCTTTTTCAGAAATTTTAGCAAGTACCTCGGGCTTGCTTTTGCTGTTTTGCTCTTCCCGACAACGTCTTTGCCAATCTCGTTGCATTCTTTTCCCATTTGACAAGGGCCCGGATTAGGGCCCCTTTGAGAGCAAAAAGATCTCCCTTAACACAAGGTAATCCGGCACCATCAACAATGTGAAGGCCAAGATTCAAGACGAGGAAGACTGAGGACCTCGGTCAAGACCCACACTAGCAAGACGTCACGACTCCAACCAGTTGGCAGCATCTCCGACTAGTTCCCTACAAGAGGGATCCCCCCCGACAAGTCTCCGCCTCGCACGAGAAGTCTCCACCTCACACGAGAAGTCTCCACCTTGCCCGAGAAGTCTCCGCCTCACACGAGAAGTCTCCGCCTCACACGACATGTCTCCGCCTCGCACGAGCTCCCACCGGCTCCGACTGGTGTGTGGGCCATAACACGCGGCACGAGCCTGGGGCGCGAGCACCACAACAGAAACGCGTGAGGGAACGATTCCCCGCACCATGCAAATACACTAGCTAGCGGTCATGCAAGCAGCTGGCCCCGACAAGAGCCTTAATGCGGGTCTGACCGGCTGCACAACCATCCCATCAACATCATCTCCCACTCTGCCACACGCAAGCTCAGCCCGAGGCACTCAAACACCCCCTACGACGAGCTCGAGCCTAAACTTAGGCCCAAGCGTGGTTGGCTAGTCAAGTACTCGGGCAGGCTAAAACAACAGAAAACTACTCAAAGGAGGTGCCAATCGTCCCGGGGTGAACAGACGCGCCCGGCCACGCGGCGGCTCCCACTACCAAGCAACGCGACTCCACTTCAATGCATCCTGACGTACAGCGATGCACGACGGGACATCTCGGCAACCGAGCACTATACCTCTTTTCTACTTCCCCCTTGTGCCCCTCCCCTTGTGTCTATTAAAGGGAGAGGAGAACAACCGTTACAAGGGTTAGACCTCACTCGGATCAAACTCCATTCAATGGGACTTGGGACCGACACCCTCTCCTGACCAGTTTGTAACCCCTACTACAAACACCCCTAGCTCGGGAACACGGCAGCTCGACACTGGACGTAGGGTGTTACTCCTCGGAGGTCGAACCAGTCTAATCCCGTTGTCTCATGTGCTAACCATCCGAGCCCGTCGCACGATCGATACAAATTTATTGTCGGTGGTAGAGAACCCCGACAGTTGGCGCGCCAGGTAGGGGCACATCGTGTGTCTCGACAAACGTCAGCGGATCAGATGGACAGCTGTAGAGTCCCGTTGACGCCTGGGCCACTTTGCGCTTTGGTTCCCTCGGCTTCATCTACACCGGGCCGGCGGAGTCCGTCGCCGGGCATACCTTCGCCCGGCCGCCTCGTCCCAACGTCCTGATGGGGGCCGCGGGATGCGAGGCTTTCGTCCGGGGCTTCTCAGACGAGATCATCATCGTCATGTTGGGGCCAAACCCAATGCAAGAGCGTTTTAGGCACGCCACCTACTACCTCACCGACCTTGCCTTCTAGGCTAGCGGGGCCGAGCCGCTCGCTTGGGGGGAGTTCATGGAGGGGTACACCGCGATGTACCCCCATGGACAACCTGGCCTCCCGGACGACCCAGTGACGGCCTACGTCAACAACCCAGGTCTACGACGACTTGGAGGACACGAACCATGCGGCAGCGTGATCCCACACGGGAATGCTCTGTGTGTCCTCAATGTCAAGCAGCTCCGAACCGGAGCCAGGGCCGCGCCACTGACGCCCAACGACGGCCGCGACTTGACGAGCTTGCGAAGGCGAGGCGCCAGCTCGACGAGGAGCTTGCCCTTCTTCACCAAGAATATCCCTGTGCAGGATATCCCCGAACCCCGCAACCGACGACCTGCATAGGATCTCCCTATGCAGGGGCAGCCCTGTTAGGGGAATGGCAACCGACGTGAGCGCCACCCGGCTGCTGAGCAGCCACGGGGCCGCGCACCAACGCCGTCGGCACGAGGACCGACATGCGACAATGACCAACACACCAACGTGGGTGCTAACGTCGACACCGACGCTGACGCCCTGCTGCTCTTCAGGCGGGCATCGCAAAACCTTGTCGCGGTAGCCATGCTGTTGTGTGGCTGTCCGGAGGCGGCGACCTCTGAGGAGCGATGAGTGCATCGACAACTAAAGGCGCTGCTCGAGATGGCGGCGGCGCAACAAGCGGAGAACTCGGCATCGTGCTAGTGCTCAGAGCACGGGAGGGTCATAGCACCATCCACACACGCCCTGAATCCACCCCTTCTCAGCATCGGGAGCGTGGGGACGCCCGCTCACGCCACCACGACAATCGCAGGCGCGTGCAGCGCCACGACAACAACGACGACCACGACCGCAGCTGGTCACCAAGCCAGAGGGGTTTGCGGGCCTTCGGTCAGAGCATCCGCAACGCGAAGTTCCCTTTGCGCTTCCATGCTCTGATCAACATACCTAGGTAAGACGAGGACACCAACCCCCTCGTGTTGCTCGAGGACTACCAGCTCGCTTGCCACGCCAGGGGAGCAACAGACGACCTCTTCGTATCAAGGACCTGCCACTCTACCTCGTCGACTCCGCGCAGACATGGCTCGAGCACCAGCCACGATACAAGATCCACGACTGGACCGACCTACATCGGGTCTTTGTCGGGAACTTCCAAGGCACCTACATGTGCCCCAGCAAGCAGTGGGAGCAGCGCAACTGCAAGTAGTAGACGGGAGAGAGTCTTCGCGAGTACATCCAACGCTTCTCCAAGCGCTGCACCGAGCTCCTAGGTGCTACCAACAATGACGCCATCTCGGCATTCCAAAACGGCATGACATGCACATCCCTCGTCCACCGACTCGGACGCGGCATGCCTCGCACGACCCGCGAGCTCCTCGACATCGCGAGCAACACCCCTTAAGGCAAGGGGAAGCAAGTCGTGGACCACAACGAAGGGATGTCCTCGCACTTCAAGAGGAAGAAGAAGTATGACAAGCGCCGTCGTGATGACAACCTTGTCGCGGCGGTAGAGCGCAAGACGTCGCACCCCAAGGGCAACCTGACCAAGAACGCACCGTCCAAGGACCACTTCGAGAGGCTCCTGGACGTGCCATGCCCGCACCATGAGGTCCCCGTCAAGCACTCGCTCAGGGATTGCCGGCTCATGAAGAACTACGTCAACGGCACCCTCATGCCAAGAATGGCGGACCAACCCAAGAAGGGAGGGCCAGCCCCCAACAGCAATGACGACGCGGGGGCTGCGTACCCAGGTGAAGACGGCGCAGTGCACATGATTTTCAGGGGATCTTCAGCAAGACCCTGAGGTGGCACGAGAAGCTCATCCGGCGAGAAGTCTTCAACGCCGACGTCACGAAGCTGTCCTACCTAAAGTGGTCGGAGGTTCCGATAACCTTCGACCGCAAGGACCACCCTGACCATGTGCCCCAGCCGGGATCCTACCCGCTAGTGGTAGCTCCCCTGATCAAATCCAAAAGGGTCCACAAGGCCCTGATGGATGGGGGATGTGGGATCAACGTGCTCTATGCTTACACTTGACGACATGGGCATCCCACAGTCCTAGGTGAGGCTGTCGACTGTACCATTCCACAGGGTCGTCCCCAGGATGGAGGCACTCCCCATCGGGCAGATCGACCTGCCCATCACGTTCGGCGACATGCGGAACTTCCGCACGGAAACCCTCACATTCGAAGTGGTGGGGTTCTCGGGGACGTACCATGCGATCCTCAGGAGGGCGGCATACGCGAAGGTTATGGCCATGCCAAACTACACGTACCTGAAACTGAAGATTCCCGGTCCGAAGGGGATCATCACAGTTGGGACGTATGAGCACGCATACGAGTGTGACGCTGAATGCTTTCAGTTTGATGAAGCACTCATCTGCTCCAGAGGCTCCACATCGAGCCTCGATCCGAGGACCAGGATGTCCCCGAGTCGTCCAAGCGAGCGGCCTGCTCTTTCGAGCCCGCCAAGGATGTCAAGGATGAAGTCGTCTCTAACGACGGTCGTATGCTTCGTATCGGGATGGCGCTTGATCCTAAATAGGAAAGCGTGCTCGTCGACTTACTCAAAGCGAACCTCGACATGTTCGCGTGGAAACCCTCCGACATGAAGGGGATCCCGAGAGAGGTTGCCGAGCATGAATTGAACATCAAGCCGGGATCACAGCGCCTTCACCGCTTCAACGATGAGAAGTGCAAGGCGATCGGCGAGGAAATCATGAAGCTTCTTAGTGCAGGGTTCATCCAAGAAGTCTTCCACTCTGAGTGGCTAGCAAACCCTGTACTTCTAAAGGAGAAGAATCAGAAATGGAGGATGTGTGTTGACTACACAAGCCTTAACAAGGCATGTCCCAAGGATCCGTTTCCTTTGCCTCGCATAGATCAAGTAGTCGATTCGAAAGCTGGGTGCAAAACCCTCTGTTTTCTCGATCGTACTCCGAGTACCACCAGATAGCGGACCAACTCGCGACTTCATTTATCACTCTGTTCAGTGTGTACTGCTACCAGACGATGCCCTTCGGGCTCAAGAACGTGGGCGCCACTTTCCAACGATGCATGCGACGTGTCTTTGGGGAGTTGATAGGACGCATCATAAAAGCATACGTCGACGACATCATTGTCAAGTCTAAGAAAACAGGGGACCTGGTTCCCAACCACACCGAGGTCTTCGCGAAGCTACGACAACATAGGCTAAAGCTAATCCCTGAGAAATGCGTTTTCGGGGTTCCGAGGGGCATGCTCCTCGGCTTTGTCATGTCGGAACGCGTCATTAAGGCTAATCTTGAAAAGATTTCGGCCATCATGGACATGGGGCCAATCATGAACTTAAAGGGCATACAGCGGGTCACGGGCTGCCTCGCAGCCCTGAGCCGCTTCATAGCGCGACTCGGGGAGCGTAGTCTTCCGCTGTACAAACTCATGAAGAAGTCCGACCACTTCACGTGGACCCTCGAAGCACAAGAGGCGCTCGACTCTCTCAAGAACATGCTCAAGACTCCTCCAATCCTCACAGCTCCGACCCCTAAAGAGCCCATGCTCCTATACATCTCAGTGACAACTCAGGTGGTTAGTGCAGCGTTGGTGGTCGAGCGTGTTGGGGGTATCCGAAAATCCGGATGAGACCCTCGCACATGAGTGATAGTACAGTGAGCACGCTCAAGTAGAGAGATGACGCAAGGGGAGACAAAGAATCTCCTCAATGATTACTTAAGCCTCAAAAGTTGTCAGCCCTTTTACACGTGCCCTCACGCTCCCTTTTATAGGAAGACAAAGGGACTTTTACATTCCGAAAATACCCTTGAACCCAAAGAATATTCCTAATGTGAACATGTACATGAATGTCTTTTACATCTTATACATTTACAAGCCTGCCACTAGTTCACACGCTAAACCCGGGCTTTTTGGGACGACGTCTTTAACTTTGCTTCTCCCTGGTTCGTGAATCCCCCCGTTCGGGAAATCTCTACGCGTCGTGTCTTTCGAACTTGACCTCCGGCAGACTTTCGAATTTCATGATTTCACGGGTTCATGGCATTAGGTCTTCACGAATTCGCGACTTCGGAGCTTCATCTGTTTGAGACTCCAGATCGTTGCACGTTCGCGACTTTGGAGGCTTCGCAGGTTCAAGATTCCAGATCTTCTCACATTCGCGACTTCGGAGCTTCGCAGGTTCAAGATTCCAGATCTTCGCACATTCGCGACTTTGAGGCTTTGCAGGTTCAAGATTCCAGATCTTCACACATTCTCCACTTTGAGGCTTCCGCAGGTTCAAGATTCCAGATCTTCGTGAATTCTGTGTTCCTGAAAACTCATTACATGAATTTTATATATCTCGACGTTTCGAGGGTGACAGGTTTTCCTGAATTCCCCAACACTAGCCCCTCGGGGAAGCGGGTTGACTCCGACGATCCGATTCCACGACAATCTTAGAATTTCAGTAAAAACGTCACCCTCGGAACGTCGGAGGGGACACGTGTCACTCGGAAACCTCGCAATGGTCGAATCGAGGCGCGTTCGTGGAACTGCCCCCCCCCCTCGCCCCTCTAAATAGATGGCTGCCGCTGTTAAAAAATTTTCACTGCTCTCTTGTTTTGTTCTGAACTCTAGCTTTCACTTTCGCAGAAAAGTGCCTCGCGATCGAGCGTTCGCGGCTTCTAGATTTCCTCAAACTTTTCTATGGTATTACTTTCTTTGTTTCTCAATTATTGCTTCTACTTTTTGATCATACTCATGTTTCTCGTTTCACAAATTCTATTCACGAGTGACGTTTTGTTATTTCTTACGAATGTTGTCTTTCTGGTTTCTTACTTATACTATTGTTGAACAGGTGGCTCGAGTTAAAAGTACTGCAAGACCCATGACGGCCGAAGACTTGGCTACAGGGTGTCTAGAAACAAAGGTGGCGCACCCAAGATTTTAATGCTTTGGAAATCATCTGCACTTATTGATGAAACAGGAGAGGGGGGTTCAGAACAATCGCTTCACTCACTTGGAGGAGCTGTTCACGATTCCGGGAAGAAACTTCGCTCCTCTCTGAAGAAAACTCCCGCCTCATTAGGCAAATCTTCTTCAGATTCGGGGAAGAAGGTTACTTTACAAAATCTGAGCAGACAAGGTTCGATTATTTTCGTTAACTCTTGTGCTTCCCAGCTTTACGATTTTTTGCTCATGATTTTAATCATGGAACTTTTCAGAGTTTAAGGACCTTCTTCATTCGTACCCTCCGTCCAAACTTGCGAAGTTTCAAGAAGATTATGCTATTAAATCTTCCATGCTTGGGAAAGTTGCCACTGAACGGCTCATCGATCAAGAGAAGGCGAACAAGCAACTTTCTAAAGAATCTAAGGAACTTAAGAGCAACTTCGCTCTTGCTCAATTTGCGAATCTTGACCTCGAGAAGACGGTAGCCGAACTAGCAGAAGCCCTGAAGCATTGCCAAGACGAGAAGAAGGTTGCTGATGAGGCACTTGAGCAATCCAAGAGGGATTTGTAGAAATTGCAAAAAACTCACGACGATGATCTGAGTTTGATTGAAAACCTGCGTAGGACTCACGACAAATCCTCAAAAAATGCCGAAGACCTTCGCGCTAACAATGCTGACCTGGCCAGATCCCTAAGTAGCAAGGAACAAAGAATTCAAGATCTCGAAAAAGCCTTGACTGAGCAGAGGGAGGCTTCTGGGAAGAGGATTTCTGACATCATCAACAAGTTGAAGGCTTTGTTTGAAGAGTACAAGTGATCTTTAAACGATTTCGGCGTTCGTCCTGCTCCTCTCCCTGCCAACTTAGGGCTTCCAGAGTTCATGGAGTGGATCGACGCTGAATTCAAGGCGCTTCCCGAAGTTATCTCTAGTGCTAACGATTTTGCGGCGGCCTTCTCTGTAGAGAGCATCTTGAAGCTTCTTCATGACTTCGACTGCACGGATCTGTCGAAGTTTCGTGAGAAACTCCCGCACTTTCCCGACGCCCTAAGCACCTCAAGACTTCGGCCAAATGAAAACGTTCAAGCTATTCGGTCCAATTTCGCGAGGGAGTTCTGGTTTGCTAGCGGGAAAGAAGCTGTGAAGAGCATCGCGCATGCTAAACTTGCCCAGGTTAACTTCTGAATGGTTCTATTTGCTTCTGCTAATTCGCAAAGTTTTCTCTTCTGATTTTTCTTATACCTTTTCTTTTTCTTATTTAGTTAATCGAAGAAGAGGGACGTGGGATAGACACCGCGCCTCCTGAGTCATCTACCGAAGACGAAGAATCAAGCGACTCGGGAAAGGAAGACTCTGGCGACAGCAGCAATGATGGCAGCGATGCCAACCACGCCTCCGAGCAAGAGGAAGACTCTCCGAAGGTTGACATCACGGGATAAACATCACCGAAAACATTTGCCTTTCGTGGCTGTTCACATATATTTGTACATTCATTTAGTTGTAATATTTTGCCTGAACAAGTTATTTTGTAAACTTTTAACCTGCGCAGGTCCTGCAAGTTGGGCCTGCGCAGGACGTGACGCCATTGCAAATTCATCGTGATAATATGTTTGTCAGTGGCGAAGCATGCACTTGTTCCAAGAGGCTCATCCCAATCAAGATTTTTGCGACTTTTGGCTTGAAGTTTCACTTAGATTTTCTATGGAATGTTTCGATCTTTCTTCTTTCTTCTTTCTTCGCAAGAGACAGAGTTCTAGTGCTGTGAAATCAAGTTCTTCGAGGGTCCCGAAGATGGAGCCCCTTAGCCCGATCACCGGCGAGCTCGATTTCGCTTATGCTAGCGACATTGCGGAAGATAACAACCGCGAACCAGGACACGTTGTTGAACTTTCATTCTAGGAACTATACTTCTCAATGTAATTGTTACGAAGCTACTTCGAAATTTTTATGCAACTAAGGCAATAAAGACGTTTTGAGAAATTTCAAGGCAAGTTAATAAAGTTTTACTGTTATCTCGAATATACACGCTTTTGAGAAATTTTCGCAAGTGTTTTTAAAAAATTCCCCAACATTGTGACGCAAGTCAACAAAATTTGTTCGTGAATTTTGTGGACTTGACCCGCCTGGCATACTTGCCTTGATTGATACTGCAACCCTCAGTTGCTTCAAACACGACTTTTTACGAGTCTTCCCACGAGCCCCTTGCCTTTTTTAACAGAGCAAACTTGTCGCGTAAATTTTTCATGAACCCGTGACGAAACATTTCTACACAACCGCCACACACGTTCACTTGACTGTCATCGCCATTAATTATCTTGACTTGGGCTACAACTCATTGTTGTCTCGAGCCTTTTCGGTAGGAATCCCCTTGACGATGGGATTTAGGCCACAACTTGTTGTTGTCTCAAGCCTTTTTGGTGGGAATCCCTTTGACGATGGGATTTGGGCTTTCACGGCGCCTTTTTCACAAACTCTTTCTCTTTTCACAATAGGATTCTGGCTATCAGGAAGCCCTTCACATGATTTTTTTTTCTTTTTCAATGAAATATCGTCTATCGCGAAGCCATGTTCATGAATCTTCTTTCTTCTCGCGATGGAATTCTGGCTATCAAGGAGCCTTTCCATTCGAACTTTTCCTTTTCACGATGGAATTCTGGCTATCAAGGAGCCTTTGACACGAACTTTCTCTTTTTCACGATGGAATTGTGGCTATCAAGGAGCCTTTCACACGAACTTTTCTTCTTTTCATGATGGAATTCTGGCTATCAAGGAGCCTTTCACACGAACTTTTCTTTTTCACGATGGAATCTTGGCTATCAAGGAGCCTTTCACACGAACTTTTCTTTTTCATGATGGAATTTTCAGAATGCACGATTTGGGGAAAGACTCTTTTCATATATATATCACAAAGAGTATTTACATAGGATCCGCCTCGTTAAAAACCTTGCCGCTTGATTTAGAGCCCCCTTCGCAAGGAAAAGAGTACGGTCCTTCTTATTGTAAAGCTGCTACGAAAAAGAAAACTAGTGTTTTTTTCCCGAAATCACTTATAGACACATGATTCAGCTTTTTTGTTTTCCTAAGATGTAAAATTGCAAAAAAAGAAAAAAATACTTTAAATTAAATTTAGCTACTTCTGGGACTTTCAAGGGTAGTACCTTTTCAGGCTATCGGCATTTCACGAATATGGCAATTCTTCGCCAGTCTGCTCTAGCAAACGAAAAGCCCCTGGCATGTCTGTCTCTTTTGCTATAAATGGCCCTTCCCAAGATTCATGAAGTTTTCCCAGGTTCTCCCAGTTCTTCTTTCTTTTCAACACCAGATCACCAGTTTTGATGTCCTTGCGAACCACTTTCTTGTCTCTCCATGCTTTGGTTTCTTTTTGGTACTTTTCAATGTTCTCATCGGCCTCGAGGATTGTCAGCTCAATCATATCTTTTTTCCACTTTTTGATCAATTTCTTCAATTTCTTTTGCTTTCAACACTCTCATGCTCTCATTCTTGATTTCCTCGGGTGTCATTGCCTCAGTGCCGAAGAGTAGGCGAAAGGGGGTGAAACCTGTTGCTCTTGAGATAGTAGTGTTGTGGGACCAAATCACTTTCGGCAACTCATCTACCCATTTACCTTTCTTCTGATCAAATAAGCACTTCTTGATTCTCGAAAATATCAGGCCATTTGCCCTTTCAACTGCTCCGTTGGACTGTGGATGATACACTGATGAAAATTTCGCATGCGTACTCAGTGTCTTGCAATTTTCTTTGAAAGTGTATCAGTCGAATTGTTTCCCATTATCGACAGTCAGTTCTCTAGGAACTCCAAATCTGCAGATTATGTTCTGCCAGAAGAACTTCTGAATTGTTGGTGCTCTGATGTTCGCGAGTGGTTTTGCTTCCACCCACTTTGTGAAATAATAGACAGAACAGCTGCGAATCGGCAGTTTCCTTGAGTTGTTGGCAATGGTCCGACCAGATCCATCCCCCACCTCTGCAGTGGCCATGATGGTAGGATTAAGTGCACTGGCATTGAAGGTAAATTTTGTTGATTCGCCGTATTCTGGCATGCTTCACATTGACGAACTAGCGTCTTTGCATCTATGTTTGTGGTAGGCCAATAGAATCCCTGCTTTTTTGCTTTTCCTGCTAGGGCCCTAGTGCCTATATGTGCACCACAGAATCTACTGTGAATTTTTTTGAGAAGTTAAAGGACTTTTTTGGAGGTGATGCACCTTAGCCAAGGCTCAGTGACTCCCGATTTGTACATTTCTCCATTTACCACTATATAGCCCCGTGCTCTTTGTTTTAATCTTTTTTCTTCCAACCCATCTTGTGGTTCATAATGGCCTCTCAAATAAGCCTTGATTTATGCCCTCCAGTCGGGAGTTTCCACAGCATTCATGGTTTTCAGCCTTGGTTCCTTGATGGATGGTTCCCTGATGATTTCGAAGAACACATCCGGAGGTAATTCTTGATTTCTGGCTGCTGCTTTCGCTAGTTTATCTGGCTGCAATCCCTGAACCAACTCCCGATGGTTACCGACCTTGCTGGAGCAAGATCAGCCTGATCACGAAGATTAATTCCTGTGCGCAATCGAAGAACGAACAAGAATCTGAGGCGAGAAATCTTAATATCACTCGAAGGTGGAGTCTGAATTACACGACGGCAGCACGATGGCGGCTGTTCGGTTGTAGCTAAGGCTAACAAATAAATCAAACTCAAGTTTCTAAGGTGGCGGCTACTGAAAATATAAGAGACGGGGCGTCCTAGGGTTGGGGGCGACCAGGGGTGGGGCACCCCAACTTGGGCCTAAGGCCCAACCAAACTGTTAGCGCAGCACTTTGGCAGATTCTGGACGTCAACTCGTTTCGACGATTCCCGTTGATTCGTGATAAATTTTGGCACAAGACCGGTGCCATTGGAAGCTTTATGAAATTCTTCTTCCAACCATATATAGAACGTCCAAAACCGACTCCGTATGCGACCTGGGCGTCCGCTTTATTGCGCACTGCTCCTGGACTCTGAACTGGACTCGAACTTGAATTGCTTTTGGTCTCCACCTCGGGGACTCGAACCGGATCAACCTTGGACCTCCTTCTTGACTTGGAAACCTTTGTTGGACTTCTTCTACTCCATTCCATGCACCAATCATGGTCGTATGCAAGGGTGTCATGTCCTCATCATTCTCCCCTTTTTGATGAAAAGTCGTCCTCGGCGTCGATTGTACTTGGAACCGATCCTGCACAACACAAGAGCGAACGGGATTTCAAAAACCAAAGAAATCAAAATTATTGTGAGGAGGAATGTCACCATGTCCCCAATTGGTGAATATGTCATCTTGCATATAAAATTTAGCGAGCATGTAAGCATCTTGATCGGATGACACATAATAGTTGGCAACATCTACCCTGCAAAAGATTAGTACCAACAAAAGACAAAGTAGGCATAGGTAGCAACCAGCAATGCTCCCCTTCTTGGAAGGAAACTTGTTTCACCAAAACTGAACTAGAGAAAGGTGAATGAATATGTGTAGTGTGGCTGCCCTCTAGTGGATCAAAATTGAGCACAACAAAAGGATAATTCAAATTTTCACAAATGTACACTCGATGTATCATATATTCCCCTTTGTTGTTATATTTGCCAATAGCATGATATGTGTGTTTAGAAAAACATGGCAAATCGGCATATTTAGAAAGTTGCTCTTCCAAACAATCTAGATTACACAAAACATCAAATTCAATGTAACCCAAAGTATGTAAAGAAGACAATAATTTCTGCTCATCATTAGCACTTACAATATGCATAACATGCTTAGTTTCAGTAATAGTATTTGGTTCCAAAGCATGTAAAACTGAAGCATTATCAACCAAATCATCTTTATCACAAGGAACATCAAGCAAAACAGCATGTGACAAATATTCGTCAAGAGATGGTTCCACTGACAATTGCTCTATGATATCATGATTTGTGGAAAAATTTAGGACATTAAGACAATTCTCACCATCCATGAGTGTAGCATCATGAGCAGTGCCTGTGTTTGTAGTAGGCGTAGGAGGGTCAGTGGGAAGTGATGGTTCTGAAATTGCATAAGAGGATGTGTCCTCCTCAGGTGCCACCAAGTCGTCCTTAACCTCGTGCTTTGGATTGGAATCCTGCAAAATGTTAGGTGTGGCAAGAGATACAACAATGGACTGTTCCTGCACAATTCGCTTTGTTTTCCACTTATAATATGAAGGAACAAATCGATGTCGCATAGCAGCTTTTAATTGAGACCAAGTGGTGGGAATATTAGTAGAATGTTTCTGTTTATATTCACGCCACCACATCAAAGCAAAATCAGTAAATGCACTAAGAATAGCTGTAACTTGAGAATTAGCAGGAATATCATGGCATAAAAATTGTTGGTCTACCTCTAACTCCCAATCAAGATATGCAGCAGGATCATATTTGCCATTATAAGATGGAATGTTAAATTTAATCGGAGCAAAGGAATCATTAGTGGGGTGACGTACCCCGCAGCGGTGATCTCTATCCTTCTGCAACTCGGTGATCGTTGTCGTCAATGCATCGAGGCGTGCCACGACGGTGTCGAGAGTGGTCTTGATGGCCGTCTCCACGAGGATGATCTGATTGAACCGCCCGTTCGAATCCGTCTTGTCGACATCTCCTGCCATGGTTAGCGCAAACACAAAACAAAAGAAAATGTGGTGGAACGGCTCACAAGGTGCTCACACTAGTGCTGTTATCAAATTCTTATCTGGTCTTACCACGCACACAGGGGCGATCGAGGCGCAAACAAGTAGCACCTGTGAAAGATTGATGCAGCGATTGCCTGGAGAAACAAAGTCGACTCGTCGTAGGAGTATGTGGAGTTTTGGGTAGGCTGCACTCAAATCAAGGATTAGCACAATCTAACAATGATGCAAAGTTGAATAAAAGTGCTAAAACGTACTGACAATTGCTGGAAACAAAGTGCAAGAAAAGAACAAGGAGTAGAAAGAAAAAAAGAACACAGGGAAACTAAGGCAACAAGGTAACCAGACGGTTTCTCAACAGAAACGATCGCAACTTCCTCGACTTTTTTTTTGATAATATGCAACACGGACTCCAACAAAAAAAACACGGCCACTGGAAAACGGCGGTGCACACGACGCAGCACACCTGGGTGTGTCCGTTCGGATTTGTCTTTTTTGTTTTCTTTTTTTCTTTCTTTTTACCTTCCTTTTTTTGACTTTTCCTTTTTTATATATCCAAGCGGACAGACAACGAGACCGAGACGAACAGGGGGCGGCGCAGGGCAAAACGCGTCCGCGCAGGACGCGGCGTGCCGCGTGACCGGCTGGGCTGCGTTCTTTTTTGGAAACTCTGACCAACCCGAAAAAGGATATTGCGGCAGCGGTTAGGAGACCGAAGCAGAGGGAAACACGGCGCAGGCTAGGGCCGGCGGCGCGCAGGACCGAGAGAAAAGCGGCGGAAAGGAGAAAAAACAAAGGAAACACAATGTATCCAGCAACGATCAACGCACAAACATGCAAATTCAATAACGCAAAGATTGAAAGAAAGTGCAAGGCGAAGAGGGGTGTTGGGATAAAGATCTAACCTGAATTTTTGTGGCTTTTGTGGACTGTAGGTAATATAAAAAACACTCGATAAAACTCACCGACCAACCTGGAAAGCTGATACCACTTGATAGAGGGGGAGTGCCCGATCTTTCGGTGAGTGGAGATAAATCCGATTTGGTGGTTGTTGACCCTCACGATCCGACTACGACGAGCGAGACTCGAAGCGCCAATGCAATCGCTGAACCAAACTGTTAGCTCAGCACTTTGGCAGATTCTGGACGTCAACTTGTTTCGACGATTCCTGTTGACTCGGGATGAATTTTGACACAAGACCGTGCCATTGGAAGCTTTATGAAATTCTGCTTCCAACCATATATAGAACGTCCAAAACTGACTCTGTATACGACCTGGGCGTCCGTTTTATTGCGCACTGCTCCTGGACTCCGAACTGGACTCGAACTTTAATTGCTTTTGACCTCCACCTCGGGGACTCGAACCGGATCAACCTTGGACCTCCTTCTTCACTTGGAAACCTTTGTTGGACTTCTTCTACTCCATTCCATGCACCAATCATGGTCGTATGCATGGGTGTCATGTCCTCATCACGTGCGCATGGAGCACTCAATACGACTACACTTCCCAACATCAAACAACGCAGCCGAGTATGAAGCCATGATCAACGACCTCCGAATCACCATTGAGCTGGGAATCAAATGCCTTGAGCCTCGGAGTTGGTCGTGGACCAGGTCATGAAGGACAAAAACTGCATGGACCCAAAGTTGGAGGACAAGTTCCACAGCCTTGAGCTTCATCACATGTTGCGTGACTACAACAAAGCAACCGATGTACTCGTGAAGACCGTGTCCAGTCACAACCCGGGGGCTCACAGGGTCTTCGAGAGTGATCAACACGCACCATCTGTATGAGTAGATGGAGAGAAGCCACCCGAGGTGATGGAACCCAAGGTTATGGCGGTCGATCAGCTGCCCAAGCCGAACCTTGAAGATCCTGACTGGCGTGTCCCAATCCTCGAGTGGCTGGATCAAGGCTCGACCCATCGTCAATGTCCACTCCGAGGAGGCGGTGTCATTCTTCACCGATATCTTCAGCATACCCAACACGATCATCACTGACAATGACACCCAGTTCACAGGGAAGAAATTCCTCAACTTCTGCGATAACAACAACATCCGTGTGGACTGGTCGGCTCTTGCCCATCCAAAGATGAATGTGCAAGTCTAGAGGGCAAATGACATGATCCTAGAAGGCTTGAAGCCACGAATCTTCAAGCGGCACGAGATGTTCCGAGCTAGATGGGTGGCCGAGCTACCGTCCGTGCTGCGGAGCCTACATACCACACCGTGTCGTGCCACCGGTTTCACGCCCTACATCATGGTACATGGCTCCGAAGCGGTCTTGCCCATTGACATCGACTACACCAGTCGACGAGTACAGGCCTACACCAAGGAAGGCAACCAAGTCGCGCTCTAGGACGCGATCGACCAACTCGACGAGGCACACGATGTAGCACTGCTGCGCTGCGCCAAGTACTAACAGGCCCTGCGGCACTACCACGAGCGCAATGTGCGCCCCCGTGAGTTCCACGTCGGAGACCTCGTACTCCGATGAGTTCAAGGCAGCAAGAAAAAGCACAAGCTTTCACCACCTTGGGAGGGGCCGTTCATCATCTATGAGGTGCTCCGACCAGGGATATACAAGATCTAGTACGAGGACTGGAGGGTCGTCTCCAACGCATGGAACATCGAGCACCTGCGCCCGTTTTATCCTTGAGTAACTGTTTAAACCTCGTACATTGATAAATAGATGTTGCATGCCTTGTTCACATGTCTTTGAGTTCAGAAACTTATCGATGACTGTGTTTATAAGTTTGGGGCTGAGCAGCGAGCGCTCTTGCATCAACGCAAAAACGCTCCCTGCTCGGGGGCTACCCAGGGCATGATGCCCTCCTCCCAGTTTTACGATTTTTTCAAAAAATCCCATCAACCGTGTCGAGACTGATTGCACGAGCGAAAAGTTTTTAGATGGAAACTCAATCTTGCGAGAAATAAAGGCTACGACCTGTGTGGGATGAGGTGCTACTGTTCGTTCAAAGTTCTTAGTGCCCGTGCCTCTGCAGCTACGGCATGAAGACTTGCGAACACAATTCGAGCCCTCAGGTCTTCGCCCGACCTCTTTTCAAAAGCATTCGGGTCACCGCATGGACTCTGGTCCAAAAAACAATTTCACAAATAAAACCGCGCCAAGTTACCTCCCGAACCTTTCGAGTTCTCGGGGGCTACAAACGAGTGGTTGCCCTCAGCGGTTTGAGGGGGTCGAGCTCTCCGACTCTTACGCCTCCGCAGCTCCAGACTCGGACTCGATCGCCTTGATTCTCTAAGGTCGACTACGTGTTGCTGCAGTCGTCCCCGGGCGCTCGAAAGCGATCAGGATGTAATGCGACTCGAATAAGATCACAGCTACATGACTTGTAGCCTTACGATTTGTTCCGGTCATTACAAAAAAAAAATATGATACAATTAACTTAAGGGCTCGGGGGCTTCTGGGTCCTCTGGTGCATCTTGTGGCAGCAGCTCTAGGTCCTTCAAGGCAGCGTCGGCCATGTCGCGGGCGAAGGAGGCGCAGTCTGCCTCAAGCTCGTCGCACTGCACGTCGGAGATACTGGGGGCCCAGTCGCCGCACAGCGCCATGCGGTCCAGCCCCTGGTAGTGTGACTCGAACATGGCAAGGACTCGGTGCACCGCTCGCCGGGCTGTCGCAAACTCAAGCTCCCGGACCACGTCTGAGAGGCGCCCGACCTTTTCAACCAGCGCCTCGGGCGCCACCGACCCAAGTGGCACGCCGAGCCTAGTCATGGCCATGCTGATGGCCCTACCAAGCTTGGACATGTCCTCAACATTATTCTGGCGAGCTGCCTCTGACTTATGCTGGGCTTCCCGGACTTGGTTCAAGGTGGCCGCGTCCTGCTCCTGAGCCATCTGCGACTGCTCCAGCTCTGTTTTGATCTCTAAAAGATGAGCAAAGCAACGAGTTATGGTGGGTCCACAAGAAAGAGAAAGACAGAATTAAGATCCGAGACTTACTCTAAACCTGCTCCGACTAGCGCTCGATTGCTCCATCCTTCTTGATGACTTTGAGGAGGGCGGAGTTCAGCGTGACAAGAAGCAGACAGTGAAGAGAATGGAGAAGGAATGTGTCCACTTGACTTACCCTCAAGGTCCTCCGATAGCTTGGCATTGCTCTCGCGCAGCTGTGTCGCCTCCTCAGAGACCTCTTAAAGCTGATTGGAGACCTGGGAGAACTAGCGATCGGTCGTCGCCAGATCCACCGTGGCAGTGCCCAAGTCACACTCCAGCTTCGACACCCTCGCTTCGAGTGTTTCCTTCTCGTGAGCTGCCGCCTGGGCGACGTCCCGGGCGGCGGTCTCGGTGGCAGCGGCAGCGGTCCTGACCCTCTCGGCGGCCTGCTCGGCGCTCATCGCAGCCGCGCGAAGCTTTTCGACTTCGGCCTCGGCAAGAGCCAGCCTCGATGCCAGCGAGTCCCGCTCAACCATGGTTGCGGCGTCAGTGGTCTGGGTGGCGGTGGCGCGGTCCTCCGTGAACTACTTGGCGGCTTCGAGGGTTGTCCGTGTCGACGCATCGCTTGCCACCGCTACGGCCGCCGCCACTCGGGCCACGACGAGCTGCATCTCCAACTGAGCCCACTCTGCGCAGAGCTCTCGTGTCGCGAGCACCTGCTGTCGACCTGATGCCGCGAGGGTCTGCCCCCACACAAGGTCGAAGGTGAGCTGCACTTCTCGGAAGAACCGGGAAACCGGAAACAAGATACCCAAACAAGGAAACTCACCGATGTCGAGGGGAGGATCAACTCAACGAATGCGCAACGCGCCCATGCCAACCCATGCTCAAGGGTGTTGCAAGCCATGGCCTCCTCATCGTCCTCGGTGTCATCACCAGTCTCGAAGGTCGCCACCCATGGGGCACAGGCGAGCTCAAGGATCTAGTCCTCGCTGCTCGCAGCGCCTTGCGACAGGGCCGCGCCTGAGCCCTCCTCGGCCTCCTTGATCTCCGGGAAGGCAGCTCCTGTCGCACCTTCGGTGCATCGTGCTCTTGAGGAGCTGCGGCGGGCTGGCTCGCCACAGGGACCTCCTCTACAACAACAGTAATTAGTTGGGACAATGATGGCTCCACTCATCTGACAACTCCCTCGGCCATGCTGACCAACGAAGGGGCGGGTATGGTTGTGGCTGCTTCAGCGGGTTGGGGCAGGGACGCACCCATGCCCTTCCCGGCCGACGTTGGCGGGGGCACGATCATGACCGAGTCCATGCCGACTGTGGACTCCCCAAGAACCCTCTCTGCCGCCTCCGGCGCAGCGGGGTGCGCCGAGCCGCCGGCACCCTCATCTGGATGCAGCGCCGACACGACCGACGCGATGGTGTCCAAGATTGACGGGTCGGCAAACATCTGCTCCATCACCACCTCCAGCACCTTACGGTCGTTGCTCGGATGTTCGGGGGCGTTGAGGTCAACAGTCCCGATGCCGGGGAAGTCCACGTACCGGCACGACGACAAATCCGTCGCACCCTCGACCGACGCTGCGCCCGCAGCAGTTGAAACTTAGGCGCTGTTGACATTGCGGCGTCATGTTCCCCCACCGTCGGGGGTGGCGCCGAACCGTCGTCCGCGACCACCACCACCACGTCCTCACCACCCGTGCCGGCCCAGGCCGGCGGCCCCAATGTCGCTTGGGGAGTGGTCGTCTCCATGACCGTCCGTCCTTGATGGCGGCGGCGTCCACTGGCGGGGGTGGCATGGCCAACTCCTCGAGAACGGTGGCCACGGCCAACGCTTCCTCGACCTGTGCTGTGAGCGGCTCGGCGTATGGAGGCTGAGGACGAGGCTCAGAAGGTACGACCCGGGCGCCCAAAGCCAAACGGTTCAACGGCGCGAGGATGAGGACGCCAGTGTCGGCATTCCTGCGAGAAGATAGAACCAAGTTTAGTAAGCAAAACAAGCTGAAGAGTTCGTGACGGTGGCTCTGAGGACAAGAACTTACATCTTGGAGCACACCCGGGATTTCTTCACTAGGCAGCCCGACGAGCTTTGCTCGGGGACTGCGCACTTGGAGCGCACCGACTCGGGGGCTGCTCCAATTTGAATCGCCGCCTTGACGGCGGCGCTGCGCTCCCCCGACTGCCTGGGGGCCGATCCTCCGACCACCGCCACGGGCGGGGTTGGTGCTTGGCCCCCGTCGGCGATGGGGGAAACTTGAACATCCGGGGATCCGCAGCCCTAGATAAGCAATGACTGAAGGCGCCGCGGGTCGGCGCCGGAATCGGCCTCCTGCGGTGCGCTCGGTATTGGCACCGAGTTCGTCGATCTCACCCATGACCGGCGCCTCTGCAGGGAGTCTGCGTCGGGGCGGTCGGAGCCATCGAAGAGTTGGCGAGCTGGAGCCGGTCGTTCCACCGACCGCCTCAGAGGGTCGGCCTGACGAGATAGGGCTCTCTATGACTCGGGGGCGCCTGTCCCGCTGAGTGCCACACGACGGACCACCCGCTGGTCCTCTCGGGTTGGGCCAACTACTGACCGGGAGCTCCATCCCACATTCTTATCGTGCGTGGCTATCTGTGGCCGCCGCGACGATGATACTTCCATGCCGCGGGGAGGGGACGACGAGGACGACCTCGACTTGTCACTGCAATCCACCGTCGCGCTGGCCACATCGCCTCTCTACGACGGCTCCAATGATGGATCTTCGTTATAGGAGACCTTGTGCTCCCCCGCCTTCCGCCTCTTAATGCGGTTGTCGTTCTGATCGCGCTTGGCGATCTCGCGCTCCTTGTGCTGTGCCTTGCACGCAGCATGCCGCCTTTCCGTGACCGCTTTGTTCCGGTTGAAGATCGCCTCCTCCAGGAGAGGCGCCTTGGTTGGAACAAGGTGCGCACACCTCAACTGCAACAACAAGAAGACGAAGAGATCAGTAAGAGAAAAAGATCTCCGAGAAGACCAACAACACAATGAAGAACACAAAACAACCGGAATCTATCAACAAGACGGCGAGTCAAAAATTTCTCAGTCCCCTCATGGGGAAGCATCGGGAGTAGCCACGCTAGCGGCCACGAGTAGGTTGATTTCCCGATCGCTTGCGCCACGCGACGGTGGACCTCAAGCAGTGACGGGAGAGTCAGAGCGGTCACGATCCCCATCCAGGGGGCCCGGTCGGCCGTCATCTCGCAGAGATGAAGCGGTCGCCTCCGGAGCATCACAACTCCACGGGTATGGTACTACCCAAGGACTTCAGACATGGTGACCCCGGCTCCATGAAGGCACCTCAGCACCGCCTAGCGATCCTTGAGGATCTTCTCTTACTCTGCGTTCGCGGGGATGTTGATGGATAAAACTCATATCCACCTACGATCCGCAAGCGTACAGACCTACACCTTTTTCACCACAGGATTCCCTAGGTTCTTGTCAATCCGCGGAGAAAAGGGATTACAAGCGTTTGATCCACCTCTACTTACTAACTTATCCAAACCCTAATCTACGTTTAAACTAGATAACAACTACACTAGACTAGAGACAACGATTAAACCAACAAGATATGTAAAAGACACTTGCCCAAGGGTCTACGATACTTGAACATGCAACCGCTTAAAACATGAAAACCAATCTAATCTATCGGGGGTTGTGACCACGGTTTCGCCCTTTCCCTCCTACCTACTGTCACTACGCGGAGGTATTCGTGACTAGGCCTATGATGGACACGACGTATTGAATGGATCCAAGGGAGCATTGAGGCCTTACTCCCTCTACAGCATGGTAGCTAACCTTAAACATCAAAGCTTCTTCAAAACTAGATGATAGATAGATATCTGAACAAAGTAGCTATTACATCTCAAGATCTATTACAACCCATGGACAAATGAGAAGATTAACCCATCAAGGTGCTAGACATGGCACTGTTGATCATGGTGACGCTTCTGACGATGTCTTCCTTTTTCTCCACCTGCGGGTGCTTCCTTCGAGTTGAGCGATCCTTCTCCTGAAGATCTCCCTCCTCTCTCTCTAGCTTGTGGATGGCCTCTCGATGCGAATGGCTCCCTGTCTTGCGAATGGCAGCACCTCCACGAACTTAGGGTTGAGGGTCCTTCGGGTGCATGAAAAGGGGGGCCGAACCCGGCCCGGTTCGGTCGCCCCTTCGTTCCCGTGGGTCCTCATGTATTTATGCACTTTGCCCCCTCCACTTGCAATATTTTGATGATGTCATTCTCGCGTCCAAGATGAAGGTTCTCCTTGCATGAAGTCCAGTCTTTTACGCTTCAATCCTCGGGGATGTTCCTTTGTAACACTTCGGTCCTTGCCACCATTGGAAGTGATTTCATCAAGCTCATAAACACGAAAAAGACTTCTTAATTGCTCCTTTGAACTTGTTGTGAATCCATCCTTTATGTCCATGTTTTCCTACATAAACAGAACACTTCCAAATGCACACACGAAGATGAACTTGTTTTACGATTAGTGTGCATAGTGGCGGGTTAGTTCCATAATCAAATCCAAACCAAAGTGTAATAAACTTGTTTGGTGTACCAAAATACACCGTCAACATCTCCCCCACGCTTAGATCTTGCTCATCCTCGAGCTAGTACTCGTAAAAGAACTTTATCCGAGATGTTGAAATCGTGCTCCGCTAATTCTTTCTTCACAAGTTACTAAATCCTTTATCTTTAATACAATAAACATAAAGCAATGATCATCAAACATAAACATGGGCGTTTAGAATTTTTACCAAATCAAGATTTACCCCACAACTCAAACTCTTCACTCGAGGTCTTCAGTTTCAGCCATGCTTACTTCTTTGCCTCCATTGGAGGGTTTCATGATTTTTCAAAATATAAAATTCCTGCAACAAGTATTAGACAAATTCTTTTCTCCAAGTTCTTAAATGTCGCTCATATAAAGTGGCTATCCTAAACAATTTTCATAAAACTCTCACCTCCCAAAAGTCTTTCATATAACATGTAAAGTGGAGCTTTAGGTATGGCTAGCACAATTAACACGAGTATTGTCAAGCTAAGAACTTTCTCTAATGGTTGTTTACCTTTCAAAGCCAATGATCATAAGAATTATACCATATGTGGGGATATTAAGGATATATAGACATAGAATGGTGGACATGTGGAAAGGCAAAAGAAAATAAGACTACGAGGCACCGACGATGTCCTCGTTGTCGGATTGCACATGGTTGGAAAAAGAATGGAAGTTTCATCTCTCAACAACGTGACATCCTTCCTTACACATTATTTATCTTTCACTTGATTCATCAACTTCATATCTTTCTTGCCATTCCTCTTTCTTTATTGTTTTCCTTTTTCTCGTTCTTTCTTTCTTTTCCTTTTCCATACACATATTTTTTTCTTTACTTTTCTTTCTCTTGACATCTTTATCTCTCTTTTCAAAGCTCTCAACTCATTTCTTTCTTGCATAAACACAATCTGAATTTAAAAATAAAACTATGCTAGAGACGAGTCGAAACTTCAAAAATTGGTTGTGTTCAAGGAATTCAATGTACAAAAGAGATATAATGGTATGGGTATGGAATTCGGTGATGTACGGGACTTCCGATGTGAAAGTCATGTTACTGAATGCATGACGAGGCTAGCAATAAAAGATAAGCACAAGGACATGATCTTTGCTTGAAATTAAAACTTCCAAGAGAGAAGGATCCTAGCCCAACTCATTATGCTAATCGCACTTATGGTGGAGCGAAAATTAAATTAGGCTTTGCATAGGATTTTTCTTAAACTCTCAACTTGGAAAAAGAGGTTTTGCTAATCTTTATTACATGTTTTTTTCAATAATTTTCAGACTTAAATTCCTCCAAATTTTAGCATCAAACATAGCACAACCAAAATATGAACCTCTTGATCAAAGAATGATGCGGGTACTTTTAGAGGTAGAAACTCCACTAAGCACCACGGTAAATGTTTCAAACCAAATACTTATGTTTATTTATCAAAAATTAAAAACAAACAAACGAGTAAAGTAAGAAAAGCATCACAAGAGACAAAAATTTAAATGACTCTTTTTATTTGATTTTCTTGACACGAGCACTAACTTTAAGACACTTCAAACTTCAAAAAATTTAAAAGCACACTCCTAAAACTTAAGACTCTTAGACTCTCACATTCTCGCAAAAACTAAACCGAACCAAAACTAATCTTAAATCAAAAGGCTAGCTAGCTAGCTCTCCCCCATGCTAAAATCATACGACATCCTTGTCGTATCTTACAAAAAAACTAAGGGGGAAACTCTATCTAATGGTACTTCCCACAGCTATTGCACCACTTGCCCTTCATGTTCCCCACCATGCCGAATAACTTCCGCATGTTGCGATTCAGAAATTTATAGTTGTCTTCAACCACATGTTCCAAATCTTCCATGCGCTTCCTCATCGCCTCCATGGCTTGGAAACACTTATCGACCGATGTGTAGAGCTCCGAGATGGAGTGACGGCAAGCCGCACAACACATCAGATGCATCCCAAAAGGGTCATCATCGCCAGGGTCTTTACCGTCATCGTCGCCGTCGTCGTCGCCATTGTTCCCGTCGTCGTCGTTTCCGCCGCCGTTGGGGCCTTCGGGAGTCTTCTCCTTTTCACTTCTTCCCAATAATACAAGTCATTGTCTTCCCTTTCGGCGGCCGCCTACGAGCTCAGGCTACGATCATCGGAATAGTCACTCCCCCCGTAGTCTTTTGGCTCGGGCAACATCTCCTTGTAATCCTTCATCTTCATGCCTCGGATGCGTTTCGGCCTTCGAAAGGGAGTAGAGACCTTCTCCTTATTGACGGGGTAACGAGATGCGATTGCTCCATTCGGGACACACCCTCCGCAACGGATGCGGGCGATCCTCTTGATCTCCGTGGGTAGCTTGAGCTTTTATCGCTTCGTCTCCTTTGTCGATGGCTCCATGGCGCCTAGCTTCAACTCTACGCTCTTCGGGGACGTCATGGCTGCTGCGTGGGTGCAAAAGGATGTGAGTTGGGATGGACTCACGAGCTCCCATCTCAGCCAATTAAATAGTCCCGGAGGGAATACTCTAGAAACCGCATTTTCCCCTTTTAAACTTCCCTTAAATTTTTCTGACCAAAGAAAGAAGTCAAAAACATGCATCCCAGAAGAAACCGGGGGCGAACCGCCGCCTGGACCCTCTAGGCCGGTCGGACCGGGACGGCCGGCCTGCCTTGGTTCGTGGGCCGGTGCGATCCAGTATTTCGCATTTCCCTTTTATTTCGCATATTAAGCCCATGAGAAAAAGATAGCCTGATAAAACTTTGTGAGAAACTCCAGAAAAATAAAAGAAAAACTATTTACAAAAACCTCACCTTGTTTCACATCCTAGGCTGGACGTTCGAGCTCTTCTTCCATGGTGAAGACATCAATATGGTGAGAGGCACAACATCGGGTTCGTAATAAACCTTAAGTCGTTGGCCATTCACCATGAATTGATCACCTTTCACATCCATGATGGTTACCGCTCCATTGGAGAGTACTAACTAAACAATGTAAGGTCTGTCCCACTTGCTTTGCAATTTCCCCTTTCCGAAGGTTTTAAACCTCGAATTATAGAGGAGGATCTTATCTCCTTCCTTGAATTCCTTTTTCTTCAACCTTTTGTCATACAATCTTTTAATCCTCTCTTTGTATATGCTTGCATTTTCATATGCTTTCAATCTCATCTCCTCTAGCTCGCTTATGTGGATTCTTCGCTTTACCACCGCAGCGTCTAGATTGAGGTTCATCTCTTTAATTGCCCAATAGGCTTTATGCTCTAACTCAACCGTAAGGTGACAAGCTTTGCCATAGACAAATTGATAAGGGGTCATACCTATCGGTGTCTTGAACGCCATTCGATATGCCCACAAAGCTCCATCTAATTTCCTTGACCAATCCTTGCCTCCCTTCTCTATGGTTTTGTTGAGGATGCCCTTTAATTGCCTATTCGATGTTTCTGCTTGTCCATTGGTTTGTGGATGATAGGCCGTGGAGACCCTATGTTCAATTCCTAACTTGTACAAGCACTTTTTGAAATTCTTCCCAGTGAAGTAAGTTCCTCCATCGCTTATCAAGATTCTCGGAGTACCCAAGCAAGGGAAAACCATGCTCTTGATCATTTCAATGGACTCCTCTGTGGAAGCTTTACGACATGGCATGGCCTCTACCGACTTGGATACATAATCAACCATGACTAGGATATGCTCGAATCCATGTGAGTTTTTGAAAGGCCCCATGAAGTCAATTCTCCACACATCAAATAAGTTGATTTGTAGATTATATTTCAAGGGCATGGAATTCATTTGAGAAATATTCCCGATTTGTTGGCATTCGGGGCATGACGCAACATATCTTTTAGTATCTTCATGCATCTCCGGCCAATAGAATCCGCTGGACCACACTTTTGCTTGGGTCCGAAAATGACTATAGTGTCCACCGTACTCCACTGAGTGGCACTTTCTCAAAATTTCTAGCCTCTCTTCTCTCGGCACACATCTTCTCATGACTCCGCAATTGCCAAGTCTAAAGAGGTAAGGCGAATCCCAAATGTATTTTCGACTTTCGGAGACTATCCTCCCTTGAGTGTTTTTATCTAAATGATCAAGAGGCATCTTCCGAATTTCTCAAATGATATCAATCATCCAAGTATCTTTGTCGAGTCCTCGATAGAGGTGGTCACCTCTCATTTTGTCTTCTATGGGCTCTTTATCATCTTGTCCGCGATTCATCATAGACAAATGATCAGCCACGACATTTTCCACCCCCTTTTTATCACGAATTTCAACATCGAACTCTTGAAGGAGAAGGATCCAACGAATCAATCGTGGTTTAGCATCCTTCTTAGCCAAGAGATACTTGATGGCTGCGTGATCGGTGTAAACAATGACCTCGAATTCACAATGTAAGATCTGAAATTTTCAAAGGAAAATACCACCGCTAGCAATGCTTTCTCTGTAGTAGCATAATTTAATTGTGCCTCATTAAGAGTTTTACTAGCATAGTAAACGGCGTGAACTCGGCCTTTCTTTCTTTGACCCAAAACTGCTCCTACGGCGTAGTCGCTTGCATCACACATGATCTCGATAGGTTAGCTCCAATCCAGAGGTTGAATAATGGGAGCACTCACCAAAGCACTTTCAAGGTCCGAAATGCCGCTAAGCACTTCTCATCGAAGTCAAAAGCCACATCCTTTTGAAGGAGATGTGTTTAAGGCTTAGTGATCTTTGAGAAGTCCTTAATAAATCCTCTATAGAATCCGGCATGGCCTAGAAAGCTCCTTAGGAACTTAACATCCGTTGGAGGTGGGAGTTGCTCAACCGTCTCCACTTTAGCTTTGTCCACTTTGATTCCTCTCTCGGATATAACATGCCCGAGCACTATGCCTTGCTTTACCATGAAGTGGCATTTTCCCAATTTAGCACCAAGTCTACCTCTGCAAACCTCGTGAGGACCTTATCCAAGTTTGCCAAGCAATCCACGAACGTCTTCCCATAATCGGAAAAATCATCCATGAACACCTCGAATCATGCAACGTTGAAAAGAGGCCGGAGCGTTGCATAGACCGAAGGGAATCCTTCTATATGCAAATGTTCCATAAGGGCATGTAAACGTTGTTTTATATTGATCATCTGGGTGAATGGCAATTTGCATGAACCCAGAGTACCCATCGAGAAAGCAAAAATAAGTGTGGTTTGCTAATCTCTCGAGCATTTCGTCGATGAACGGTAAGGGGAGGTGATCTTTCTTCGTTGCTTTGTTTAGCTTTTGATAATCTATACACATCCACCACCCGGTCACGGTTCTTTGTGGTATTAATTCATTCTTCTCATTCTTCACCACGATTATACCTCCTTTCTTCGGTACACAATGTACCGAGCTCACCCATTTGCTATGCGGAACCGGGTAGATGATTCCGGCATCAAATAACTTGATGACCTCTTTCTTTACTACCTCTTGCATGGCATGAGTTAGCCTCCTTTGGTGGTCCACTACGGGCTTACATTGGTCTTCCATAGGTATATGATGAGTGCAAAAGGTTGGGCTAAGTCCTTTGAGATCATTAATCGAATATCCAATCACCTTCATATTTTTTTCAATAAATTCAGCAACTTCTCATTTTCTTCGGGACTTAATTCGTCGCTCACGATGACTGGATAAGTCTTGTCTGGGCCCAAAAATTCATACTATAATTGTTTGGGCAAAGGTTTAAGATCCACCTCGGGCACTTGTGGCTCTTCGGGTTTAATTTCTCCTATGTCTTCAAATTTTTCTTCCTCCACACTTCCATCTCGTGGTTCTAATCCTTTCGTTGCTACCTCTAGTTCTTCATCATGTCGATCATTAGCTTGATTCTCCATCGCTCTTTTAAATGGGTCTCTAAGGGTTTCAACAAAACAAAGACTATCTACCTCCTCTACTTCTTCATCTTCGGTAGGATAAGGTGAAGGGTGTTTAGAAACGCGAAGAAAATTATATTTGTACTTCTTTCCATTAAGATTCATTGTTACCTTGCCTTTTCTGGCATCCAACACGACATCAACCAACTTAAGAAAGTTCCAACCTAGGATTATGTGATCATAATTACTATTGTAAGCATCTATAACAAAGAAATTGGTTGGTATACATTTTCCATAGATGATTACGTTAATGTTGCAAGCAATACCTAGAGGTCTAATAGTTCTACCATCTCCCATAATTAACTTCGTTGATGTTGGAGCTAAGTCTAGGTTGTGGTCTTGAACTTTATCGTAAAGTTTAGAAGACAAGACACTTACTTGGGCTCCGATGTCGCACAAAGCTTTGCATTGAACTCCATTGATCTCGCAACTCAAGTGTGGTGCCATCTTCTCCTCTTCTTCGGATCCTATCGTGTAAACTTCGGAGAGGCGAGCGTATGGTGATTTTTCGGGCTTGATCCCCATGATTCTTTTCACCTTGGCTATGTGCTCCGGATCCACTTCATCATCACCAAAGAGCTTTTGAAAGATGTCACCGATGGTTTTAAGGTCGTATGAATCTTCCGCTTGCTTTTCTGGTGGGAAATCCGCTTCCAATGCTCTTGCCATCCCCTTTTGGTTAGGGAACGGTCTTCTCTTGTCGAATACTTCTCTGTAATCGATTGGAACCTAATCCATATGTTCGAACCCCCTTAATGGCTTCGCTCTTGACATAGTTCTCTTGTTTGTTTTATTTGATTCGACGAAGTCAACGCTCGGGGTAGTTCTTGACTTGATGTGCTCTTCTTTAAGCTTTTCTGGGATTGGCTCATCTTTTGTGACTTCCGGGGTTGCCTCTTTAGAAATCTCAGCACACATCTTCATCCTTGAATTGTATTCCGGCTCTCTCATAAGTCTTAATTCCCAATCTCTTCGCATGCCCGCCGCTTTGCTAATCTTTTGTAAAAGTTGAGCGGCTTCCGTGAGTGTTTTCTCCATTAGATCCCCACCTGCACACATTTGGATGTGTTGCATGAAACTCGGCGTCAGGGAATAGAAAAATGTATGCAAGAGTACGTCACTGGAGAAGTCGAGTCTTGGTCCTTGTTCAATTAACTCATTAAATCTATTCCAAGCTTGGTCTATCCCTTGCTCTTCTCCTTGCATGAAAGTAATCACTTGCCTCCTTAGATGTTGAACTTTGCTTATTGGTAAAAACTTCTCACAAAATTACTTTGTCAACATGTTCCAATTTCCTTCAACTTCAAAGGACGTAAATGAGTACCATGTCTTTGCTTCACCGGCAAGTGAGTAGGCAAAGAGATTCCATTTGAACCATTCATCGGGAACTCCTTCTTGACGCACCGTGTTGCATAGCGTCATGAAATGCCTTATGTGTCTATGTGGGTTCTCTGTAGCCATCCCTTCAAATTGGGTTGCCACTGCCATCTCGATGGTCTTGGATTTGATTTCATACTTGGTCACTTCATGCTTCGAATCCGACTCTTGTACCTTCATGTCTTCACATCGAGGACTAGCGTAACCCCTTAGTGATTTCTCTGGTTATTCCACGGGGTGGTTGACGAACGCCATCTATGTCGGGCATACACCCCGGGTACCGCAAGGAAGGAAGAAGACGGACTCCTAGTAGAATTTCCCTGTACTCCTACTAGGACTCGTGCCATGTAATCCTACTAGGACTCCTACCTTGTAACGGACTACGTTCCCGCCCCCTGGACTATATAAAGGAGGGCCGGGTACCTAGCCGCACATCCACAATCCCTCTGGGGATCAACATCCAAGCGCAGGGCGCAATACTCTAAACAGGACGTAGGGTAGCTACTCTGGCTACCCGAACATGTATAAATCTTGTGTCTCGTGTCCTCGCGCGTACCTTCGGGTTCCAGATCATGGCGATCCCCACCTTCTACCTTGCTGCGGGTACCTCCCATGGAGGTCGAGTGGTTTAAACACCGACAGCTGGCGCCCACCGTGGGGCCATCGTCACGATCATCAGGCGAATTCGAAGGACCAAATCCAGATCAATCTACTCGGCGCAAACGGATTCCAATTCGCCGAGTTTGAAGTTCTCCACGTCAACTCGCCGTATCCGAGAGGAGCACATGAACCAAGCGGAAACAGCGCCAATTCCTTTTTTTCTGCCTCGGTTCCCAAGTCGTCGGGTTGGAGATCAAGATGGACACATCACTGTCCAAATCCGAATCAAAGTGGAGCAGTCCAGCAGCTGTCACGCATGCAGGCCAAGATTCCAAGCTACCAAGAATTCTCCGAGTTCTTTGCTCCATGCACCTGGAAGACGTACGCAGCTATGACTACGTCAACTACGTCGTACCGGCTCTACATCAACTTCACCGTGCATTGCGACTACTCGTCACCCGGCCGCACGGGCTCTACGTCAACCTCGCCGTGCGCCGCGAGTACTCATCTCCCGGCCGCAGCGGCTCTACATTGACTACGCCGTACGCCGCCGCGACGTCGTCTTCTGGGCGTACGACTACCTCGACTACTTACCTCGACTAGTCTCAACTAGAAAACTAGTCGAGGACGGCTCCCGCGACATCAACAACTAGTCAGATCCACCTCCGACTAGTCGACTTCAGCTCCAACCGTCGCGGCTCCATCACCGACTGCCTCGGCTTTGTCGACACTCATCCGCGAATCAAGCTAAGTCACTTATTTCAATAATTATTTTTTCTTCGGCTTGTTTTCCGCATGCAGGAACCAACGCTGAAGACTACTTCGTGTACGCCTCTCAACGGCTACCTGCCAGCAGAGCTACACCGTGCCAACTATTCCTTGGGGACTGTTGACTGACTGTCACAGGCTTGGTACACCAAATTAGGAGGCTCTTGCCACGACGTTTCGTGTACTGAGTGCTGGAGGCGCACAACGGCTACACCCTGAGGAGGCATTGCGCAATCCTGCTCTCCGCCATGCGGAACAACGAGCAATCGCGCCTCTCTCTTGTCGCCATGTCGACTACTTTCGTCTACCTCTTAATGGTCTCGCTCTAGTAGCACACGCCTTGATCCGTGCAAAGCCTCGGCTCTCCTGTCATGCCTCCACGCCCCCAGCGGCTATAGCTAAACAGGCTCCTCAGAGACCGGGCGCTTAAACCAGCTCTCCTGTCATGCCTTCACGCCCCCAGCGGCTATGGCTAAACAGTGACCATAGAGACTGGGCGCTAAACCGCATCAGGCTAACTACTCGACGCCTTACGACCGAAACAAGAGAATGACACATGACATTTACATCTATATTCATATTTGTATTTGTCTTTAGTAGATTCAAATTCTGCAAATGTACGCATATTTACTTTCAGGTCAAGCTTCGGCGACGACTTTCCAGTACGCTCCGTGTACCTCCACCGGCACGGCTAGTTCCCAAACTCGGGGGCTACGCACCAAATTACTACTCGATGACAACTCGAGTAGTCTCCGCTAGCTCTCTAGCTCGGGGGCTCAGCACCAACAACTACTCGACGTGGCTCCCACTGCTCACCTGGCGATAAGCGGGGGCTAAACGCTACAAGATTACTCAAATGATGACTTCCGCAAACACTGAAGACCCTCGGACTGATTCTTCAATCGTTCCAAGGCTCGGGGGCTACTAGGCTACACTCATCAGTTGATTTTTTCTAGACGGAAGTAGAATCAAGATTAACCCTCAGCCAGAGTCTACAACTCAACCTAAGGCTCGGGGGCTACTCCATATGGAGTGCGATTTTGCAATCGCACTTCCATATAAATCTCGACTTCAAAACAAATGAGCTGGACCACCTTCCAGCCTCGTGGTAGTTCAAGTTCTATTGAAGACTTATACAAGCAGTACTCGAGGACGCTCAAGAACTACTCGAAGAGGCTTCAAGACTACTCGAACTACTACTCTCGACTCCAACGTGCTCGGGGGCTTGTCGGGCATACACCCCGGGTACCGCAAGGAAGGAAGCAGACGGACTCCTAGTAGAATTTCCCTGTACTCCTACTAGGACTCGTGCCATGTAATCCCACTAGGACTCCTACCTTGTAACGGATTACGTTCCCGCCCCTTGGACTATATAAAGGAGGGCCGGGTACCTAGCCGCACATCCACAATCCCTCCGGGGATCAACATCCAAGCGCAGGGCGCAATACTCTAAACAGGACGTAGGGTAGCTACTCTGGCTACCCGAACATGTATAAATCTTGTGTCTCGTGTCCTCGCGCGTACCTTCGGGTTCCAGATCATGGCGATCCTCACCTTCTACCTTGCTGCGGGTACCTCCCATGGAGGTCGAGAGGTTTAAACACCGACAATCTAGACAACAAAGTAAAAACAAAAACAAAAACAAAAACAAAGTGGTTTTCTAGGTAATATGGGTTAGATATTAGCAAATAAACAATTAACTAAATATAAAACAAAGTTAGATGCAAAACCAAACGATGTAAACTAGCTTGCTCCCCGGCAACGACGCTAGAAAAAGGGGCTTGTTGACGGATAAAACTCGTATCCACCTGGTATCCGCAAGCGCACGGACCTACCCCCTTTTCACCATGGGATTCCCTAGGTTCTTGTCAATCTGCGGATCAAGGGGATTACAAGTGTTTGATCTACCTCTACTTACTTACTTACCCAAACCCTAATCTACGGTTAAACTAGATAGCAACTACACTACACTAAAGAGAACGATTAAACCAACAAGATATGTAAAAGACACTTTCCCAAGGGTCTACGATACTTGAACATGCAACAGCTTAAAACATGAAAACCAATCTAATATATCGGGGGTACTCATGTATTTATGCACTTTGCCCCCTCCACTTGCACTATTTTGACGATGTCATCCTCACGTCCAAGATGGAGGTTCTCCTAGCATGAAGTCCGGTCTTTTACGCTTCAATCCTCGGGGATATTCCTTTGTAACACTTCGGTCCTTTCCACCATTGGAAGTGATTTCATCAAGGTCATAAACACGAACAAGATTCCTTAATTGCTCCTTTGTACTTGTTGTGAATCCTTCCTTTATGTCCATGTTTTCCTACATAAACATAACACTTCCAAATGCACACACGAAGATGAACTTGTTATATGATTAGTGTGCCTAGTGACGAGTTAGTTCCATAATCAAATCCAAACCAAAGTGTAATGAACATGTTTGGTGTACCAAAATACACCATCAACATAGGGCTCATCCGACCTGTTCCTTCGTGACTGGCTGATGGGATTTCCGGTGTACGCCGGAAGCGGGAACTCAGGGCCGTTCCGCAGATAGAACCACCCCTTATACCAGCCGTTGTTTGAGCTGGTCAGGGACATCGGGATGTAGTCATCTCCACGGCCCTACTTCATCCGGAGGTTGGCGCAGCCGATCATGGCCGCCCAGGAACCCTCCTTCAAGCACACGAACTTGAAGAAGTACCGGAAAAGGTGCCAATGGGCACTGATTCGCAGGTACCCCTCGCACATCACCTCGAACGCCACCATCTGCTGGAAGTTGTTAAGGTTCAGATGTTGCAGCTGGAATCCGTACTCGAAGAGAACTCCGCAGATGAACCGCCTGGCGGGGACGGAGAAGCCGCACTCGTGGAAGGCCACGAACGAGACCATGAACCCCTTGTGTGGGCACGGCACGAACTCGTCCCCGGGCACCTTCCACTCCATGGTGGCGGTGAGTGGAGGGAGCTGGCCCGCCTCAATGAGACGAAGCAGCTGCTCACGGGACACATTGGAGCGCGTCCAGTTTGACATCGCGGTGGCGGAGTTTCGAGCGGGCTGGAAGCACAAGGGGCGGCAGCGCTGCGGATGTGGAAGAGCACGGGGGGCGAGATGCAAGCACGGAGGAAGGAGATAATGGGGAAGCAAAGTCCCGAACTCGTGCCCGACGTGCGGTTTTAAAGGTATAAGTGTGGCCACTGGCCATCAACGCCGGGCCCGCCGTGTCAGCGACACGTCGCCCCCCCCCCCCCCCCCGCACGCCCCGGCGAAACAGGCGCCCACTAACGCGACACCTCAATCCCCACAGGGTATGAACCTGCGATGCTCACGCGCGGTCTTTATTGAGAGGTCACGTCCGTCACGTCGACGGAGATGCCCGTGCCCCCGCATTTACCACGCCGCCCGCGACACCCACGACGGCCGTTACAACCACACCTACCCCAGCAAGGTAACCCTAGGCTACAATGGGTACAATCGCACATTAAAGCCCGTGAGTGAGTCTTCAACTCACTCATGGGCTCGGGGCTACATCCGGCGGATGCGCTCACGCGCACCCACTGAGACCACGAAGAACAACACCAACGCCAAGTCCGTTCAACTGAGCCTGAGCACGACTCCTTGACTCCCCCTCAGGCTCGGGGGCTACTAATGAGGGACCGGATTAGGCCCCCCTTTGAGGGCAGAAAGATCTCCCATAACGCAAGGTAATCTGACAACATCAACAATGTGAAGGCCAAGGTTCAAGACGAGGAAGGCTGAGGACCGCAATCATGACCGACACTGGCAAGATGTCACGACTCCGACCTGTTAGGAACATCTCTGACCAGTTCCCTACAAGAGGGATGCCCCCGACAAGTCTTCGCCTCGCACGAGAAGTCTCCGCCTTGCACGAGAAGTCTCCGTCTCGCACGAGCTCCCCCCGGCTCCGACTAGTGCGTGGGCCGTAACACGTGGACCACCACTGAAACGCGTGGGGGAACGATTCCCTGCGCCATGCAAATACACCAGCTGGTGGTCAGGGAAGCGGCTGGCCCCAACAAGAGCCTTAATGTGGGTTTGTTCGACTACACAACCATGCCATCAACATTATCTCCCACTCTGCCACACGCAAGCTTAGCCCGAGGCACTCAAGCACCCCCTAGGACGAGCTCAGGCCTAGACTTAGGCCCAAGCATGGTGGGCTAGTCAAGTACTCGGGTAGGCTAAGACAACAACAATCTACTTGGAGGAGGTTCCAAGCGTCCCGGGGTGAACATCCACGCCCGACCACACGGCGGCTCCCACAACCAAGCAGCGCGACATGCATCCTGACGTACAACAACGCACGATGGGACATCCCAGCAACCCAACATTGTACCTCTTTTCTACTTCCCCCTTGTGCCCCTCCCCTTGTGTCTATAAAAGGGAGAGGAGAGCATTTGTTACAAGTGTTAGAGCTCATTCAGATCGAACTCCATTCAAAGGGACTTGGGACCGACACCCTCTCTGGACTAGTTTGTAACCCCTACCACAAACACCCCTAGCTCGGGACACACGACAGCTCGACAATGGACGTAGGGTGTTACTCCTTGAACGATCGAACTAGTCTAATCCCGTTGTCTCCTATGCTAACCATCTGAGCCCAACGCACGATCGATACAAATTTACTGCCGGTGGTAGAGAACCCCAACACCTTTACTTATCCTTTGTAAGATTTCTGTGGCTTCACTAATCGTTTTGTCCATTGAATCACCACCTGCACACATACTTACAAAACGAGAAGAGTTAGGGGTTAGTGAAAATAAAATGTATGCAACATCAAGTCACTAGAAAATCCCAAGCTTCATCAATTCCTTCATCTTCTCCTTGCTTGAAATTGAGCACTTGGTTCCTTAAGTCTTGGACCTTTCTTATGGGAAAGTACTTTGGAAGAAATTTCTACACGAGCTCATCCCAATTTCCTTTTGCTTCAACGGACGCAAGTGTGTACCATCTTCGCGCTTCATCGTCTAGAGAGAACAGAAAAAGATTCCACTTGAACCAAGCGACCAGAACTCCTTGTTGCACTGTGTTGCATATCATCATGAATTCCTTAATGTGTTAATATGGGTTGTCATCCCCAATCCTATAAATGGGTTTGTCGTTACTAACTTGATGATTCTAGCCTTGACTTCATAGTGGGTTGCAGCAAGCGTCAAATCTGATTTTTGCATCTCAATGTCTTCCATTGACGGCATTGCTAGCTCCCTTAGCGACATCTCTTCATTTTCCAATGGTGAGGTGAACAAATCCATATAGTCACAAGAAAAATGAAAGAAAAACAAAAAAAGAATTTTTTCTAGAAAATAAGGGCTAGATGTTAGTAATCAACAAAATTAATACTAGATTAAACATAGCAAACCGCCTTGCACCCCAGCAACGACGCTAGAAAAAGGGCTTGTTGATGATTGAAACGTGTAACGAACTTCGATCCGCAAGCGTACGGACCACTAGCCTTTTCACCACGGGGTGATTCCCTAGGTTCTTATCAATCCGTGGAGCAAGGGAGTTACTAGCGTTCGATCTAGCACTAATCTAGTTGAAGCAAACCATTGTATGAAAGATTAATCTATAAACTAAAGACAATCTAATGTATGAACTAAGGAAAGTCAAAACCAATCCAATCTAGGTCAAATGAGAGACATGATATACACAAGTTATGGAGAACATTTGCCCAAGGAGTCAGGGTACTTGAAGATGCAATCACCTAAACATGATAAAACCGATCAAATCTATCTAAACATGTGACCACGGTTTAGCTTTTCCCCGCCCCCCCGTACTGTCACTACGCGAAGGTAATCTTTGCTAAACTTATTGATGGTCACGGTATGTTGACGTGATCCAAAGGAGTGACCCGAAAAGCATGGTGGCCAAACCTTTAGCATTAAGCATCATCAACAAAGGAACAATGGATTACGATATAAACAAGAGTTGGTGACTACATATCAAGATCCATTACAACTCCATGGAAAACGATGAATCTACTCCATCAAGATGCTAAGCATAGTACCATTGAATGTGGTAGATGCATCCAATGAAGACCAATCCTCGCCATCCTCCAATTCCGGTGGCATCGAGGCAAGGCCTCGGCGTCCTCCTCCTTCTGGTGATCTACGACAGCTCTCCGATGAATGGATGTCAATGGGTAAACATCTTGGGGCGCCTAGGGGGTTGTATTTATGTCATTGGGGTGCCTTGGGGCGTGCTCCACCTTTTCTTGCATGAGATCCTCCTTGGGAGAGAAACAAACTTGGTTTCCAAAAAATCAGCCTCGTCCAGATTTTCCTTATTTGCAGCCCTTCCTTGCCAGTGCCATATCTCCAACGTCCGGACTCCAAATATTAAAAATTCGGTATCCAGGTTGTGTGCCATGAAATTATCTTCAACCTTGGTACTCATTTGTTTCCTTGGAAACGATGATAAGATCCCCAAAACAGCTTCGGAAGATAATCTGTCTGATTTCGGACATGTCTGCGCAGCTGGTATTTTGGGGGCCATATCTCCTAGCTCCTTGACCCGAATTGGGCTTCCATATGTCCAAATCGAAGCTATTATCGAGGATCACAATTTTGGTAGTCAAACTTTTTCAATTATAGGCTGTTTAGGTCTCCGAATCTGCACCAAAAGATCATGCTGTTCTGGACTCCGAGAATATCTCTCGGGCTGAGTTGATCTCGTTGGTAAACCTTCTAATTCCCAGAGTTTTACATGTTGATGCTTCGTCTTTCGGTTATTTGGAGTTGTGTTCACTTCATGTCTTGAATTATAATGGGCTTCATGATCTTCTCATAAAATGCTTGATGAACTTATCCCGAAAGTCTCCTCTTAAACGTTGATTTCCTGCGTAAACAATAAACTCCAAAAGCCACATGCAAGTGTGAACTTGTTACATCATTAGTATGCCTAGTGGCGGTTTAGTTATAATTCAAAGCTCAAACCAAAGTGTAGCAAGTGCTCTTGGTTGATGGAAGTCAACCGTCAACATACACCCGGTGCGGGTACTTATCACTCTCAAACCCTGGTGGTTGCCTCACATACACTTTTTCCTCAACACACCGTTCAGGAAGGCACTCTTGACATCCATTTAGTGCAACTTGAACTCTTTAGCCACGGAAAAGGCTAGAAGGATCCTAATTGCCTCTAAGCGAGCTACAACATCAAAGGTCTCCTCGTAGTCGATCCCCTCTTTCTGACCGTACCCCTGAGCAACAAGCCTTGATTTTTTTCTCACCACTTCTCCTTTCTCTCCCTCTTTGTTCTTCCACACCCATTTTGTCCCAATCGTCTTACACCCTAGGGGAGGGTCAACCAACTCCCAAACATAGTTCCTCTCGAAATTCTCCAACTCCTCATGCATTGAATTTACCCAATTATCATCAGATAGCGCTTGTCCAATGTCACTGGGCTCAAAGGTGGCAACAAAAGCAGCATGAGTGAAATGAGAATTATTCCAAACCCTCGACAGTGTAGTACGTTCATTCATGCCACCAATGATTCTCGAAGCTCGGTGATCCACTTGCACTCACCGGGGAGGTTCTCGCCTTGATGCTACTGTTGACGGTGAAATTCTGTCAACCTAGTCATGAGTTTACTTTCGGTGTTGGCATGAGTTTTATATCTTATCAATTGGTACTAACCCCCTCGGTATAACAAGTTCATTTGTGCATGTCGGTTTTGGAGTTTAGTGTTTGTGCAGGGTTTTGACGTTGAAAGCAAGACTTCCGGGATAAGTTCATCAGTCACCTTGACAAGACCTTGAAGCCCAGTACAAGTCATGTAATGAAGCAAACTCGACTCCAAGAAGCCCAAGAACCAAACCCGAGAAAATGACAAACTCCGAGGACCTAGCCAGAAAAGTGCCGAATCTTGCGGGACAAGGAGCTTCGTCCAACTCGGAGAGAAACTGAGGACAAGTACCCACATGCAGAAGGGGGAGGATCTAGAAGACTCGAGAACCAACGTCGGGCGAAGGAGGCAACGAACTGGGCCGAAATGGGCCCAGGCTGGTCAGCCCAGGCCGGTTGGCCCCCCTTTGACCTAGATGCATCTCGGGCTATTTATAGCCCCCTGACCGAGAGCCACGCATCAATCAATTCGTCATCCACTGCCGAGGAGTAGTGAAACTTAAGGGACACCATCTCGGAGATGAGGGTCGTGCTAGTTGTCTAGGGTCTCCCTAGCCGACGTGGGAACCTTGCATGGAAGACCACGTCGGAGCTCCGGAGCAAGGATCAAGATCGAGGTAGGATCCTGGTGGTGATCTTGTTCATGTAAACATTCATGGTGAAGTTTTATAGTGAATCCGATTTCTAGCGATCAAGTGGCTTCTCGAATGATTTTGTTCTCCCTTGGTTTTGCTTCTTCCCCAATCTATACTTAAGATAGATTGCATATGGTGCTCTTGTAGCTGCGGTGGCTAGAGGTGCATACCGGACCGACCAAGTGATTTCAACTTGTTCTTATCGATCTCACCCTAGACTACCCACATGAATAGGGGTGTGTTGTGATAGAATGGTGGCTCTGAAAGGCAGGTATTTTCGGAATCGGACCGGAGGCCACAGTTTAAAGATGCTTTTAATGAGATTCGGTTTTCTATCTTCATCTATCTTGTCTGGAGCTACAACATAAGCATGATCTAGACTCTCTATATCGTTTATCTCTTGCTTTCTCTTTCTACCTCTTTAGTAGATTAGATTAGATGTGTTTTCATGATGATCTCTTAGATTAGATGCAACTTAGTTCTTCAAAAGATAGTTTTCCTTGCTTTACTAGATTGAATCCTTGCGTTGCACATTGTTCCACGGATTCGATACCTTGGGTTCACCACTCGAGGGAAGAAGGGTCCCTTTGCTGTGATGGGGGATTTGTCCACTTGCAAATCCATATGATGTTTGATTCGAATATACACCGTCAACAAGCCCCTTTTTCTGGCATCGTTGCCGGGGAACAAGCAATCAAGATCCGATCTAGTATCGCTTTTTTGTGAATATTTTAGTTTTTCTTTTGATTTTTCTTTCGCATATCTTAACTTTGATCATTCTCAAAAAGAAAAAAAATCAATCTAATCTAGTTTTTGATTAAACCTAATTTTTCTTTTTTTTTAGTTTTTTATGTTTTTCCTAACCCTAACTGGAGATGGTTGGCTATCTCTCCAAGAAACCAAAATATTTTTTGTGGATGATCCAGGAAAACTTTACAGGCAAAGGAGACATGCAACACAAGTTAAAGGGTTGGAAACCCTAGATTCAAAAGTCGAAGTCGAAGGACCGTCGGAATCTCCAAGGGAATCACCACCTCCAAGTCCAAAGGAAGATCAACCTCAACCGCCACCCATGGGAGAACAACCGCAACCGGAGCGCAAGATCAAGCTATGCACCCCGGGCGTCGTTGATCTACCTATCATAAACCTTCAAGACACCGAAAGGCTGTTCAAGATCAAGGTCTCAACTATCCGCATGGTGCAACACTCGCCTTTCATTGAGACGATTGTGGAAGCTTTGGAGTGTTTCAATGAATACATGCGAGCCGAATTCCTTGAGTGGCATATCGATTTTTCTAAGAGAAGGATGGAGAAGATGGAGATAGAAAGAGAAGCTCAATTCCTAAAGGCTGCTGAGGCAAGATCCACATGTGAGGAGTGTGAGGAGTAAGGCCATGTCCAAGGTAAACCCCGATTTAATGCAAGTTCGTCCATTCAAGATTTGGTTCCTCTTTGTGCACAATTCAAGAACTTCATGGACGAGCAAGCTAAGATCAACAAGGACGTCGTCACTAAGTTCGATGCTATGGGGAAAATATTGAAGAATTTAGATGGCAAGGTGACGGAGGTCGGAAGCTCTATCCGTGAGGTGTTCATCATGATGAAGATGCTAGAGACGCAAGTGGGACAACTTGTCGGGCACCCGATGGGTAACAAAGGAGAATTTCCGAGACAATCCCAAGGTCCCGAGAAGACAAAGGCTACTCAAACTCATTCGGGAGAGATGAAGGATCACAAAAAGGAGACCATTAAGATCACGAACGAAGGACCGGAGTTTGAGATGTCGAGCCACTACATGAAGGAAATTGTTGCATCCGTCAAGACCAAAGGACAAAGCCAGCCTGTGAAGACCAAAAATTCGACTAAGACAAGAAGAATAAGCCAGTGCCCAAGATGGTGCGGAAGTGGGTACCCAAGATTGCAATGCCCGCAAAGAGCGTTGATCCGAAGTAATCAAGTGAAGAAGTCTAGCCATGGACTATAAACGAAGCGCTAGGCGGGAGGCAACCCGTTTCGTCGAGTCAAGAATAAGTTTCCAGGAGGACAACCCGCTTCAAGATCCTTCGAGTCTTTTCAAGTAAGTTAGTTTTGAATTTTTCCACGCAAGACATTAGACTTAGAATGGTTGAACAATATTAGAGACATAATTTTTTGTTGGATATTTGATCATAAACCCTTTACATGAACATCCTATGTTATTTGCTTCTTTTCAAGAAACCAAAACCAAAAAAATTCAGAACCTATCTCAATCTTTCATCCTCTTTATGATGTTATGGTTGACTTGTTTTACATGCTAAAAACACACGAGTAGAGCCACGCCTTGTACCTAGATGTTATCTAAATTTCAGCGCATGGTAGGACTCGCGTGAAAATAGAAATTTGACTTTTGGTTGGTTTAAAAAATTCTTATCCTTGGTTTCTCTAGAGTTAGAATTTTTCTAAGCCTCATTTAATTTTATGTCATTCAAAATCTCTCTCATCTAACGAAAATTAAAACCTAAACCTATGCCCCCATGATCAAGCCTGGAAAAGCTTGCTCTCAACTAAAGAAAGCAAACAATACCGGTGAGACCAACATAAAAGTAGTCAGAAAATATTTTCGACTTACATTTGTTTTTAATGCTTTAAAAACTCCTCTAAATTTATATTTGAACTCATTGCAAGCTCTGAGTTTATTTTAATTTTTCAAAATTAATGGCGTGTTTAGCATTAAAACATGCTTAGAGGGAGGCAATCTAGTTAACCTAACCATACATGCACCATGATGCATCATGGGATGCCCCTCCAACATCTTTTATCAAACCACATGCAAAGGACAAGCATGGGGGGGGGGGCAGCCAAGGATTTGTTTTGCAGGAATATCATGGAGGCATGTGAGGCAAGGAAGCATGGAAGTGACTCAAAGTGAAAACATCAAGTGGAAGGAGCAATAATGCAAGCAAAGGAGTGGACGAGAATGTTTGGAAGGCGCAACCCCGTGGAGCACGCGGTCACGAAGAAACAAAGAAAGCATGAGCGTACTAGAGAAGAATGGAGCCATCCTCTGGTAAGTCACTTGCCCAGCTCTTCGTTCGTGTGCTCAAGTGTGTAGTTCAGAACCACCTTAGACTTAGCCATCCACCCCGTTTGTTTGGTTCAACAAGACACATCCTAATTCCACTCAAAGTCCATACTCCAAATAATATTTGTGTACCTAGTTACCGGTTGAAAACCCCAGATATTTATTTGTGATGGAGAGTGCTGAAACCATGGAAGAAAACTACAAGTCTTTTCACCAAGAAGAAGGGATCATCGTCGTCCAAGCCATCATTGACAACCTCTTCGAGGAGGCACTCGGTTTCCGAGTCTCCTCGGAGCATGGAGGAGGACATGGCACCGCCGAGGAGGAACAATACTCTTCTCCTCGGTGGCATGAGGGCCACACGAAGCTCGTCTATGAGGTTCACCGAACCTCATGGATGTACGGAGGAGCCGCCCGTCCGACCTCACCGCTCGACATGATCATCCGCTCCACCTCCACACGCTCTGTGGTCTTCTGAGTATGGGTTTATCATCGTGATAGAGGAGGAGGAGAAGAAGCTTGCTCGCCTTAAGTAGAGGCTTGTAGCGAATGTCGAATTCGACAACCAAGCTCTCCACATATTGGGTTTTCATATGGAACACTGAGGTTGTGTGCAATTCTCCAATGGAGTGTCGATAAACACCCACAAGGGATTCACCTTGGAAATTCTCAACACCATGGTGCATATCCTTGATGAAGGAGTGCCGAGTGTCTCATTCCGTTTGGAGGGAGTTGAACAAGTGGGTCCCTATGAGTACTGGTGAATTACTTGGTTTTCAAAAGGGAGCCCCGGAACAAGTGGATGTGCATGGAGGCACATTGGAAGGTTTTTGGAGTATGATCGCGGGAGAAGCTCACCAACAAAGAAATAGTATCTGAAACCCCATCATCCAAGTGTTTCACTCATGGATGTGTAAGAGGATCTTGGGGAGAATGAGAGAGACTAAGATAACCGACATGGAGGTGAATTGGCTTTACTCGGCTTTGATTGCCAAGCAGCCAATCGACCCCACTCACCTTATGATCAATCGGTGGTAATGTGAAGCAACATTGGGTTCGGGAGATATTGGCTCGAGGTGTTACCTCTTCATATTGGCTATCTCTTTGAGACCAGCGATTCCAAGAAACCCGGAGCATCTCCTAGGCGGGACTTCCCTTGGATTTGATTATATGAAGCAAGGCAAATATATAAGTGGAGATGAGACAGGAGGTTTCAAAGTGGCCAAAGTAAACTTACCCCTTCCGGATGGAAGATTAAGACTTTTTCTTGAGGGGAAAGAAGATTGGTTAGAGGAAGGACTTCTTGTGCCGGGGAAGACAAAAATTTTTAAAAAAGGAAGGAATATAGGAGAAAGTTCTTCCATGGCCCAAGAAGGAGGTGCGCAACAAAATTATGTGCCACCATTTGGAGGAATTCCGGCGCCGCCAACTTACTACGGTTGTGTACCAATGCAAGCATGGGGGAGTGGTGCAGCCATACCCCCACTAAATTTTGCGGTGCCTAACGTAGACTTTGCGGAACCATATGCACATCTTCCTCAACCACAACAGAGTGTGGCCATCATTGGAGGATACGCTGCGAGAAACATGAAAAATATCACAGCCATCCAAACCAATGCAAACCAAATGGGTGAAGGAAATGCAAACATCACTTATGTGCTTGGACATCTTCACCTAGCACCGTCGGACAATTCATAGGAGGAGCGGTGCAATCCTATTATGAGCAACGGTACAACAACCATGATTATCAATATCAACCACCGGTGGAAGATTAGAGAGAGGAGAAGCTTTAGTTATTCTTTCCTTTCCGTTTTCATTAATTTTCAGCTTGTATGCGCCTATGTATGCGTAGTATTTTCAGTTTTATTTAATTTTTCAGCATGTGTGTTAGTTTTTATTTTCATCATGAATAAAATCACCAACTTGTTTTTACCTTTGGCAAAGATACAAAGTTTGTGTCATGATGATATATGATTATAATTGCCTCTTTGTTTATCTTTGTACTTGTTTTATGGATGATTAAGCTAATGCTCTCTTAAAATACAAATCTGAAATTATCTAAATGCTAGCTTAATCTTTAGCCGAGGTTATGACAAAAATAAAGACCCATAGTGTTTTATGTGCTCTAAAGTTTTAGATGGATTAAAGATGATTTGTTTTTGTTCTTAAAAGTAATGCTAAACTTGTCATAAATACCAATTGCATGTTGCCCTACTTATCCAGAACCATATATATTTGAGTGCAAAAACTTAGTATACAATGTTTATTTTTGGGTGAGTTATTTTAGGCCTTGATTTCTCTGGCCCGAGACTAAGAAGCTGGTCATTCTGTTTTTGCGTAACTATCTTATTGTTAGCCTCTTATCCGTGCATTGTGTATCCCCACATTGGAGATTTCACAAACCTCGCCGGATATCCACCCTTAAAACCAAATATCATCCTTTGTGATTGAGGACCATGTGTGGTTCGAGGACCGGTGGATTGTCGCTTCCTTGTGTGATGAGTGATTGACAACGTTGTGTGGACTGATTCTTGGCTAAGTAATGCAAGTGCAGGTTGCGGCTTGACTTGTGTTGGTGCAGGTTAACAACAAGCACGAAAGGTCGTCGTCGGTGAGGCCTCCAGGTGTGGAGAAGACAAGTAGGCTTCGTTCGAGGGACCCGGTGGCCAGCGAGGTCAAGTGCGGGCCGCATGGTGGCAAGAACAACAAGATGAAGTCGGTGAACGGTTTCTTGGTTGAGCCACAAAACCAAGGTCGAGCCGGGACTTCGTGGGAGCCAAGTCATGAGTGGTGATTGGCGGAGGCTGCATCAAGTTCGCGGAGTTTGCGGTGGTTCACCAGAAAATCACCGGGTTACTCGGCTAAGCAACAAAGCCGAGGCCGGGCGTGGCTGTCTCGCCAAAACCGTCCTGACCGGTTTGGGGTCGCAGGGCGTCGGAAGCTTCGCGACGGAGGCTACGCGAAGTGCGGTCGCCGGGCATCCGTTTGATGGTGCTACGAAGACGATTTCCCAAAGTGCCCTTGGTGGGCGTGTATCTTAGTTTAGGCTTTAGGGGCATTTTAGTCTTTCGGCTTGCCTCCATATAACCCAAGGGGTGAGAGGATGGCAGCCATCTCTTGGAACCCTAGTTCATTTGCTTTCCTATTTTCCCTTCCTATTTTTTTAGGATTTCCATAGGACTAGCTTGAGAGCTTCATGGTGAGATCTTGTTGAGAGGGTTTGATGATCGGGCGGCAAGCTAGACCTTGTATGAACCTTTGTGGCATGTATAGATGATTCGGCGTGGTTCCTCAAGGTTTGGATGTGTTGTTCTCGGTTGTTCTTGGTGGTGATTTTCGGTGCCATCTCTTGGTGTTTTTCTCGGAATGTTTTCGGGACCTTTCTCTTGGGGATTTCATGGGGGAAATTTGAGGTAACCCTTAATCGTTCTTTAGGCTATGATTCCGCTCCCAAATCCGTGAGTTAAGGGGCTCGATTTTGGTGGTTTCGGAGTTCTAGGGTTGGAGGTGCTCTTGAGGGTTGACTTTCGATTCCTCTTGATTGAGTGGGTTTTGGGGACCGAGCTTCTAGACAAGGGTAGCCCACAAGGTACCCCAACTATCCCCAAAGTCTCACTTTGATCCGTGGAAGGAATCAGGAGATCGATTAGAAGGAGTGTTGAGTTTTTCCCGCGGGCTGTGTTCTTCCCGACTATCCAGGCAAAAACCGGCCTGACCGGTTTCCCAAACCGGTCTGACCGGTTTCACCCCATGGGCTGTCAAGAAGTGTTTTTGAGCAAGGAAGTCTCTGTTGTGCCATGGCTTCTTTTGTCCAAATGTGGAAAGGCTCTTGAGGTGTTTTGGGTCTTTGGGGAGTTTCTGGACAAAATCGGTCTGACTGGTTTGCCAAACCGGTCTGACCGGTTTCCCCTGCCTGCGTGAGGCTAAGTCCAACAGAAGCGGTCGACCGGTTTCGAAACCGGCCCGACCGGTTTGGCTACCCGGCACCGCGTCGTGTGTGTGTTTCGCCGCGTGTGTCTTGTGGTCGTTGGTTGGGTCTTGCTCCTAGGTTCAGTAGCACTTCAGTGGCTACGTGAACTTGGCAAGAGAAGCTTGCGGAGGTGCACGAGTGAAATCGGGTTGATAGCCGAATTCTTGAATAGAATTTTTATCGGCTCCCATTCACTCCCCCCTCTCTGGTTCGCTGTTTTGGTCCTTCAGTGATTACCTCCTTGTCCACAACCTATCGTTGAGTATGGATCATCAATTCAAGGAAGATCGCAAGATGGTGCCATATTGAAGATTTCAAGTATCTCTCCAAAGGAAAAGTATTTCCGGTACCTACCTTATTTCTATCGCCTCCTTGCCCGAGGATGAGAAACGTCTAAGAATGGGGGAGGAGGTCGGTACAATGCAATTTTAGAGTTCAAGGGGAGCAAATAAAAAAGAAAGAAAGAACTAAAAAAGAAAAAAAGTGAGTATAAAGAAAAACAATGAGAAAAGAAAAAAATGTGAGTATGAGTAAAAATAAAATAAGCTCCCAGGTTCTCTAAAGTGCATTAGGTATTTCAAGGTTTCAAGATTAAAAGTTCCATACTCATTTTCCAACCATTTGCAATCCGATGACAAGGACTTCCTTTGTGCCTCGGGATCACTCTTTGCCACTTGCACATGTCCACCTATCTCAAGTGTGTGTATTTTTCTCTTCCCTCATTGATTTTACATTATTTTCCAATGACCTTTTTAACGAGTCTCGGTAAGACCATGAGGAGCTTGTCTTGTTTTGACAACATCTCATTTATAATATCTTGGTTGGACTAAACTTTCCCAAAAAGCTCCATATAAAGCCTGCCACATATATATGTTATGAGCGGGGAAGGAGTAGAATAAATAGGCTTGAGAGACAAGATGAGATGAGAGTTCATGAGCAAGATGCAAGGTGGTTTAAATTTTTGAACTTGGTTTAGCTCTTTTTCATCCATTCTTTATTTCAAAATTTCTGAGATCCTTTTGAATTTTGGGAGCATGTTAATACTTGTGGGATAAGCTTAATTAATAATCTACCCTCCGTAGGGATGAAGGCTAGTACATTATGAAACTTTGACGAACTAAATTCTTCAGAGCATTATGTTTTCACATGTATGATCAAGTGCAAGGTTTAAACAATGAAGGGCAACGATGATATCCATCGAAGGCTTACTCGAGGACAAGCAAGGTTTAAGCATGGGGGAGATGTTGACGGTGAAATTCTGTCAACCTAGCCATGAGTTTACCTTCGGTGTTGGCATGAGTTTTATATCTTATCCATTGCTACTAAACCCCTCGGTATAACAAGTTCGTTTGTAATTGTCGGTTCTAGAGTTCAGTGTTTATGCCGGGTTTTGACGTTCAAAGAAAGACTTCCGGGATAAGTTCATCAAGCACCGTGACAAGACCATGAAGCCCGGTACAAGTCATGCTATGAAGCAAACTTGACTCCAAGAAGCCTAGCGACCAAACCCGAGAAGATCACAAACTCTGAGGACCTAGCCAAAAAAGTGCTGAATCTTGTGGGACAAGGAGCTTCGTCCAACTCGGAGAGAAACTAACGACAAGGGCCCACAAGCAGATGGGGGAAGGATCTCGAAGACTCGGGAACCAACGTCGGGCGAAGGAGGCGACGAACTGGGCCGAAATGGGCCCAGGCCGGCCGGCCCAACCCATTCCGGAGCCCAGTTGGCCCCCTTTGACCTAGATGCCTCTCGAGCTATTTATAGCCCCCTGACCGAGAGCCACACATCAATCAATTCGTCATCCACCGCCGAGGAGTAGAGAAGCTTGAGAGACACCATCTCGGAGATGAGGGTCGTGCTAGTTGTCTAGGGTCTCCCTAGCCGATGTGGGAACCTTGCATGGAAGACCACGTCGGAGCTCTGGAGCAAAGATCAAGATCGAGGTAGGATCCCGATGGTGATCTTGCTCATGTAATCATTCATTGTGAAGTTTTATAGTGAATCCGATTTCTAGAGATCAAGTGCCTTCTCGATGATTTTGTTCTCCCTTTGTTTTGCTTCTTCCCCAATCTATACTTAAGATAGATTGCATAGGGTGCTCTTGTAGCCGCGGTGGCTAGAGGTGCATACCAGATTGACCAAGTGATTTCAACTTGTTTTTATCGAACTCGCCCTAGACTACCCGCATGAATAGGGGTGCGTTGTGACAGAATGGTGGCTCTGAAAGGAGGGCGTTTTCGAAATCGGACAGGAAGCCATGGTTTAAAGATGCTTTTAATGAGATTCGCTTTTCTATCTTCATCTATCTTGTTTGGAGCTACAACATAAGCATGATCTAGACTCTCTAGATCGGTTATCTCTTGCTACCTCTTTAGTAGATTAGATTAGATGTGTTTTCTTGATGATCTCTAAGATTAGGTGCAACTTAGTTCTTCAAAAGATGGCTTTCCTTGCTTTACTAGATTGAATCCTTGCGTTGCACATTATTTCACGGATTCGATACGTTGGGTTCACCACTCTAGGGAAGAAGGGTCCCTTGACTACGACGGGTGATTTGTTCGCTTGCAAATCCATATGAAGTTTGATACGAATATACACCGTCAACAACTACCTCCCCCTCAATAACAGCTTCGCCTTGATCTGGGTTTGTTGTCATAGGTGTGGGAGAGGGCCCGTTCTCGAACGTCGTTGAAGTAGTAGGTACATGCTTAGCCGTGGGCACCACACTGCCATCTTCATCATCTCCATGTTCGTGGTTCTCCTCCTGAAAGATCTCCTCGCCAAGTTCGTCGTCACTTGCACACTCAAAAACAAGTTGAATACGTGGTTGTGTCTAGTCGAAGGTTACCTCGCAAGTCTCCACGATTTGGTTAGTTTCAAGATTGAGCACATGCAATGCTCTAAAATAAGATGCATAACTTCTTCCCTTTCTTAAGAATGAAGCATTTACAACCAAAGACATGGAAGTGACTCACCTTGGGTGTGCGACCCTACATCAACTCGTAACAGGTTTTCTTCTTGTGAACTCTGAGGTAGATCCTGTTCGACACGTGGCACACTGTATTGACGCCTCAACACAGAACCTCCTCGGAGTCCTATGCTCATCGAGCATCGTCTGAGCCATCTCGCACAAGGTCCTATTTTTCCTTTCCACCACGCCATTCTAGGGAGGCGTATACGGACTCGAAAACTGGTGTTCAAGACCCAAGTCATGGCAAAAGGTTACGAAATGAGAGTTTTTGAATTCTAAGCCATTGTCACTGCAGATCGCTTGTACGGCATCTCCGCGCCTCTTGTTCCTGACCTCAAGACAAGATCTCGAACAAAACCAATTGTTTCCCCTTTATCCTCGAGAAAGAACACCCACGCATACCGAGAGTAGTCGTCCACCACTTTCCACCCGCAGATCACACATGAGCTGGGCAAACAAGGTCCATATGGAGCAGCTCGCATGGATGCTCAGTCATTGTAACACCCTAAATTCCACTGCTTGTGTTTAACTAAAATTTTGCTTAGCAACAATGCATTCTTGTTTAAGGACTATAAGGATATTGTGCTCTTATAGGCATTTAATCATTTTTCTTAATTAATTGATGAAATATAGGAATTCCCTATTGCAGACATGCTGGTGCATTATTTTGATTGTTTGAATTCAAATCTTTGTTTCAATTCATTTGTTTGAGTGGTTTTTGAAAATTTGAAAAGGTTCTTTTCCTCCCTCCACTCTCCTTTTCTTCTTTTCGGCCCAATCCTGCTCCCCTAGCCCAGCTCCGCCCGCAGCCCGCCTGCGCTCCCCGGCCCCGCGCGCCGCCGTCCCCCGCCGCCGTTCGGCCCCCGCCAGAGCGCCGCGGCCCGGCAAGCGCTTCCGACCCAACTAGCCCACCCCGCGTGCGCGCCGCCGCTCCCTTCCACCGATGCGCGGGGCCCACACGTCGGCCTTCTTCCTCCCGCCGCCGGTCGAACCCGCAACCGAGCCGGGGGTCGCGCTCGGGGCGGACCCCCGACTCGGCGTCCGCGCTGCCTCGCTCCGGGCCCCGGGCCCGCACGTCTAGGGTCTCCGCCCTATTTAGCCACTGCCTTATCCCCTCGGCTGCGCCCCTTCGCCAAACCCTAAAAAAATTGGAGCGCCGCTGCCATCTCTTGCCGCCGCCGCCGTTGACCCGCGCCTCCGTCGCCTCCCGCCGTCAAGCCGCCGCCTCCGCGCCTCCGTCGTTAGGTAAGGGAGCTGCCGTGCCGCTGGAAGACGTTCCCTTGCCCTAGCTCGTCGAGACCGGCTCGCCGTCGACGCGCCGCCGCTCGTCGTCGCCTCGCCACGTTGCGCGTCGCCTCTGCGTCGTTTCGAGGAACTGCGCCGCGCCCGTTGACTTCACGTGCCGCGCTTGACACTCTAGTGCTTGCGCAAGATCTGGGCCACCGGATCCCCCATCTACGGCCCAGAGCGCGTCAACTCCCCGGTCAAAGTTTTCCATACCGATCAACCCACCCTTATCCACCCGCATTAGATCCCCACCGCCCGATCTGGATCCTACGGATCAGATCCATCCTTTCAACATAATCGCGCGCTTTTGCAAATAAAACCCCGAGTTTCTTCAGATTTGCAACCCAGTCCTTCCACCTTAGAAAACCTTTAAGATTAGGTCCTGTTCCCTTCAATTTAACCCGAAAACTTAAGTTTTATTTACAGATTAGTCCTAAAACTTGTTTTAGCCATAACTTAGTCGTTTTATCTCCGTTTTTAGCGTTCTTTATGTCCACGCGATCATCTCGACGAGTAGAACGACTTTTTGCTCCTGTTTAGTTCTTCTAGTACTGTTTGGTGATTGTTTCTTATTTTATTCCATTGTATGCTTGTATGTGAATGATGTGGTGCGTAGAAGACGGTTCTTTCGTGGAATACCCCAGAGTTGAAGATTTCCAAGACCTTGAGCAGCAGCAAACGTTGGTAGAAGGCAAGTCCTTGCTGCATTCATGTTGATCCTATTACAACATGCATTTTAATTGCACCGTTATTTATTATTGCTTTGCATAAAATTGATGGGTCCTACTATTAAGGTTTGACTAGCTTTGTTTATCCTGTGCCTTGATCAACCTGGGTTTATGTTTATGTTGGGTAGACCATGCTTAGTTGCTCAACTTGGGATTATGGTGGTTTTGATGAACAAAAATGTTAATCTTGCTTTACTTATGTTGTCCCTTCATTAAACAAGATCACCTGTGTTAATCGGAACATGGAGAACCACCCAGGAAAACAGTGCAACCACAAGACATATGGCTCTGTCTTGGCTTATTAATTAGTGAACTAGGTATTAGGTATGCTTTACCTGATAAGGGTTGGGGTTGCCGGTAGTTGGTGTATAGCCCGACCCTTAGACTGATCTACTCTATGGTAGCTTCGCAGCTGAGAGAGGTTCATGCATTGCGCTGTCAAGTAACCTAGCGAGCAGCCTGCATCTAGGGATCTTTGTAACGGCATCGTAGCGTCCCTATGCAATCACACCTCGGTAGTGTGGTATGATGCCTGATCAGCATCGCATGGTTGGGTCTAAAGCTCTTTGGAGTTTTTACGCGACTTGTGGGTAAAGATGTACGACCTCTGCAGAGTGTAAAACTGACTAGTTAGCTATGCCCACGGTCACGGGCGGCCTGGACCCTCACATGAGTAAACTATGGAAGATGGATTAAACTTGTTGCATTTATTTTTGTTCATGATAATGATGCTTATGTTAATCACTGGTGTCGGGGACAGCCCTAAGGGTCCCCTTAAACAATGGGGGGAAACCCACTTAAAACCCAGAACGAAACCCGATAATATTAAGCCTAACCATGCAGGTGCCTAACCATGCAGGACACGGCCCACAGGGACTCCGACGGCCCATCCAGGCGGCCCACGTAAGGATCCCCTCGAAACGGACTCCGCCTCGTTCGAGGCTGCACGCACCCCTCGGGCGGGCATCGCCCCGCTCGAGGGGCAGCACTTCCCTCGAGCAGGTTTCGCCTCGCTCGAGGGTACGCCCCGCCCTCGGCTAGGGCCCGCCGCGCTCGCGGGCGTCCCGCACGCGTGCACCGGCCCCGTACACGGGCATTTAACGCCCGACGCCGCAGACGGCGCCATCATGCGCCGGGGCTCGCACCCCGTGCCGCCGCACCAACTCCCCGGGGAGGAGCCCATCCCCGCCACCGTGGGGAGGGTACGGTGGAGTGCGGCCGGTGTCGGTCCCGTGACACCGCGCGCACGCCCCCGCACGGCTAACGCGCCGAGCCCTCGAAAGGGGGCCGGCGCACCCTCGATGTACTTTCTTGTGACCCTACGGGGTTAGGTGGAGGCGGTAGGCGGTGGACTGCCATCCCCGCCACTGTAACGGCGTGGCCGCCGTACCCGCACGCGCAGGCGCACGCCGGACCCTGTAGCAACGACTCCAGCCCCGTGAGGCGCGTTGGGAAGGAACGCCGTTCTGCCAACTCCTGTGCGCCGTACGGGCCAGCGTCAGCACCTCCCTCGAGCCTATCAGAGGACATCACCGCCATCCGCTGCTCTCCTACCCTCGAACCGCCACTGTTCGGGTACAAGTCAGGCCATGATGACCGGATCGTGGCGGGGATCGCACGGACGGCCGCCCACTCTACACCGTAGCACGTCGCACTTCTCCACATAGCTAAGTAGCGCGGCGCGCATGTAACCCGCCGTCCCCTTGATCTATAAAAGGGGAGGCGAGCCCCCAGCCGTGGGGGGGACAGAGTTGAACACAACATTCCGTGCACTCACTCTCTTATTCTCCCACAACGTCTTCAGCCACTCCACGAGGGACTTGGGAGCCACGCTTCCTCTCCCGCCTTGCTTGTATTTGCCCCACTAAAAGCACCCCCGGTGCTAAGTAATATAGTGCCCCGAGCACGCCCCTGCTGGACGTACGGCCCCCTCGGCCGGAACCAGGATAAACCTCTGTGTCACTTGTTGCTTAGCATCGACCATTGAGGGATAGACCACGGCGCTATCTACTGGTTAGTGTCGGGACCATATTCCGCACCGACAGTTGGCGCCCACCGTGGGGCACACGAGCGCCTAAGGTCATTTCGCCAACTCCCTCCATGGTGATTCGCACTGAGTACCGTGCTACGCGCTACTGCATGGGTAGCTCGGACCCCCTCCCAGCCGGGTTCGAAATCCGCTTCGGGGACCTGAACTTTCAGGCTACGGGGAACGGCTATCTCATGCGCCTCACCAACCGCGAGGAGCTTCGCACGCGCGCCGGGGCCGGAGTCCGCCCGGTCTCCGCCGCACGCACGACACCGGCGCGGACGCCCGCAGCACGGATGCCGCGGGTCCGTCGACGCCGCGACGCCGCCGTCGCTCGGGCTACGCTCGCGCCGGGCGCGGTCCGAGCGGCGGCGGGGGCCGAGCGCGCCGCCGCCCAACGCGGTGCGCCCACCGTCACGACGCCCACCGCCGCCCCGGCGGGACCGCGTGCGGTCTCGGCCGCGCATCCCCATCGGGCCGCGTGGCGCCACGACGGCCTACAACGCCAACGTCAACACGACGATGCGCGGGGTTCCACCGGCCGCCACGTCTTCGTCGCCGGGGACCCCGCACCTCGGCGGCGGATGAGTCGTCCCCCGGGCTCCGTCGACACGATGCCACCCGCCAACCGCCACGGGTATGCGAGTGGGACTTCTCGGCGTGCCGGACCCGGTCGCGTTCCGGCGTTTCCTCGACGCCGCGGACTGCGGTTTGGTCGCTCCGACGACTCCAAGCACGGGAGCTACGACCCCATGCGGGAGTGTTGCGCCGTCATCACCAACGACCCGCCAACGCCGCCGGTGCGGCGGTGCCGGAGACGGGGAAGTCACGCCGCCCCGGGGATCGCCGCGCGCTTGGCCGCGAGGCCAAGCGCTCCCGCCGGGGCCGACATCGACGCACAGCTGGCCCAAGCCCGCGAGCTCGAGGCCAAGCTGGCGGAGGAATACCGGACAGTTGAAGGACCGATACGGCGAACCACAGGGGGGGGGGGGGAGTGAATGGGAGCCGATAAAAATTCTTCTCGAAGGAGATGAAAACTCCAACAAGACGAACACGGCTTCCAACACACGTCTCCGACTCACTACCAAGGTTGGTCAAGCCCACGTAGCCACTGGAGTGCCACTGGACCTAGGAACCAACACTCAACCTTCCGACCCGAGAAACGCGACGGAAAAACCAAACCTCGAGTCTACAGACCCACACCGGTCAGACCGGTGAGCACCACCGGTCGACCGGTCCCTGCAGTGAAACCGAGCAACTTCCACTAAGTGGCTCTACACCGGTCGAGACCGTGAGACACACCGGTCGGACCGATGGCGCAGCCGAAAGCCCCCAAGGCACCAAACAAAGCCAACCGACCACCAAACGGACCCAAACTTGAAACGAGAAGCAACACGGGACAACACGGAACTCACCAAGACGTTCACCCGAGCAAAAACCCACAAGGGCTCGCACCGGTCGGACCGGCCAAGAGCACCGGCCGACCGGTGTAGCACCGGGCGACTCGGGATGAACAGAGCACCCGCGGTCAACTCCCCCCAAATCCAAATCTCGATCTCCCGAATCGCTCCACGGACTTGAACAAGACTTTGGGGATATCGTGAACACCTCATGAGGAGTCCATAGCCAAGTTTAATCCCACCAAATCTCGTCCAAAAAAGGAGGAATCGAAGAAATCCCGCCGAAAGCACTTCCAACCCAAGAACTCAAGAAACCCCAAAATCGAGCACCTTTTCTCACGGATTTGGGAGGGGAATCACAACCCAAAGAACCACGAAGGGTTCCCACAAATTTCCCCCATCAAATCCCCAAGAGAAAAGCCCCGAAAACACCCCAAAGAAATCACGAAGAGAGGGCTCCGAAAATCACCACCAAGAACAACCGGGGAAAACACATCCAAACCTTGAGGAACCACGCCGAATCATCTATACATGAAACAAAGGTTCGTACAAGGTCTAGCAAGCCGCCCGATCATCCATCCCTCTCTACAAGATCTCTCCGTGAAGCTCTCTTGCAAGTCCTAGAGAAAACCTGAGGAAAATAGGTGGAAAATAGGAAAACAAATGAGCTAGGGTTCCAAGAGTTGGCTGCCATCCTCTCACCTCTTGGGTTATATAGGCGGCAACCGAAAGTCTAAAATGCCCCTCTCTACTAACTAGGGATACAAGCCCCTCAAGGGCGGATTTGGAATTCTTGATGTCTTCACCATCGGACGGATGCCCGGCGACCGCACCCTGCGTAGCCTCGACGCAAGCCATGCGATCCCGACGCGTGTCCTCCGCTTCGAAGATTCCGGATCGCGTCGTCGCACACGGCCGACCGGTGCTCCTCACCGGCCGGGAGCCGGTCCCCACCGGCCGACCGGCCGACCCACCGGTCGGGGACCGGTCCGTGCCGCTGCGCACCTCCGTCTTCGGTTCTCCGGTCTTGGCTTTGTGGATCAACCAAGGAACCCGGTGGTTTTACGGTGAACCACCGGAAACCCCGCGAACTCGGTGTAGCCTCCGCCAATCTCCACTCATGACTTGGCTCCCACGTAGTCCCGGCTCGACCTTGGTTTTGAGGCTCAACCAAGAAACCGTCCACGACTTCATCTTCTGTTCATGCCACCATGCGGCCCGCACTTTACCCCGCTGGCCACCGGGTCCCTCGAACGAAGCCTACTTGTCTTCTCCACACCCGGAGGCCTCACCGCAACGACCTTTCGCGCTTGTTCTTCACCCGCACCAACACGAGTCAAGCCGCAACCCGCACCTCGCAATACTTAGCCAAGAATCAGTCCACACAACGTTGTCAATCACTCATCACACAAGGAAGCGACCATCCACCGGTCCTCGAACCACACATGGTCCTCAATCTCCCCCTTGATGAGTGCATTGACAACACCCACACGAAAGTAACAAGAGAGAAAAGAAAAAGAAACGAAACGAACAAAAAAGAAACTCCAACAAGCGATCGAAAGCCAAACAAAGGCAAAGAGCAAGATCACTTGAAGAAGACAAGTCTCGGACCCCTTAGGCAAGGGCAACGGCTCGACACATCCGAGACAAAGCAAAGCTCAAGCAAGGAGCACAAACCACCGAAACAAAGCTCGAAAACTCTCAAAGAGCTCCCCCTGCACACATGCAAGCTCCCCCTGAACCAATGCAACTCCCCCTGGACGAATGCATGCAAGACACCACTTGAAACAGGGCAGCATCAACAACACGGCCCCCGACCGGTCGACCGGTCAACACCACCGGTCGACCGGTGTGCAACATGTGTACAGAACCAAAGCACTCACACCGGTCGGACCGGTGACCCCGACCGGTCGGACCGGTGCACAACGGAGCCCGAAATGGCTCGAAACCACCTGAAAACCTTCTAAACACGTCCAGCAAGCCATTTCAAGCTCAAACTTCTCCCCCTTGTTGGCAATGCATGAATCAAGCCAAAAATGCAAAACTTTCAACCTAGAGCTTCTCAAATAGACAAAATTCAACAAAGAATGCGACACATGTCCAAATGAGTAGATACTTTACGGCTTCGTATCGATCTCAACTACATGATCACCAAGTTTCACAACCATTGGACGAAGCTAAGATGGATTTTGGCAATTTTGCGAAAAACCCGCCTCTCATGAGCAAAGTCCTAAACATGATCAAAGCATATCAAAATGGCAAGGCCACACAAACTTCATGCTAGGACAGCCATTCTAACCATAAGACCATCACAAACACCCACAAGCACCTCATGTCATGTCGAAGCCACCGAGCCATGTGCCTACTTCTATTTATGAGACTTCTCATTGGTAGGCATCATGCAACGGTTTAGCACCCAAAGAAAATTAAATTCAGCACGTATGACATGGGAGCATATTTGCCAAGCATTTTTCATTTCATTTTCAGATTTGTAACTGGTACATGAAATGTCTTTGCGACAAAAAGGAACTTATGCTCCTCCACAAGATAAGTCAAGAGGGCTAAACATTCATGATGGCAAATGAGCCTTTGGCCCCATATGATCAATAAACTAGCTATCCAACCACAAATTAAGCATAGCAAGGCCACACAAACATGTCAAGAGCATGTAAAGGCATTTACACATGAGAGAGCATACATGTGACATTTTTCAAAAGCATAGCTATCAACCATGGATTATTCATCAAGATCATCAAGAGCTAAGCCAAACTAACCGTAGCATACCAAACAAGCTCACAAGGACATAAATCTCATTCCATGTTGAACAATGTATATGAGAGAAGCTTTTCCTAACCAATGCATATGATACAACATGCATGCAATCTAAGATACAAGGATGCCTATACATCATGTTACATATGCCATGCCAAATGCAAGAAATGCACAAAGGAAAGCTATACATATGCTACAAACCGGCTCCTCGAGGGGAGGCAAAACGGGCTCGACACCACCGGCAAAAGAAGACTCCCACACCCCCAACTCAAGAAATCAAACACACACCAAGTTCCCCCCGCAAACGAGTGAAAGTTGCTTGATCTAGAGGTTTGGTGAAAATATCGGCTAGTTGGTGATGTGTGGGTACATGGATCAACGCTATCTTTCCTTTCTCAACGTTGTCTCTCAGGAAATGATACCTCACTTCTATGTGCTTGGTTTTAGAATGGAGCACCGGGTTCTTTGCAACGCTTATGGCACCGGTGCTATCACATTGAAGTGGGACATGGGTATACTCCTCACCAAAGTCACTCATGGTGTAGGTGATCCAAAGGAGCTGAGAGCAACAACTAGCAGCGGCAACATACTCGGCCTCGGTCGTGGATTGAGCTACGCTCGACTGCTTGCGGGAAGACCAAGACACCAAAGAAGAACCCAAAAACTGGCAAGTCCCAGAAGTGGACTTCCTATCCAACCGACACCCGGCAAAATCCGCGTCTGAAAAGCCATGAAGCGCCAAAGAAGAGAACGCGGAGTACCAAAGGCCGAAGTCGGGAGTATGACGCAAGTACCTGAAAATTCTCTTCACCGCTTGCCGATGCGAAGTCCTCGGAGACGCTTGAAAACGAGCGCACAGACACACCGAGAATCGTATGTCCGGCCTCGTCGCCGTCAAGTAGAGGAGTGACCCGATCATGCTTCGGTACTCCTTCTGGTCCACGTGTTCACCTTCCTCGTCCGCATCAAGAGCCGTAGTCGTACTCATCGGCGTCGTCATAGCCTTGGAATCCTCCATCTTGAACTTCCTCACAATGTCCTTGGTGTACTTAGCCTGGTGCACAAATGTTCCTTCCTTTGATTGCTTGATTTGTAGCCCGAGGAAGAACTGCAACTCACCCATCATGCTCATCTCGAACTCCCTGCTCATATCATCTGCAAACCTCGCAACAAGAGAGTTAGACGAGCCACCAAAGACAATATCATCCACGTACACACCGCACAATCGGGATATCTCTCGCCTCGCCTCGGCAAAAACAAGGTCTGATCGACCTTCCCCATCTCAAAGCCTCTCTCAAACAAGAACCCCCTCAACCTCGCCATACCAAGCTCTAGGCGCCCGCTTCAACCCATACGAGCGCCTTCCTCAACTTGTACACCGGTGGGGGTACTTCTCACTCTCAAACCCCGGAGGCTGCCTCACATACACTTCTTCCTCCAACACTCCATTCAGAAAAGCACTCTTCACATCCATTTGGTGCAACTTGAACCCTTTAGCCACAGAAAAGGCTAGAAGGATCCTAATCGCCTCCAAACGGGCTACGGGAGCAAAAGTCTCCTCGTAGTCGATCCCCTCTGTTGACGGTTAATAATTGTATCAAAGTTCGTTCGTGACTCGCAAGCGTACAAGTCTCCCGTCGTAGTCAAGGGACCCTTCTTCCCTCGAGTGGTGAACCCAAGGTATCGAATCCGTGGAACAAATGTGTGACGCAAGACTTAATCTATTAAAGCCAAATAACTGCGATCTTCAATAAAGAACCTAATGCATCTAAGTAAAAGACACAAAACGAATCTAATCTACTAAAAACCGGAGAAAACAAAGTAAGATTGGGTAGATAAACCGATCTAGAGGGATCGGGGTAAGCCTTTTGTTGAAGTCCCAAGCAAGAGAAGAAGTAGCAAATCGAATCTTAATAGAAGCCTCTTTAAATCGTGGTTTCCCGTCCAAATCCGAAAACATCCGCCTTTCGAGACCCCCGTTCGTCACAACGTATCCCTATTCATGCGGGGAGCTTAGGGCGAGTCAAAAGACAAGTCGAGATTCTTTCGGAAGATCCGCGTGTACCTCTAGCCACCGCGGCTACAAGAACACCCTATGTAATCTATCGTACGAATAGAATTGGAATAAGCAAAGCCGATCGAAAAACGAAATCTTCGAGGAAACACTTGATCGCTAAGAAAAGATTCAACTTGATAATTCAACTATGACAATGATACATACACAAGATCACCACCGGGATCCTTCCTTGATCTTGCTTCTAGCTCCGGGAACTCCGACGTGGTCTTCCATGCAAGGTTCCCACGTCGGCTAGGGAAACCCTAGTCAACTAGCTCGACCCTCTCCTCTCCGACATGGTGTCCCTCTCTTCTCTCGCTCCTCGGCGGCCGAAGACGAAATCTTCTCCTCGTGGCTCTCGGTCGGGGGACTATAAATAGCCCGATTGGCGGCTAGGGCAAAGGAGAGCGGATTTGGGCCCAAAATGGGCTCGGGCCGACCGGATCGGGCCGGCCGCCCGGGCCCATTTAGGCCCGGCCCCGTGGGCTCCTTTGCCCCACGTCGGTTCCCTTGCTTCCGGATGTTTCCCCCTTCGCATGTAGGTCCATGTCGTCGGTTTCTCTCGAATTGGACTCAACTCCTTGTCTTGCAAGATTCAGGCACTTTTCCGGTCGGGTCCCCGGAGTCTCCGTCGTCTTCTCGGATCAAGTCCCCGGCTTCTTGGAGTTAAGTTTGCTTCATTGCATGACTTGTACGGGGGCTTCAAGGTCTTGTCATGAGGTGCTTGATGAACTTATCCCGAAAGTCTTGCATTCAACACTAAATCCCCGCATAAACATTAAACTCCAAAAACGACATGCACACGTGAACTTGTTATACCACGGGGGTTAGTACCAATGGATAAGGTATAAAACTAATGCCAACACCGAAGGTAAACTCATGGCTAGGTTGACGGATTTTCACCGTCAACATCTCCCCCATGCTTAAACCTTGCTCGTCCTCGAGTAAGCCTTCGATGGATATCATCATTGCTAAACAATGTTTAAACTTTGCACTTGATTACACATGATAAAACATAATGCTCTCAAAATTTTAATTCATTAAAGTTCCATAATGTGCTAGCCTTCATCTCTACGGAGGGTAGATTCTCATTAAGCTTATCCCACAAGTATTAACATGCTCACAAAGTTTTAAATAGATCTCAGAATTTTTGAAATAAAGAGCGAGATAAAGAAAAGCTAAACCAAATTCACAAATTTAAATCATCTCGTGTATTGCTCATAAACTCTCATCTCACTTGTCTCTCAAGCCTATATATTCTACTCCTTTCCCTCTCATATATATGTGGTAGGCTTTATATGGAGCTTTGGGAAAGTTTAGTCCTAACAAGATTTTATAAATGAGGTGTTGTCAAAACAAGACAAGCTTCTCATGGTCTTACCGAGACTCGTCAAAAAGGTCATTGGAAAATAATGTTAAATCAAGGAGGGGAAAGAGAAAAATACACACACTTTTAGATGAGTGGACATGTGCAAATGGCAAAGAATGATCCCGAGGCACAAAGGAAGTCCTCGTTATCGGATTGCACATGGTTGGAAAATGAGAATGGATCTTTTTAACTTGAAGCCTTGAATGCACTCTTAGAGAACCGGGGAGTTCACTTTACGCACATATATATTTTTTCTGTTTCTCATATTTCTCATTCTTTTCTTTCTTTCTTTCTTTCTTTCTTTCTTTCTTATATATATATATATATTTTTTTTCTTTCTTCACCTTGGAAGTCACGTACATCGCCGAATTTTTTCTTTCATCATTATATATATTATTTTTTTTAAAATACTCCCTTTTGAACTCTAAAACTGCACCGTACCTACCTCCTCCCCCATGCTTAGACGTTGCTCGTCCTCGAGCAAAGAGGCGAAAAATAAGGTAGGTACCGGAGATATTTTTCCTTGGAGAGATACTTGAAATCTTCAACGTTGGCACCGTCTTGCGATCTTCCTTGAATTGATGATCCATTCTCAACGATAGGTTGTGGTCAAGGAGGTAATCACAAAAAGATAATATTTGGTTTAAGGGTGGATATCCGGCGAAGTTTGTGAGATCACCGATGCGGGGATACACAATGCACGGATAAGAGGCTAGCAAAAAGATAGATACGCAAAAACGGAATGACCCGGCTTCTTAGTCTCGGGCCAGAGAAATCATGGCCTGCAATAACGCACTCAAAAATAAATCTTGTACACTAAGGTTTATGCACTCAAATATATATAAGGCTTTGGATAGGTTGAGCAACACACAAGTGATATTTGTGATAAGGTTAGCAATATTTTTTAGCATAAAAGACATCTTCAATCTATTCATAACTTGAGAGCACATAAAACACTATGGGTCTTTATTTTAATCATGACCTCCGTTGAAAATTAAGCTAGTATTTAAATAAATTCAGATCTGTATTTTTAAGAGAGCACTAGCTTAAACATGCATAAATCAACTACAAAGATGAACAAAGCTGCAATTTTAATCATATATCATCATGGCACGAATTTTGTAACTTTTCCAATGATATAATCAAGGTGGTGACTTTATTAATGGTGACATCAAGTTGAAATACACACTGAAAATAAACAAAACATGCTTGCTGAAAATTAAATAAAAACAGAAAATACTACGCAAACACACATAAGCAAAAGCTGAAAATTACGAGAGAAAAAGAAAAGAAAAGAAAACTAAAGTTCCTAAGCCTTCTAGTCCTCCGCCGGTGGTTGATGTTGATAGTCTTGATAATAATACCCTTGCTCATAATATGGTTGGACGCTTCCTCCGTCGAATTGATTTGGCTCCACAAGGTGAAGGCGTCCAAGTTCAAAGGCAATATTTGCGTTGCCTTCACCGAGTTGAGCTGCGTTAGATTGGATGGCTGCGATGTTTTGAGCATTTCTTGCAGCATACCCTCCAATAATGGCCATGCTTTGTTGTGGTTGGGGATGATGAGCGTAGGACTCCGCGAAGTTAGCGTTGGGCACAACATAATTTTGTGGGGGTACCGGTGCACCACCCCCCCATGCTTGCTCTTGTGGCCCTCCGTAATAACTTGGCGGAGGAGGAACCCCGCCAAATGTTGCACATTGGGTTGTGCTCCACTTGCTTGTGCGGAGGATGTTCCCTCCTCTACGATTCTTCCTCTTTTGTTCTTCCTTGCAGGGACAAGTAGTCCCTCTTCCAACCAATCTTCCCTTCCTTCGGTGAAAAGCCTAAGCCTCTCATTCGGAAGGGGTAGGCTCACTATGGCCAACCGATAACCTCCTCTCTCATCTCCACTAATGTATTTGCCTTGCCGCAAATACTCAATGCCGAGAGAGGTACCACGCAAAAGGTGGTCGGGGTTTCTTGCGATCCCCGGCCGCAAGGAAAAGGCCAACATGGAGAGGTAACACCCCGAACCGATATTACCCGCCTCTGATGTTGCTTCACAACACCAACGGTTGGTCATGAGGTAAGAGGGGTCTATTGGCTGCCTGGCAATTAAAGCCGAGTATAGCCAATTCAACTCCGTGTCGGTCACCTTTGTTTCCTTCATCCTCCCCAATACCCTCTTGCACATCCAAGAGTGAAATATCCGGATAATGGGGTTGCGGATGCAATTGCGTTGTTGATGGGCTTCTCCGGAGATCATATTCCAAAATCCCGCTAACATGCCGGGTGGCACGTCAACCTTCTCCGGAGCTCCCTTGTGGAATCCAAGCAGCTCCCTAACGTGCTCGTAGGGAACCACTTGTTGGACTCCCTCCAAACGGAATGACAAGCTTTGCACCCCATCATCATCAACGATGGGTGCAATAGTCATCAAAATTTCCAAGGCGTACCCCAAATGGGTGTCCACCGATATTCCGTTGGAGAACTGCACCCATCCGAGGTGCCCCAACATATAGTATATGTCGGTGCAAAAACCCAAGGTGTAGAGTGCTTGGTCGTCGAACTGACGTTCGGCACAAGCCTCTTCTCAAGATTGGCGAGCCTCTCCTCCTCCTCCGCCGACAAGATGATGAAGCCGTACGAAGAGTGTGTCGGGGTGTAAGGAGGTGGTGCGGTTGAGCGAGTCGATCGTCGTGGTGGCGCGGGCTGCTCCTCCGTGTGCCCACGAGGTTCGGTGAACCTCATGGAAGTGCTTCTTGCAGCCCTCATACCACCAAGGAGGAGAGCATCATTCCTCCTCGGTGGTGCCGTATCCGTCTCCATGCTCCGGGGAGACTCGGAAACCGAGTGCCTTCTCGAAGACGTGGTTGATGACGGCTTGGACGACGACGAACTCTTCTTCTTGGAGAAGAGACTTGTGGTCTTCTTCCACATGGTTGCTGCACTCTTTTCTTCAACTAAAATTCCGGGTTGCAACCGGTAACTAGGCACTTAAACTCTTTGCTTCGGATGTGGACTTTGAGTGGATTAAGGATGTGGATTTTTTTCCTTGAGCTATCAAGCTTGGGAAGGTTGGCTATGTCTACGGAGGTTTTGAGCACACAAACTTGAACACACAAACAAAGGAAGGAGAGGGAAGCTTGCCTGCAGAAAACGGGAGCCGGGGGGGCTCCTTATGTAGGTGAGGCCGGCCTCGGTGCTCCTCCCCGTCTCGTCTTTCTTCCAGCACGATCATTTCACCTCTGCAACTTTCCTGCCCGCGTGCTCCACGAGTTGCACCGCCCAAACGTTCTCGTCCACTATTGGTCCTTCCACTTGATGCTTCATGTTTTGGGTCATGTCCATGCTCCCTAGCTCCACTTGCTTCACATGCCACCATGAAATTCCTACAAAGTTGATGCTTGCTGCCCACCATGCTTGTCCTTCGCATGTGAAATTGGTGAAAGTTGATGAAAGGGAATCCAATGGTGCATGCATGATTACTAGATTGCCTCCATTAAGGTGTGTTTAAGGTTAAGCACTCCTCTAATTCGAAATTTAAAATATTTTTCAGAGCCATGCAAGAGCTCGAACATAATTTTAGAGAAGTTTTTAAACCATTAAAAACAAATGCAAGTCGAAAATATTTTCTTTTTACGTCGATTTCGGTCTCACCGGTATAGTTTGCCTTCATTGGTTGAGAGCAGACATTTTCCCGGCTTGATCATGGGGGCATAGGTTTAGGTTCTAATTTTGGCTAAATAAGAAAGATTTTGAATAAAACAAAATTAGAATAGACTTAGAAAAATTCTAATCCTAGAGAAACCAAGGATAAAGATTTTTAAAACCAACCAAAAGCTTTGATTTCTAAGTTCACACGAGTTCTACCACGTGCTGAATTTTTTTTTATTAACACATAGATATAAGTCGTGGCTCTACTCGCATGGTTTTAGCATGAAAAATAAGTCAACCTCAGCACCATAATGAGGGTGAAAGGTTGAGTTAAGGTTCTGAAATTATATGGTTGAGGGTTTCTCGAAAAGAAAAGAATCAAACAAGCACATAGGAGGGTTCATGCAAAGGGTTTATGATAAAGCAAACATTCAATCAAGAATTATGTCTCTAATATTGTTCAACCACTTCTAAGTCTAATGTCTTTGCGTAATAAAACTCAAAAACTAAATTATTAAAAATACTCGAAAAACCTGGAATCGGGTTGTCCTCCCGTAGCTTATTCTTGACTTGACGAAACGGGTTGCCTCCCCGCCTAGCGCTTCGTTTATAGTCCATGGCTAGACTTCTTCACTTGATTACTTCGGATCAACGCTCTTTGTGGGCGTTGCAATCTTGGGTACCCGCTTTGGCTTAGTCAATTTTTTTTGGTCTTCACAGAGTCGGCTTTGTCCTTTGGTCTTGACGGATGCAACATCTTCCTTGTGGCTCGGCATCTCGAACTCCGGTCCTTCGGTCGTGATCTTCATGGTCTCTAGTGTGATCCTTCATCTCTCCCGAATGAGCTTGAGTAGCCTTCGCCGTCTTGGGACCTTGGAGTTGTCTCGGATATTCTTCTTCGTTACCCATCGGGCGCCGGGCAAGTTGTCCCACTTGCGTCTAGCATCTTCATCACGATGAACACTTCACGTATAGAGCTTCCGACCTCCGTCACATTGCCATCTAAATTCTTCAATATTTTCTCCATAGCCTCGAACTTAGTGACGGCGTCCTTGGACATGGTCGTACTCCACACACTCCTTGCATGAGGATCTTGCTTCGGCGGCCTTTAGGTGTTGAGCTTCTTTCTCCATCCGCATCTTCTCCATCCTCCTCTTAGGTAAACCGATATGCCACTCAAGGAATCCGACTCGTATGCATTCGGCTCGCGCAATCGTCATGCGGATAGTTGAGACTTTGATCTTGAACAGCCTCCCGGCGTCTTGAAGGTTTATGATAGGTAGATCAACGATGTCGGGGTGCGCGGCCGCTCCGGTGGTTGAGGTTGATCTTCCTTTGGACTTGGAGGTGGTGATTCCCTTGGAGATTTCGACGGTCCTTCGACTTCAACTTTTGAATCTAGGGTTTCCACCCCTTTAGCTTGTGTTGCATGTCACCTTTGCCTGTAAAGTTTTCCTGGATCATCCACAAAAAAGCTTGGGTTTCTTGGAGAGGTAGCCAATCATCTCCGGTTAGGGTTAGCAATAAGCAAAGTATGCAAAGAAAACTAGAAAACAAAACAAATCTATAAAGACTAGAGTTAGACAAACTAGATTAGATGTATTTTGAGGATGATCGAAATTTAGTAGATGCAAAAATAAAACAAAATCAGTACTGAAAATTACAAAAAAAAGCAATAAAAAATCAAATCTTGATCACTTGTTCCCCGGCAACGGCGCCGTAAAAAGGGGCTTGTTGACGGTTAATAATTGTATCAAAGTTCGTTCGTGACTCGCAAGCGTACAAGTCTCCCGTCGTAGTCAAGGGACCCTTCTTCCCTCGAGTGGTGAACCCAAGGTATCGAATCCGTGGAACAAATGTGTGACGCAAGACTTAATCTATTAAAGCCAAATAACGCGATCTTCAATAAAGAACCTAATGCATCTAAGTAAAAGACACAAAACGAATCTAATCTACTAAAAACCGGAGAAAACAAAGTAAGATTGGGTAGATAAACCGATCTAGAGGGATCGGGGTAAGCCTTTTGTTGAAGTTCCAAGCAAGAGAAGAAGTAGCAAATCGAATCTTAATAGAAGCCTCTTTAAATCGTGGTTTCCCGTCCAAATCCGAAAACATCCGCCTTTCGAGACCCCCGTTCGTCACAACGTATCCCTATTCATGCGGGGAGCTTAGGGCGAGTCAAAAGACAAGTCGAGATTCTTTCGGAAGATCCGGCGTGTACCTCTAGCCACCGCGGCTACAAGAACACCCTATGTAATCTATCGTACGAATAGAATTGGAATAAGCAAAGCCGATCGAAAAACGAAATCTTCGAGGAAACACTTGATCGCTAAGAAAAGATTCAACTTGATAATTCAACTATGACAATGATACATACACAAGATCACCACCGGGATCCTTCCTTGATCTTGCTTCTAGCTCTGGGAACTCCGACGTGGTCTTCCATGCAAGGTTCCCACGTCGGCTAGGGAAACCCTAGTCAACTAGCTCGACCCTCTCCTCTCCGACATGGTGTCCCTCTCTTCTCTCGCTCCTCGGCGGCCGAAGACGAAATCTTCTCCTCGTGGCTCTCGGTCGGGGGACTATAAATAGCCCGATTGGCGGCTAGGGCAAAGGAGAGCGGATTTGGGCCCAAAATGGGGCGGGCCTCGGGCCGACCGGACGTGGGCCGGCCGGCCCGGGCCCATTTAGGCCCGGCCCCGTGGGCTCCTTTGCCCCACGTCGGTTCCCTTGCTTCCTGGATGTTTCCCCCTTCTGCATGTAGGTCCATGTCGTCGGTTTCTCTCCGAATTGGACTCAACTCCTTGTCTTGCAAGATTCAGCACTTTTCTGGTCAGGTCCCTGGAGTCTGTCGTCTTCTCGGATCAAGTCCCCGCTTCTTGGAGTTAAGTTTGCTTCATTGCATGACTTGTACGGGGCTTCAAGGTCTTGTCATGAGGTGCTTGATGAACTTATCCCGAAAGTCTTGCATTCAACACTAAATCCATGCATAAACATTAAACTCCAAAAACGACATGCACACGTGAACTTGTTATACCACGGGGGTTAGTACCAATGGATAAGGTATAAAACTAATGCCAACACCGAAGGTAAACTCATGGCTAGGTTGACGGATTTTCACCGTCAACACAGGTGCCGATCGACCTCCCCCATCTAAAAACCCTTCAAACAAGAACCCCCTCAAACTTTTTACATCAGTTTCTGCGCTCCCTCAACCAACCCGCCCCTTCTTCTCTCTTTTTTTAGTGTGTGGTTTTTTTTCTTTCTAACCCTCTCGCCCCGCCTCACATACCTTCCTTCCTCCAACACGAACCCTTATTTTTTTTTTGGGGTTATTTGGGGCGGGCAACAAGTCTCGACTTGTTCCTCACAACCTCACCCTTCTCTCCCTCTTTGTTTTTCCACACCCACTTTGTACCAATCGGCTTACACCCTGGGGGAGGGTCAACCAACTCCCACACCTGATTCCTCTCAAAGTTCTCCAGCTCCTCATGCATCGAGTTAACCCAATTGTGATCAGATAGTGCGTGTCCAATGTCTTTGGGCTCGAAAGAAGCAACAAATGCAGCATGAGCAAAATGGGAATTGTTTCGAACCCTCGACCGTGTAGTGCGTTCATTCATGTCGCCGATGATCCTCGAAGCTGGGTGATCCACTTGAACTCGCCGGGGAGGTTCTCGCCTCGAAGCTACCTCCCCCCTCAACATCGCCTTCTCCTCGTTCTTGATTTGTCGTCGTAGGTGTAGCGGAGGGTCCATCCATCATCGTAGTCGAAGTAGTGGGTACATGTTCGGCGGAGGCACCGCACCACCATCCTCATCGTCACCATGTTCATGCTCCTCCTCCCGAAAGATCTCCTCGCCAAGCTCATCATCACCCGCACACTCAAAGACAAGCCGACTACGTGGCTCGTCTCGTCGAAGGTTACCTCGCAAGTCTCCACGATTTGGTTAGTTTCAAGATTGAGCACACGATATGCTCTAGAATGAGATGCATAACCAAAGAAAATGCCATCGACGGACCTAGCCTCAAACTTATCCAACTTCCCGCCTTTCTTCGAATGAAACACTTGCAACCAAAGACATGGAAGTGACTCACCTTGGGTGTGCGACCATGCATCAACTCATAGCATGTCTTCTTCTTGTGCACTCGAGGTATATCATGTTCGACACATAGCATGCGGTATTCACCGCCCCGCCCCAATACCTCCTCGGAGTCCTATGCTCATCAAGCATCGTCCGAGCCATCTCGCACAAGGTCCCGTTCTTCCTTTCCACAACACCATTCCGAGGGGGCGTATACGGACTCGAAACTCGGTGCTCAAGACCCAAGTCATGACAAAAGGTTTCAAAACGAGAGTTCCTGAATTCCGAGCCATTATCACTGCGGATAGCTCGTATGGCATCTCCGTGCCTCTCGTTCCTCAACCTCAAGACTAGATCTCGAACAAAACCAAACGTCTCCCCCTTCTCCTCGAGAAAGAACACCCACGCATACCGAGAATAGTCGTCCACCACAACAAGAACATACCACTTTCCACCCGCAGATCGCACACGAGCTGGGCCAACAAGGTCCATATGGAGCAGCTCGCATGGACGCTCAGTCATCACATCGGTGAGAGGCGGGTGAGAAGAGGCCACCATCTTGGCATGCCTACACGGAGCACAAACCAACTCTTTCTCAAGCCTCAACCGTGGCAATCCTCGGACCAAATTGAGTTTACTCAAGCGAGACAAAAGGTCAAAGCTCAAGTGACCCAACTTCCTATGCCACTTCCACAACTCACTCGAAGAACCGCCCAAGAAACAACGCTCCACACCCGAAGACTGAGAAAAATCAGCACGAAACACCTGACCCTCGGGAACGACCATACAAACAAGATCCCCTCGAGAGTCCACAATCCGAGAACCACCTGGCCGAAACAACACCTCAAAGCCCTCATCCAACAACTAGGACACAGAAAGCAAATTGTACCCCAGTGATTGAACAAGAGCAACACGCCTCAGAGTGATCTTGTCACTCACTTTTATCTCACCTTCTGAAAGCACACGCCCACGCCCATTGTCCCCAAAAGTGATGTACCTCTTCGTCACCACTGGGACGAGACTTGAGAACCACCCCCGTCTCTCCGGTCATATGCCTCGAACAACCGGAGTCAATCAACCAAATGTTCTTCAAGTCTCCCACCTGAAAAACAAAAATAGGCACGTGAGCGAACAAACGACTCAGATCGGGGTTAGTACCAAAGGAGGAAAACCAAGTGCCGAGCCATTTGCTCAAAAGTGGGGTTAGCACCAACCAAAGCATCTCTCCTACCAAAGCTACCTCCACGAACACCACCACGGTAACCACCCTGAGGGAACCACCCCTCTCTGCCTGGAGGAGGACCAAATCCACGCAAGAAAGCCCGTGGAACGTCCTTCCTCTCCAACTCAACGCCACGACTCCTCCAATCCCCGTATTGAGCACGAGAAGGAGAATGCCTGGCAAACTGACCACCTGCACCCTTTCCAGCCCAACCACCAGAACCACGACCACCAGAAACAACCCTCGGACCTGTACGAGCTCGAAACCCGAACACCTGTCTTGTCTGTGCCCGCACCGGTCGACGGGGTGCCCCACACCGTCCGACCGGTGTGACCCGGGGCAAGCAACACCACCTGACAAGCCTTCTTCTCTCCCCAAGCCCGAATCGTCCGCACAATCGCCTTGCCCCTGGGCATCTGCATGCGAGGCTCAAGTACACCATCGGAAGGGTGGTACTTGTCCTTGTTAGCCCACTCCTTCTCCATTCTCTCCTCTCGCTTCCTTTTGAAGCAAAACTCCTCCTTATGGCCATCTCTCCCACAGTAGCCACAATGGAACCTCACAAGCTTAGGCTTTGGCTTGGGATGTGGCTGATCACTCGGTTTCTCTCCACTCAAACCCTCCACCGGTTTCTCACCACTAGCCTTCTCACTCTCCTTCCCAAAGAACACCTTCCCCGAAGTGCTCACAAACTTGATAGGCTTTTGTAGGTCATTTGTGGGTGTAGGAAACACGGGTGGAGCTGGGGTTGTGCCTAGTCGGTTCCTTAGATGGTTAGGTTTTGGTGGGAAATCATTTTTGTGGTGGGTTTTTGGTGGCTCCGGGATATTCTCTCCACTTCCCTCACCAACCTTGTTTGCTCCAAGCCCCTCACCATCTTGCCTCTTAAAGGCCTCGATCATCATCCTCAACTGAGGCTCGTGACCGGACAACCAACCCATCAACTTCCTCAAATCATCATTCTCATCCCGCAAACGATCAACATAATGTGCAAGCTCCAAATTTTTCAATGCATGCATTTCACGGGTAGAGCAAGATGTAGGCATGGGTTCCTTCAATTTAGCCTCGAGCGAACTAGTGTAAGCATGCATCTCATCAATCTTAGCATGCAAAACGGGGCAAGAAGTGCAAGCACCTAGCAAAGCGAGGTCTAGACTTATGCTCACCCACTTCAACCCTAAGCACATCTAGTTCCTCACACTTGGAGGCATGCTTCTCCTTAAACAAAGCAAGATCAGCAAGGAATATGGAGCAATCAGCACAATCATTCTCATCGAGACAACGGGACTAGCCTTAAGCGAATCAATCTCAAGCTTGCTATCAAGCACCCGTGTCTCTAGCTCACCCACTCTAGTCCTAGCATCCTCGAGTGAAGCCCTAAGCTCTTTCCTCATTTTCTTGGCCTCTCTAAGCATGTCATCACGATTATCAAGCAAAGAGCCAAGCCTCTCATTTTCCGGCGCAAGAAGGGAAGCTCATCACGCACCTCGTCGTCGGACTCGCAGTCCGAGTCGCTCTATGTGCTCTTCTTTGCCGGGGAGCTCAACGCCATGGTGCGAAAACCGTCTCTCGCGAGCGGCTCGCCCCACTCGGTGTTCTTGGACGACCTCTTGTTCTTGCGGCGATCTCCCTCGTCGTCGCCGCTCGCTCGAGCTCGAGGTGGAGTACGCGGAACTGGAGTCGACGTCGCTCGCTCCAACCATTGCTCGGGCCTTGCCTCGGCCCTCCTTCTTCCTCGATCGTCGCTCGTCCTTGTACTTGTTCTTGTGCTTGCTCTTGTGGTCGCGCCTTGAACGGTACTTGTCATCGTTCTTCCTCGGCTTGTGCTTGTAGCTGTCCTTGTTCTCGGCCTTCTCCGGCGGTCGGCGACGAAGTGTCCCGGCTTGCCGCACCGGGAAGCAGCGTCCTCGTGTTCCTCCTCATGTTCACGCGGTTCTCGTGCAGCCTCTCGAACCGCCTCGTCAACAGCGCCAGCTCGTCCTCTCCAAGGTCATCAAACTCCTCGGCGGGACATCAAAGAGGAAAACGAGAACATCCTGGTGGATGGGTTAGAGTTAGCCTTTCCTTTGGAACCACCAACGAGGGCAAGACTATGGGAATCCGGTCGGTCCCTCGAGCTTGGCGATCATGCCCCTATCCACCTCGGCCCGACTTGAGCTTCGAGAACGCCTCGTTCTCACCGTCGCAGTATCATACCGCTCCGACTCGACTATGGCCTCGAACTTTCCGCCCCATATCGTACGATCCAAAGAGTGTAAGAGCTTGACCGCTCTATCATGATCATCGTACGGGAGCACGTCCACATTGGCCCTCATGTTGTTCACCACCACCGTGAACCTCTCGAAACAAGGCATCGATGGACTCACGGGGAGATGAGTGAAGTTCTCGTACTCTCTCCGTAGGTCGCATACAACCGTGCCCTCGAACTCGGGCGTTCCCAACATGAGCCTCCTTCAACACCGCCCAAATCCTACAAGCCAAGTGCTCGGTGTGCACCCGATCGAACTCGGCCGACACAAAGCACGAAACAAGTAGTCGACCGCCTTATTGTTGGCGTCGAATCCGTCCCTCGACCCCGGAGCGAGGAAATCCATCTACCGGACATAGCTCGTGTCCACCGTGACATCCCAAAGCAGCCGACCCTTTCCGCGGAGGAATGCACCCATCCGCTTGCTCCACATCCGGTAGTTCTTGCCATCGAAGTGTGGAGGACCCGAACCCCCGTTCCGGTACGCCATCCTTGGATCTTAGATCGGTTAGAGTCAATAAAGACCCGAACCGGCTCGATACCACTTGAAGGACCGATACGGTGAACCGAGAGGGGGGGGAGTGAATGGGAGCCGATAAAAATTCTTCTCGAAGGAGATGAAAACTCCAACAAGACGAACGCGGCTTCCAACACACGTCTCCGACTCACTACCAAGGTTGGTCAAGCCCACGTAGCCACCGGAGTGCCACCGGACCTAGGAACCAACACTCAACCTTCCGACCCGAGAAACGCGACGGAAAAACCAAACCTCGAGTCTACAGACCCACACCGGTCGACCGGTGAGCACCACCGGCCGACCGGTCCCCGCGGGTGAAACCGAGCAACTTCCACTAAGTGGCTCTACACCGGTCCGACCGGTGGAGACACACCGGTCGTACCGATGGCGACACCGAAAGCCCCCAAGGCACCAAACAAAGTCAACCGACCACCAAACAAACCCAAACTCGAAACAAGCAAGAACACGGGACAACAACGAACACACCAAGACGTTCACCCGAGCAAAAACCCACAAGGGCTTGCACGGTCGGGGACCGGCCAAGAGCACCGGTCCGACCTGTAGCACGGGGCAGCTCGGGATGAACAAAGACCCGCGGGTCAACTCCCCCAAATCCAAATCTCGATCTCCCGAATCGCTCCACGGACTTGAACAAGACTTTGGGGATATCAAGAACACCTCATGAGGAGTTCATAGCCAAGTTTAATCCCACAAAAACTCGTCCAAAAAGGAGGAATCGAAGAAATCCCGCCGAGAGCACCTCCAACCCAAGAACTCAAGAAACCCCCAAAATCGAGCACCTTTACTCACGGATTCGGGAGGGGAATCACAGCCCAAAGAACCACGAAGGGTTCCCACAAATTTCCCCCATCAAATCCCCAAGAGAAAGGCCCCGAAAACAACCCAAAGAAATCACCGAGAGAGGGCTCCGAAAATCACCACCAAGAACAACCGGGAAAAACACATCCAAACCTTGAGGAACAACGCCGAATCATCTATACATGAAACAAAGGTTCGTACAAGGTCTAGCAAGCCGCCCGATTATCCATCCCTCTCTACAAGATCTCTCCGTGAAGCTCTCTTGCTAGTCCTAGAGAAAACCTAAGGAAAACAGGTGGAAAATAGGAAAACAAATGAGCTAGGGTTCCAAGAGTTGGCTGCCATCCTCTCACCTCTTGGGTTATATAGGCGGCAACCGAATGTCTAAAATGCCCTTCTCTACTAACTAGGGATACAAGCCCCTCAAGGGCGGATTTGGAATTCTTGATGTCTTCACCATCGGACGGATGCCCGGCGACCGCACCTTGCGTAGCCTCGACGCAAGCCATGCGATCCCGACGCGTGTCCTCCGCTTCGAAGATTCCGGACTGCGTCGTCGCACACCGGTCAGACCGGTGCTCCTCACCGGTCAGACCGGTCCCCACCGGTCAGACCGGTCAGACCCACCGGTCAGACCGGTCTGGTGCTGCTGCACCTCCGTCTTCGGTTCTCCGGTCTTGGCTTTGTGGATCAACCAAGGAACCCGGTGGTTTTCGGTGAACCACCGGAAACCCCGCGAACTCGGTGTAGCCTCCGCCAATCTCCACTCATGACTTGGCTCCCACGTAGTCCCGGCTCGACCTTGGTTTTGAGGCTCAACCAAGAAACCGTCCACGACTTCATCTTGCCGTTCATGCCACCATGCGGCCCGCACTTGACCCCGCCGGCCACCGGGTCCCTCGAACAAAGCCTACTTGTCTTCTCCACACTCGGAGGCCTCACCGGCGACGACCTTTCGCGCTTGTTCTTCACCTGCACCAACACGAGTCAAGCCGCAACCTGCACCTGCAATACTTAGCCAAGAATCAGTCCACACAACGTTGTCAATCACTCATCACACAAGGAAGCGACCATCCACCGGTCCTCGAACCACACATGGTCCTCAACAGTGCGGCTGCTCCGCGCTTCGATGGCAGGGGAAGCCTCCGCGCGCGGCGAACGCGCGCGGGAGCTGGGCTGACAGGTCCGTGACCGCATCAACACCGTCCCCAACGCGGACAACGCGGACATTCCGCCGCGTGCGAGCCAAAAGCTCGTCGCTGCCGCGACGTTGCTGCGTGCCATGCCGGCACCCTCGACCCCCGAGGCTCGAGACATGCACCGCGAGGTGCAAACTCTCATCGAGCAAGCGGCCGTCCAACAGGCCGAGAGCTCGGCCTCACGCATCCGCCAACAGGGGGGCGCGCGGGGTGACGAACCCGCACCAGGAGGCGAACCCTCGGTGCACGCGGGTCAACCTGCTGACCAAGGACGCACGCCGGCCAAGGAACGACTCCTTGACGCGCGCAGGGCACTGGATGGCGACGCCCGCAACGTCATCAACGCCAGACGCACCAGCAAGGCGGACGCACGGGCGGCCAAGGGCTACCACCCTCGAAGGGGTGGGCGCTACGACAGCGGTGAGGATCGCTCCCCGACACCGGAGCCTCCTGGCACCCGTGTGTTCAGCCGGGAGATCCGCACGGCAGCGTTCCCCCCAACGCTTCCGTCAGCCCTCGACGATCGTCAAGTACAACGGGGAGACGGACCCCCGCGTCTGGCTCAACGACTACCGCCCTAGCCTGTCGCCACCGGGCGGGGCCACTAACGACGAAGTGATCATCCGCAACTTGCCCCTGCATCTGGGCGACGCGGCGCGGACATGGCTCGAGCACTTGCCCGCCAGCCAGATCCATAACTGGGACGATCTAGTCCACACGTTCGTGGGCAACTTCCAGGGTACATACGTGCGCCCTGGAAACTCATGGGATCTGCGCTCCTGCACGCAGAAGCCCGGCGAGTCGTTGCGGGACTTCATACGACGCTTCTCCAAGCGCTGCACGGAGCTCCCCAACGTGGCACAGTCCGAGATCGTGCACGCGTTCCTCGAGGGCACCACATGCCGGGACCTCGTGCGCGAGCCGGGGACGCGGCCCCGCCCGCGGACTCAAACGAGCCGTTCGACATCGCCACCGGCTTCGCCTCGGAGAGGAGGCCGTGGGGGCGATCTTCGACGGCAAAAAGGGCAAGCGCTCCGAGGACACGCCCGCGGAGGGCGGCGGGTCCAAGGAGCCGCACCGCAAAGACAAGCGGGGCAAGAAGGGGGAAGAAGCCGCGCCGCGAGGCGCGCGAGCGGGGGCGCAACGGCGGCAACGCCGAGGCCCTCGCTGTCGACCCGGCTCGACGGGGCCCTCGACCGGCTCCTCGAGGCCCGGGGGTGTTTGATGACATGCTGAAGAAGCCATGTCCCTACCACAAGACCCCCGTGAACCACACTCTTGAGCAGTGCGATATGCTCAAAAAGTTATATGGCCGCGCCGCCGCGAAGGAGGCAGAGGCCAAGAAAGACGGAGGCGACGGCGACGCGGGTGGCTTCCCTGCTGTCGAGAATGTGTTCCTCATCTTTGGGGGACCTACTGTCGACATGTCGACCCGGCAGCGCAAGAAGGAGCGGCACGAAGTCCTCGCCGCAGAGAGGGCGCCTCCGGCCTTCCTCAACTGGTCGACGGATGCCATCACCTTTAGACGGGATGACCACCCAAACCGTATCCCGAACCCGGGCCAATACCCGCTGGTGGTCGATCCCATCATTGGGAACGCCCGGTTTTCGAAGGTCCTTATGGACGGAGGCAGTAGCCTCAATATCCTCTTCGCGCATACATTGCGCCTGATGGGGATTGGGCTGGACCCGGCTGCGGCCCGGCACGAAGCCGTTTCACGGCATCGCGCCCGCAAACAAAGGTTCAACCCCTCGGGCAGATCGATCTGCCGGTCTGGTTTGGTACCCCCAAGAACTTCCGTAAGGAAACCCTCACCTTCGAGGTGGTGGGGTTCAAAGGGGCCTACCATGCCATACTTGGGCGACCTTGCTATGCCAAATTCATGGCGGTCCCCAACTACACGTACCTAAAGATGAAGATGCCCGGGCCAAACGACATCATCACCGTCGGGTCGTCGATCGAGCACGCATTCGACTGCGACGTCGAGTGCGTGGAACACGCAGAGGCACTGGCGCTGGATGAAGCGCTGGTGAACACGCTGGAGAAAATGGTCAACGATGACCTCAGCTCCGCCGCCAAGCACGTCGGCACCTTCGAGGCCGCCGAGCAGACCAAAGGGGTCCCCCTCGACCCGTCAGCCCCCGAGGTCAAGGCGTTGAGGGTCAGCTCGACCCTCGACCCTAAATAGGAAGCAGTGCTCGTCGACTTCCTCCGCGCCAACGCCAACGTCTTCGCGTGGAGCCCCTCGGACATGCCAGGCATCCCGAGGGAAGTCGCCGAGCACTCCCTTGATATCCTGCCAAACGCCCGCGCCGTGCAAAGAACGGGCTGCGCCGCTTCGACGAGGAGCGGCGACGGGCGATCGGAGCGGAGCTGCGGAAGCTTCTCGAGGCCGGATTCATCAAGGAAGTGTTCCACCCTACGTGGCTAGCTAATCCCGTGCTTGTAAAAAAGAAGAATGGGAAATGGCGGATGTGTATAGACTACACTAGTCTTAATAAAGCATGTCCAAAAGTTCTTTTTCCTTTGCCACGCATAGATCAAATCGTTGATTCAACGGCTGGGTGCGAACTACTCTATTTCCTTGATGCCTATTCGGGATATCACCAAATAAAAATGAAGGAGTCCGACCAGCTCGCGACTTCGTTCATCACACCGTTCGGGACGTTCGTTACGTCACGATGCCTTTTGGCCTCGAAACGCGGGCGCAACATATCGGCGCGCGCATGCAGCACGTTTTTGGGGATCACATCGGGCGGACGGTCGAAGCCTACGTGGACGACATCGTCGTCAAGACCAGGAAGGCGGACGACCTGGTTAGCGACCTTGGCGTCGCGTTCGGCTGCCTACGAGCCAACGGGGTCAAGCTAAACCCCGAAAAATGTGTCTTTGGAGTGCCGCGGGGCATGCTCCTAGGATACATTGTCTCCCAGCGGGGAATCGAGGCCAACCCTGAAAAGGTCGCAGCCCTCGAACGAATGGGTCCGATCCGGGACCTCAAAGGGGTGCAGAAGGTGTTGGGGTGCCTTGCCGCCTTGAGTCGCTTCATCTCGCGGCTCGGTGAGAAGGGCCTACCCCTCTACCGCTTACTCAAGAAGCACGAGCGCTTCTCCTGGACCACCGAGGCCCAGGACGCGCTCGACAAGCTGAAGGCGTCTCTGACACACGCCCCGATTCTCACGCCGCCCCAGGATGGCGAGCCCCTGCAGCTCTACGTCGCCGCAACCACCCAGGTGGTAAGCGCCGTGATCGTTGTGGAGCGCACGGAGGAATGGCACGCCTTACCTGTGCAGCGGCCAGTCTACTACATCAGCGAGGTCCTCTCGGACACGAAGACGCGCTACCCACAGGTCCAGAAGCTGCTATACGCGGTAGTCCTTGCGCGGCGCAAGCTCCGCCACTACTTCGAGGCCCACCCCGTCACGGTGGTTTCTTCCTTTCCGGCGGGGGAAATCATCCGCAACCCCGACGCCGCGGGAAGGATCGCCAAGTGGTCGGTGGAACCGATGGGCGAAACGCTCACCTACGCCCCACGTAAGGCTATCAAGTCGCAAATTCGGCGGATTTCGTCGGCGAGTGGACGGACACACACCGCCACCCCCCACAAATCCGGGCGAGTGCCGGACTGCGTTCTTCGACGGCTCCGTGATGAAAACGGGAGCGGGCGCGGCGCCGCTCTTCGTGTCACCCCTCGGGGGAGCACATGCGCTACGCGGTGCGCCTCCACTTCCCTCGCGTCCAACAATATGACGGAATACGAGGCCCTCCTCTCGCGGCCTCAAAATCGCCATTGAGTTGGGCGTCAAGCGCCTCGACGTGCGAGGGGACTCGCGGCTCGTGATCGATCAAGTCATGAAGAACGCGAGCCGCCACGACGACAAGATGGAGGCCTACCGTGAAAGCCGTGCGGGCCCTTGAAGACAAGTTCTACGGCATCGAGCTTAATCATGTACCCCGCCGGTACAACGAGGAAGCAGACGAGCTGGCGAAGATCGCGTCCGGGCGGATCACCGTTCCCCCGAACGTTTTCGCGCGCGACATCGCACAACCCTCGGTCACCTTCGAGCCCTACCCCTCGAGCCACGACGGACCCTTGGGGGCTCCCTCGAATCCAGCGGGTGCGGAACCCATGGATGAGGACCCCTCGAACGAGGCGTACGTGCTCTCCCTTCTCGAGGGGTACGGCTCCCACAAGGTCGATACGATGGACATAGAGCCGGCTCCTGTCCAAGTGGATTGGCGGGAAAAATACATCACCTGGATCGCTCGAGGGGAACTCCCCGCGGATCGGGCCGCAGCCAGGCGCATCGCCAGGATGGCTAAATCCTTCACCCTCGTCGATGGCGAGCTGTACAAGCGCGCCGCCTCCGGCATCCTACAGCGGTGCGTGCCAATTCCCGAGGGGCGCGAGCTCCTGCGGGACATCCATGCGGGGATCTGCGGCCACCACGCCGCACCCCGCGCCCTCGTCGGCAACGCGTTCCGCCAAGGCTTTTGCGGCCCTACCGCGGTCGCGGACGCCGGCCGAAATCGTACGCACTCGCGAAGGGGTGCCGGTTCTACGCCCGCAAGTCCAACTTGCCCGCTCACGCCCTACAGACCATCCCCGTTACATGGCCGTTCGCCGTGTGGGGGCTGGACATCGTCGGGCCCCTGCGGAAGGCACCCGGGGGCTTCACCCACTTGCTAGTTGCGATCGACAAGTTCTCCAAGTGGGTGGAGGTGCGCCCCATCACGAACCTAAGGGCTGAGCAGGCGGTGACATTCTTCACCGACATCGTCTACCACTTTGGAGTGCCAAACTCCATCATCACTGACAACGGGTCCCAGTTCACGGGCCGGAAGTTCTTGGAGTTCTGCGACAAGTTCCACATCCGTGTGGACTGGGCAGCTGTGGCGCACCCACAGACCAACGGCCAAGTGGAACGTGCCAACGGCATGATCCTACAAGGCCTAAAACCCAGAATTTTCGACCAGCTCAACAAATCTGGGCGAAAATGGCTCCAAGAGCTACCAGCGGTTGTGTGGAGCCTAAGGACCACCCCAAGTAGAGCCACCGGGTTCACCCCGTTTTTCCTAGTCCATGGCGCGGAGGCCGTCCTCCCCACGGACTTAGAATACGGATCGCCCAGGATTCGAGGCTACAACGAGGGTGCTAACCAGCGAGCCCGCGAGGACTCGCTGGACCAGCTAGACGAGGTACGCCTCGTGGCGTTGATGCACTCCGCAAGGTATCAACAGTCCCTACGACGTTACCAAGCACGCAAGATACGTCGAAGGGATTTCAGCGAAGGGGATCTGGTCCTAAGGCTGCGCCAAGATAACCGAGGGCGCCACAAGCTATCGCCCCCATGGGAGGGACCCTACGTCGTGGTGAAGGTGCTCAAGCCAGGCACGTACAAGCTGGCCAACGAGGACGGTCAAGAACTCACCAACGCTTGGAACATCCAACAGCTACGTCGCTTCTACCCTTAGCTAGGATCTTTCCAAGTACTTTCTGTTGTAAAATCACATGGCCAACGCCCCAGTTGGTGACAACTATGTAAATGCTCCAAGTCTAATAAAAGGGCAACTCGGCTTTCCCCTGAAACCCAAGTTACCCTCGGGGGCTACTATGGGGGGCATCCCCCCCCCAAAAATGGTCCCATTTTTTCGCGCAAAAAACGCAACAATCCACACGCGCTAAGTTTGTTTCCTACTTCAACCTTGAGCCACGATTCGAACAGGGCGCAGGCAGCACAGCGGAAGGAGCGTGCGAGCCAGAGATAGCCTACGCCGCGTGGCTATGGCACTTCTCTCTCGCCTCCAACCCAGCGTGCCCCCTGCGAAAATCGAACTTCCCTAACTAGAATCCACTCAGGAAGAAGGAGAAACAAAAAAGCGTGATAAACAAACAACTTCATTTACATCTACTGCTTATGTTCATGAAACAACTTGTTTGTTTACAAAAGGCCACGAGGCCAGAATTCTGATACGCATAAACAAAAAACGGGCCTAGCGCCCAACTGCTTTCAGGCGGGAGGAGCAGCAGCGTCAACGACGTCCGGGAAGAGGAACTCCTCGAAGGCCTCGGCGAGCGACCCGGCGGCATCAGCAGCGAGCGCATCCATACGCTCCATGGCCACCTCGTCCTCGATGCCCTCGGGTACGACGTAGCCTTCCGCCAGCGCCTCGAAGTTTACCTCGTAGTGGGATCGCACCACTCCGAGGGCCTTCTGGACGCCCAGCTGCAGCGCCCGGCGCACCCGCTCGGTGACGTGGCCACCAAGGGCGCGCAGACGGCTGGCCAGCGAGCTTTCGGCCTGTGCCTCGCCCTCCTCGATGGTGCGGCAAGTCTCGAGGGCTGCATCGCGCAGCTCCCGCAGCTCCTGCTCGGAGGAGTTGTAGGAGGCCTGCAGCGCCTCGGTCCGCTCTTCCGCGTGCCCCAGAGCAGTGCGCAAGCCTGGGAACATCAAGGCAAGGGATAAATCAGAAAAAAGGGAATGCGAAGTTCCCAATCGAAAATCCAACAAGACAAGAGTCAGATTGTGGCTCACCTTCGACTTGCTTCTTCTCCATCTCGAGGTCGCGGCGCACGGCCTCGACCGTAAGCTCGAGGCGCTTGACGGTCTCACCCTGCTCCTGGAGGGCCATCTCCTGGTTTGCGCTCGCAATGCTGAGCACAACGACCTCGCCCTCAGCCTTGGAGAGCTTGGCGTCCTGATCCGCCAAGGACTTCCGCGTCACCTCGTGGGCGGCGCGCTCCTGCTCCAGCGCTGCACGGGCATCGGTGAGAGCGGCCTGCTCCTGCTGGAGCCGCTCCTCAGCCCCTTGGCGGGCGGTGCTCTCTTGCGGGGAGCCGCTCCTCGGCGAGTGACGAGGGCCGCGGCCTTGGCGTCGAGGGCGGCCTTCGGTCGTCGGCCTCCTTGGCCCGCCGCTCCGGCTCGCGCGCCCGCTCCTCGGCCACGGGGGCTGCCTGCGCCGCGCCCCCTCGAGCGACGTGCGAAGCTCCCGGGTTTCGGCGCGAGCGGTGGCCACCTCCACCTCCCAGTTGGCGGCCAGCGTCCGTGTCTTCTCTAGGTCCGCGCGCGCATTCCATAGCGCCTCGTCACGATCGACGAGGGGCCGCGCGGACCCGCTCGAGGCTCGAGCGACGCGCCGTGTCCTGCCTCGAGCTCTCGGGGAGCTCGTCGGGCCGAGCCGGGGCCGCACGCCGGCCCGGTGTCCCGGCGTCCTAAGAGCGTCTGCAAGCGCGTCGAAAGCGCTGCATTGCTCCCGGAGCCGCTGGGCCTCGGCGTTCACCCGGTCGAACGCGTCGTACTTGTCATGGGCGCGGCGCTCGAGCTCCTGGCATCCACACACCAAATCCCATAAGCACCAAGACTTGGGCGCAATATATACAAACGAAAAAGAAAAAAGAACGAGCAATTGTGGCTCACCTGGAAGACGAGCCAGGCCGGGCCGCCATGAACCCGCAGCGCCTCGTTCAGCGCGCGGTTGAGCGTGGTGCCGTGGCTCCGGAGCTCACCCCAGAGCTCCTGCTCCCCCCTGGCGTCGGCGAACGCAGGGGGATCATCGACGGACCCCTCCACCTGGGCAGGGCGGCCGGCGTGGGAGGACGAAGCCTCGGCACCATGCCCTCGGCCCCCCACCACCATGTGACCCTCGTGTCGCCTCACGAGGGCCCCCTCCTGGGGCTCGGGGGAGTTCGTGGGCCGGGCCCGGCCCACCGATTCCCCCGCGGGCGGCGGAGAGTCGCCCGAGACCTCCACCACCTCCGCCCTCGCAAATCGCCGGCGAGCGCGGCCGCTTGCGCCACCTCCGCCGGCACCTCCACCGGCGCCTCCGCGGCCGCGGCGCGCCCGACGCGGCGCCGCGCCCGCCACCTCCGGCCGCGCCTCCGCGGCCACGGGCGCCGCGGGTTGCTCCCGCTCCGCCTCCTCCACCGCAACGGCCCCCGCGGGCTGCACCTCCACCACGGCCGCCGCCGCGGCCCGTGTCTCCATGACGACCGGTGCGGGCCGCCCCCGGCGACCTCCGGCCGCGCCGCGGCGGGGCGGTCGACGGCCGGGGCCTCGAGGCCCCAACCGGGGCTTGCGAGCTCGCGCCCCGCCGCCGTGCTTGTCCCCGGGCGCGACGCCCTCGACGAGCGCCGCCGGGTGGGGATGGACGCGTCCGTCCTCAGCACCTTGGCAGGTGCAAGAGGAGGCACGGTTGGCACCACCCTGCACAGGCACGGACAGAAGGTTCGGATGCCTAATCATCGACAAATCAAACCAAACGAAAAAGGACGGACTCCTTACCTCAAAGAGGAAAAGGCCCGTTTTCTTTTCCTCGAGGCCTCAGCAGATGGGGCCGGCGCAGCTGCCACGCCCACCGCAGCGCCTCCCGCCCGCGCCGCCGCCGCGCGCGCAGCACGCCGCCCCCGTGCGCGGGCGCGCCCGACGCCGCTCCTCCCGAGAGGCACCGCCGCGCGCGGGGGGCACACTCGCCCCGCGTGCGGACACGCCAACCGACGCGCCCCCCGACGATGGTGCCGCACGTGCGGGCACGCTCGCCCCCGCGCGCGGGCACGCTTGATGCGCGCACGGGCGCGCCGCCGCGCGCGCACCTCCGCGGCACGCGCGGTGCCTCCGCGGCGCGCGCCGCCCTTGATGTCGATGGCCCGGCGGCGGGCGCCGTTACGCCCGCCCCGGGCAATGCCGCCCTCGCCGCCGGCGCCGGCTGCGGCGAGGGAGGCGCGGCCGCCACCGTCCGAGGGGCCCTCCCCCTCGGCCTCTTCCTCCTCGTCCTCCTCCGAGGATGAGGGCTCCTCGATCTTCGGGGAGGAAAGCCCCGCCTCCTCGCGCCGTCGGTACTCCGCGGCCCGCCGGCCGCGGCGAGCTTGACGTCGCCTCGCGTGCTCCCTCTTGCGCGCCGCCCGCTCCTCGCTCGCTCCCGCCGCGCCGCCCCGCCGAGCGCACGGGAATCGGGGGTGGGTGGAACGGACTTGGCGATGTTGAACTCCACCGGCCGCGCACGGGAGCGACAATGGCGCATCGAGAAACAAAAGCAAGACCAAGAACTAAAACAAAATCGGGGAACCCAACTCACCGGCGGGCCCGTGGGGGAGCATCTCAAGGTCCCATGGGGTCCGACCCGCAGGTGGCGGCACCCGGGTGTCGACGGCGTTCCGCGCCCGGGTGAGCGCATACGGCCGCTCAAGGGGCGTCGGGAGCATCCGCGACCTCGCCAGGTCGACAGGGTTGGCCGCCTCTGTCATCTCGAAGATGCAGAGCGGCCTCTCCATCAGAGGCACGACCCGCCGGTGGTGGAGGAAGGCGAGGACGCCCATCGCGTTCAGCCCGTGCTTCGCCAGCCGCTGCAGGGCGGCGAGGACGGACTCTTGCCGCGCCCGATGCTGGGCCGTGGACACCCCGTAGCCCCAGGAGTCCGGCCTCTTCTTGAATACCCGGCCGGTGTAGGGAGGAAGGCCAGGCTCGGCATTGCGCAGGTAGAACCATCCCCGCTCCCAGCCGGCGTTGTTCGTCGTCATGGTGCAGGGGATGTAGAAATCCTTGAGTTGCCCCCGCAGGGCAAGTGACATCCCGCCGGCGCGCACCGCGCGGCGAGTCCTCGGCTCCGACGTGGGCTGCGTGATGAGCTCCCCGCGGAAAAGGTGAACCCGCAGCTCCCGGTTGGCGGGATCCCCAGGTACCCTTCGCAGACGCCCACAAACGTGGCCGCCTGCGAGATCGTGTTGGGGGCGAAGTTGTGCAGCTCCACCCCGTAGTAGTAGCACATCGCCCGCATGAAGGTGCTCGCCGGCGCGTTAAAGCCACGCTCGTGGTAGCGGACGAAGCTCACCACGTAGCCCTCCGGCGGGTTGGGCTCGTGGTGCGCCGCCGGCGGCACGATCCACTCCGCCGGACGCCCTTCTTCGTAGCCGCCAGCTGACCAGCGGCGACCAGCTGGGTCACCGTCGACCTCTCCCAGGCGTACGGCTCCAGGATCCTAAGGGGAAGCTGAGGCGGCGCCATGAGGGGGGACGAAGGAATGCGAAGGCGGAGGACAAGGAAACGGAAAAAAGAGCTCTAACGGCGAAACCGCGCGGTGGCAAGAGCGAGACGAAGACGAAGGGGCGGAGGACCGAAAATGGTGAGACACTAAGGTAAAAAACCGCCGTCCCCTCCTCCCCGCAGCTTTATAGGCCGACGGGCGAGCTCTCTGGAGCGGACGCCCCGCTAGCATTAACTTGCGGGGAATCTTTCCATCGCGTCGACGGGTGGGCCCCACCACGACCGCGGCGGCCACAACACCGCAGGGGGCCATCATTACGGCAAAGACCGGCGGCCGACCGAGGCGAAGCCGTCACGTCCGCCCCCGCCACGCCGCCCACTACGCTCGCGCGCGCGCCGCAACGCCTAAAAAGACGCGCCCGCGCTGCAAAACCGCGGCCACGACCGCAAGGCACTTAAATGCCCGGGTCCCTTGCCAAGCAAGGAGAACCCTCGAGCGGGGCGAACCCCCGGCTCGAAGCAGAGGCGACCCTCGATGGGATATCAGCATGAGAAGGTCGCCCGGGACCTGCTCGATGTAGAGCAGGCAACCGCGGGCACCCATGCCACGCAAGACCCTCGAGCGGCACGACCCTCGGCTCCAAACAAAAGCGACCCTCGATGGGATATCAGCGTGAGAAGGTCGCCCGGGACCTGCTCGATGTAGAGCAGGCAACCGCGGGCACCCATGCCACGTAAAACCCTCGAGCGGCACGAGCCCTTGGCTCAAAATGACGTCAACCCTCGATGGGATATCGACGTGAGAAGGTCGCCCGGGACCTGCTCGATGTAGAGCAGGCAACCGCGGGCACCCATGCCACGCAAAACCCTCGAGCGGAGCGAGCCCCCGGCTCGAGACAATGTCAACCCTCCAAAAGAAAGCACATACGCCGTGCTACCAACCAGCACCTCGAGGATCGGCTCGCCCATACCCCTCGACGGCCGCAAACGTGAAAAGACGGGGCCGCCCAGGCGCCACCCCGCACGGCCCTACTGATCAGAGGTTCGAAGCCTGACCCTCGACGGGTTCGAACAGGCGCCACAGATCGCGAGTTAGGGACGACGAGGGCACGCGCATTCGAGCCGTTCCTCGAGCCCGTCGGCTCGAGGGTGCCCCACATGTCGTGTTCGAGAGCCGGCCGAGGGCGGCTAGCCGGGGGATCCCACCGAGGGAGAGCTTCCGCGCCCTCGGTCCCTAGCGAACGGGACCGAGCCCCACCTAGCAAACCCACGCAAGCGCTTCCATGGACGTGTCTCCGGACCGCGCAGCCTACCCTTATCGAACGGGGCATGGGCGTCCACTTGAACCACCCACTACCAGCTCGAAGAGGAATCAGCAATTCGCGACCCGCTCGATGGGAGTTGCAGAAACCTCACCCTCCGTCCCGCGGAGGGACGGCGAGGGCGCGTCGAAAAACAAGTCGTCAGGCTCTACCCGATCGCCTCGAACGGGCCAAGGCTCGGGGGCTTGACGCACGGCTACACCTCCTTGAAATTGCACCCGCCCGAGACAGTGTCAGCGGTGCGTGCACCCCCGAAGCCGGCTGAAATACCGCCGATGCCGGTTGGCATATGTGCCACGTCTCTCTGACCAAAATTCTCGCGGTAAACCCCTGCAGGAGTACCCACACTTCTGCAGGGCTTCGGGGGCTAGACCCGCCGGTCCGCTGACGCGGCCCCACGGAAAGCGTTCGCAAACAAGGAGGGAAGAACGTCCTATCAGTAGGTTCCAGCATCTGCGGGAGCCGCAACGGCAAACCCACAGATGCTCGGGGGCTACTGTCGGGGACAGCCCTAAGGGTCCCCTTAAACAATGGGGGAAAACCCACTTAAAACCCAGAACGAAACCCGATAATATTAAGCCTAACCATGCAGGTGCCTAACCATGCTGGACACGGCCCACAGGGACTCCGACGGCCCATCGAGGCGGCCCACGTAAGGATCCCCTCGAAATGGACTCCGCCTCGTTCGAGGCTGCACGCACCCCTCGGGCGGGCATCGCCCCGCTCGAGGGGCGCCCTCCCTCGAGCGGGTTTCGCCTCGCTCGAGGGTACGCCCCGCCCTCGGCTAGGGCCCGCCGCGCTCGCGGGCGTCCCGCACGCGTGCGCCGGCCCCGTACACGGGCATTTAACGCCCCGACGCCGCGAGACGGCGCCATCATGCGCCGGGGCTCGCACCCCGGTGCGGCCGCACCAACTCCCCGGGGAGGAGCCCATCCCCGCCACCGTGGGAGGGCACGGTGGAGTGCGGCCGGTGTCGGCCCCGTGACACCGCGCGCACGCCCCAGTACGGCTAACGCGCCGAGCCCTCGAAAGGGGGCCGGCGCACCCTCGATGTACTTTCTTGTGACCCTACAGGGTTAGGTGGAGGCGGTAGGCCGGTGGACTGCCATCCCCGCCACTGTAACGGCGTGGCCGCCGTACCCGCACGCGCAGGCGCACGCCGGACCCTGTAGCAACGACTCCGGCCCCGTGAGGCGCGTTGGGAAGGAACGCCGTTCTGCCAACTCCTGTGCGCCGTACGGGCCAGCGTCAGCACCTCCCTCGAGCCTATCAGAGGACATCACCGCCATCCGCTGCTCTCCTACCCTCGAACCGCCACTGTTCGGGTACAAGTCAGGCCATGATGACCGGATCGTGGCGGGGATCGCACGGACGGCCGCCCACTCTACACCGTAGCACGTCGCACTTCTCCACATAGCTAAGTAGCGCGGCGCGCATGTAACCCGCCGTCACCTTGATCTATAAAAGGGGAGGCGAGCCCCCAGCCGTGGGGGGGACAGAGTTGAACACAACATTCCGTGCACTCACTCTCTTATTCTCCCACAACATCTTCAGCCACTCCACCAGGGACTTGGAAGCCACGCTTCCTCTCCCGCCTTGCTTGTATTTGCCCCACTACAAGCACCCCCGGTGCTAAGTAATATAGTGCCCCGAGCACGCCCCTGCTGGACGTACGGCCCCCTCGGCCGGAACCAGGATAAACCTCTGTGTCACTTGTTGCTTAGCATCGACCATTGAGGGATAGACCACGGCGCTATCTACTGGTTAGTGTCGGGACCATATTCCGCACCGACAACTGGGTTGGTATAAACATACATTTGCTAGTAATTCAGCTTGCTTAATAAAATTTGACCAATTAAAATGTTGATCTGCTATGCAACCACAAGCTTCCACCATAAAGCCTTTGCATGTTGTTATAGAACTTTTCCCTTGTTGAGTACGTCATGTGCTCATGCTTGTTGTTCTTTTATATGCATCTACACAACCCGGTCGCTACTCAGACGGACGCTTTCAAGACTTTCCTGGAGAGTTGGGTGGTTTCTAGGCGAGTGTGCCTCCAGTCAACTACCTGTGGAGATGTCCTTTACTGCTACTAGTACTCGCTTATGTTACGATTTTGAGACATTCGGTCATGTAATAAAGTTTTAATACTCTCTTTACGTTTTATACTGTGTTTTTGTATACACTGAGACAACGCATGTGTGAAACTTGATCCTGGCGCACATGTGTTCTATGCATTCGGATTTGCCCTTAAATCCGGGTGTGACAGTCATCACATCAGTAAGAGGCGGGTGAGAAGAGGCTACCATCTTGGCATGCCTACACAGCGCACAAACCAACTCTTTCTCAAACCTCAATCGTGGCAATCCTCGGACCAAATTGAGTTTACTCAAGCAATACAAAAGGTCAAAGCTCAAGTGACCCAACTTACTATGCCACTTCCACAACTCTCGAAGAACCAGCCAAGAAACAACGCTCCAGACTAGAAGACCGAGATCAGCTCAAAACACTTGTCCCTCAGGAACGACCATGCAAACAAGGTCCCCTCAAGAATCTAAAATCCGAGAACCACTAGGCTGAAACAACACCTCAAAGCCCACATCCAACAGCTGGGACACAAAAAGAAAATTGAACCCTAGCGATTGAACAAGAGCAACACGCCTGAGAGTGACCTTGTCACTTACCTTGATCACACCTTCTAATAGCACACGCCCTCGCCCATTGTCCCCAAAGGTGATATATGTCCTGGACACCACCGGGACGAGACTAGAGAACCACCCCTTGTCCCCGGTCATGTGCCTCGAGCAACCGGAGTCAATCAACCAAACGTTCCTCAAGTCTCCCACCCGAAATTCGAAAACAAGCACATGAGTGAACAAATGACTCAACACTGGGGTTAGTACCAAAAGAGTAAAACCAGTGCTGAGCCATTTGCTCCAAACTGGGGTTAGCACAATCCAAAGTATCTCTCCTATCAAAGCTACCTCCACGAACACCACCACAGTAACCACTACGAGGGAACCAACCCTCTCTAGCTGAAGGAGGACGAAAGCCACGAAAGGAAGACCGTGGACCGTTCCTCCCCTACATCTCAAAGCTACGACTCCTCTCACCCTCGTATTGAGCACGAGGTGGAGATCGTCTAGCAAAGTGACCACCAGCAGACTTCCCATACCAACCACCAGATTCATGACCACCTGAACCAAACCAACCATCCTCATGACCACGAAAGCCAGCTCGCTGTCTGTCCAGACCAACACTGGTCTGACCGGTGTAGTGCACCGGTCTGACCGGTGTAGCATGGCCAGTAGCACCACCTACCACGTTCTGCCCCCAAGTCGAAACCGTCCTCACAATCGCCTTGGCCTTGGGCATTTGCACACGAGGCTCAAGTACACCATTAGAGGGGTGGTACCTATCCTTGTTAGCCCACTTCTTTGCCATTGTCTCCTCACGCTTACTCTTGAAGCAAAACTCGTCCTTGTGACCATCTCTCCCACAATACCCACAATGGAACTTCATGGGTCGTGGCTTGGGCGTAGGCTTGGGTTGGGGCTGCTCACTCGGTTTCTTAACCAGTTTCTCCTCACTAGGCTTCACACCCTCTTTCCCAAAGAACACATTGCCCATGTCACTCTTGAACTTGATAGGTTTCTGGAAATCATTTGTGGAGTGAGGGAATATGGGAGGATGTAGGGTTGTGTCAAGTTTGTTTCTCAGTTGGTTGGGCTTAGGAGCATAGGAATTTTTGTGCTAGGTTTTTGGTCGACCTTGGATATCACCAATCATCTCTCCTCCCTCACCACTAAATTCTCCAACCTTCTCCACCCAAGCGCATGCCCATCTTGGCGCTTATAGGTCTCCATCAACCGAAGTGATGGAAGCTCCAACGAGCCGAACACGGCTGCCAAAACACGTCTCCGACTCAACTACCCAAGTTGGCCAATACCACGCAGCCACTGGAGTGCTACTGGTCCTAGGAACCAACAACCACTTACACAGACTCGAGAACGCAGCGGAACAAGCAACTCGAGCACCACTGACCTACACCGGTCAGGCCGGAGAGAAGCACTAGTGAGACTAGTCCTTGCTGGAAAAATCTGAGAACTTCCACAGATGGCCTCTACACTATCATGCTGGTGTAGCTCACTGGTTAGACCAGTCCAAGCCAGGAAATCCCAAATCCACCAAACAGACCTACCGAGCTCCAAACTGAACTAAACTCGAAACAGCACCAACACGGGACAACAGAGAACTCACCCAGATGGTCACCAGAGGCTAAACCCACAAGGCCTCTGCACCAGTCAGACTGGTGAACTACACTGGCCAGACCGGTCGTGCTGGAACGCTCACAATGAAGAGCACCCGCGGGTCAACTCCTCCAAAGCCAACTCCCGATCTCTCGAATTGCTCCATGGTTTTGCACAAGACTTTGGGGATAGTAGGAACACCTCATGGGTACTCCGTAGCCAAGATTTGGTCCACCAAAACTTGCCGAAATGAGAGGAATCGAAGAAATCCCACAAAGAACGCCTCTAACCCTAGAGACAAGAAAACCCCAAAATCGAGCCCCTTTGCTCACGGATTTGGCAGGGGAATCAAAGGGAAAAGGACCACGAAGGGTTCAAGCATACATCCCCCACCAAATCCAAAAGAGAAAGGCCTCGAAATCGCTCCAAGAAAATCACCAAGAAAGGGCTCCGAAAATCACCAAAAAGGAGAAACTGGAAAGACACCACAAGGCCTTGAGGAACCACGCCGAATCTTCTATACATACCACAGGAGGTTCATACCGCCCGATCATCCTTCCCTCTCACAAGATCTCACCCTGAAGCTCTCAAGCTAGTCCTATAGAAATCCTAGGGAAAATAGCAAGGGAAAATAGGAAAAACAGATGAGCTAGGGTTCCAAGAGATGGATGCCATCCTTTTACCACTTGGGTTATATGGAGGCAACCGAAAGTCTAAAATACCCTCACTAGCTATCTTTGTCTTCACTCCATCAGACGGATGCCCAACGACTGCAAACTTGCTTAGCCTCGATGCAAGCCTTGCGATCCTGACACTTGTCCTTCTCTTCGAAGTCTCTGGACTGCGTCGTCGCACACCGGTCAAACCTGTGCTCCTCACCGGTCAGTCTGGTACCCACGGGTCAGACTGGTCAGACCCTAATCTAAAGACCAGTCAGACCCACCAGTTAGACCGGTCTGATGCTGCTGCATCTCTGTCTTCAGTTCTTTGGTCTTGGCTTTCTGGATCAACCAAGAACCTAGTGGTTTTCTGGTCAACCACCGGAAACCCCGTGAACTCAGTGTAGCCTCCGCCAATCATCACTCATGACTCGGCTCCCGCGTAGTTCCAGCTTGACATAGGTTTTGAGGCTCAACCAAGAAATCGTCCATGATTTCATCTTGCCGTCCTTGCCACCACGCGGCCTGCACTTGACCTCGCTGGCCACCGGGTCCCTCGAACAAAGCCTACATGCCTTCTCCACACCTGGAGGCCTCACTGGCAACGACCTTTCGTGCTTGTTCTACACCTGCAGCAACACCAGTCAAGCCACAACCTGCACCTGCAATACTTGGCCAAGAATCAATCCACACCACGTTGTCAATCACTCATCACACCAGAAAGCGACCATCCACCGGTCCTCAAACCACACATGGCTCTCAACTGAATAAGTGGTGTGCACTGCTGGGAAGTTAGCAAACAAGGTCCTTCTTTCTGGCAATCAGGGGTAAACCCAGAATGAAGTTCATACTTATGTCATCCCACTTCCACATGGGTATCGACAGGGGTTGGAGTACACCTGCCGATTTCAAATGGCTTGCTTTCATTCTATGACAAGTATCACACTAGGACACATACTTTGCTATGTCTACCTTCATATTCGACCACCAGACATTTTCCTTCAAATCTTGATACATTTTGGTTCTTCCGGGGTGAATAGAGAATTTTGAAAGATGAGCCTCATCAAAGTTTTCCTTCTTAATTTCCTGGTGAGCAGGAATCACAAGACGTTTCCCAAACTATACCATATCCTTTGAATCCCTCTGGAAACAAGTGTACTTGGGGTCTCCTTCTGCTAATTTTTGTTTTATTAGTTGTATGCCCTCATCATTACGTCGAGTAATGACAAGTCTATCATAAAGATTATATTCTGCAACTATGGCATATTGATTCCCTTGTTCTACCACTTCCAAGTGAAGCTTCCTCATGTCTTCACATAACATGTCACTATACGGCTCCACCTCTAGATGGTTGCAGTGAACTTTGCAGCTAAGAGCATCCACAACAACATTGGCTTCACTGGGGTGATAGTGCACCTCTAGATCATAATCCTTAATTAACTCGAGCCATCTCCTTTGTCTCATGTTTAGGTCTGATTGAGTGAAGATATATTTGAGACTGTTGTGATTGGTGAAGCTATTGCAACAATTGCCCATCAGATAGTGTCTCCAAATCTTGAGAGCATGAACAACCGCTGCTAGCTCTAGATCATGAGTGGGATAATTTATCTCATGGGGTCGAAGTGCTCGTGAGGCATAGGCAATGAATCGGCCCTCTTACATAAGAACACAACCGATACCAGTGCCTGACACATCACATAAAACTTCAAAAGGTTTGGAATTATCTGGTTGTACTAGCACTAGGGATGAAGTTAAGTGTTGTCTCAGCGTGTGGAAAGCTTTCTAACATGGTTCACTCCACACAAATTTTACCCCTTTCTTCAGCAGTTCAGTCATAGGTTTGGCAATCCTAGAGAAGTCCGGAATGAATCGGCGATAATAACTCGTCAGACCCAGAAAACTGTGAGTCTAGTGTACGGACTTGGGTGGTTTCCAATCCATCACCTCTTGTACTTTTCTAGGATCTATGGATATGCCATCTTTGGAAATATTGTGCCCCAAGAATTTCACACTATCCAACCAGAATTTGCATTTGGAGAATTTAGTATAGAGTTTGTGATCTTTCAAATGTTCTAGAACAAGTCGAAGATGTTCGGCATGTTCCCTCTCGTTTTTGGAATAGATTAGAATGTCATCGATAAAAACCACTAGGAACTTGTCAAGCTTCATCATGAATACGGAGTTCATGAGATACATGAAGAAGACGGGGCATTGGTGACACAAAAAGACATCACTAGATACTCTTAGAGACCATACCATGTGGAGAAAGCAGTTTTGGGAATGGCACAAGGTCGAATGTGGATTTGATGATAACTAGACCGAAGATCGATGTTGGGGAAAACCTTGGCTCTAGCCAATTGATCAAAAAGAACATCAATGCGGGGAAGAGAATATTTGTTTTTGATAGTCACCGCATTGATAGGTCTGTAGTCAACACATAACCTTAGACTACCATCTTTCGTTTTGACAAAGAGTGCGGGGCATCCCTAGGGAGAAGAACTTGGGTAAATATAGCCCTTATCCAACAATTCCTCGAGTTGATTTTTCATTTTAGCTAGCTCTCTGGGAGGCATATGGTAAGGTCGTTTGGAAATGAGTGCAGTGCCCGGTTGGAGTTCAATCAAAAACTCGACATCCTAGTCTGGTGGAATGCCAGGCAATTCATCAGGAAAGACATCACGGTACTCACAAACTACTGGAATTTATTCAAGGTGAGAGGTAATGGTCACATAGCACAAGGGTCTGCACCATCCTTAAAAGGAAGGTACAGGGTGGTGTGTCTAAGGGTAGGTGAATTGATTGCTACAACTCTACCCGAGATATTTAGAACCACCTTATGTCGTGTCATCCAATCCATGCCCAAGATAACATCCATACCCTCCAAACATATGATGATAAGGTGTGTCAGAAAGGTTTTACTAACCAACCCCAATAGTACTCCATGAATTAAGGTAATAGAAGAGATTTTTCCACCCGGAGTGACAATTTTATAGGATGAATTTGTGTGAGAAGCCATCAAACCCAATTTGTATACTAGCTTTTCACTTATTAAACTATGGGTAGCTCCAGAATCAAACAATATCTTAATGGGGGCGTGATTAATAGAGAATGTACCTGTAAGAACTGAAGCTCCTTCTGGAATGTCACTCATAGGATGAGTTAGGAACATTCTTCTTCACAAAGTGAAACTTTTTGTTAGTCTAGCCTACATCTTCTTGTCTCTCTGGGCCTTTTCATAGCATCCTCTTGGGATATAGCCTTGTTCACCAACTCATAGAAATTGTTGGGTTCTGTTGACGGTGTAAAACCGTGCTCAAGTTCACTGCAAGCCTACGGGTGACTTGGTGCCTTTTTCACCAAGGAGAGTTCTCCCTAGATTTGTTAATCCAAGGATCGGAAGAAAACCACTAAGGTTCTCTATCTAACCTACCGGTCTAACCCTATGTGAAGTGTTGATTGCATAAAGATAACATACAAACACAAAGGGATGTATGGATCACATCCACATAGCCATAAAGGTAAGCAAACCCAAGGTAAACCTAGCCTATCATCTACTTGTTGCCGTTCCGGCCAATGTGATAAACCAATCTAAACCTATACTATGATAAGGATTACACTCGATATGGAGTAACCCGATCTGGAGTGGTCCGATGCACATTCACTCGCCACTTTCTCCCCTCTCGTACTTTCAGTACGCGAGGATAATCATCACCGAGCAACAACCTTGGTCCGTGCACTACTACGGTGTATCCGCAAGACAAGACTAATCACCATGATTCGATCTAGTCCTACTAAAAGCATATGGTAGATAAACATATGAATAAGTATAACTCGTAGTAGATCAAAGCATGACAAGATATAGTTACATCACCGAATGTTGAAGGTACAAACAACTTGACGAATTCAAGTCGCGGCTCCTGAACTCCACCATGGCTTCACCACGCAGGGCCAACCATGGCGGCTAGGGCATGGCCTAAGAAATCTCCTAGGCAACTCGAGGACTCGCGGCGGCCGTCGGCTTTCTCCCGGTGCTTCTCCTTCGTCTCGGCGGCTCTCTGATGAATGGAAGGATGTGGCGGCCGGCGGAGGCAGAGGCAACAAATAGACAAGCACCTAGGGCAAAAGGGGGACGCGAACCGGGCTCGGATCAGGCTGGGCCGGCCGTCCTGGGCCGACCGGCCCAAGCCCATTTTGGCCTGGTTCGGCCCCGTCTCGCTCCCCGATGCTTCTCGGTCAATTATTGAATGGCTCCCTTATGCATGTTGGCCCTTGATGTCGTCTTCTCCACAGTTTGGATAGAGCTCCTTGTCGCGCAAGCTTCAGCATCTTCTGTCTAGGTCCCTGGAGTTTCACGGCTTCATGCTTTGGTCCCTGGACCCTTTGGAGTAATGTTCATGATGTGTCTTGACTTGTGTCGGGCTTCATGATCGTCTCTTGAAGTGCTTGATGAACTTATCCCGAAAGTCTCCGTTTAAGTGCTAGTTTCCTACGTAAACAACAAACTCTAAAATCGACATGCGAGAGTGAACTTGATACCTCCAGGGGGTTAGTACCATTGGTTAGAATATCAAATACGTGCAAATGTTGACGGTAAACTTATAGCTAGGTGTACCAAAATCGACTGTCAACATACCCCCATGCTTAAACCTTGCTCATCCTCGAGCAAGTCCAAGATCTTTGCTTAATTTGGAAATCAGTGTTGCCTTTCAATGTCTTCCCTGCACTTCGTTATACAGAACAAGACATATTGCTCTCTCAAGTACTTAGCATTTAAGGTTCATGTTTTGGCCGGCTACTTCATTATGGAAGATAGACTATCATTAAAGAACATGCCACAATAAAATAAAACAAGTGCTCTCAAACTTAAGCAAACTTCAAACCTTAACCTTGTTGCATCGTGAAGAGTTTTCAAAAAGTTGCACATCTAACATAAGTGAGGTTCTCTTGCAAAAGCTCATGGAAACACTCATCTCCTCAAGTCACTCAAGCCTACACTAGATTATTCTCAACCTATTCTACACATATATGGAAGTGGAAAGCTTATGTGGAGCTTGGTAGGTAAAAACAATCCTAGCAAAACATTATACTTGAAATGTTGTAAAACTAAGAGAGAGATCTATTGGAATCACCAAGACTAGTCAAAAAGGCCATGGAAAATAAATATCAGAAAGAGAGAGAGATGGAACACACACATTTTAAAAAGGTGGACATGTGCAAGTGGCAAATGGGTGATCCCGAGACACGGATGTAGTTCTCGTCATCGGATTGCACATGGTTGGAAAAGTTTGAGTATGTACTTGTCTTCAAAGCTCTCTAAGATTTTAATGAAGCTAAAAAAAACCGAGGAGCATTTTTATTTTTCTCTTTTTTTTGTTTTTTTCTTTTCTGATTTTTTTCTTTCTTCCTCATTTATTTCTTCTTTCTTTCCTTCATTGTTTTCTTCTTCTTCTTTTTTTATTTTTTTATTCATCATTTTTTATGCGCCTCCGAACTTTTAAGCAACATAGTACTTGCTATAGCAATCCTCCCCCACGCTTAGATGATTGCTCATGCTCGAGCATAGAAGTGAGGGGACCTATGGCTGCTAGAGAAGTACAAAATTATTGTATTCCTTTATAAATCTTTTGAAATCTTCAAGGGCATCCTCCATGTCGAAACTCGCATAATCACTGATGAGTCCCTCCATATATTATATGTCTTGAAACCTTGCTAGAAAATCTTCAGAAAATTCATTGAAAGATCATCCATACTCAATTTGGGTTGTGGTCAAGGAGGTAATCACAAAAAGATGTTTTGGGTTTAGGGTGGATGCCCAGCGAAGTTTGTGAAATTTCCAATGTAGAAACTCACAATGCATGGACAAGAATGGCTAGAATGAAAAGATACGCAAAGGAATGACCAGCTTCTTAGTCTCGTACCACCGAAATCAATCCTAATCCAACTCATCAAGATATAAGTTTGCAAACTAAAGGTTATATCATTAAAGTACTTGTATGTGTATAGGCTTTGGTAGGTAGAGCCTTGCAAGAGATTCACAAATGTAGATAGCATAATAATTTTAAATAAAACAAGTACAAGGCATAGTTCATCGGTAGACTTAAATCAAAGAGCAACATAAAGTATGTGGGTCTAAAGATTAATCATTTAACCTCCACAAATGAAAGAGCCGGTATTTAATCAATTTAAGTTCTATTTAATAGAGAGCAAATAGTCATGTTATATAAAACATTATGCAAGTAAAACAAGGTGGCAACTTTCATCATTTTTCCATAATCAAGATATACAAATAATATCATCGTGGTAAGCTCAAAAGAGATGGTGATTTATTTATTGAAAAGTAAAAACTAACTAACCTAGGTTGTCCTCCTAGTATCCATTTTATTGATAGAGAGATAAATACAAAGGTTGTCAATGGTTGAAAGCATATATGTGCAAGAATTTAAAAGGCAATCAACAAAGATAAAGTTAAGGGTGAGTTACCATCCTTTTTGATGCTCGTAATGAAGTGTAGTGATGTCTCATCCATGCTTAAGCATCGTGCTTAGCATGGAAAAAGAATGATGAACATCTTGTGGTGAAGGTGATCCTTGTACTCCACGTGGCCTTTTCTTTTCATCCTTCAAATTCTCCCCCATGCTTAGCGTGTTGCTAAGTGTGGAAGAACTTGAATTGCTTGTAATTCGCCATGTGTTTGAGAATTGTCTTCACTTCCTTGCATTTGTTGCTCATTTTTTTCTCAACTTTTTCTTATCATCGTCAAGTCATGGTTCCAATCCTTCGTCATATCGTCATCACCGACTTCAATGTCGTCCTTTGTCGCTGCCTCATCTTCCACAGTTTTTATTTTTCCTCCAGAACAGAAAATGTACTGAAACACCCCTCCACGTTTAAGTTTATGAAATTATCTTTCCAACGAGTCATCATATGCATGAAACGGGTTCCGAACAAGAGAGTTGTGCCAATTTTACTCCGGCGATGCAATCTGTCCAAGGCTGATTTCAGACTGCGCCGCGCTCAATGGTTTTGTCATATCTCATTGTACGGGTGTTCAAAATTGATGATTCTTGATGCGTTGGAAACAAGGTTTGAAGGAGCTTCTGAAAATTAAATTTTCTTCCATTGTACATCTCTGAACATGTGCTAAAATCTTGATGGAAACTGAAACTTCCCTCTCAAGCCTTGTAGATGACTAACGATCTTGATTGCAATTGGTCAAGAACTCATGGGAACACTTCTCCATGCCTACAAAACAAATCTAATCCACATTCTACCCCCGGGGTGATGGTCGGGAGTATAAACAATTGCCAACAAACCAAATGCATCCCTAAGACCTTAACTTGTGGCAAAGCTTACCTAGCAAGAAGAAAAGAAGAATCTAATGGGTGTACGTGCCTGTAGGTGAAAATGCAAATGAAAGGAAGGGATATAAACAATTACAATGTTTTCACCAAGTTCTAAACACCATGTTTACAACTAGACTGCTTTATTTCTATATAACCATAAAGATTTAACCAAGGTCAAAACACCATGTTCATTTCAAGGTTAATAACTCTTTATGCCGCAAGAAAGTTAAAGTGCATTGCAAAGCTTATAAACCAACCTATGCAATATAAATTAACAAGGCTTTAAAAACTCAAATGATGATTCTACGCAATCAAGTCTAAACACCACGTTTACACAAGATTGCAAAAGAAAATGCCTCGCGCGCAAAGCACCATTATGGAAATAAAGCATTCATCAAAAAGTTTCGCGAAGAAGCCAAGCTAACCTATGCACAATAGAAAAAAGGGGTTGATACAAAATGCAAATGCAAAAAGGGGTTAGTAAAAAGGGCTAGCAATGCTTGAAAAGGCTTTCGATGTTGTTCCTCAATGATGACATGAGAGGTAGAGTCTTGTCAAAAGTTTTATCGAAAGACTTTAAAACATGCTAACAAGGTTTTAAGGTAAGACTTATCGGTATCATATATTTTTGGCTTAAGACAAGAATTTTGAAAAGATAAGTCGGGTGAAGAAATTCTATCTAAGGTGGTTTTGAAAATGAAGAAAAAGAAACAAGGGTTAGATTTTTGGATGAAAAACAAACATATGGTTTTAGGATTACTAAAGGTATGAGGGGCTTTCCCTAAGGGTTTAGGAAGAGGCCAGTCAAAATTTTAATTAGAAAGGGATAGAGATAGACTTGCTCGGATTGACATAAGTCAATCCCTCCCTTTGTTGGCCTAGGTTCTAGGTGTGGTTTGATAGGAAGGTTTAGGTAAAGATGAGATTTTTTAAGGGTTATAAAAGATGAGATGCAACATGCAACATAATGCAAAGGTGGAGAACAAAGTGGAACGAAGTGCAACATGATAATGAATGAACAAAATCATATGACATGATATGGTGGTGATCTAAACCAAAAGCAAAAGTTAGCCTAAGTTAACTAGCCACAAGTTTAGAATCAAAATGGATCATGCTTCATATTTCTCTCTAAAGACACAAATAAAAAGACTCTAAACACTAATAAGCACACAAAAAAAAGGGTCTACAAGTTTCCCAAAATTCAAGTAGCAAAGTACTCACTCAATGTATATATATATATATATATATATATATATATATATATATATATATATATATATATATATATATATATATATATATATATATATATATATATATATATATATATATATATATATATTAAAGCATACAACATGTGGTTGTGACATTTATTAGAGCAATGGTACGATGTTACTTGAAGTTTTCAAATAAAGAACACAATGTAGACTTGTCATAGTTTATATAGATATATAAAAAGACCGGGTTGCCTCCCGCAAAGCGCTTCATTTAAAGTCATAGAGCTCGACTTTCTCACGTACCTTTTTATTGTCGTGAAGCCATGGTTACTTGTGCGAGAATCCAAAGTAGCCATGCAGCTTGATGTTGCCTTTAGGAAATCCGTCGTGGTTCGCTTCCAACATCATCATGTGTTGAGTGGTGCCTCTTGTGTCTTCATTCATCCCTGCTCCAGAGGGTTTGTTTTAGTCCTTAGCTTCTGAATTTCATCATGTACGTGTTGTGGAATCGTTGCCCCATCTTCTATTTATTATCATTGTGTCCATCTCCTCTATCTTGTCGTCATCGCCTTGTTGCTGCCTCATCTTCGTGGATTTACCCCTGCATCCAGAACAGAACATATACCAAAATGTAGTTATATTGAAAAATTTATAAAATTACCTTTCCAACAGGTACTCATTCGCCTTAATCGGAGTCCGAATGAGGAAGCTATGGCTGTTTCACTTCAGCACTGCTTGCTGTCCAGAATTTCAGCATGTGCAACCATCGGTGATTCGGCCATATCCGCTTGTAGGAACCTCCGATTGCCTTGCCGCTTGATTCGTTGGAGCGTAGACTTCATGCAGCTTCTGAAAATCCAAATATATCTAAATGTTTTCTGTTAAGGCTCATGCAAATATCGCAATGATATCGTCATCCTTTCGTCCATCGATCCGGAGATGTACGTGTGGTCTTCATCTTGAAGTCTTTTAGGGCACCATGTCACGCATCCTTTGGCTTCAAAAATCATAACCATCGCTGTATGAGCTTGATGGTAATGGAATCCTTCTCCATCATGCTTGACATGGTCGTTTCCGAAACCTATAGCTTGGACAAACAATCCTCCAAAAGACATTAGTCTAAAAACTTAATCGACACATAGGCATACCTTGTTCATCTTCGTTTGCTTCGAATGTTGCAAACTTTTCTCGATCGCTTTGTGTCTAGTTTTCCACCTACTTTCAAGGACACAAACAAGAAAGCAAGCGTATATGCAATGATAAAATTAGGGTTAGTTAAAAGAAAAATAGATCGCTCTAGGGTTAGAGTTGCCGATCCCCAGCAACGGCGCCAGAAAAAGGGGCTTGTTGACGGTGTAAAACCATGCTCAAGTGCACCGCAATCCTACGGGTGACTTGGTGCCTTTTTTACCAAGGAGGGTTCTCCCTAGATTTGTCAATCCAAGGATCGGAAGCAAACCACCAAGGTTCTCTATCTAACCTACCGGTCTAACCCTATGTGAAGTGTTGATTGCATAAAGATAACATACAAACACAAAGGGGTATATGGATCACATCCACCTAGCCATAAAGGTAAGCAAACCCAAGGTAAACCTAGCCTATTGTCTACTTGTTGCCGTTCCGGCCAATGTGATAAACCAATCTAAACCTATACTATGATAAAAATTACACTCGATATGGAGTAACCCGATATGGAGTGGTCCGATGCACATTCACTCGCCGCTTTCTCCCCTCTCGTACTGTCACTACGCGAGGATAATCATCACCGAGCAACAACCTTGGTCCGTGCACTACTACGGTGTGTCCGCAAGACAAAACTAATCACCATGATTCGATCTAGTCCTACTAAAGGCATATGGTAGGTGAACATATGAATAAGTATAACTCATAGTAGATCAAAGTATGACAAGATATAGTTACATCACCGAATGTTGAAGGTACAAACGACTTGACGAATTCAAGTCGCTGCTCCGGAACTCCACCATGGCTTCACCACGCAGGGTCAACCATGGCAGCTAGGGCATGGCCTAAGCCATCTCCTAGGCAACTCGAGGACTCGCGACGGTCGTCGGCTTCCTCCCGGTGCTTCTCCTTCGTCTCGGCGGCTCTCTGATGAATGGATGGATGTGGCGGCCGGCGGAGGCAGAGGCAATAAATAGACAAGCACCTAGGGCAAAAGGTGGACGCGAACCGGGCTCGGATCAGGCTGGGCCAGCCAACCTGGGCCGACCGGCCCAGGCCCATTTTGGCCTGGTTCGGCCCCGTCTCGCTCCCCAATGCTTCTCGGCCAATTGTTGACTTGCTCCCTTATGCACGTGGGCCCTTCATGTCATCTTCTCCACGGTTTGGACAGAGCTCCTTGTCGCGTAAGCTTCAGCATCTTCTGTCCAGGTTCCTGGAGTTTCACGGCTTCATGCTTCGGTCCCTGGACCCTTTGGAGTCATGTTCATGATGTGTCTTGACTTGTGTCGGGCTTCATGATCGTCTCTTGAAGTGCTTGATGAACTTATCCCGAAAGTCTCACTTTAGGCGCTAATTTTCTATGTAAACGACAAACTCCAAAATCGACATGCGAGAGCGAACTTGATACCTCCGGGGGTTAGTACCGTTGGTTTGAATATCAAATATGTGCAAATGTTGACAGTAAACTTATAGCTAGGTGTACCAAAATCGACCATCAACAGGCTCGATTATGTTCAGCCGTCTGTACAACTCACCATCCAGACCATCACAGAACCTCTCCATCTTCTTTGCATCGGTATCCACATGGTGCTCACCATACTAGCAAAGGCTATTGAATTTCTATGCATAGTGATACACAATGTCAGCTCCCTACCTGAGGGCCAGCAATTCCCTCATCTTCGTATCCATAAGTCCCTTAGGAATGTGATGGCTTTTGAAAGCTTGCTTGAATTCATTCCAAGTGACAGCATGCCCGACCTGCTGCATGGTCTTGAAATGTTACCACCACAACAAGGCCTCACCTCGAAGTTGCAAGGCGGCGATGTTGGTCTTGTTTTCCACCCAGCATGGTAGCACAAAGGCAGAGAACTTAGCCTCAGTGGCCTTGATCCACTCCCTAGCTTCATGGGGGTCTTCCGCCTTAGTGAAGGTCGGGGGCTTCATCCCGATGAACTGAGCGTAGGTGGTGACATGATCCGGCCCCTCATGATTAGCCCCATGTGGTGGCTATTGGTTCAGCTGCTGGCCGATCAATTGCTGCTTCTGCAGGATCTGGCGTAGCACCTCGGTCTGAGTGGCCATGAATGTCTCCGACGACGTCATGGGCGGTGGCGGTGGTAGTTCACCATTGCCTGATGCTCCAAAACCGTTAGGAGAGCTGCGCGTTGGTCCTACCATCTGAAAATGTGAGCCTTTATTAGACACAAAGCCATAGTCTTGCTTAGAAAGAAATGACAAATATCAAACATGTATCACAAAAGCTCATTCATGCAAATTTCCCAAAATTTGCAGCAACAATTTCATAAGAAAATTTCATATCCAACAGCTCAGTCACTGAAAAGTTTTTGCTTTTTGGTCAATAGGTGTAGGACTTTATGCGCTTCAATGTTGGTATTCAACCCCGTAGCGAAGTTCCAAGTTCGCATGCTCGAACAACCCGATGTGTTAAACTCTGCCTAGCTGCCCTAGCAGCAGGATGAAACTCACCGAAATTTCCGTAACTCTCAGTACCCTCATGCAAAAAGAATGCTGAATTTTGGTGAGCACGGTCATCACAATATTTCACACACCTTTGGTATCCAACATATGAGAAGAGTCCTACGTTCAATTGCTTGAAAAATTTCATTTCCAACGCTCTGTCTAGCCGTCTGGACAGCAGCCATGACTGGATTAAAAAATGCATAACTATTAGTAGGAAAGTGTACAAATGCAGAATTTTGGCGAGCGCGATCGTCATAAGATTCTGGACAAGTTTGGTATTCAACACAGGATTCGGATCTGACCGCAAATAGCTTACACATTATCTTTACAACAAACACTGCATGAATGGCGTTCAACTAATCACTACATGGATGCCAAGTTTTTGGGATCACCATCATACATCAGGGGTTACATTGCAGTCGTGCTGCAAACAAGAATACTTCTATGTTAGCCAACCACCAAAACCAACCAAAGCGGCATACAATGAGCTTGGTGTGTTGAGTTTTTCCCGTGGGCTATGTTCTTCCCGACTGTCCAGGCAAAACCGGTCTGACCGGTTTCCCAAACCGGTTTGACCGGTTTAGCCCTGTGGGCTGTCGTGAAGAGTTGTTGAGTGAGAAAGTCTCTGTCGTGCTATGGTTGTTCTTGTTCAAAGGAGGAGAGGTTCTTGAGGCAGATTTTGTCTTGGAAGGGTTTTTGGGGAGTTCTGGATAGAACCGGCCTAACCGGTTTGATAAACCGGTCTGACCGGTTTCCCCTGCCTGGTGAGAGTGATAGGGACCGTAGCAAGAAAGGTCTTAGGGATGGCCCGATCTTCACGACAGTAGGTTTTGAAACAAGAGAAATTGCTGCAAGCAGCGGGTAAATGCTTTATACATGACAAAGGTTGGATGCGACCAAGCATCGGGGAGAAGTCATCGAAACCGCAAAGACTTCGACTCGGTCTCCAAACAACCGCAAAACCACAAGTCGGAACTAATCCACACGATACGGTGCAGGAAAGCTAGAATTCGTAGAGCACGAAGTAGAGGAACCCAGAAGGATCTCTTCACAAGTCCAAGAAGAACAAGAAAGAACAAGGCTGTGGAAGGCACTCAGCAGCTCGGCTGCAAGAAAACCATATGTGGTTGTCTATTCTTAATAATCAAAACTTAGTTTATTAGCAGTACATAGGGGGTATTTATACTAGGAACAACCCTCCTAGATGGGTGTGAATTCGAGATGGAAATGAAGAGGCTAAGCATGTGAAAAGGCTCCCCAGAAATGAACTCCCGAGGTGAACTCGCGTGACTGTTAACCTTCTATGCAGCCTCCACTAAATCTGTCATAACTTTTTATTAGGAAGTCCAATGGACATGCGGTTTCTTGCATGGGAAAGTTAACTTCAAGACAGTTCCATGAAGTGCTCATGCAGCTCCAGTGCTATCGGGGTTTAAGAGTTATGATCAAATCATTATGCAGGTCCGAACATGGTCGAACTGACTGTCTGAACTTGTCCGAACTGATTGTCCGAACTGATCCGTCCGAACTTGACAGAACTGAACTTGCTGGTTCATCCTTAGTTCGAACTGATCCACTCGGTTCTTCTTCTTTTCTTCCTCTCCATGTATAGCTGCACCACCCATCTCACATATATACCTAAGTACAACCAATGTAGAACATTTAGGTAGTATAATATACTCAGATATGTTAAAGTTAATTTCAGCTAGGAGAGAGTTCACCTCTTATTGTAGTTTCTTGGCACGACTTCATGTAATTGGTCCTTTGTTTATATGTATTGGTGTATTGTCTTCATCTACTTGTGTAACTCTTGGGATGTCCACATCATCCTCCCCAACTTGAAAAGGAGTCATCCTCGACTCCACCCCAAAGAATGAAGAAAGGCCAGCTACGTTGAAATGTGTACTAACAACATATGTACTTGGAAGATCAATATCATATGCATTGTCATTGATCTTGCGAAGTACTTTGAATGGTCCATCAGCACGTGGCTGTCGCTTGTGTTGGTGCACCCAAACCAAGTCTCCTTGTTCAAAGACAATCTTTTTGCGACCCTTGTTGGCGTGCTTCTCATACATCTTGGTCATCTTCTCCATGTTAGATTTTGTTTGTTCATGTAGTGTCTTAACAAATTCAGCACGCTTGCTTGCGTCGAAGTTCACACGCTTCTGCATAGGTAAAGGCAATAGATCGATGGGAGCAGCAGGTTTGAAGCCATATAAAATTTCAACGGGACTAAGTTTTGTGGTTGAATGTACCGCCCTGTTGTATGTGAACTGCACATGAGGAAAGCTTTCCTCCCAAAGCTTCAAGTTCTTCTTGAGGATAGCCCGCAACAAGGTTGACAAGGTGCTGTTCACAACTTCATTTTGCCCATCAGTTTGTGGGTGACAAGTTGTGGAGAACAACAATCTTGTCCCAAGTTTTCCCCACAAGGTCTTCCAAAAGTAGCTCAAAAATTTGGTGTCACGATCAGACACAATAGTTCGTGGCACACCATGTAAGCGCACAATTTCCCTGAAAAATAATTCAGCAATGTGTGAAGCATCATCGCTCTTATGACAGGAAATAAAATGAGACATTTTACTAAAGTGATCAACCACAACAAAGATTGAATCTCTCCCCCTCTTAGTTCGAGGTAAACCGAGAACAAAAGCCATAGAAATATCTTCCCATGGTACACTAGGAATAGGTAGAGGGGTGTATAAACCATGAGGGTTCAAGCGGGACTTAGCTTTGTGGCAGGTTACACAGTGTAGTACGTATCTCTCCACATCTCTTCGCATCTTTGGCAAAAGAAGTGATCAGCCAGCACCCGCTCTGTTTTCTTAGCACCAAAGTGACCCATTAGTCCTCCGGCATGAGCTTCCTGCAAAAGCAAAGGATGAACAGAGCTATTTGGGATGCAAAGTTTGTTAGCTCAAAATAAAAATCCTTCATGCAAATGGAATTTTTCCCAACCTTTGCCAGCACAACATTTTGACAATGGTTCAGCAAAGTATGAATCGGTAGCATACAAAACTTTAATACTTTCCAAACCAAAAATTTTAGCATCAAGTTGGGTCAGCAAAGCATGACGTCTAGACAAAGCATCTGCAACAACATTATCCTTCCCTTTCTTGTATTTGACAATATAAGGAAAAGATTCTATTATGTCACACCCGATTTTTCGAAGGAAACCAAGTGAAAACCTATATGCATGTCAGGATCAAGTTTCATGCATATAGTGACATATAAGTGAATACAGAAACAGTAACGTAAGAAAAAGAGAGATTATCAGAGATTTACGCTTAAATCCTGGAAACGAAGGCTCCAAACATCACCGGCAATCGACTGGGGGTTGCGTACGCCTAGCACCAGCAACATCTTCACAAGACTTCAGAGTAGCCTCCTCCTTCTGAGCAACATTGTTTATAGCAAGGGTGAGCACTTGTCGTACTCAGCGAGTGTGGAAAAAGATATGAATGAAAAGGCTTTATAGTGGACTGGGATTTAAGCATTTAAGCAATTTTAGTTGGTCAAGTTTTATTAGCACCTGATTACTAATAAAGTATAAGTATATACCATCCCACAATTAAGCATAAGGTAAGAAATACACCATAAGCACATGGCAAGCATAACCAGAGAGCACGATTTAAGTCCATCTTCAAGTTCAATTATCATGTGAGGGTCCAGGCCGCCTGTGACCGTGGGCACGGCTAACTAGTTAGTTTTACACTCTGCAGAGGTTGTACATCTTTACCCACAAGTCCCGTAAAAACTCCGAAGAGCTTTAGACCCAACCACGCGATGCTGATAAGGCATCATACCACACTGCCGAGGTGTGATTGCATAGGGACGCTACGAGGCCGTTGCAAACATCCCCAGATGCAGGCTGCTCGCTAGGTTACTTGACAGCGCAATGCATAAACCTCTCTCAGCTGCGAAGCTACCATAGAGCAGATCAGTCTAAGGGCCGGGCTATACACCAACTACCGGCAACCCCCAACCCTTATCAGGTAAAGCATACCTAACACCTAGTTCACTAATTATTAAGCCAAGGCAGAGCCATATGTCTTGTGGTTGTACTGTTTTCCTGGGTGGTTCTCCATGTTCCAATTAAACATATGGTCTTGTATTAAACATCCAAAGATATAACATAAAGGATAACGTGATTCATCATTATTGTTCATTAAAACCACCATAACCCAGATATGGAAACTAAGCATAGCTACCCAACATAAATATAAACCCAGGTTAATATGGAGTGATCATAAAGACTAGGTAATCCTGAATAGGAACCCATCAAAATTAATGCAAGCAATGTAATGAATGATTAAATATAATTCTTAGGAAAAAAGATTAAGGACACACTTGCCTTTAACCAAAGAGTAGCTGCTCAGAATTCTTCATCTACTTGTGTAACTCTTTGGATGTCCACATCATCCTCCCCATCTTGAAAAGGAGTCATCCTCGACTCCTCCACCCCAAAGAATGAAGAAAGGTCGGCTACGTTGAAATGTGTACTAACAACATATGTACTTGGAAGATCAATTTCATATGCATTGTCATTGATCTTGCGAAGTACTTTGAATGGTCCATCAGCACGTCGCTGTAGCTTGCTCTAGCCTTGGTTTGGGAATCGTTCCTTGCGTTGGTGCACCCAAACCAAGTCTCCTTGTTCAAAGACAATCTTTTTGCAACCCTTGTTGGCGTGCTTCTCATACATCTTGGTCATCTTCTCCATGTTAGATTTTGTTTGTTCATGTAGTGTCTTAACAAATTCAGCACGCTTGCTTGCGTCGAAGTTCACACGCTCCTGCATAGGTAAAGGCAATAGATCGATGGGAGCAGCAGGTTTGAAGCCATATAAAATTTCAACGGGACTAAGTTTTGTGGTTGAATGTACCGCCCTGTTGTATGCGAACTCCACATGAGGAAAGCTTTCCTCCCAAAGCTTCAAGTTCTTCTTGAGGATAGCTCGTAACAAGGTTGACAAGGTGCAGTTCACAACTTCAGTTTGCCCATCAGTTTGTGGGTGACAAGTTGTGGAGAACAACAATCTTGTCCCAAGTTTTCCCCACAAGGTCTTCCAAAAGTAGCTCAAAAATTTGGTGTCACGATCAGACACAATAGTTCGTGGCACACCATGTAAGCGCACAATTTCCCTGAAAAATAATTCAGCAATGTGTGAAGCATCATCGCTCTTATGACAGGAAATAAAATGAGACATTTTACTAAAGTGATCAACCACAACAAAGATTGAATCTCTCCCCCTCTTAGTTCGAGGTAAACCGAGAACAAAAGCCATAGAAATATCTTCCCATGGTACACTAGGAATAGGTAGAGGGGTGTATAAACCATGAGGGTTCAAGCGGGACTTAGCTTTGTGGCAGGTTACACAGTGTAGTACGTATCTCTCCACATCTCTTCGCATCTTTGACCAAAAGAAGTGATCAGCCAACACCTTCTCTATTTTCTTAGCACCAAAGTGACCCATTAGTCCTCCGGCATGAGCTTCCTGCAAAAGCAAAGGACGAACAGAGCAATTTGGGATGCAAAGTTTGTTAGCTCGAAATAAAAATCATTCATGCAAATGGAATTTTTCCCAACCCTTGCCAGCACAACATTTTGACAATGGTTCAGCAAAGTATGAATCAGTAGCATACAAAACTTTAATACTTTCCAAACCAAAAATTTTAGCATCAAGTTGGGTCAGCAAAGCATGACGTCTAGACAAAGCATCTGCAACAACATTATCCTTCCCTTTCTTGTATTTGACAATATAAGGAAAAGATTCTATTATGTCACACCCGATTTTTCGAAGGAAACCAAGTGAAAACCTATATGCATGTCAGGATCAAGTTTCATGCATATAGTGACATATAAGTGAATACAGAAACAGTAACGTAAGAAAAAGAGAGATTATCAGATATTTACGCTTAAATCCTGGAAACGAAGGCTCCAAACATCACAGGCAATCGACTGGGGGTTGCATACGCCTAGCACCAGCAACATCTTCACAAGACTTCAGAGTAGCCTCCTCCTTCTGAGCAACATTGTTTATAGCAAGGGTGAGCACTTGTCGTACTCAGCGAGTGTGGAAAAAGATATGAATGCAAAGGCTTTATAGTGGACTGGGATTTAAGCATTTAAGCAATTTTAGTTGGTCAAGTTTTATTAGCACCTGATTACTAATAAAGTATAAGTATATATCATCCCACAATTAAGAATAAGGTAAGAAATACACCATAAGCACATGGCAAGCATAACTAGAGAGCACGATTCAAGTCCATCTTCAAGTTCAATTATCATGTGAGGGTCCAGGCCGCCTGTGACCGTGGGCACGGCTAACTAGTTAGTTTTACACTCTGCAGAGGTTGTACATCTTTACCCACAAGTCCCGTAAAAACTCCGAAGAGCTTTAGACCCAACCACGCGATGCTGATAAGGCATCATACCACACTGCCGAGGTGTGATTGCATAGGGACGCTACGAGGCCGTTGCAAACATCCCCGGATGCGCAGTCGCTCGCTAGGTTACTTGATGGCGCAATGCATAAACCTCTCTCAGCTGCGAAGCTACCATAGAGCAGATCAGTCTGAGGGCCGGGCTATACACCAACTACCAGCAACCCCCAACCCTTATCAGGTAAAGCATACCTAACACCTAGTTCACTAATTATTAAGCTAAGACAAAGCCATATGTCTTGTGGTTGTACTGTTTTCCTGGGTGGTTCTCCATGTTCCGATTAAACATATGGTCTTGTATTAAACATCCAAAGATATAACATAAAGGTATAATGGGATTCATCATTATTGTTCATTAAAACCACCATAACCCAGATATGGAAACTAAGCATAGCTACCCAACATAAATATAAACCCAGGTTAATAAGGAGTGATCATAAAGACTAGGTAATCCTGAATAGGAACCCATCAAAATTAATGCAAGCAATGTAATGAATGATTAAATATAATTCTTAGGACAAAAGATTAAGGACACACTTGCCTTTAACCAAAGAGTAGCTGCTCAGAATTCTTCATCTTCAAACCCTTCAAAACTTCTCGGACAACGTTCACTCTACTCGCATCAATCATCGGGCGCAAACATACATAAAGCAAACAAACAAGCACATACTAAGAACAAAGCACCAATCAAAAGAAAACTTTAAAAGATCACACTAAAGGATAGGCTCGATTAGATGGATCACTAAAGAACACAAAGTGTGCACGGAAGGGAAAGGCTTGGTTAACTTTAAGGAGATGGTTGTGGAAGATTGAGCAAGGACTGGAAAGATCACACTTAGAGAGAGAGCTGTGTAAAGAACGTCTAACGAACGTTTTGCATATATGAGAGAACAAGGCTATGAGCTAGATTCATTTTAATTAACAAAACAAATGTAAAGGATATTTTAGAAATAAAATACCCTATGTTGGCATTAACTCTGATTAAACTTTATTTGAAGAAATCGGCATAGAGGACCTAGTCAAATTTTATTTATAAAGATTCATATATTGATTAAACCGATTAAACATTTAATTTAGAAAAACTAAACTATATGAAGAATCTTAATGAAACTTTGTAATTCGAGTAGATCATATTATTATTAAAAACATTATGGTATTGACATTAATCATATTAACATTTATTGTAAAAGCCGAGGTAAAAGCCTAATCAAATATTAGTTAGAAAAGATTAATTAACTATTAAACAAATTAACATTTGGTTTACGAAAACTAAGATAAAGATCTAATTAACTTTTATGTACAAAACATGTTATAGAAACATTAATCAAATTAAATTTTCTTATGAATAACGATGTATAGATTTATATAGCTTTTAGTTGGAAAAGACATGTATAACTAGACATTAATCAAAATTAATATTAATTTTATTTTCATAAAACAAAACATGGTGAAAACACACCACTAACGCGTAGTTTAGATTATTATGAACCTAATGCAACTTGAATGGATGAAAACGGATCTAAAACGTGGAAGATATGGCCTTTCAAAGAACTAGGGACCTAGTGGTGAAAGATTAGAAACTTCAGGGGCTTTACTGCGAAAACCCAGGGTCATATACATAATTATGTTTATAAACTTGAGGGCTTCATGCAAGATTCTCGGGGTTTACTAAAACTCGAAGATCTAGAAGGTTCGGAGGGGGGGGGGGGTTCCTTGATGTTTGGCCAAGACTCGCAGATTAGATCTGAACATTACAAGGAAACCTAGGGGGCTATTCGTAAAACGCCACACCTTATTCCTCCTTCGGTTTAGAACAGAGGACACAGGAGGGGCCGGCGGGTCTGGTGACCGGCGGCGCCGGCGACCTGCACTGCGAGGGGCCCGAGTGAGGTGGGAAAAAGGAGGAGGAGGTCGAGGGGATCTCACAGACGTGCTTACCGGGGTGGAGGAGAGACGGCAAGGCGGCCGTCGGCGGTAGCGCGGCGGCGGCGGCGGCGGCCTCACGCGGCGGCGGCGATCCGGTGGCTGGTTTGCGGTGGGAAGGAGTGAGTCGGCTTCGACGCGGTGCGGGCGAGTTCGCGGCGGTCGCGTCTTGGTCGGGGACGGACGACGGCGGCATAGCGGCGCCTGCACGGGGCGGCCGGCCGTCCAACGGCGTGGGCTCGGGACAAGGGCGGCGGTGACGTGCTAGGGCATGCGTGAGGGGACCCGATCCCGCCTTAAATAGGTGCGGAGGTACGCCCCCACGGCTCCGGTGCGCCGCCAAGGCCGGCGATGCCGGCGGCGATGACCGGCCGGGGAGGCCTTGGGGCGCCGGTCGGGCCCAGATGGGCTTCGGCGGGCATGCTGGCCGGGCCGGCAGATGCAGGTCAGGCCATCAGGCTCGGCCCAATCCGGTAGGATAGGTTTTCTTTTTTTTCTTTTCCTTTCGAATTTATTTTTAATGCCAGAAACAATTCCAGATAATCTAGAAATTGTTTTAAAGGCACGAAAAATACTGCAAAAATCACAAAAATTCCAGGAAAATTCCTAGATATAGATTAAGACATGAACGATCCAAATAAAGTATTTGGAGGTCATGAAAAAGATTTTAGAGCCTTCTAATAAATAGAAATAGCTCAAGGAAAAATGAGAATAAATTCCAGAAAAATCCGGAAAATTCTCGGAAGGATTTGGACCGCTCCTAAACGCATTTTTGAAACCTTTTGCACTCAAGAAGCACCAAGATGCATCAGCATGAATATAACACTCGCAACTTTTTATTTGATTTGGAAAATCATACTTCCTGTAAGGATAAATGTTGGAAAAATTTTAAACTTATGATAAAATCGTTATTTAATTATTCTTTCTATTCACATCCTGAAATTGGAAATTTCAGGGTGTGACATATAAATTCACTCCATTTAGCATGTCTTTTGTTTAGTTTTAATTGACCTTTTAGATGTTTCAATGATTCATGATCAGAATGTATGATGAACTCTTTAGGCAAAAGGTAGTGCTGCCAAGTTTCCAAACTCCTCACAAGAGCACAAAGTTCTTTATCATAAACGAAATATTAAGAGTTGGACCACTTAGCTTTTCACTAAAATATGCAATGGGTCTTCCTTCTTGCATAAGCACGCCTCCAATCCCTACACCACTTGCATCACATTCAATTTCAAAAGTCTTACCAAAGTATGGAAGTGCAGGGAGTGGGGTTATTGCCAATGTCGTTTTGAGCTTGTTAAATGCCTTCTCTTGTGCTACACCCCAATGGAATTGCACGTCCTTCTTTGTTAACTCGTTGATTGGGGCGACAATGGTACTGAAATCTTTAACAAACTGACGGTAGAAGCCGGCAAGTCCAAGAAAGCTTCGCACTTGCTCACATTTTGTGGAGGCAACCATTCACGTAAAGCCTTAATCTTATCTTCATCAACCTCCACGCCTTGAGCTGAAACAACAAAGCCAAGAAAGACTACCTTGTCGGTGCAAAATGTGCACTTGGCAAGGTTAGCAAACAAACATTCCTTCCTCAAAACAGCAAGCACACATTTTATATGTTCAACATGTTCATTAAGAGACTTGCTGTAAATTTAGTATGTCATCAAAATAAACAACAAATTTGCCAATGAATGGCCTAAGCACATGATTCATTAAACGCATGAAGGTACTGGGTGCATTGGTCAATACAAAAGGCATCTAAAGGTAAAACAATCTAACCTAAGTTAATCTAAGTTAACTTGATCAAAAAAATCTTGGGTTAAACTAGATGGTGAAGGGTGAACACAAGAGAGTGATTAAGAAAGATAAGCGTTCCCTCCCCAGGATCTAGGATACATGGTATGCATCTACTACACGAGAGTGGTAAACCAATCTACCGGGGGTTGTGACCAGGGTTTCACCCTTTCTCTCCTCTCATACTGTCACTACGCGAAGGTAATCGTGACTAGACCTATGATGGACACGGTATGTTGATGAAATCTATGGGAGTAGCGGATATCATACGCCCGAAAAACACGGTAGCTAACCTTAATCATCAAAGCATCATCAACATGAAAACAATAGATTGAAACCACGAATCAAGTAGCGATCACATAGCATGCATCCATCTAACCCTATGGATGAACGAAGACATTACCCCATCATCTTACACGGATTGAAGCACATAGGGGTGATGGAGACTCCGGAGAACGTCGTCGATGAAGATGGCAGCGATGGAGCCTGGGAACACCCCTAGGCCAGCGGCTTGGAGTCCTCTTGCTTCCTTCTCTCCACCGACGTTGATCCTTGCGACGAGCTCATCTAACTCTCTCCCTCATCTTGCGGCGGCGGTGTTCTGGTCAATGGCGTCGGTAGGATGATTTGTTCGATGTGGCAGCCGACGGCGGCGGAGGCAATAAATAGACGAACACCTAGGGCAAAGGGGGCACCGAACCGACCCCGGAGTGGGCTGGGCCGGTCGGCCCAGGCCGGCCGGCCCAGGCCCATTTCTGACTGGTTCGGCCCCGGTTTCCTCCCCGATTGCTTCTCGCGTGATCCCTTATTTGTGTGCACTTGCATGTGGACCTTTGACGTCGTTTCCTTCACAGTTAAGGCTTAAATCCTTGCTATGCAAGCTTCGTTGTTTTCTGGTTGAGTCCCTGAAGACTTGCATGTTGACGCTTCGGTCCTCGGGTCATTTGGAGTCATGTTCATCGTGTGTCTTGACTCTTGTTGGGCTTCATGATCTTCTTCCACAGTGCTTGGTGAACTTATCTCGAAAGTCTCCTCTTTAGCGTAGATTTCCTGCATAAGCAACAAACTCCAAAATCGACATGCAAGTGTGAACTTTTTACATCATTAGTATGCCTAGTGGCGGGTTAGTTGCAAATCATAATCGAAACCAATGTATAACAAGTACTCTAGGTTGACGGAAATTCACCGTCAAAATCTCCCCCATGCTTAAACTTTGCTCGTCCTCGAGTAAGTAATCCTTGCTTAAAAGGGAAATCAGTGTTGCCTTCCAATGTTGTCCCTGCACTTAGTCATTCATGACGAGAAAAATTGCTCTCTCTTAAGAATTTATTTTTAAAGTTCAAGTTGTGACCGGCTTCTTTTTCATTATGGAAGATAGACTAACAATAAAGAACAAGCCACATGTAACACGATGCTCTCAAACTTAAGTGAACTTCAAACCATTACCTTGTCACATGGAAGATTTTCAAAAAGATGCATATCCAACATAAGTGAAAATCTCTTGCAAAAGCTCATGGAAACACTCATCTCATCAAGTCACTCAAGCCTATACTAGATTATTTTCAACCTACTCTACTCATATGTGATAGTGGAAGGCTTATGTGGAGCTTGGAAGGTTAAAAACAATCCTAGCAAAACATATATCCGAACTATTGTCAAATTAAGAGAGAGGTCTATTGGAATTACCGAGACTAGTCAAAAAGGCCATGGAAAATAAATGTTGGAAAGAGAGAGGGACGAAACACACAAATTTAGATAAGTGGACATGTGCAAGTGGCAAATTGATGATCCCGAGGCACGAGTGAAGTCCTCGTTATCGGATTGCACATGGTTGGAAGATTTGAGTATGGATTTGTCATCAAGGCACTTGAGAACTTATGAAGCAAAAAGACCCGAGGAGCATCTTTATTATTTTATTTTATTTTATTTTATTTTATTTCCTTCTCATTTTTCTCTCTTTATTTTTTTCACTTATTCTTCCTATTTTTCTTACTTTTCTTTTCTTCTTATCATATTTTTTCATTTTTCATTTTTTTCATTTTTTCTTTTGCTCCTCAAAACTTTTTGCAACATAATACTTACATAGCATTTGTGTCAGAGAATGACTCCTCCCCCATGCTTGAACGATGCTCGTCCTCGAGCATAAAAGAGGGGAAATGACTGCTAAAGTAAGTACAAATTCCATAATATTGCGGAATATTTGAATCTCCATCGAGAATTTTACTCAATACTCAAATTGGGTTTTAGACAAGGAGGTGATCACAAAAAGATGTTTTTGGCTTAGGGTGGATGCCCAGCGAAGTTTTGTGAAATTTTCGATGTCAAAACCCACAATGCATGGACAAAAAGGCTAGCATGAAAAAGTTACACAAAGGAATGACCAGCTTCTTAGTATCGAACCATAGAAATCAATCCTAATCCAACTCATCAAGACATATGTTTGTAATCTACGGGTTTTGTTATCATAAAACATATATGTATATGGCTTTGGTAGGTAGAACATTGCAAGAGCATCGCAAATATGTAGATAGCATAAAAGTTAAGTTTTCATAAAAACAAGTTATCCGGCTATCCATAAACTTAAATCAAAAGGCAAAGATATGTATGTGGGTCTAGAGCATAGTCATTTCACCTCCACAAAAAAAGAGCCGGTATTTAAATTAATTTCAGATCATATTACAGAGAGCAATTAGCCAAGACATGTATAACTTCATGTATGTAAAACAAAGCGGCAACTTTCATCATCTTTCCGTAAGCATAGGCAATATAGAACATCAAGGTGAACACATGGTCATGCTTATCTATTGAAAGTAAAAAGAAACCTAGGTTGTCCTCCTAGTAGCCATGTTATTGTTTGAAGAGAAAAATAAAAGGTTGCACCTAGTTGAGGTTTAAGGCATACTTACAAGCATTTGTGTTTGGAAAAGAGAAGGTCCATGGAGATGTTACCATCCTTTGTAATTCTTCGTTGCCTTCTTCCGACATCTCCATGTATCGATGTGGCTTTTGCTTTTGTCTTGATTTATCAATGCTCCTAAACTTCTGAATTTAATCTTGTATGCTTAATGGAGTCATTGGTCTCCCTTCTCTTCAATGTTGTCATCACCATCTCCTCTTTCTTGTTCTCATCATCTCCTTGCTGTCTCTTTTTCATGGATTTCCCCCTCTGTACAGAACAGAACATATATCGAAATATAGCTCTATTGAAAAGTTTATGAAATTACCTTTCCAACATGTGGTCATTCGTCGAAAACGGAGTTCAAACAAGGGAGCTATGTCCGTTTTACTTCAGCGCTGTGTGCTGTCCAAAACTGATTTCAGGACGTGTTGCACTCGGTGATTCGGGCATAATCGCTTGTAGAGCCTCCGATTGTCTTGATTCTTGATTTGTTGAAATTGTAACTTCATGGGGCTTCTAAATATCCAAAAATATCCAGTGTTTTCCCTTCGAAACCATGCAGAATTTTGATGAGATTGGTGGCTTCTTGCACATTGATCCGGAGACGTTAATAATCTTGATCATTCTATCTTCTAGAGCGTCATATGGCACTTCTGTATTGAAGATTCAGGGTCTCCCCCATGCTTACCATTTTGCTAGTCATGGAAGAAGAAGACAAAGCATTTTTATCTTAGCCATCCTTCAATTTCTTTGTAGTGAGAGTCTTTATCTTGCCTATAAGACGTTTTAAACGCACATTCTACCCCAAGGTGAGGGTTGGGAGTAGATAGAATTGCCAATAATCCAACAATGTCTCCTAAGATTCTTAACTTGTGGCATAATTAGTCTAATGAGGAATAAAAACCTAATGAGTTTACGTGGTTCAAGGTGTGTATGCACATGATAGGAAAGCATATAAACAAAGACAATGTTTTCACCTAGTTCTAAACACCATGTTTACAACTAGGTTGCCGAATTTCTCCATAGCCATAAAGGTTTATTTATCGAGGGTTAAAACACCATGTCTATCCCTAAATCAATAACTCTTATAGCACAAGAAAAATTAAGCGCATTGCAAAGCTTATAAAGTAACCAAAGCAACATGAAAACATATGAAAAGCTAGCTAGGTTTATCGAATTTAACGATGATGGTCCTCAATCTTATTTAAACACCACGTTTACACAAGATCACAAAAGGAAAATACTCATAATGCCTTATGAAGTATTAACATGGAAAAAGAAGCATACATCATTAAGTATATAAAACAACCAAGCCAACTATGTGCAAAACATGCATACACAAAGAAACATCTCATTGATAACAAAATGCAATGCATGCAAATAAATATGATCATAAACATGATGGTGGTTCTAAAAAGGAAAACTGAACATAGATTAATAACCACAAGTTGATCATCATAAGATAGTGTCATTCTTTATTTTCTCTAAGAAAGTAGTAAAAATATAAAGAAACGGGTTGCCTCCCGAAAAGCGCTTCATTTAAAGTCATAAAGCTCGACTTTCTCACATACCTTCTTTTCGTCGCATCGCCATGGCCCTTCATGCAAGAAGAAAAGGTACCAATGTAGCTTTAATTTACTTCCCATGTTGTGCTTGATCACTTATAGAAGACTTGCCCAAAGCATCCTTTTGTTTCATCGTTATCTCCTTCTTTATCATCCTTCGGTGCTGCCTTCACTCCATGAATTTTTTTAATGTCCAGAACAGAAAGTATACTCAAGCTCTACTCCATTGCATAGTGCACAAACTTTCCTTTCCAACGAGTCTTCATTTGCCCAAATCGGACTACGGACAAGAGAGTTACGTCCGTTTTACATCGGCGATGAAATCTGTCCTGAAATTTCAGAACGCGCAACGCTCAATGTTTTCTCCATAACTCCTCGCACGGGTCTTCAAACTTGTTGGTTCTTGATGCGTTGGAATGGTAACTTGATGGAGCTTCTGGATATCTCATTTTCTCCATTTGTACATGTGGACCAGGAGCGTCCCAGTGGTCGGTGGATGACCGCTCCTTAGTGATGAGTGATTGACAACGGGTGTTGGACTGACTCTTGGCTTAGTGCGCAGGTGTAGGCTGCGGCCTAGTTCGTGTTGTTGCAGGTGAAGAACGGGCGCGAAAGGTCTTCAGCCTTGAGGGGCCTCCGGGAGATGGAGAGACAAGTAGGCTCGGTTCGAGGGACCGGTGGACGGCGGGGACTGGGTGCGGGCCACATGGTGGTGACACAAGCAAGACGAAGTCATGAACAAGTGAGCCGGTGCACGGTGGCGGTCGAGTCAAGTGGTTTGGCGGGAGGCCGGACCGGGCACGCGGGGTTTGGTGGTTTGCCCACAAAACCATCGGCGGACGGTTTCTTGGTTTGGGCCTCAAAACCAAGTCCGAGGGCCCAACACGACGGAGACGGGATCCGGGCGTGTCGGGAAGCTTCGAAGCGGAGGACACGCGGCGGGATCGCATGGCTTGCGTCGGGAGGACGCGGGGTGTGGCAAAGGCGTGGCCGTCCGATGGCAAGACCCACATACATTACCAAAATGCCCCTACGTGGGTTGTATCGCCAGTAGTGTAGTTAGGGGTAGTCGAGTCATTTACCACTCCCGGCGGGACACGATATATAAGCCTGGAGTGTGTGTTGATGGCTCTCTCTCTCCACGACTTAGGGTTTCATTTGCTCCCTCCTCTTTCTCATTTTTGTAGCCATTTTTCTTCCTATTTTCTCTAGGCTAGCACGAGAGCTTCATGAGAGATTTGTTGAGAGGGATGGATGCTAGGGCGGCATGCTAGACCTTGTGAATCTTTCCTGGTTTGTATAGAAGATTCGGGGTTGTTTTTCGTGCCTTTTTGTGCCGTTTTTCGTGTCTTTGTTCCCGGTGTGATTCCGCGGATTTGAGTGAGTTTCTTTCCGGATTTCTTTGAGGGAAACATGGATAGATGTCTTGTGCATCTTTGTGCTTGATCTTGTGCCCTCAAACGCCGGGAAACTACTTCGATTCGTGAGTTTTCGTTCGGTGCTCTAGGTTTTGGTGGTGCTCAAAGGATTCGCGATTCCCGGTGATTTAGGGAGTTAGGAGGCAAGATTTGTGGGCTATAGCATCCTTGTGTGTCGCTTTTCAAGTCCCCAAACCCTTGTCTCCATAGCTTCAACCGTTTGGGAAATCCGATGATGATTTGGGGGAGTTGACTTTCGGGGTCGGGCTGTTTCTGCTCTGTCCGCACACGGGGCGGACAGTCCGCGGGGGGGTCGCGGACGGTCCGCGTGGGCCGTGTTCGTCCCGTGTTCTTCGCGTTCTTGCTCGTCCTTTGTTTCGATCCGTCGCGATTTCGGTTTTTGGTTGGACGAAGTTTCGGACGGTCCGCGGTGTCGGGCGGACGGTCCGCGGGTGCTTGGCGGACGGTCCGCGTGCTCCCCGCGGACGGTCCGTGGGTCGTGTGTGGTCTTGGTTCGTTCGTGTAATTTAACGGACGGTCCGCGGGAAGGGCCGGACGGTCCGCGACGTCGGCGCGGACGGTCCGCGAGAGCGAGTCGGACGGTCCGCGCGGTCCATCGCGGACGGTCCGCTTGCCGGTCCGGACGATCCGCGCGGGGCTGTGCGGTCTTGTTTGTTTCGATTCCTTTCCTCCCTTTCTAGTGCTTCCGCGTGTGCTTCTAGGAATCGTTCCTAAGGCTAGAGGTTGATCCATAACCTCGTGGTCTTGGCGATTGGTGCGTGATTCGATCCATCGCTTGTGTGTGACACGGATTTGAGTAGGACATAGGCCGGGTTCTTCGGGAAGAATTTTTACCGGCTCCTATTCACTCCCCCCCCTCTCTAGTCGCCATCGATCCTTCAATTGGTATCGAGCTTGGTGCCGGATTCTTTGCGACTTTGACAAGTCTCGAATCCTAAGATGGCGTACGTTGAGCGGGGCGGTCCGCCGCACTTCGATGGCAAGGGTTACCACAAGTGGGCGGCTCGTACGATGATCTTTCTTCGAGGAAAGTGTTGGATTTCATTGTGCTTGACAAGACATATGCTATTCGGTCAACATCCATACTCTTATGGTGACCGATGCCGATGCCAAGGCCAAGTATGAGGCTAATGCAAAAGCCGTTGATCACTTGTGCCGGAGTTTGTGTGATCCGAGTTTGAGCGTGTTCGCCATTTGAATCTTGCTTGGCAAATTTGGGAAAAGTTGTTGGTTGCTCACGGTGGTGATAACCATGTGAAGGCTCGCCTCTTTGTCTCTTACCGGATGCAATATGAGAATTTCACTCCACTTCCGGTGAGGACATTGATGCGATGTTTCAGAGGTTCACCGCCATCGTGAACAACATGAAGGCAAATGTTGAGGATTTTCCGTATTCCGAGCATGATCAGGCTTTGAAGCTCTTGGATGTCTTGGATCCAAATGTTTGGGGTGCTAAGGTTGAGGCCATCAAGGAGTCTGGGAATTATTTGACTATTGAGTTGGATGACCTCTTTTCTAAGCTCAAGTCGGCTGAGGTTGACGGGGAAGCCGCTGTCCAAGCACGAGGGCTCGCCCGACCATAGTCTTGCTCTTGTGGGAGGATCAAAGGGCAAATCTAACCCTTCCTGTCGACGGTTTTCTTTGTCCTCTCTTATGTCCATTCCGGATGAGGAGTTTGATGTGCTTTGGGCGAGGAGGAGCCGGCTTTGCTCTCAAGAAGATTTGAACGACTACACGAGAGTCGGAGGAACGCAAGGCGGAGCTCGGGGACGTGCTACAAGTGTGGCAAGCGTGGCCACTTCATCGCCGAGTGCCGGAAGCGGAGGAGAACAAGTACAAGGTGAACGAGTACAAGGCGCACCCGAGGCGTGAAGACAAGTACTCCTCCAAGGGCAAGCACTTCAACAAGTCCAAGAGCAAGGACAAGGACAAGCGGCGACCGAGCAAGAGCACCTACAAGAAGAACAAGGCAAGAGCGATGGTGGCCGGTGCGAGCGACGTCGACTCAAGCTCAAGCGAGGAGCGATCAAGCTCAAGCCGGCGAAGATGAAGACGCCGGGAGGCGCGGTGGCAAGAAGAGTGCAAGCCGGAACCTCAGCGGGCTGAGCTGTGTGGCGCTCGAGGGCTTTTGTGGCATGGCCCATAGCTCGAGCGGCAAGAAGAGTGTGAAAGAGGACGGCGACTCCGACTCGGAGGATGAGGTAAACCGTGATCCCGACTCTTTGCTTGCTGAGATTGCTAGGTTGAATGGTTTGCTTGATAACCGGGATAGTGTGCTGAGAGATGCCAAAAAGATGAGGAAAGATCTTAGGGCTCAGCTTGAGAATGCTAGTGAGAAAGTAGGAGATTTAGAGTCAAAATTGCTTGAATTAAAACTTGAGAATGACTCTTTGAAACTTGCTCCTACTTCTCCTGATGATGTTGATTGTGTTGAATGTGATGCTTGGTTGAATGAGATCAAGCTCGCTTAATGAGAAGAATGCTTCTATTTTGGCTCAACTAGATGCTCTTAGGACTCGAACATGATGAACTTAAGGCTAGACCTACTTTGCTTGGTGCTTGCAAATCATGTCCTACTATGCATGCTAAGCTTGTTGATGCTCGCTCTACTATTAGCTCTTTGGAAGCATCTTTGAAATCTCCTGTTGCAAATGCATGTTCTAGCTGTGATGAAGTCACTTTGCGCAATCTTGAACTTACTTCCCGTTTGGATGTCATTTATGAGGAAAATGATTATTTGAGGAAGGTGTTGGGTTGGTTGTCTGGGCAGGAACCTCAATTGAAAATCATGATTGAGGAGTTCAAGAGAGCCGATGGTCGTGGTTTGGGTTTTGAGAAGTTGGGTGAGAAAGTGGGAGAAAACGAGTGGGGAGAGTGTGTACGAGAAGTGTGTTGAGTCTAACCCCGGGTTTGAGGTGATCGGAGAGATCCAAGTCCCACTCCCAAAAGCACCCAAGAACTCTTTCACACCAAAACCCAACCACCTTTGCAACAAGCTTGACACAACCCAAGATCCACCCAAATTTCCACCTAAGACAAATGATTTCCGAAACCGGTGAAGTTTGTGGGTGAGAAGGGTGAGAAGCCTAGAGAGAAGCCGAGCCAAAACCAAAACCCATCCCCTTCGGGTGTGAGTATTGTGGCAAGGAGAGGCATCTTGCGAGTTTTGCTACAAGAGGAAGAGGGATGAGAGGCTTGCTAGGGAGCAAGCAAACCGGGGACAGGTATCGCCGGCCTCGCGGTATTCCCGAGCCCCGAGTGCCACTTCCACGAGGTGTGGGAAGTGTGAGGAGTGTTGGCGGGTTCCCACGAGAGGTGGTGGTGGTGAGAGGTTTGTCGGGAGAGATGATGGTGTGCGTCTTGGTGAGAGGTTTGGTCGGGCTCGTGGTGGTTTTCTTTGGACGTCTTCCTACTCGTCCTCGGTACGGGTTTAGGGGAGATGATCGCAGCTTTGGGTTCCGGAGGAACTACGGACCACGTTTTCCCCCTCGTGGTGCTCGTACTCCTCCCATGGGACATGGGAAGTTTGGTGGCAAGGGAGTGATGTTTGCTAACCCTTCTTTTGAGCGAGATGGCTCGACACTGGTTTAACTTTCTCTCCGTGCTAACCCCGGTGTCGAGTCGCTAGCTCATTCTCGTTCTTGTTTCGTTGCGGGCGGGGAGGCTTGGAGAACATTTGGTTGATCGACTCCGGGTGTTCTCGACACATGACCGGAGATAAGGAGTGGTTCTCCGGCCCTCACCCCAGTGAAGGAAAAGATGTACATTACATTTGGGGACAATGGACGAGGTAGGGTGCTTTCAGAGGGTGTTGTGCATGTGAGTGACAAGGTAACGTTGAAGAGAGTGGCTCTTGTGAAGTCTTTGGGTTTTAATTTGCTTTCGGTTTCTCAGTTGCTTGATGAAGGTTTTGAGGTGCGTTTCAAGTCTGGCGAGTCTCGTTTGCTTGATTCTCGAGGTGATCTTGTTTGTATGATCATCCCCGAGGGTCAGATTTTCAGGGCTGATTTCTCTCGTTCTTTGGGTCCCGCTCGGTTGTTTGATGGCTGGTCCGTCTTCTGATTTGTGGAAATGGCATAGGCGGTTGGGACACTTGAGCTTTGATTTGGTTTCCCGCTTGAGTGGTCTTGACCTTGTCCGAGGATTGCCGAAATTGAAGTTTGAGAAGGATTTGGTTTGTGCTCCTTGCGGTGCATGGTAAGATGGTAGCCACTCCCCATCCACCCCCGACCGATGTCATGACCGAGCGTCCGACGGAGCCGTTGCATATGGACCTTGTTGGGCCGGCTCGAGTTCGCTCGGTGGGTGGGAAGTGGTATGTCCTTGTTGTGGTGGACGATTACTCTCGCTATGCACGGGTGTTCTTCTTGGAGGATAAGAGTGAGACTTTTGGTTTTGTTCGAGATCCGATCGTGAGGTTGAAAAACGAGAGGCATGGGAATGCTATTCGAGCTATCCGCGGGTGATAATGGCTGCGAGTTTAAGAACTCTCGTTTTGATGCCTTTTGTCGTGATCTAGGTCTTGAACATCGGTATTCGACCCCTTATGTGCCCCCTCAAAATGGAGTCGTGGAAAGGAAAAATCGGACTCTTTGTGAGATGGCTAGGACGATGCTCGATGAGCACAGGACTCCTAGGAGGTTTTGGGCTGAGGCGGTCAATACAGCTTGTCATGTTTCCAATCGGATTTTATTGAGAGCTTTCAAGAAGAAGACCTGTTATGAGCTTATGCATGGTCGGGCACCCAAGGTAAGTCACTTCCGAGTTTTTGGCTGCAAGTGCTTTATTTTGAAGAAGGGAAAACTCGACAAGTTTGAGGCTAGGTCTAGTGATGGTATTTTCTTTGGATATGCTAACCATTCTAGAGCCTATAGGGTGCTTAACCTTGAGACTAACAAAATCATGGAGACTTGCGAGGTGACCTTCGACGAGACAATGCCATGTACTTCTCTTGGCTTTGAATGTGCAGGTGATGAAGAGATGGCCGAGGACCTCTTTGAAGAGGAGAAAGATGAAGCTGGAGATGATGATGGGGAGAATCATGCGCCTGAAGCTGAGCATGTACCCACTACTTCCCCTACGACTACTTTGGAGCATGGACCGTCTACTTCATGGACAACGACGGTGCAACAAGAGGACCAGGCGAGAGAAGCTGAAGTTGAGGGGGAGGTAGTCTCGAGGCGTGAGGCTCCCCGGCGGATTCAAGAAGTGCATCCCCCGTCGAAGATCATTGGAGACATCAATGAACGCACTACACGGTCGAGATGAGATGAGCGAGGAGTTCGAGATGAGCATGATGGGCGAGTTGCGGTATTTTCTCGGGGCCGCGGATCAAGCAAGTGAAGGACGGTACATTTGTGCACCGGACCAAGTACACGAAAGACATGCGAGGAGGTTCCGGATGCAAGATGTGAAGCCGATGTCGACTCCCATGGGGAGTACGGCCACTTTGGATGCGGATGAGGACGGAGAACCGGTGGACCGGCGGGAGTACGGGGAGCATGATCGGCTCCCTCCTCTACTTAACGGCGACGAGGCCGGACATACGGTTCGGCGTGTGTCCGTGCGCTCGTTTTCGGCTTCGCCGAGGACATCACATCGACGGGCCGTCAAGAGGATTTTCGGTACCTACGATCCGCCCCTTGGTCTTGGCCTTTGGTATTCTTCCTCCTCGACTCTGTCTCTTCATGGTTTTTCGATGCGGATTTTCTTTGGTTGTCGAGTCGAGAGGAAGTCTACTTCGGCACTTGTCGGTTTCTTGGTTCTTCGTTGGTCTCATGGTCTTCCCGCAAGCGATCTAGTGTAGCTCGGTCTACCACGGAGGCGGAGTATGTTGCTTTGCCGCGAGTTGTTGCTCCCGGTTGTTGTGGATTTCATACACTTTGAGAGACTTTGGTGAGGAGTGCACCCAGATCCCACTTCTTTGTGATAGCACTAGTGCCATAAGCGTAGCCAAAAATCCGGTGCTTCACTCCGAACCAAACATATAGAAGTGAGGTATCACTTTACGAGGGACAATGTGGAGAAAGGAACCATTGTTTTGAGTCATGTCCCTACCCAAGATCGGCTAGCCGACATCTTTACAAAGCCTCTCGACCAAGCTACTTTTGTGCGCTTGCGGGGGAACTTGGGGTTTGTTGCCCTTTCTAGTTGACTCTTGGGGGATTTCCTTTTTGTACCATATGTATCATACCATGTTTACTTTGATGTATATACATGCTTTGCTTAATGTATAAACCATGGTAGGATAGCCATCTTGTCATATATCATGTTGCATTTGTATCATATTGCATTTTAGGATGATGAGCTTCTTTCGTATGCCATATTTGAGTCTCTTTGGCTATTTGTGAGATATTGGTTATATGTGTGGAGAAATGGTGATGTGAGGCTATGCTCTTGGAATATTTGAGATATATGTGTGGTGAGATAGCCCTTTTTGAGATAAATGCTTAACTTGACTAATTTTTGATGAAAATTGCTCCACTCGTGTGTAGTTGTGTATCCATGTCACGAGTTTGGTCTAAATGTGCTTTTCATGCTTAGATTGTGCTTGGATGCTTTGTTCTTGCATTTGGGCCAAAGGCCGGATATCATTGTGAATGTTTAGCCTATGTTGCATTCATGGGGGAGCATAAGCTTCTTTTTGCCGCAAAGGCACTTCATGTACCATGAAATAATTTAATCTTGAAAAGAAGTGTCAAATGCTTGAAAAATGCTCCATCCATCATGTCTATGCTTGAAAATGTCGTATCTTTCACATATGGGTGCAAAACATGTTGCATGATGTTCACCGGTGGAGAAGTCTCCCGAAGTGGACACATGGCTCATGAGCTTTGACATGACATGCTTTGCTTTATGGGTGTTTGCCATGATCTTTTGCTGAGAATTTGATATCCTTGTATGATCTTTGAATGGTCCGCATGTTTGTGGCTCAAGTGTGACATGGATAGGCTTTTACATGTGAAGCGAGCCTTCTTTTGGTAAAATTGCTTAAATCTGAAAATTTTGCTTTGTCACATGCTTGTATTTTCATATATTACTTGTGGCAATGCTTTGACTATGCTATGATTCATGTGTGTGATCTTTGTCTCATTTTTAGCCTTTGACACTAAATTTGGCCTATTTGAGAAGCTCATGTAGTTGTTTATATGCTTTGCTTTGCATTACTGCATTTTCATCTTGATTCATACATTGTCAACAAGGGGGAGAAAAGGTGAGCTTAATGAAAATTCAGAAAGGTGAGCTGAAATTTGGGATGTTGCATGAGTTTGCATCCACATGTTCAGGGGGAGCTTGCATTTGTTCAGGGGGAGCTTTCTTGCTGTTTTCGGTGTGGATTTTGTGCTTTGCTTAGCTTGTGACCTTTCTTTGTCTTTCTTCGGCTTTGGTCATGAGTTGAGCTTCTTCGTTTTTCTTTCTTCTTTCTTTCTCTTTCTCTCTGAATTTCATTTCGCGTTGTGTGTTGTCAATGCACTCATCAAGGGGGAGATTGTGGACCGGGGAGCGTCCCGGTGGTCGGTGGATGACCGCTCCTTAGTGATGAGTGATTGACAACGGGTGTTGGACCGACTCTTGGCTTAGTGCGCGAGGTGTAGGCCGCGGCCTAGTTCGTGTTGTTGCGGGGTGAAGAACGGGGCGCGAAAGGTCTTCGGCCTTGAGGGGCCTCCGGGAGATGGAGAGACAAGTAGGCTCGGTTCGAGGGACCCGGTGGACGGCGGGGCCCGGGTGCGGGCCACATGGTGGTGACACAAGCAAGACGAAGTCATGAACAAGTGAGCGGTGCACGGTGGCGGTCGAGTCAAGTGGTTTGGCGGGAGGCCGGACCGGGCACGCGGGGTTTGGTGGTTTGCCCACAAAACCATCGGCGGACGGTTTCTTGGTTTGGGCCTCAAAACCAAGTCCGAGGGCCCAACACGACGGAGACGGGATCCGGGCGTGTCGGGAAGCTTCGAAGCGGAGGACACGCGGCGGGATCGCATGGCTTGCGTCGGGAGGACGCGGGGTGCGGCAAAGGCGTGGCCGTCCGATGGCAAGACCCACATACATTACCAAAATGCCCCTACGTGGGTTGTATCGCCGTAGTGTAGTTAGGGGTAGTCGAGTCATTTACCACTCCGGCGGGACCTGATATATAAGCCTGGAGTGTGTGTTGATGGCTCTCTCTCTCCACGACTTAGGGTTTCATTTGCTCCCTCCTCTTTCTCATTTTTGTAGCCATTTTTCTTCCTATTTTCTCTAGGCTAGCATGAGAGCTTCATGAGAGATTTGTTGAGAGGGATGGATGCTAGGGCGGCATGCTAGACCTTGTGAATCTTTCCTGGTTTGTATAGAAGATTCGGGGTTGTTTTTCGTGCCTTTTTGTGCCGTTTTTCGTGTCTTTGTTCCCGGTGTGATTCCGCGGATTTGAGTGAGTTTCTTTCCGGATTTCTTTGAGGGAAACATGGATAGATGTCTTGTGCATCTTTGTGCTTGATCTTGTGCCCTCAAACGCCGGAAACTACTTCGATTCGTGAGTTTTCGTTCGGTGCTCTAGGTTTTGGTGGTGCTCAAAGGATTCGCGATTCCCGGTGATTTAGGGAGTTAGGAGGCAAGATTTGTGGGCTATAGCATCCTTGTGTGTCGCTTTTCAAGTCCCCAAACCCTTGTCTCCATAGCTTCAACCGTTTGGGAAATCCGATGATGATTTGGGGGAGTTGACTTTCGGGGGTCGGGCTGTTTCTCGCTCGTCCGCACACGGCGGACGGTCCGCGGGGGGTCGCGGACGGTCCGCGTGGGCCGTGTTCGTCCCGTGTTCTTCGCGTTCTTGCTCGTCCTTTGTTTCGATCCGTCGCGATTTCGGTTTTTGGTTGGACGAAGTTTCGGACGGTCCGCGGTGTCGGGCGGACGGTCCGCGGGTGCTTGGCGGACGGTCCGCGTGCTCCCCGCGGACGGTCCGTGGGTCGTGTGTGGTCTTGGTTCGTTCTGTGTAATTTAACGGACGGTCCGCGGGAAGGGCCGGACGGTCCGCGGCGTCGGCGCGGACGGTCCGCGAGAGCGAGGTCGGACGGTCCGCGCGGTCCATCGCGGACGGTCCCGCACGCGCGGTCCGGACGGTCCGCCGAGAGCTCGTGCGGTCTTTGTTTGTTTCGATTCCTTTCCTCCCTTTCTAGTGCTTCCGCGTGTGCTTCTAGGAATCGTTCCTAAGGCTAGAGGTTGATCCATAACCTCGTGGTCTTGGCGATTGGTGCGTGATTCGATCCATCGCTTGTGTGTGACCTGGATTTGAGTAGGACATAGGCCGGGTTCTTCGGGAAGAATTTTTACCGGCTCCTATTCACTCCCCCCCTCTCTAGTCGCCATCTGATCCTTCAGTACACCTCTGAACAAGCTCTCAAATTTATGAAGACATCAGCATCCATTGCGGGATTTAGAGAGGTTGATGATTTATCTTGCAACTCTTTAAGCATGACTTCTCTTTTCATTATTCAAGCCTTGTTTACATGGTTAGTGAAAATCGGGCCTTCTCACGACATGTTCTTCTTTAAGGTCATTAGCTTGACCAAGCGCAAAGCATGATCGAGATTTACAAAACTTATTGTAAACATACGCATCCATAATTAACACCACATGTGAATTGTAGCAACAAGTCAATGTGTAAATAAAAGAAGCATATGTTTCATGTATAGCACTTAGCTCATCATTAGGCAAAGGTTCTTTAGGTGTGAGATTAATTGGATCAAACATAAATGTTTCCTCTTTTTCATTCTCAAGAAAATCTAGCCAATCAACATGATCATTATTGGAACGAGGCATAGAATTTAAACTATTATTCATACTATTGGTTGAGCATGAGTATTTGAATTTATCAACATAAATACCAATAATATCTTGAGATTTCAGCACGTACCTTGGCCTTAGAGATTTTTCAACAAGAGTGATATTTGGTTCATCTAGCGGTGTTGAAGGCGAATCAATCTCAACGAGTGAAGGTGTCTCTTTGTTATTGCATCCCCTCCATCTCATCATGTGGAATGTGTAATCCATCAACTACATTTGCATTTGTCTCTTCTTTGAAGTCTTCATTGTCATCCCAATCTTCGTCTTCAAAGTCTTGTATGTTGCTGTATTTATCTTCCATGTACCACATGTCGTCAAGATTGCTCATTGTTGATTTACTCTTTTCTTCATCCTTGAGTACTTCCATGTCTTGATTTGCTAGTGTGTACGCTTCAATAGCACACAAGCTATCACCTTGTGGGGAGGGGCCTTCTTGGAGTACTTGATCTATGTCAACCCCTTCCCATTCATCTTCTAGCCTGAGTCCTATCTCCTCCCATTTATCCTTTGAGTCACTAGGCTCATCATGGTTGTAGTCTTCTCTTCCTTTATTGCAAACCTTTGAGTTGTCAAATTGATCGATCCATCCTTCATCATCTTCTTCTCTTTCTTCTTCAAATTTCTTTTGGATCGACTCTCCACTCATCTCTTGATCAAAAATATCTTCAACTAGTTCGGCAACGTGTCGGTGTTCCTCCTTCCTTCGGTAGCTGATTAGTGGGGCAAAGCAGATTTGAATCCAACCGGATTGAATGAACTCCACCAATGGTCTAGCATTCCACATACTTCGGCCTACATTCATGTTAGTTTCAACATTTTTAACATCCGAAATGACTTCTCGTACCTTGGGAAGTGGATCCTTAATTTCTTGTACAGTCGGTTCATCTTTCTTGACCTCTAGTTCATCTTTTTCAGAAATTTCAGCAAGCACCTTGGGCTTGCTTTTGTTGTTTTGCTCCTCTCGACAACATCTTTGCCAATCTCGTTGCGTTCTTTGTTCATTGCTTATCCTTTGTAAGATTTGTGCGGCTTCACTAATTGTTTTATCCATTATATCACCTCCTGCACACATACTTACAAAACGAGACGAGTTAGGGGTTAGTGAAAAATAAAAGGTATGCAACATCAAGTCACCGGAAAATCCCAAGTTCGGGCCTCACTCAAGTAGTTCATTAAAACGGTCCCATGGTTCATCAATTCCTTCATCCTCTCCTTGCTTGAAAGTGAGCACTTGCCTCCTTAAGTCTTGGACCTTGCTTATGGGAAAGAACTTCAAAAAAAACTTCTTCACTAGCTTATCCCAATTTCCTTTTGCTTCAACGGTCGCAAGTGTGTACCATCTTCGCGCTTCATCTTCGAGAGAGAACGGAAAAAGATTCCACTTGAACCAAGTGGCCGGAACTCCTTTTTGTTGCACCATGTTGCATATCATCGTGAATTCCTTAATGTGTCTATATGGGTTGTCATCCTCCAATCCTCTAAATGGTTTTGTCGCCACTAACTTGATGATTCCAGGCTTCACTTCGTAGTGTGTTGTAGCAAGCATCAAATCTGATTTTTGTATCTCAATGTCTTCCATTGACGACATTGCTACCTCCCTTAGCGACATCTCTTCGTCTTCCAATGGTGAGGTGAACAAATCCATCTAGGCACAAGAAAAGTTGAAAGAAAACAAAAAAAAGATTTTTTTTCTAGAAGATAAGGGTTAGGTGTTAGTAATCAACAAAATTAATACTAGATTAAACATAGCAAACTGGCTTGCTCCCCGGCAACGGCGCCAGAAAAAGGGGCTTATTGACGGATAAAACTCGTATCCACCTACGATCAGCAAGCGTACGGACCTACACCTTTTTCACCACGGGATTCCCAAGGTTATTGTCAATCCGCGGAGGAAGGGGATTACTAGCGCTTCACCAAGTACTAATCTAGTTGAATGGAAAAACCTTTGAAAGAGTATTAATCTAAAGGTAAAACAATCTAACCTAACTTAATCTAAGTTAAGTTGATCAAAAAAATCTAGGGTTAAACTAGAAGGTAAAGGGTGAACACAAGAGAGTGATTAAGAAAGATAAGCGTTCCCTCCCTATGATCTAGGATAACATGCTATGCATCTACTACACGAGAGTGGTAAACCAATCTACCGGGGCTTGTGACCACGGTTTCACCCTTTCCCTCCTCTCGTACTGTCACTACGCGAAGGTAATCGTGACTAGACCTATGATGGACACGGTATGTTGATGGAATCTATGGGAGTAGCGGATATCATACGCCCGAAAAACATGGTAGCTAACCATAATCATCAAAACATCATCAACATGAAAACAATAGATTGAAACCACGAATCAAGCAGCGATCACATAGCATGCATCCATCTAACCCTAGGGATGAACGGAGACATTACCCCATCATCTTACACGGATTGAAGCACATAGGGGTGATGGAGACTCCGGAGAACGTCGTCGATGAATATGGCGGCGATGGAGCTTGGGAACACCCCTAGAACAGCAGCTTGGAGTCCTCCTCTTGCTTCCTTCTCTCCGCCGGCGTTGATCCTTGCGACGAGCTCATCTAACTCTCTCGCTCATCTTGCGGCGGTGGTGTTCTGGTCAATGGCGTCGGTAGGATGATTTGTTCGATGTGGCAGCCGACAGCGGCGGAGGCAATAAATAGACGAACACCTAGGGCAAAGGGGGCACCGAACAGACCCCGGAGTGGGCTGGGCCGGTCGGCCCAGGCCGGCCAGCCCAAGCCCATTTCGGCCCGGTTCGGCCCCGGTTTCCTCCCCGGTTGCTTCTCGCGTGATCCCTTATTTGTGTGAACTTGCATGTGGACCTTTGACGTCGTTTCCTTCACGGTTAAGGCTTGAATCCTTGCTATGCAAGCTTCGCTGTTTTCTGGTTGAGTCCCTGAAGACTTGCATGTTGACGCTTCGGTCCTCGGGTCATTTGGAGTCATGTTCATCGCGTGTGTTGACTCTTGTCGGGCTTCATGATCTTCTTCCAAAGTGCTTGGTGAACTTATCCCGAAAGTCTCCTCTTTAGCGTAGATTTCCTGCATAAATAACAAACTCCAAACACTAGTACAAATGCTATCATCTATGACCATTACCTAGTGACGATCTCCTATTTGATCATAGAAGTTCTCTTTGAAGTGACGAAAAAAATATTTGGTCATAGAAGATTATTTTTTCTATGACGATATACAAATTTGGTCATAGTAGTTAATTCAACAGTGACGAATTGTTAAATTTGGTCACAGTTGACGAGTGAGGGGTGAGACGAATCTGCTGCATGCGGCTGTGCCCCGATGGGCTTGGCGGGCGGGCCGAGCTGGTCGCTGCATAATTTTTTTTCGAATTTATTTTTCAATGCAAAAACAATTCCAGTAAACGCCAGAAAATGTTTTTAGAGCACGAAAAATACTCGAAAAATCACAAACAAATCCAGGAAAATTCCTAGAGATAGATTAGGACATGAACAATCCAAATAAAACATTTGGAGCTCATGAAAAAGATTTTAGAGCCTTCTAATAAATACAAATAGCTCAAGGAAAATGAGAATAAGTTCCAGAAAAATCCGGAAAATTCTCGAGAAAATTAGGACAGCTCCTAAACGCATTTTTTTAAAACCTTTTGCACTCAAGAACCACTAGATGCATCGGCATGAATGCAACACACATAAATTTTTATTCAATTTAGATAATCAAACAATGGATTTTTCCTATACTATATTCCCTGTAAAGAAAAATAAATGTTGGAATTTTTTTTTAAATTATGAGAAAATCGTTATTTAATTATTCTTTCTATTCACATCCTGAAATTGGAAATTTCAGGGTGTGACAATAGCTCATGAGCATTTTCACAATTAAAAACTCTATTGAAAACGCTTACATATAGTGAGGACAAAATGTTACTCTTAGCAATCATATCAAATTGTTTTTCCTTCTTAGTACCATTTCTCATGCCCTTGTGTCCTAGGAAACAAATACATGTGGAGGTCGCTGCATAATTATAGAGTTTTCAATGTATAATTCACCATATTTTGTCTCACACAACACGAAAAAAATTATAAAAATTAAAATAATTGTCTAAAAAATGTAAGTTCTTGTGAGGGACCGTATTTTTTCTACAAATGACTACAAAAAAATCTCAAGTCATTTCAAAAAAGTTGAGTGCTATGTAGTCCAAATATAACAAGTCACTCACATAGTTCCTTAAACCATGTGAGTGGCTTGTTATATTTGAACTACATAATTTCACCACTTCCTCAAATGGAAATTTGACCTACACAAAGTTTGTTAGTCTCGACAAGTTATGAATATTTTGTGTTCAAAAGATTTTCATCCGAGTTCATTTCGTGTTTTGTGTGACTGAGTTTTGACCGAGTCAAACTTGGATTTTAAAATTTGAAATGCTCATGTTTTGTTGCATGAAGAAATGATTGAATCCAACACCATAACTTGATAAATCATGATTTTAGAAATTTTTGGGAAGAAGAATCACCTCATTTGGAGTTCGTATGAGGGAGAACGACTAGTTACAAGTTTTAATCTGAGGAAAAAAAGAAAAATCGATCAGTTCATTCCAGTTCGTCACGTGTTCATGAAGAAGGACCGATTTCTCTTTTTTTCCTCGGATTAAAAATTGTAACTAGTCTTTCTCCCTCATACGAACTCCAAATCGGTTGATTCTTTTTCCTAATTTTTTCTAAAATCGAGATGTTTTACTCAGTGCCATTTGTTTGTATCTTAATTACTACTTCTTGATTGCTTTTCATACAACATATCTTTTCCAACTAAAAAGAGTATAAAAAACATGTGTTTTCATAATAATTGCTAATATAACTTAATATTCTCTAATGTTATGGTCAACACAAGGTTGCATCCAAATTTGAGGTGCCCATGAGTAAGAAAGTATTTGAGTGTGTACAAACTTTGAAGTTTAAGTTGAGTTGTATGAAACAATAGTTTATGAACAATGTAGACTCTAATTTTCACAAAATCTTATGAAACTTTTTTGTCAAGCTTGTACATTGATAACATGATCCTATGCCAATTTACATAATTTTTTGATAAGTTTTATTTATTATTATCATTATTTTATAACAAGGTGACTAGTAGAAGTTTGAAATTTCCTACAAGCCAATTGAATTTTTCGTCAATCTCCTAGATGTGGCCTAGAATGGACCATAGGCGCCTAAATATAATTTTTTTTGAATTTTTTAAACTTATTAGATGCACATATAGGTCAATTTTGAATTACTTTCGGTAAACATGTAGAAATTCATTTAAATGATAGAAAATACCAAATCCACTCGAAAAATCTTGAAACTCCTAGATGAAAACTTGTATCCATACTGTTATATATAAAAAATATATTTGTACATATAACATAATTATTTTTTAGTATTAGTTCTCAATGGTGCCATAAAAAGGAAAAAAGAAAAAGAAAAACAATGAACAGAGAAGCCCATGTCGGCCCAAATAGCCCAACGATTTGCAGCCATCGATCGTCGATCCAATGTTTCTCACCGTACAAACAGGCCCGGTGGAAAACATCTTCGATCTCCATTGGCCTCATCAACCTACCGCGTACACCGCCTGACACCCCAGGTAAGCCGTAATTAACCACTGCTCGTTTTTGCTAGTGCCTGCAGTGAATGTTGAATCTGGATTGTATGGATGGCCAGTGAGACAAGGCAGTAATCACCATCCTTAGAAACCAAAAGCCTTCTATAAATTTGTGTATAAAAGATAATTATTGTTATGTGTTACTTCACAATAGTGAAATTAAAAAGAAAAGAAAACGAAAAACAATTAATCAAACGGCCCCTTTCGACCCACACGGCCCAACAATTCCTATCCGTCCATCTCCAATTTGATGGCTCTGATCGCGTTTCCATAGTATAAAAGAAGCCCAAACCCTAACCCCTCCTTGTACAATCACTCTCAGTCCCGGCGCGCCCTCGGATCCGCCCATCCACCGCCACCACCTCCACCACCATCGCCACCACCACCACCCCACGCGCGGGACCCCAACCCTTCCTCCCGCATCGAGCCTCTCTGCTGCCCTCTCCTCCCCCAAAATCCGCAGGCAGCAGGCAACAACAATCCACCGAGCGAGCGCATGAGGGGGATCCATCCACATCCAGGAGACCGTGCCCGTGTCCCGGTCGCTCATCCCCCTCCATGGCCACGGCGGCCGTGGAGAGGCACAACCACCACACCCACCACCACCCACCCTCGCCTCGACGCAGCCAAAACCAAATCCCCAATTCGCTTCGCCCCCCAGCAGCAACCCTAGCCCTTCCCCCCTCCGCCTCCCCATCCCCGATGGATCCGCCGCCCTCTAGGGAGGAATCGGAGCCGGAGCCCGGATCCCGTCCCCGCCCCGACGCAGACGAGCCGGAGACCTTCCCACCAGACCGCGACGAACCGGAGGCCTCCCGACTAGAATCATCGTCCGGTGCTTCCCCGCCGCCGCTGCCTCTACGCCAGCAGCTCATGGGGCCTGCCGCGCTGACGAGCGCCTCAGGCCGCTCGTCACCCTCAACGTCTCCTGCACCGCCGCTGACGACCGTCTCGTCGCGCACCTCGCGCAGGTAAAGCTTCAAGCCCGCTTCCCTCCCTCCTAGGGGTCACCCATTTTTTCTTTCCCCCTGTGGTGGTTGACCCGCTTCGCCCCGTGCAGCACTTCGAGGTGTCAGAGGTCGGCTTGCTCGCGCGATGCCTCTGCGCCCCCCTCGTCTCCCTCTGCGTCGGCAAGGTTCAGAGGGACGACACCCTCCTCTGCCCGACACCCATTAGGTTGGTTGGTACCAACTCAGTCCTCTCCTCGTTTTTGTTTATCTACTAATTGTAATATGTAGTGCACAGGGACACGGGTGGACTAAGATCACAGTGCGTGTTTCTGTTGTTTTATGATTGATTTCGCTCACTGTCGCGCTTCAAAATTACCATTCCCATCTCGTAGTATGATATTCTACCAATGTCCTATCCTCTCAAAGCGTACATGATGGCATGGCAGGTAGTGTCTACATATTAGTTAGACAAGTCGTCAACAACAACGACAACGTGGCACCAAGTACGCATTATTTTTTTAAATGGATCCGCTTATCTTATTCTTGTTCCTTCTGAGTGGATGTTGTTTAAGCATTTTTAATTTACTGATTCGACTGGCACTTGGTCAAAAACAATGAAACCCTAGTTACGTTCTGTACAGTTATGTTCTGTAGGGGGCTCCTTGTGTGTTGAACTGGCCTGCCTTCTGTTGAATACAGTTAGTCCTTGTGGCACTCAACAGTACGGATGCAGTCATTTCAGTATAAAACTGAACCAGAGTTTGGTAATAGTCATACTGGTCATTATCAAATTCACTTTTGACTATGCTCATGATAGGCTATAACATTATGTTAAATATTGGACCCTACATTTGGAACTCAGATGCACACCTTGGATTTGTTCAGTTCCTTGCTGTGGGCTTATTGTTTGGCCATGCCTTTTGGTATTTCTGTAGTGATGGAGGCCTGTGGTGACCTGCATTTGCTACTGAAGTTAGCTTGTTGATACTTGTTTATTAAATTCATCATGCCTCGTGATGTTTGTCCATGTTGCTACATTTTCCATTGCTGAAATAGGCTCTTGGCAATTTAAAGTTATTCTTACATATGAATTTACATGTCATTACATGCGTTCTGCTTTAGTTAACATGGTTATGTCTTCCTTTAAAATTTCTAGTGATTGGCATAGTTTTCCATAGGATTTTTCATGTTTACATTGTTGCATTTCCAGAGCACTCCCATTTATTGCAGATTACCCTGTTTTCTTATATCAGTGTGACCATGGAGAACAATAGCAATAATTTCAATCTGTAGTCTGGTAAGTTGTACTTAGAGTGTGGGGACTAATGATGGTTTCACGCTGTGTTGGTGTTGCAGGGGCCCCGGAGGTGGAGGAGAGGAAGGCGCAGAGGAGCTACTGGGAGGAGCACTCCAGGGACCTTAGCGTGAAGGCCACGATGCTTGACTCTCGTGCTGCCGAGCTCGATAAGGATGAGCGTCCAGAGGTACGGTGATGCCGTGATAACGGTGATGAGCGTGACATGGGTACAGTGATGCTGTCCTTCCCAGTTCCCATGATAAAATACCTCTACAATTGACTCATCGACCATGATTAACTAGCACCAGACAACAATTTAGAAACCACTACAGAAAGATAAGAGTTTCATTCTCTTAAGAATGTATTTGGTCCCGTAGAAGTTCTGCTAGCTTCCACATGGTGAATAACTACATAATTACTGCTTAGAATTGACTTCAATGTTCATTATATGTATCCATATGGAGTGATAGCATCTTTTACACTAGTGTGCCTGAATGGCTTGTTTTCTGCTCTACAGGGTGATATCCTGTTCTTACACATGAGCAAAGAGCCTATCCGCACAGGAGAGATAGTTGTTTTTAATATTGATGTAAGTCTACTGCTCAGCTGCGAATAAGCAGCTGAATCACGAATAAGCAACTGAATTCAAGTTTTGAAAGCACTAAATCCATAACAAAGCCAGGCTGCTAACAGCAGTTTAGCATTCTCATGCCTTTTGATGTGCTTAATTGTGGCCTGGCTGATAGTGTTATTGGGGACAGGTGACAGTATAAGTGATGTGCTTTCACTGGAAATGGAAATTTGCTTGTATGATCCTAGTTAGTTTTTGTAACAAGTTTGTGGCTTATTGTTGTGTTGCTATTTACAGATTTTGTAGGTTTCTTTGTCTTGAGTAGAAGTCAAAGCACTTCATTTTCTTGTTTGGTCAGTTTATGTCTCACATGATTAGATTTAATCGCATTTGAATCACTACTGTTTTTTATTGCTTCTTCAACTTCGTTGTCCAAATGTAAATTTGTAAATGTGTCCTCACATGTTCTATTTTTCAGTTAAATACTCTGGTATACAGTATGTTATGTATTTTGGAGAATTGGAGTTTCTGTTATGTTAATAAAATAATAGTCATTTTTTGTTGGATGAGTAATAAGGAGTTGGCATCAAAATGGCAAAACTAACATGGCATCTTCCAGTATAATCAGCTGATTCGAGCTTGCTATCAGGTCTGCCAAGCATCAATTTGCTATTGATATTGGTTGGTTCTTTGAGTTGTCTATTTCAGTAAATCATTTTAGTATTTTTGTCAATGTTTTCGGTTCCGGATCGATTTCACATTTTCACTCTTTCGACAACCAACTTGACCTTTTATGCTTCTCTTTTTACTTTCTGTATACTCTAGATCTAAATATATATTGTAACATCTAGTATACTGATCGTTTGTTCGTTCATGAAATTTATGTAAACAGAAAAAGGATGCTCCTGCCGGTGAGAAGCGGTGTCAATCCTTGGTCAAAGACAATGTTTATGGTGCCAAATGGTGGGTGATGATGCTAGATAGAAAATGTATGTGATCTGTTGATATTTTGGTGATCTCTGTTAATATGGTGAAATATGTGGTGATTTGGCGATTTGTGGGATTTATATACCTATTTTGAATCTGTTGGGCATTTGTTGGGCTGAAATGTATATGGGTTGTGCCAGGAATGTATGTGGGCTGGGCTGTAATGGATTTATATAGGCTGAAATTCAGTTTGGGAAAAAATTGCGTAGGCTGACGTCAACTGCCATGTCATCGTCTATGTAGGCAGCCACGTCATTGTACACGTAGGCAGCCACGTCATCGTCCATGTAGATAGCCAGCGTGGCATCGAGCCATGTCAAAACGTGGACAAACCGCAGCGCGACACGTGGACAAACCAGAGTGCGACACGTGGACCATTCAGAGCTCGACACGTGGACAAACCGCAGTTCGACACGTGGTGTTGTGTCAAATAGCCACGTCATCATATCCATGTCAGCACGCGCCTTGCCACGTCAGTAGCCAGCATGGGCCGTGCCACGTGGCATCCCCTTCCGTGACCAATTTCGTGACCATTTGGCTTGGTCATAGAAGAAATACACTTCTATGACAAAAAACGTGTTGGTCATGGAAAAGTTCCACTTCTATGACCAAAATGACCGATTGGTCATGGTAGACCAAATGAGACGGAGCTTCTGTGACCAATTCAATTTGGTCATAAGTTGGTCATAAAAAAGTGTTCCGTGACCAAATTTGCATGTACCGTGACCAAACCGTTTGGTCATTGATGTCGAGTACTGTACTAGTGAAAATCGACATGCAAGTGTGAACTTGTTACATCATTAGTATGCCTAGTGGCGGGTTAGTTGCAAATCATAACTGAAACCAATGTATAACAAGTACTCTAGGTTGACGGAAATTCACCGTCAACAGGAGTACAAAGAACATGGCATTGGGTTCACTCAATTCTTTTAAATCCCCTTTCCTAGCCATCATTACTAATCCCTCTTTTCCCTGTGGCTCGGTTTCTTGCAGCTGTGGAGTTTTATTTGGCTGTGGAATCACTCCCTTACTATGTATGTGGCTCACTCGTAAGTGGTTCTCACTCTCTCTCTGTTTTCGTTTCAGATCATCCTTCAAAATGTCTTCCGCTGACAAAGGAAGCAAAGTGATGCGCTCTCCTTTGTACATGAGAACAACCTTGTTAGTACGACCAAAAATCTGAACATCACGGTCATATAACCATGGTCTCCTAGCAGCAATTGGCATGCTTGCATTGGCACCACATCACACTCCACTTGATCACTATATCGCCCAATAGAAAAAGGAACAGTCACAATATTGCTCACACGCAGCGTACCACACTCATTCAACCATTGAATTTCTATGGAGAAGGATGATGCCGCTGTTTTAACCCCAATCTCTCAACCAATTGTTGACTTGCAATATTATTGCAGCTGCCATTATCAACAATGATCCGACAAAGCTTGTCCTTGATCATGCCTTGAGTGTGAAAAAGATTGTGTCGCTGATTATTTTCTTCTCTCACAGCAGTGACACTAAGCACACGTTGAGAAATAAAGCAATTATTATCACCTTCATTAGGTTGAATCTCAGTCTCATCATTTCCAATTTCTTCATCATATATTGGGGCACTGTTTTCATCACTTTCAGATTCCCATTCACCTTGCTCATTCACAAGCATAGTCCTTTTACTAGGACACTCAGCAGCAATGTGCCCACGACCTTGGCACTTGGGACAAACAATGCCTCGGCTATGCGAAGATGATGCAGCGGCTGATGTGGCTGAAGGAGCTACTGCACTTGTAGCTAGAAGACGATTTTCTTGCTGATTCGCAGGTGAAGAAGCACTAGAGAATAGTGCCTTTGCAGTACCAATGGATGGAGAGGACCTAGTTGCAGCACCTTGATATCGAACACCACTAACAGAGGTACCGGGTGTCGTATGGACCTCCCTGGGCCCACTACCTCGGTGGGTACCAGGACCGACTACTCGTTGGGCCCCTGGGACTACTCGACTTGTGTTGCACGGAACCTGATGGCGTGAAGCACAAGGACTACAGAGGAGAAGTACTCGGATAGGAAGTTGTACATGTCCCGTACTGTATAGAGGACTCCTAGACGTACTCGACTAGTACTCTCTCCCTGAACCGACTTGTAACCATGCCTCCCGGACTATATAAGGCGAGGCAGTGTTGACGGTGTATTTTGGTGCACCTAGCATGTTCATTACACTTTGGTTTGGATTTGATTATTGAACTAACCCGCCACTAGGCACACTAATCATATAACAAGTTCATCTTTGTGCATGCATTTGGAAGTGTTGTGTTTATGTAGGAAATCATGGACATAAAGGACGGATTCGCAATAAGTTCAAAGGAGCATTCATGGAGTCTTGTTCGTGTTCATGAGCTCGCTGAAATTACTTCCAATGGTGGTGAGGACCGAAGTGCTACGAGGAACACCCCGGGGATTGAAGCGTAAAAGATCAAACTTCATGCAAAGAGAGCCTCCATCTTGATCGCGAGGATAACGGCGTCAAAATCATCCAAGTGGAAGGGGCAAAGTAGATAAGTGCACGAGGACCCACGGAGCAAAAAGGGCGACCGAACCGGGCCGAAAGCGGGCCTGGGCCGGCCGGCCCGGTCGGATCGGCCCGGCCCACTTCGGGCACCGGTTCGGTCCCGTCTTCCTTGCCCTCGAAGGATCTTCGACCCTAAAACCCCCGACGCGCCAACAACACGAGAGAGGAGTTATTCGCACCGAAGGCCATCTACAAGCTAGAGAGAGAGGAGGAGGATCTCCGCCGGGAGATCAACCACCTCGAAGGAAGCACCCTCTCGTGGAGAAGGAGGAAGACACCGGCGGAAGGGAAACCATGATCAACGGTGCCATGATCAGCACCTTGATGGGGTAATCTTCTCATTCGTCCATGGGTTGTAATCGATCGTGAGATGTAATCGCACTTTGTCGGAATATCTGTCTATCATCTTGTGTTGAATATACTTTAATGCTTAAAGGTTAGCTACCGTGCTGTAAATGGAGTATAGGCCTCAATGCTTCCTTGGATCCATTCAATACGCCGTGGCCATCAAAGGTCTAGTCATGATTACATTCGCGTAGTGACAGTACGAGAGGAGGGAAAGGGCGAAACCGTGGTCACAACCCCGATAGATTAGATTGGTTTTTCATGTTTTTAAGCGATTGCATGCTCTAGTATCGTAGAACCGTGGGCGAGTGTCTTCTCACTTGATCGTTTATCATTCTCTCTAGTGTAGTTTAGTGTTTTTCTAGTATAATAGTAGTTAGGGTTTTAGTAGCTAGTGTGTCGTTGTTGATCGAACGCTTGTAATCCCCTTGCTCCGCGGATTGACAAGAACCTTGGGAATCCCGTGGTGAAAAAGGTGTGGGGTCCGTACGCTTGCGGATCGTAGAGGGATACGTCTTTTATCCGTCAACAAGCCCCTTTTTCTGGCGCCGTTGCCGGGGAGCAAGTTAGTTTACATCGTTTGATTTGCATCTAACTTAGTTTTATATTTTCGTTTATCTTTTATTTGCTTTATCTAACATATATTATCAGAAAAACACTTGTTTCTTTTTTTGTTTTTGTTTTTATCTTATTGTCTAGATGGAGTTCGTTAATCAACCCGTGGAAGAACCGGAGAAATCATTAAGGGATTACGCTAGCCCTCGATGTGAAGACATAAAGGTACAAGAGTCGGATTCGAAGCTCGAAGCGACCAAGTATGAAATTAAATCCAAGATCATGAAGATGGTGGCGGAAAACCCATTTGAAGGGATGGTTACGGAGAACCCATATAGACACATAAGGGATTTCACGACAATATGCAACACGGTGCGTCAAGAAGGAGTTCCCGATGAATGGTTCAAATGGAATCTCTTTCCCTACTCACTTGCCGGCAAAGCAAAGACATGGTACTCGGTTGCGTCCTTTGAAGTTGAAGGCAATTGGAACAAGTTGACAAAGAAGTTTTGCGAGAAGTTCTTTCCAATGAGCAAGGTTCAACATCTAAGGAGGCAAGTGATCAATTTTATGCAAGGAGAAGAGGAAGGGATAGACCAAGCCCGGGATAGGTTTAATGAATTAATCGAACAAGGACCAAAACTCGGCTTCACCGGTGACGTACTCTTGCATACATTTTTCTTTTCCCTAACCCCTAGTTGCATGCGACACGTCGAAATGTGTGCAGGTGGGGATCTCATGGAGAAAACACTCACGGAAGCCGCCCAACTTCTACAAAAAGTTAGTAAAGCGGCTGCCATGCGAAGAGATTGGGAAACAAGACTTGCGGAAGAGCCGGAATTCAATTCAAGGAAGAAAAAGCTTGCTGAATTTTCTAAAGAGGCAACCCCGGAAGTCACAAAAGAGGAGCCAATCATGGAGAAGCTTGAACAAGAACACATCAAGTCAAGAACTACACCAAACATCGACTTCGCCGCACCAAAAGAGACAAACAAGAGAAGCATGTCAAGCGCGAAGCCACTAAGGGAGTTCGAGCCAATGGATTGGGTTCCTATTGATTACGGAGAAGTATTCGACAAGAGAAGACCGTTCCCTAATCAAAAGGGAATGGCAAGAGCATTGGAAGTGGATTTCCCACCGGAGAGGAAAGCTGAAAATTCATACGACCTCGAAACCACCGGTGAGATTTTTGAAAAGCTCTTTGGAGATGACATGGTGGATCCGGAACATATTGCCGAGGTGAAGAGGATCATGGGGATCAAGCCCGAAGCATCACCATACGCTCGCCTTGCTGAAATTTATTCGATCGGATCCGAAGAAGAAGAGAAGATGACGCCACACTTGAGTTGCGAGATCAACGGAGTTCAATGCAAAGCTTTATGCGACATCGGAGCCCAAGTAAGTGTTCTATCTTCTAAAATTTACGATAAAGTTCAATACCACAACCTAGACTTAGCTCCAACATCAACGAAATTAATTATGGGAGATGGTAGAACTATCAAACCTCTAGGTATTGCTTGCCATAGTAATTCTGATCATATAATCTTAGGTAGGCCTTTTCTTAAGTTGGTTGATGCCGTGTTAGATGCCGGAGAAGGCAAAGTAACAATGAACCTTAATGGAACAAAGTACACATATAACTTTCTTCGTGCTTCTAAACACCTTACTCCTTTTCCTCCAGAAGATGAAGAAGTAGAAGAGATAGATAGTCTTTGTTTTGTTGAAACCCTTAGAGACCCGCTGCAAAGAGCGATGGAAAATCAAATTAGTAATCAACAAGATGAAGAACTAGAGGAAGCAACAAAAGGCTTAGAGCCGCATGATGGTAGCATGGAGGAAGAGAGGTTCGAAGACATAGGAGAAATCAAACCCGAGGAGCCACAAGTGCCCGAAGTAGACCTTAAACCTTTGCCCAAAGGATTAAAATATGAATTTTTGGGCCCAGACAAAACCTATCCAGTCATTGTGAGCGACGAGTTGAGCCCCGAAGAAAATGAAGCGTTGCTGATTTTATTAAAAAAACATAGGAAGGTGATTGGATATTCAATTAACGATCTCAAAGGTATTAGCCCAGCCTTTTGCACTCATCGTATACCAATGGAAGACCAATGTAAGCCTGTAGTGGACCATCAAAGGAGGCTAACCCATGCCATGCGAGAGGTAGTAAAGAAAGAGGTTATCAAGTTACTTGATGCCGGAATCATCTACCCGGTTCCACATAGCGAATGGGTGAGCCCGGTACATTGTGTACCGAAGAAAGGAGGTTTGACCGTGGTGAAGAATGAAAAGAACGAATTGATACCGCAAAGAACCGTGACCGGGTGGCGGATGTGTATTGATTACCGTAAGCTTAACAAAGCGACGAAGAAAGATCACTTCCCCCTACCGTTCATAGACGAGATGCTCGAGAGGTTAGCAAACCACGCTTATTTTTGCTTTCTCGATGGATACTCGGGGTTCATGCAAATTCCTATTCACCCGGAAGATCAACATAAGACAACATTTACGTGTCCTTACGGAACGTTTGCATATAGGAGGATGCCCTTCGGCCTATGCAACGCTCCGGCCTCTTTTCAACGTTGCATGATGGCCGTGTTTTCGGAATTCATCGAAGAAATTGTTGAAGTGTTTATGGATGATTTTTCCGTTTACGGGAAGACGTTCATGGATTGCTTAGCAAACTTAGAAAAGGTCCTTACAAGGTGTGCGGAGGTAGATTTGGTTTTAAATTGGGAAAAGTGCCACTTCATGGTTAAGCAAGGCATAGTGCTCGGACATGTTATATCCGAGAGAGGAATTGAAGTGGACAAGGCTAAGGTAGAGACGGTTGAGCAACTCCCACCTCCTACGGATGTTAAGTCCTTAAGGAGCTTTCTAGGCCATGCCGGATTCTATAGAAGATTTATAAAGGACTTCTCGAAGATCACTAAGCCTTTAACGCACCTTCTTCAAAAGGATGTGGCTTTCGACTTTGATGAGAAGTGTCTCGCGGCATTCGGACCTTGAAAAATGCGTTGGTGAGTGCTCCCATCATCCAACCTCCGGATTGGAGCCAACCTTTCGAGATCATGTGTGACGCAAGTGACTACGCCGTAGGCGCGGTCTTGGGACAAAGAAAGGAAGGCCGAGTTCACGCCGTTTACTACGCTAGCAAAACTCTTAGTGGGGCACAATTAATTACGCTACTACGGAAAAAGAGTTGCTAGCGGTGGTATTCGCTTTCGAAAAATTTAGATCTTACATCGTGAACTCGAAGGTCATTGTTTACACCGATCACGCAGCTATAAAGTATCTCTTGGCTAAGAAGGAAGCTAAACCACGTTTGATTCGTTGGATCCTTCTTCTCCAAGAGTTCGATGTTGAAATTCGTGATAAAAAGGGGGTGGAAAATGTTGTGGCCGATCATTTGTCTAGGATGAATCGTGGGCAAGATGATAAAGAGCCCATAGAAGATAAGATGAGAGATGACCACCTCTATAGAGTGCTTGATAAAGATACTTGGATGATCGACATCATTCGAGCAATTCGAAAGATGCCCCTCGATCATCTAGACAAAAATACCCAAAGGAAGATAATTTCGAAAGTAAGAAATATTTTTGGGATGCACCATACCTCTTCAAGCTTGGCAATGATGGAGTGATGAGAAGATGTGTGCCAAGAGAAGAGAGGCTAGAGATTCTAAGGAAGTGCCACTCGGCGGAGTACGGTGGGCACTATAGCCATTTTCGAACCGAAGCCAAAGTATGGTCGAGCGGATTCTATTGGCCGGAGATGCATGAAGATACTAAAAGATATGTTGCGTCATGCCCCGAATGCCAAAGAACCGGAAACATCTCTCAAAGAAATTCTATGCCTTTGAAATACAACTTGCAAATCGACATATTCGATGTATGGGGCATAGACTTCATGGGGCCTTTTAAAAACTCATTTGGATTCGAGTATATACTTGTTATGGTCGATTATGTATCCAAGTGGGTGGAGGCTATACCATGTCGTAAAGCTTCCACGGAGGAGTCCATCACTATGATCAAGAACGTGATTTTTCCCCGTTTCGGTACACCGAGAATCTTGATAAGTGATGGAGGAACTCATTTCACCGGGAAGAACTTCAAAAAGTGCTTGTCCAAGTTGGGAATTGAGCATAGGGTCTCCACGGCCTATCACCCACAAACCAACGGACAAGCGGAGACGTCAAATAGGCAACTAAAAAGCATACTTAACAAAACCATAGAGAAGGGAGGCAAGGATTGGTCAAAAAAATTAGACGGAGCTTTATGGGCTTATCGAACGGCGTTTAAAACACCGATAGGTATGACCCCTTATCAATTCGTCTATGGAAAAGCTTGCCACCTTCCGGTTGAGTTAGAACATAAAGCCTATTGGGCGATTAAAGAGATGAACCTTGATCTCGATGCCGCGGTGGTGAAACGGAGAATTCAAATAAGCGAGCTAGAAGAGTTGAGGTTGAAAGCATATGAAAACGCAAGCATATACAAGGAGAGAATCAAAAGGTGGTATGATAAAAGATTGAAGAAAAAAGAGTTTAAAGAAGGAGATAAGGTCCTCCTCTACAATTCGAGGTTTAAAACCTTCGGAAAGGGGAAATTGCAAAGCAAGTGGGACGGACCTTATGTTGTGCATTCGGTGTTCTCCAACGGAGCGGTAACCATTATGGATATAAACGGCAATCAATTTGTGGTGAATGGACAGCGGCTTAAGGTTTACTACGAACCCGACGTCGTGCCCATTCATCATGTTGACGTCTTTACCATGGAGGAAGAGCCCGAACGTCCCGCCTAGGACGAAAAACAAGGCACCAACTTCTGTAAATAATTTTTCTTTTAGCTTTCTGGAGTTTTTCGCGAAGATTAACTGGGCCAACTTTTTCCCATGGGCTGAGGACGGAAAAAATAGGGCGGTGTGCAAAAAACCGGACCGGCCCGGCCCCCGAGGCAGGGTGGGCCGGCCGGCCCAGTCGGATCGGCCCAGGGGTGGCCCGACGCCCGATGTCCCCGAATTTCGCCCGAATTGCTCCTTTTTGACTTCCTTGTTTGGTCGGAAAATTTTAAGGGAAGTGTAAAAAAGGAAAATAAGGTTCCCAGGGCTTTTCTCTCAGGACTATATATTTGGCCGAACTGGGAGCTCGAGAATCAAACCCTTCAAGCAATGTGTTGCACCCTTGTAGCAGCCATTGAGCCTCCAAAAAGCTTAGAGTTGAAGGTAGAAGCCAAGAAGCCATCGATGGAGGAGGCGATGCGATGCGAGGTCAAGATACCCGTCAAGAGGACCGCACGTATCCGTTGCGGAGGACGTGTCCCGACCGGAGCTCTTGCATCTCGCAACCCCGTCAAAGGAGAGAAGGTCCCTTCACCCGTTCGAAGGTCGGCACGCCTCCAAGGCATCAAGCGCAAAGGATTACAAGGAGGTGTCGCCGGAGCCTAAGGATTATGGGGATAGCGACTACTCCGACGATCGTAGCCCGATCTCGTGGGCGGCTGCCGGTAGAGACGATGACGATTGGGGCGAGCAGCCCTATGAAAGGACTCCCGAGGGCCCCAATGGCGACGGCAACGGCGATGGCGAAGGCGACAACAATGGAGGTGGCGACGACGGTGGTGACAACGGTGGAGATTATGGCGACGACGACCCCTTCGGATTGCATCCGGTGTGCTGTCGAGTTTGCCGTCAATCCATCGCAGCTCTCTACGCGTCGGCCGACGAATGTCTTCAAACCATGGAAGCGATGAAGCAGCGTATGGAGGACTTGGAGCGCGTAGTTGAAGATGACTACAAGTTCCTTAACCGTAACGTGCGCAAACTTTTCGGCATGGTTGGAAACATGAGAGGCAAGTGGTGCAAAGCTTGCTCGAAGTACCATTAGATCTAGTTTTCCCCTTTGGTTTTTGTAAGATACGACGAGGACGTCGTATGTTTTAAGTGTGGGGGAGAGCTAGCTCGCTAGCCTTAGCTTTTGAACTTCAAGTTTAGGTTCGGTTTAATCTTCGTGTGAGAGTCTTAGTGTTTTAATGAGTCTTTAGTTTTTGAGTCTCGTTTTAAAATTTTTGCAAGTGTCTTAAATTAGTGTTGAGTCAAGAAAACCAAATAAAAAGAGTCTTTATATACATCTTTGTGTTTTATGTATTGTTTATCTTTATTTACTTGTTTGTTTAATCTTTGATTCTTGATATATGAACGCAAGTAAGTGGTTTGAAAATCGTTTACCGTGGTGCTTGGTGGAATCGCTACTACTTAAAGTACCCATACCGCACTTCGATCTTGAGCTTCACATGCTAGTTGTGCTATTTTCGATGCTAAAAATTGGAGGATTTCAGTTCTGAAAATTATATTAAAACCCTTGTAATAAAGGTTAGCAAAACCTCTTTTTCCAAGTTGAGAGTAAGAAAAAAAAATTCCTATCCAAAGCCAAGTTTATTTTCGCTCCACCATAAGTGTGATTAGCACGATGAGTTAGGCTAGGACCCTTCTCTCTTGGTGAGTTTTAATTTCGAGCAATGATCATGTCCTTGTGCTTATCTTTTGTTGCTAGCCTCGTCATATATTCGGTAACGTGACGTTCACAACGGAAGTCACGTACATCGCCGAATTCCTTACCCAACCCTATACATCTCTTTTGTACATCGTATTCCTTGAACACAACCTATTTTCAAAGTTTCGTCTCGTCTCTAGCATGATTTATTTAAAAATTTCAGATTGTATGCATGCGAGAAAAGAGAGAATTGAAAGCTTTGAAAAGGTGTCAAGAGAGAGAAAAATAAAGAGAAAAAGTATGTGTATGGAAAAGAAAGAAAGAAAGAAAGAAAAATCATATGTGAATGAAAGAAAAAAAAGAGAAAGAGAGAAAGATGAGTTAGCAATGAAGATATGAGAGGGATGGATCAAGTGAAAGAAAAGAAAAATAATAAAGTGTAAGGAAGGATGTCGTGTTGATTGTGAGACGAAACTTTTACTCTATTTCCAACCATGTGCAATCCGACAACGAGGACATCATTGGTGCCTTGAAGTCACAATTTTCTTTTGCCCTTGCACATGTCCATCATTCTAAATCTTCTCATCCTTGATATCCCTACATATGGTTAATTCTCATGATCATTGGCTTTGAAAGGTAGACAACCATTAGAGGAAGTTCTTAGTTTGACAATACTTGTGTTGATTGCGCTAGCCCTACCTATAGCTCCACTTTTACATGATATATGAGAGATTAATGGGAGGTGAGAGTTTTATAAAATTTGGTTAGGATAGACACTTCATATGAGTGACTTGAGAGAGCTTGGAGAAAGGATTTTTGTCTAATACTTGTTGCAGGAATTTTTGTTTTGAAAACCATAAAAACCCTCCGATGGAAGCAAAAAAGTAAGTATGGCTGAAATTGAAAGCTTCGAGTGAAGAGTTTGAGTTGTGGGGTAAATCTTGACGTGGTAAAAATTCTAAACGCCCATGTTTATGTTTGATTATCATTACTTTGTGTTTATGTATTAAAGATGAAGGGATTGACTAACTTGTGAAGAAGGATAAGTGGTACACGATTACACTCCTTGGACGAAATTCTTTTACGAGTACTTGCTCGAGGACGAGCAAGAGCTAAGTGTGGGGGAGATGTTGACGGTGTATTTTGGTGCACCTAGCATGTTCATTACACTTTGGTTTGGATTTGATTATTGAACTAACCCGCCACTAGGCACACTAATCATATAACAAGTTCATCTTTGTGCATGCATTTGGAAGTGTTGTGTTTATGTAGGAAATCATGGACATAAAGGACGGATTCGCAATAAGTTCAAAGGAGCATTCATGGAGTCTTGTTCGTGTTCATGAGCTCGCTGAAATTACTTCCAATGGTGGTGAGGACCGAAGTGCTACGAGGAACACCCCCGGGGATTGAAGCATAAAAGATCAAACTTCATGCAAAGAGAGCCTCCATCTTGATCGCGAGGATAACAGCGTCAAAATCATCCAAGTGGAAGGGGCAAAGTAGATAAGTGCACGAGGACCCACGGAGCAAAAAGGGCGACCGAACCGGGCCGAAAGCGGGCACGGGCCGGCCGGCCCCGTCGGATCGGCCCGGCCCCACTTCGGGCACCGGTTCGGTCCCGTCTTCCTTGCCCTCGAAGGATCTTCGACCCTAAAACCCCCGACGCGCCGCCAACACGAGAGAGAGGAGTTATTCGCACCGAAGGCCATCTACAAGCTAGAGAGAGAGGAGGAGGATCTCCGGTGGAGATCAACCACCTCGAAGGAAGCACCCTCTCGTGGAGAAGGAGGAAGACACCGGCGGAAGGGAAACCATGATCAACGGTGCCATGATCAGCACCTTGATGGGGTAATCTTCTCATTCGTCCATGGGTTGTAATCGATCGTGAGATGTAATCGCACTTTGTCGGATTATCTCGTCTATCATCTTGTGTTGAATATACTTTAATGCTTAAAGGTTAGCTACCGTGCCGTAAAGGGAGTATAGGCCTCAATGCTTCCTTGGATCCATTCAATACGCCGTGGCCATCAAAGGTCTAGTCATGATTACCTTCGCGTAGTGACAGTACGAGAGGAGGGAAAGGGCGAAACCGTGGTCACAACCCCGATAGATTAGATTGGTTTTTCATGTTTTTAAGCGATTGCATGCTCTAGTATCGTAGAACCGTGGGCGAGTGTCTTCTCTCTTGATCGTTTATCATTCTCTCTAGTGTAGTTTAGTGTTTTTCTAGTATAATAGTAGTTAGGGTTTTAGTAGCTAGTGTGTCGTTGTTGATCGAACGCTTGTAATCCCCTTGCTCCGCGGATTGACAAGAACCTTGGGAATCCCGTGGTGAAAAAGGTGTGGGGTCCGTACGCTTGCAGATCGTAGAGGGATACGTCTTTTATCCGTCAACAGGCAGGGACCCCACTCTAGACCATCTTGCTCATACGCATCAGATTGCATCATCTTGTAATCGCACCCAATCAATCCAGAGCCACGCAACATACAGGACGTAGGGTATTACGCACCTCGCGGCCCGAACCTGTCTAAATTGTGTGCCACGTGTCTCTTCCTTCGAGTTACCGATCTCGGCGAGGCCACATTCATCCACTTCGGGTACTCCCCTTAGTAGGTTGCTGGTCTAAAACAACGACAGCTGGCGCGCCAGGTAAGGGATCTCACCCGAGGTCACATGGCAAACTCGACGGCTTCCGTTTACATCAAGCCAACCGTCGCCTTCAACCACGGCGACACCTTCGTCTTCGGTGCCTGGGTCTGCACTGCTGACGGCACCGGATCCTTACAACGCTGCCTCACCATGCCGCCCAACCCGGAGACCGGCCTCGTGACACTTCCCGAAGTAGTCACGGGCGAACTCGCCGGCAAATTCGGTGAAATTTCGCTTTTCGACCAACACACCGACTTCGAGCTTAGATCCGCTTCCATCGTATGCGAGCCGGCTACTCAGCCATCGCATGTGGACTTCCCACACCGCAAGCGCTTCACACGTGGCCCCCGCAACGTCTGCAGGGCCCACACAAAGGCTCCCACTACACGCCGTGCCGGCAAGGAGCCCATGCCCGAGTACGACTTGGACTCCGACACCGCCCCCGGCCCCGCCTCGGACTCCAACCCCCTGTTCGGCTTCTACTCGGACTTCACGTATGAGTTCAACTTCGGGTCGGACTCTGAGGAGCCCGAGTCCGAGGACAACTCTACAGACCAACCCTTGTCAGGACCGGCTTCCAGGCTGGTTATAACATCTACACCCACTCGGAGATTCTTCTACTGGCCAGACCGCAAGCCCGCATACCTGAAAGGAGGGAACTCACGCTGCGTCACCTACCTCGACTCACTTCCCTTCCAGGAGGGAACACCGCTCGTTCTAGCTGGGGAGCACACTCCTACAGAGGTGGCAACCAGCAACTCTAGCCTTGGCTCTCCCGACTGGCAAGTCTTCATGACTACCAACGAGACGCCAGGGCCCTCAGGGACGGTCCCTGACCAATACCTTGAAGATATCTCAGCGGACGAGTTGTCCGCCAACGCACCCGCCGACGAGACCGCCGCCAACAGAGACGCCCGACGTGAGCGCAACAGAAAGCGGAGCGAACGGCGCCGACATCTCCACGACTCTCTCCCCATCCGCAACCTCGCTGAAGCACTCGACCAAGTCGAGAGCCGGGTACATACTACCCCAGAGCAATGCCTCATGTCTATCACTACGATAGCACGTCGGGCCCAGGGGATGCGCGCGGGACAAGTCATCGCCAAGCTCGCGGAAGACGCCTACTTCGTGCGAGTCAACACTAGGGTCGCTCAACCACCTCCCGTCAGGAACCGTGACAACGAAGCAACAAGTCCCAGTGTGGACCTCGGTCGGAATCGTACTCGAGCTGACCTACCGGCCAATCCCAACCGTACTCGCGCAACGGCCGGTGGACCCTCCCAAGGTGGAAACAGCGCCGCAGCTGCCGGCGGTGATCGCGAGGTCGTCCCTCATCGCGACCCTGGCGGCGGAGGCAGCGAGGGCGGAAGCTCCAACCATGGGGCCAACAGGAGGTCCGGTGGCGGAGGCGATCGCGGCGGCCAAGGCCACGCGAATAGACACGTTTCCGGAGCCTCACAGGGCGGCTTCAATGCTCGCTAGAAGATTGAAGAACTACGGCGCAAGAAGGCTTCCACGTCAAGCGACAACGACGGCTTCCCTACCTTCTCTGCGCGACTTCGCAACCTCCTCCTCCCAGAGAAATTCAAGCCTCTGGGAATCACCAAGTACGACGCGAAGCAAGATCCTGTGCAGTGGCTCAGATGCTACGCCCTCTCCATCGAGAACGCTGGTGGCAACAACGACACCAAGTGCCTATATTTCCCCTTCTGTCTGGACCAGGCACCGCTTACATGGCTCAAGTCACTTGAGAATTACTCGATCGACAAGTGGGACCAGCTGAAGGAGCAGTTCACCATCAACTTCGCGGGCACTATGGGCCGCTCGGGTACTCGCATGGACCTAGCTATGGTGAAGCAGGAACAAGGCGAGACCCTTCGCAAGTACATGCGACGTTTCTTCGACAAGCGCGCCACAATGGTCGATGTCTCTAACAAAGAAGTCATCGACCTCTTCCAAGACGGTCTCTACCACCGTCGCACTTTTGAAGACTTCGGTCGTCGCCGCCCAAGCTCCATCACCCACCTCAAGGACATGATCACGTCCTGGGCCGATGAAAAAGACAAGGCCAACGCCAAGTACGACGCCATCCGTGGCAAGAGCAAACAGAACACGGGCGGCGACAGCAGCAACAATGGGAACCAAGGCGGTCGCAACAACAACTACTACTCGGGTCCCAACCGCAAGCGTAAGCCAGACAACACTGTCGCGGCTATCCAGCGCCCTGTGAAGGAGAACTCGAAGAAGACCTCCAGTGGCTTCAAAGACTTGCTGAAGGAGAAGTGCCCGTGCATCTGGACAAGAACCACACTACCGAGCAGTGCTACCAACTCAGGCGAGCACTCCAGGATACTCCGGAGCCACAGCACCCCCATGACAAGAAAGACAAGGAGAAGAACGACGAAGGCAATGGCGACTTCCAGGAACCCAACAAGACGGTGAACATCCTCTTCGGCGGACTACCCAGCAGACAGGTTCAAAAGGCTACCCGTCGAGAAGTCATGAGCATTGAACCAGCGGTTCCGACCCCTCTCAGGTGGTCGGAGGTACCCATTACCTTCTCCCGCGCGGATCAATGGACTAGCTTCTCCGAAGCAGGGCGGTTCCCACTCGTCCTAAAGCCGGTGGTCGCGGTCTCCAAGCTCAACAAGGTCCTCATCGATGGTGGAAGCGGGCTTAACGTCCTTTTCACCAAGAACTTGAAGAAGATGAAGCTCGACATCACCCACATGCTCACCAAGAGCACCTCGCCCTTCTACGGCATCGTCTCTGGGAACGCGGCTATTCCACTGGGCTCAGTGGTCCTGCCAGTTACCTTCGGGGAATCTCGGGACAACTATCGTATCGAGTACATCAAGTTCGCAGTCGCGGACTTCGAGATGTCCTACCATGCCATCCTCGGCAGACCGGCCATCGCCAAGTTCATGGTGGTACCCCACTACACTGTGACAGAACCGCTCAAATTAATTCCATATTATTGCCTAAACCACTCCTCTTGGCCATTAAGCAATAATATAGAAGTAACATGTCGTCTCTGCCGGGTCGGACCCGGTAAATCACTTACATCACAGGATCGACATTTGTACAACAAACTCACACGAAGGCGAGTCCAGAGGTAAACAAGTCACAAGTTATTACATAGCAGCATTCAAAGAATCATTATTACAAACCAAGTCTTTTGCATAAGGGTAAATGGTTTAGAGTTTGAAACACAGTGGAAATAAGTACTAAACGACATAAGTAACATCACACGAGGCCACCAGTGATGCTACTAAGCACTGTCATCCTCCCAATCGTATTCCCAACCGGGTGCGAGAGAACCAGGCCACGGAAAGCCATCATCACACAGATCATCACCTGAAAATTAGCAACAAAAGCAAGGCTGAGTATACTAATACTCAGCAAGACTTAACAGTCGGGTGATTGGAAAATCACCAACCCTCTAGACATGCAAGGCTTTATGGCTAGTGGTTTGTTTTGCTGAAAAGTAACAAAGAATATGTCCTTACTTTCAAGTTTTAGCTCACATTCTATTCTTTAACCATTACTAGGTTAGCCGACTAATGCAAGCAAGAGTTGTACAATACAAATTAAACAAGTATACAAATTCCTTCTCAATTCCATCATTAAGGGACATAGAGTGGATGGTCAAGCAGTCTCAGATAACGGTGAGAGGCCGACGATCGATCGATTAGTAACCTTGCAAGGTGGACCTAAACATACGGGAGAATGCATACCCCAGGAATGCCAACAAAACCAAAGGGGTAGGGTATACACCAACCAGATGGTTCCCAACCATCCTCAGTTCGGGATCAAGTCCACAGTCCCTGGTACGAGGTTATCCGGTCACGGTATCTGACCGTCCGGATCCACCTATGCACCACTGCCTAGTATCTGGGGATCTCTCTCGGGTGTAGTGGTAGAGAGTTCCCTTGCTGGATCGGGAAAGTACTAGGCTTACCGGTCCCATTCCCGACAAATGCTTAGTACGTTCAAAAGCTTAACCACTGACATCTACTGACCGGAGTCAGTCCCATGCTCTTACCACATGAGCAGATAAGTTCAACAATCTTATGATTCCAACATAAGAGACCTATAGCTCGCGAGTGACGGTCATCATTCGACTTCTACCGTGGTCCTAAGCATGGCAACTAGCGACCTAACATGCTAGTATTTAAACATAGGAACCTAGGATCATGCATCTAAGGTTTCAAGTCAACTCATGAACGTAAATGCACAAGCATTGCATAAAAGGAAGAGTTGCAGGAGTTTAACAAAAGTAGGTTATGCTCCGGGGCTTGCCTTCACTAGCAAAGTCAGAAGCGAGACCGTCTGAACTTTGGTTCGGTTCTTGCTGCCCTTCCACCACATTCACTTCTCCCTCAGCTAGTTCTCCTTCAGACTCAGGCACCAGCTCGTAGTTCCCGTCAGGAAGTTCTATACGACATGCAGATGCATTATGATTCAAGTATACTAACTTAAGAAGTTAAATTCAGTTCTGTATTCAGAGATAAACATAGGGGTTTTGTTGGTCATATTCACCTTAACAAGTTTCTAATTAAACTGTTTCTCACTAGGGACAAGTGGGTGAGTGTGAAACTTCATTCTTACTCAACGGTGACTGTGTACACATATATGTTCATTAGCTAAGTGAACTTCATTAAAGTGTTTTGGGGCTGTTCAGAGATGGTTTTAGAAATTTCAAGCCTTGAAGTTAAACTGCACATGAAGACATGTCTGATTTCCCTTTATTTGGCCCATGCTAAGCTGGATTAGTTAGGAAATTAATTCTGACTAATATATACCCCAACTGATCACAAACTTTCACCAGCATGCACATAACAGTAAAACATAAGTTCTGACCAAAAATTAGGCAAAATAACACCACAAAACAATTATGGTAAAATTAACAAGTTTAAGCCACTAGGACCATGAATAAATCATAAAACACAATATACATAGAATCTGAGGCTATAACTTGGCACACAGCATGATAAGGACATATTTAGCTCACACACCAAAAATCGAATCCATAGCTGCAGTAGAAATATGGATTTGAATTTAACTCAAAATAGCCACCATAATTTAGCAGGGCATTTTACACAAGTCCAAAATTCATCTCTGATTTATGAAACATAATACTAAGCTTTGCAGAGCTACAAAAGAAAGTTGGAAGGCATTTGATTAATAGATAAAACTAAACAATTCACAAATGGAGAACGGGCCGAAATCAATATAAATTCATAACTGGGGTTTCACACATGATTTCAGTGCCATCTTTCTACACAAGTCCAGGGATGCTATTACTGACAACATATCCAAAATTCACATGCAGATAGTTTATACATTTCAAGTTATTTCAAATTTACTCAAACTGATCAATTCAAGATCATTTAAAAACTACTCTGAAATTTGAAAGCTGCCTTTCTATAAAAGTTAGGTTTCTTCACAAGGATTCCAGAACAGTTGAGTTTGCATTTTTATGATTCTTCTACCATTTACTATGTAATTTACAAGATTCAGGTTTTTGAATCCAGGGTTTAAGATTCTCTTTACAGTTAGGCCCTTGGTTCTTATACGCAGGTCCCTGGGAAGATTTCAATCTTCACAGAGAGGTCCCCAGCGGCGGCGCAAGGGCGGCCGGCGGCGAGGGACGGCCGGACTCCGGAGAGTAAGCGGCTAGGGTGGGGTTTGGACTCACCCTCAGTCGATTGGCGGGGTTGGCTTGGCGGGAATCGGCTCCGGCGATGGTCGGCGGCGAGGGAGGCGGCGGACGGCCGCAACGGTCGCAATGCCGGCGAGCTGGCGGGTCTGCCGACCAATGCTTGTGCATGGGAGCGTTCCAGGGGTGCGGGTGGAGGCTAAGGTGGAGCTTGAACTCGAGTGGGGGCGACGGACCACGGGGCGCACCGGCGAGCTCTAGCTGGCGGCAATGGCAGGCGCGGGAGGCGGCTATGAGCAGCGCCCGTGCGAATGCTAGGGGGGGAGGTGCGTGGGGCGTCAGGGGAGTCTAATGGCGTGCATGCAGGCCGGGTGGCGCGGCCGGCCGGGCACGGGCGCGTGGGACGCGCGCGCGTGGCCGCGGCGACGGCGTGCACGGCGCGGCCGCCGACGGGGCCGCGCGCGCGCGGGCGATCGCGTGGGCGTGCGGGCGCGAGGTCGTGGGCCCGGCCACGATGGCCAACGTGTGTCCCTCGCCGTGACGCGCGCAGGGGGTGTGGGCCGGCGTGCGCGCCGGCGCGGCGTCGACAGGCGACGTCGCGCGCGCGGTCGCGCTCCGGCGTTCCAGCCCACACAAGTTTCGTTGTACCCTACTTTGACCGCCTCAAACTCAAAAATTTTTAACTAAAGTTCAATTTCGCCAAATACGAAAGTTGTAGACCAGTTAACCATCTCCAACTTTCGTAAAGGCCGACCGGTCAAATTTTCAACAGATTTGGAGATAAACATCCTCAAAGTTACAGATTTGCATGTTTTGGTCAAACTGTTCAACAGAACTTTGACTAAGTTTTTGAGGATTCAAACCTCCGAATTTGAAATGCCAACAATGGAATGAAATGCGTTCCCAGAAAAACTGAGAAACTTTGATGTTGGTCGATTTTGAAGTTCTATAGTAAAATTTTGAGAACGCGCAGGAAAACTAATCCAGCCTTAAGGAGCTCCTGGGCTTTGACAACAGTTTAGGGTGTTGACCAACGTTCTTTGTGCAAAAGTTTGATCCACCGTGTTAAACATGATTAGAGGCTACCTAATCTTGATGCCATAAGCAAAATAAACATCAGGGATGTTACAGCCTACCCCCGTTTACAAGGATCTCGTCCCGAGATTGGAATTTAAAAACAAAGGTTAGGGAAAGGTCACTTACGGTTCTGGACTTGCAGAAACCCTGGATACTGAGTGTTAAGATAGTGTTCCGTTTCCCATGTGGCTTCCTCTTCGGTATGATGACTCCATAAGACTTTGTACATGGTCACCGATTTCCTCCTCGTCTTCCTCTCCTTTGTGTCAAGAATCCGCATCGGATGTTCTACTAGTGAAAGTTCTGGCTGTATCCATGCGTTGACTTCATTGATAATCCTCATTTCAGGTTGATGGGCGCACTTTCTCAATTGAGACAAGTGGAACACGTTGTGGATAGCAGCAAATCGCTCGGGTAGGCGAATGCGATAAGCAACGGGTGCACAAACTTCAGTAATTTCATAAGGGCCAATGTATATTGGAGCTAACTTCCCCTTGACTCCAAATCTTTGTACTCCTTTTGTTGGTGAAACTCTCAAATACACCTTTTCACCAACTTGGTATTCCCTTACAGTCTTCCCCTTATCATGGTAACTCTTTTGCCTCATCTGTGCGGCCTTTAAGTTTTCTTGTATCACTTCGACCCTCTCCTCGGCTTCTTTAACTAAATTTGGTCTAAAGAACTTTCGCTCTCCTACTTGTGACCAGTTTAAAGGGCCCGAAGCTAGCCTGATAGCTGTTATTGTAAGAAAATTCTGCCAGGGCCAAGCATTTGTCCCAGCTCTTGTCGAAGTGAATGATACATGCCCGAAGAATGTCTTCTACAACTTGGTTGACTCTTTCCGTCTGTCCATCCATCTGAGGATGATAGGCGGAGCTATGGATTAGCTTTGTTCCCAAGCTTTCGTGTAATGGTTCCCAAAAAACGAGATATAAATTGAGGACCTCGATCAGAAATGATGGCCTTAGGGATTCCGTGTAGTCGCACTACGCGGTCAAGATATATCTCTGCATAGTCCTTGGCGGAGTAGGTGCTGTTAACTGTGATGAAGTGTGCAGTTTTGGTTAACCTATCCACCACGACCCAGATAGAATCGTGATTTCTGGACGTGAGTGGCAATCCCACAATAAAATCCATGCTAATATCGTCCCACTTCCAAGAGGGTATGGGCAAGGGTTGGAGAGTACCCGCTGTTTTTAAATGGCTTGCCTTGATTCTGGAACATGTGTGGCACTCCGAAACATACTTTGCTATGTTGACATTCATATTGGACCACCAGAAATTCCCTTTCAAATCTTGGTACATTTTACTACTCCCTGGGTGGATTGAGAATTTGGAGAGATGAGCCTCATCTAAAATTTCCTTCCGGAGGGTAGGATCTTCTGGGACAACGAGATGCTGCCCGAACCAAATTGTACCATTGGGGTCTCGTCAGAAACATGTGTATTTCGGATCATTTTGAGACAACCTTTGTTTGATGGTTTTGATTCCCTCGTCCCTGGCATGAGACATTACTAACTTATCCCACAAGGTAGATTCTACCGAGATGGTATTCAACATGCCTTGAGGAACAATTTCCAGGCGTAATTTACTTAGCTCGCTGCACAAGGTATCCCTATAAGATTCTGTGGACAAGCAGTAGCAGTGACTCTTACGACTGAGAGCATCCGCAACTACATTTGCTTTACCGGGGTGGTAGTGCACTTCAAGATCGTAATCCTTAATAAGTTCTAACCACCTTCTTTGACGCATATTTAAGTTAGCTTGGGTAAAGATATACTTGAGACTTTTGTGATCGGTGTAGATATTGCAACGGGTTCCCATTAAATAATGCCTCCAGATTTTCAAGGCATGAACGACCGCTGCTAGCTCAAGATCGTGAGTTGGGTAATTCTTCTCATGAGGGCGGAGTTGTCACACCCTGAAATTTTCAATTTCAGGATGTGAATAGGAAAAAAAAATTAAACAACGATTTAGTCTAAATTTTAAAATTTTGCCCAGATTTTATTTTTCTTTACAGGAAATATAGTATAGGAAAAAATCCTTTGTTTGTTTTTGGGTGTTTGGATTCAAATCCTGGTTTGAATTCGAATGTGTTTGCTTGCTTTAAAGAGGAAATAGAAATAGGAAAAAAAAGAAAAGAGAAGCTAGCTGCCAGGCCTCCTTTCCAGCTGTTTTCGCTGCGGCCCGTTTTCCAGTGAAGTCTGCCCGTGCCCCCTTGATTCTCCCCGCGGCCACGCGCCATCGCTTGGAGCCCAGCCCAGCTCTGCTTAGTGGCCCAGCCGGCCCGCTTGCGCGCGCCGCCGCCGCTCCCGGCCCACCGACGCGCGCGGGGCCCGCGCGTCATCCCCCTCCTCGCGCATCCGCGCCGCCGCCGCACCCGAGGCCAACCCGGCTCGGCGTCCGCACCGCCCGGCCCCGGCCCACGGGTCCACACGCCTAGGCGCCGTTCCCCGCTCCTATAAAGGCCGTCGCCTCTTCCCCCGTTGGACCGCTTCACCCCCGCGCGCTCAACCCTAGCACCCCCGCGCCGCCACCGCTCAAACCCTAGGGCCGCGCCGCCGCCGTTGACCCGAGCCGTCGCCGCCGCCCCCGTCGTCGTGCCGCCGCCCCCGCGTCTCCGCCGCTAGGTAAGGGTGCCGCCGGTGTCCCCGGAAGGCGTGCCCGTGCCCTACGTCACCGTGCCGTGCTCGCCGGAGCCCCGCCGCCGCCATTGCTCGCCGTGGGTCGCCGCGCGCGCCGCCGCCGCCGCTCGGGGAGACCCCGTCGAGTTCGCGAGCGCGTGGCGCGTCGTTTTGGTGCAAACCGCAGGCCAAATCGCGCGGTGTAGCGCCCTGTTCGTTTTGCGCCGGCGAGCTCTCCGCCCCGTGCCGCCGCGCGCGCGCCGGGTTGCGCCGCCGTCTTCGCTCCGGTCGCCTGCGCAAGATCGGGGCCATCCGATGGCCATCCAGCGGCCTAGGTCGCATCACTTCCCTGGTCAAAGCCGCCCCATACCGGTCAACCGCTTACTCCCCCCCCCCCCCCGCATTGATCCCCAGCCGCCGGATCTCGATCCTACGGATCAGATTCACCCCCCTCTCTTGAACCGCGCGTTTTTGCGCATGAAACCCTAAGTTTCTTCAGATTTACAACCAGGTCCTCCCACCTTAAGAAACCTTTACGAATAGGTCCTGTTTTCTTCCGTTTAGCCCGAAAACTCAAGATTTATTTACAGATTAGCCCTAAACTTGTTCTAGCCATAACTTTGCCGCTTTAGCTCTGTTTTTAGCGTTCTTTATATCCACGCGATCGTCTCGATGAGTAGAACAACTTTTTGCCCCTGTTTAGTTCTGTTAGTACTGTTTGGTGATTGTTTCTTATTTGTTTCCATTGTATGCTTGTATGTGAATGATGTGGTGCGTAGAAGACGGTTCGTTCGTGGAGAACGCTGGAGTTGAAGATTTCCAAGGTCTTGAGCAGCAAAGACACGTTGGTAGAAGGCAAGTCCTTGCTGCATTCCCGTTGATCCTATTACAACATGCATTTTAATTACACCGTTATTTATTATTGCTTTGCATTAAATTGATGGGTCCTACTATTAAGGTTTGACTAGTTTTGTTCATCCTGTGCCTTGATCAACCTGGGTTTATGTTTATGTTGGGTAGACCATGCTTAGTTGCTCAACTTGGGTTTATGGTGGTTTTGATGAACAACAATGTTAATCTTGCTTTATTTATGTTGTACCTTTCATTAATCAAGATCACCTGTGTTAATCGGAACATGGAGAACCACCCAGGAAAACAGTGCTACCACAAGACATATGGCTCTGTCTTGGCTTAATAATTAGTGAACCGGGTGTTAGGTATGCTTTACCTGATAAGGGTTGGGGGCTGGCGGGTAGTGGCGTATGGACCTGCTCGGGCGTAGGTGTGGGCTTGGCTAAGACACGGTACTCGTCCGGGAGCTTTATACGTTGCACTGACCAGGTAACCTAGCGGGCAACCTTCATCTGGGGATCTTTGTAACGGCCTCGTAGCGTCCCTATGCAATCACACCTCGGTAGTGTGGTATGGTGCCTGATCAGCATCGCATGGTTGGGTTTAAAGTTCTTCGGGACTTTTACGCGACTTGTGGGTAAAGATGTACGACCTCTGCAGAGTGTAAAACTAACTAGTTAGCCGTGCCCACGGTCACGGGCGGCCTGGACCCTCACATGATTAAACTATGGAAGATGGATTAAACTTGTTGCATTTACTTTCGTTCATGATGATGATGCTTATGTTAATCTTTGGGTTGGTATAAACTTACATTTGCTAGTAATATAACTATGCAACCACAAACTTCCACCATAAAGCCTTTGCATGTCGTTATAGATCTTTTCCCTTGTTGAGTACGACATGTGCTCATGCTTGTTGTTCTTTTATATGCATCTACACAACCCGGTTGCTGCTCAGACGGACGCTTTGAAGACTTTCCTGGAGAGTTCGGTGGTTTCTAGGCGGGCGTGCCACCAGTCAGCTGCCTGTGGAGACGTCTTTTACCGCTGCTAGTACTCGCTTATGTTACGATTCTGAGACATTCGGTCATGTAATAAAGTTTTAATACTCTCTTTACGCTTTTGCACTGTGTTTTGGTATACACTGAGTCAACGCATGTGTGAAACTTGATCCTGGCGCACATGTGTTCTATGCATTCGGATTTGCCCTTAAATCCGGGTGTGACAAAGTGGTATCGAGCAAAGTGTTGATCGTAGGACGTTAGCCTAGTTAGAAACTGGTCGAACTTAAGGATTATAATCATCTAGAAGCCATGCTCACTCCATGCTATGCTTTAATTCCATTCTTAATATACCTATCCTTGATTTTACCCCCCCATCCTTGGTGTTCTACTCGTTGTCTATCTTATCTTGGTCAATCTTTTCATTCTATGTTACCTTGTTCTTGCTTTGGGAAATCTTTAGCACCTATTTTATGCTCTCTAACCTTTCTCTACCTTTACCCTACCCGTGTTCGCAGTGTTCTCAGTTATCTAATGGCTCTATCATGTTCAAGCTGAAGATCTTCTTTAAGATCTAGGTTCTTTAGGCTTGTCCTTGTGAAGTCGCTAGTTACGATCGACGAATAGGTGTGCTTAGTTTAGTGGTGTGTTTGAATGCTTGATCTTGTGTTAATGCTTGATTTGGATCTTTGATTGAGTGCAGTGTGTTGTGGGTTGATAACCACAATGACATTGGTTTAGTTTAAGTTTGCTTAGTGGGTTAAATCTTTGTCTCAACCATCCTTTCGTCTTGCACATTCCTAATCCTTTATTAAATCCTTACTCATCGTCGTTGCAATCTATCTTTCTGCAAATCTGTTCTCGTCCACCTTCGACACAGCAGTAGTGTTTTGTTTATATCTCGAGCTACAGAGCTCCGATTGATGCAAAACCAGTTGGGTTAGTTCACAAATTTCATAACACATGTTCTGTCAAAAATTCAGCCCCATCCAATACATATCCTGGGAGCTATGCATGAAACATGGGAGTGGTCAGAATCTGTAAAACTCTGCTGACACATTAACTTCATTATTTCATATCTTGGGCTATAGACCTCCGTTTGAGGCAAATCCAGTTGGAGAAGTTCAGAAATTTTATGGGTGTTTGTCTGTCCAAAATTCAGCAATTTTTATTACATAGTCAGAGAGGGATTCCCGAAACTTTGGAGTTACCTGAATCTGTTAGCACAGCTGATATACCCGACTTGTTTATTTTATATCTGAAGTTATAGAGCTCCGATCGAGGTGATTCCAGTTGGGCTAGTTCCGTAATTTCATTATCTTTTACCGTTCAAAAGCTCATAATTTTTGGTTATCCACGTTGAGAGTTATACCTGAATGTTTGGAGTCGACAGAATCTGTATTAAACTGGAAGTCTGCGCTGCTTAATCTTTTGAGCTTTTATCTTTGTGCAATCATCTAAGTCAATGTTCCTAACACTCAGATGGTGAACACCAGGTCCGGGTCAGGTGTTGATCAACCTCCAGTGATACGCCAAGGACGAGGCAGCAGTTCAGGCAGTGCACCACCCCCACCACCACCACCGATGGATCCGGCCATGCAGCAGTTCTTCCAGAATCAGCTACAACTCTTGGAGAACCTGACCAACACTGTAGCCAACCTGCAGGCCCAAGCCAACAATCCACCTCAGCCACCGCCACAGCAACCGGCGCCCATGAACAAGCACAGGGAGTTCATGAGCCACCGTCCGCCAGTTTTCACCCATGCAGCTGATCCGCTTGATGCTGATGATTGGTTGAAGACCGTGAGCAAGATGCTCACTACAGCTCAGTGTGATGATAGAGAGAAGGTTCTATTTGCTGCAGGACGACTCCAGGGTTCAGCAGGAGCATGGTGGGATGCTTACACTACCGCCCATGCTACGCCAAACGCCATCACCTGGCAGGAGTTCACTGAGAGCTTCAGGAACCACCACATTCCTGCAGGGTTGATGAGGCTAAAGAAGAAGGAGTTCCTCTCTCTCCAACAGGGGGGAATGTCAGTGACAGAGTATCGGGACAGGTTCATCGAGTTGTCTCGCTATGCACCAGAGGAGGTGGCAGATGACCCAAAGAAGCAGGAGCGCTTCATGGAGGGATTGGCTGGACCGCTTCGGTATCAGCTGACATCTCACACTTTTCCATCTTTCCAGCACCTGTTAGACAAGGCCATCACCCTGGAGGCCATGCGCGTAGAATTGAGAGATCTGAAGAGGAAGGCCACTACTTATGAGCAGTTTGGGAGCAGCACTCGTCCCCGTTTCATTCCACCGCAGGGAACAACACCCCATGTTGGAGGTTCAGGTGGCAACTCTGGGCAGAAACAGTTTCAGCGGAACAATCAACCTTTCAAGCACCCCATTCAAGAGCTGCAGCATTCCCCTCCACAGACTCCACGCCCCAATGACCAGCACATTAGTCGAACACCCCGGCGAGGAACCCCAGTGAGACCAAGTGCACCAAGTACTCCTGTTGGTAATGCATGCTTCAAGTGTGGAGAGACTGGTCACTATGCTAACAACTGTCCTCAAAGGAGCGTCCCGAATACCCCAGTGCAGAATCAGCAGATGAGGAATGGAAACCAGACTCCGCAAAGCTCTAAGGGACAGCAGAGCTCCGCTCATGGTAGACTGAACCACATAAATGCAACGACCGTGTTGGCTATGTTCTCTATCAACATTGCTCTCACATCAGTTCTACCATATCGTTCTCGGAATCTTTTCTTTATCCTTCCGAATCTCGAGGACGAGATTCTTTTTAAGGGGGATAGATTTGTCACACCCTGAAATTTTCAATTTCAGGATGTGAATAGGAAAAAAAATTAAACAACGATTTAGTCTAAATTATAAAATTTTGCCCAGATTTTATTTTTCTTTACAGGAAATATAGTATAGGAAAAAATCCTTTGTTTGATTTTTCTAAATTAAATAAATAGTTGTGTGTGTGTAGCATTCATGCCGGTGCATTGTTTTTGGGTGTTTGGATTCAAATCCTGGTTTGAATTCGAATGTGTTTGCTTGCTTTAAAGAGGAAATAGAAATAGGAAAAAAAAGAAAAGAGAAGCTAGCTGCCAGGCCTCCTTTCCAGCTGTTTTCGCTGCGGCCCGTTTTCCAGTGAAGTCTGCCCGTGCCCCCTTGATTCTCCCCGCGGCCACGCGCCATCGCCTGGAGCCCACCCCCGGCTCGCGCTAGTGGCCCCGGCCGGCCCGCTTGCGCGGGCGCCGCCGCTCCCGGCCACCGACGCGCGGGGCCCACGCGTCATCCCCCTCCTTGCGCATCCGCGCCGCCGCTCGCACCCGAGGCCAACCCGGCTCGGCGTCCGCCCACGGGTCCGCACGCCTAGGCGCCGTTCCCCCGCTCCTATAAAGGCCGCCGCCTCTTCCCCGTTGGACCGCTTCACCCCCGCGCGCTCAACCCTAGCACCCCCGCGCCGCCACCGCTCAAACCCTAGGGTCGCGCCGCCGCCGTCGACCCCGAGCCGTCGCCGCCCCCGTCGTCGTGCCGCCGCCCCCGCGTCTCCGCCGCTAGGTAAGGGTGCCGCCGGTGTCCCCGGAAGGTGTGCCCGTGCCCTACGTCACCGTGCCGTGCTCGCCGGAGCCCCGCCGCCGCCATTGCTCGCCGTGGGTCGCCGCGCGCCGCCGCCGCCGCTCCGGGGAGACCCCGTCGAGTTCGCGAGCGCGTGCGCGTCGTTTTGGTGCAAACCGCGGAGCCAAATCGCGCAAGGGTAGCGCCGTTCGTTTTGCGCCGGCGAGCTCTCTCCGCCCCCCGCGCCGCGCGCGCCGCCGGTTGCGCCGCCGTCGTCGCTCCGGTCGCCCGCGCAAGATCGGGGCCGTCCGATGACCATCCGGCGGCCTAGGTCGCATCACTTCCCCTTGGTCAAAGCCGCCCCATACCGGTCAACCGCTTACTCCCCCCCCCCCCCCCCCGCATTGATCCCCAGCCGTCGGATCTCGATCCTACGGATCAGATTCACCCCCCTCTCTTGAACCGCGCGTTTTTGCGCATGAAACCCTGAGTTTCTTCAGATTTACAACCAGGTCCTCCCACCTTAAGAAACCTTTACGAATAGGTCCTGTTTTCTTCCGTTTAGCCCGAAAACTCAAGATTTATTTACAGATTAGCCCTAAAACTTGTTCTAGCCTTAACTTTGCCGTTTTAGCTCCGTTTTTAGCGTTCTTTATATCCACGCGATCGTCTCGACGAGTAGAACAACTTTTTGCCCCTGTTTAGTTCTGTTAGTACTGTTTGGTGATTGTTTCTTATTTGTTTCCATTGTATGCTTGTATGTGAATGATGTGGTGCGTAGAAGACGGTTCGTTCGTGGAGAACGCTGGAGTTGAAGATTTCCAAGGTCTTGAGCAGCAGCACACGTTGGTAGAAGGCAAGTCCTTGCTGCATTCCCGTTGATCCTATTACAACATGCATTTTAATTACACCGTTATTTATTATTGCTTTGCATTAAATTGATGGGTCCTACTATTAAGGTTTGACTAGTTTTGTTCATCCTGTGCCTTGATCAACCTGGGTTTATGTTTATGTTGGGTAGACCATGCTTAGTTGCTCAACTTGGGTTTATGGTGGTTTTGATGAACAACAATGTTAATCTTGCTTTATTTATGTTGTACCTTTCATTAATCAAGATCACCCGTGTTAATCGGAACATGGAGAACCACCCGGGAAAACAGGTGCTACCACAAGACATATGGCTCTGTCTTGGCTTAATAATTAGTGAACCGGGTGTTAGGTATGCTTTACCTGATAAGGGTTGGGGGCTGGCGGGTAGTGGCGTATGGACCTGCTCGGGCGTAGGTGTGGGCTTGGCTAAGACACGGTACTCGTCCGGGAGCTTTATACGTTGCACTGACCAGGTAACCTAGCGGGCAGCCTTCATCTGGGGGTCTTTGTAACAGCCTCGTAGCGTCCCTATGCAATCACACCTCGGTAGTGTGGTATGGTGCCTGATCAGCATCGCATGGTTGGGTTTAAAGTTCTTCGGGACTTTTACGCGACTTGTGGGTAAAGATGTACGACCTCTGCGAGTGTAAAACTAACTAGTTAGCCGTGCCCACGGTCACGGGCGGCCGGACCCTCACATGATTAAACTATGGAAGATGGATTAAACTTGTTGCATTTACTTTCGTTCATGATGATGATGCTTATGTTAATCTTTGGGTTGGTATAAACTTACATTTGCTAGTAATATAGCTTGCTTAATAAAATTTGACCAACTAAAATGCTGATCTGCTATGCAACCACAAGCTTCCACCATAAAGCCTTTGCATGTTGTTATAGATCTTTTCCCTTGTTGAGTACGACATGTGCTCATGCTTGTTGTTCTTTTATATGCATCTACACAATCCGGTTGCTGCTCAGACGGACACTTTGAAGACTTTCCTGGAGAGTTCGGTGGTTTCTAGGCGGGCGTGCCACCAGTCAGCTGCCTGTGGAGTCGTCCTTTACCGCTGCTAGTACTCGCTTATGTTACGATTCTGAGACATTCGGTCATGTAATAAAGTTTTAATACTCTCTTTACGCTTTTGCACTGTGTTTTGGTATACACTGAGTCAACGCATGTGTGAAACTTGATCCTGGCGCACATGTGTTCTATGCATTCGGATTTGCCCTTAAATCCGGGTGTGACAGGAGTGCTCAGGAAGCATAGGCAATTACTCGGTTTTCTTGCATAAGGACACAACCCAGACCTGTGCCTGAGGCATCACAATAAACTTCATATGGCTTGGAGTTATCAGGTTGAGCTAACACTGGGGCGGAAGTTAGGTACTGTTTCAGAGTTTGGAAAGCATTATCACATTTCTCATCCCACACGAATTTGACCCCTTTCTTCAATAATTCAGTCATAGGTTTGGCAATTCTAGAAAAATCCGGGACAAAGCGACGGTAATACCCAGCCAATCCAAGAAAACTTCTAATTTGATGGACAGATTTTGGCGGTCTCCATTCCATCACTTCTTGCACTTTACTTGGATCCACAAATATACCTTCACTAGATATGGTGTGCCCTAAGAATTTGACACTATCCAACCAGAATTCGCATTTGGAGAATTTGGCATATAGTTTATGATCTCTCATATGTTGAAGAACAATGCGAAGATGCTCCGCATGCTCCTCTTCGTTCTTGGAATAAACCAAGATGTCGTCAATGAAAACCACCACGAATTTATCCAGTTCAGTCATGAACACTGAGTTCATGAGATACATGAAGTAGGCAGGTGCATTAGTGAGACCGAAGGACATAACTAGATATTCATACAGTCCATAACGTGTGGAGAAGGCAGTCTTAGGAATATCACAAGGCCGAATTTTTGTCTGATGATAACCCGACCTAAGATCAATTTTGGAAAAGACCTTGGCTCTAGCTAGTTGATCAAACAACACGTCAATGCGGGGCAGGGGGTATTTATTTTTAATGGTGACCGCATTGAGAGGGCGGTAGTCTACGCATAGCCTCAAACTACCGTCTTTCTTCTTGACAAAAGAGAGCAGGACATCCCCAAGGAGAAGAACTCGGGCGGATAAAACCCTTGTCCAACAATTCCTGAAGCTGGGTCTTCAACTCAGCCAGCTCCTTGGGTGGCATACGGTAAGCTCTTTTTGAAATAGGTGTCGTACCAGGTTGCAGTTCAATCACGAACTCAATGTCCCGATCCGGTGGCATGACCGACAAATCATCAGGAAAGACGTCCGGGTAGTCACAGACCACTGGGATCTCCTCTAAGCTTGTGGCTATCGAAACATAGGCACTGGGGTCCCTAGATCCCCTCAAAGGTAAGTAAAGAGTCGAGACACCTACAGCAGGTGAAGTGATTTCTATTCTTCTTTCAGCAACATCCAATAGTACTTTATGATGTGTCATCCAATCCATTCCCAAAATGACATCTATTCCATCTCACCCCAAGGTTAAGAGATTGGTCTGGAAGATCTTGCTACCTAGCTGCAACGGAACACTCTTGACTAGTGTGTTGGAGGATATATTCCCTCCAGGAGTTGCGATCTTAAATTCATTCTTAACTCGAAGCACACTTAGACCCAAGTTGACTTGTGTACTTTGGTTCATAAAGCTATGTGTAGCACCGGAATCAAACAAAATCTTAACAAGTTTGCCATGGATAGAGAATGTACCCGTCATAACTGTTGTCCCCTCAAGAACTCCCACCATAGTGGTGAAGTTAAGATGACCCTGCTTGACTTGCACGGTCTGCTTCTTCCATTTGTCCTTGATGTTCTGAGGCTGTCCCCGTCCCTGATTCTGTTGCCTGGGTTGAGGACAGATATTCATAAAATGCCCGGGTTTTCCACAATTGTAGCAGCATCCTTCATTGTTGGTGCGGGCCGGTGGGGGTGCATTGGGCCTAGCATTCTGCTGCTGAAAATTTGGGGAACGGAAATTCCCTTGCTGCTGATTTTGGGGAGGTTTCACCACCCAACGCCCAGAACGTTGGTTCCGCTGAAAATTCTGCAGTGCCTTCTGAACTATGCGGAATTTGTGCTTAGGCGCGTTGTTAGAGTTGAACGCAGCCTTTCTTTTCTTTGCATTCTGCACCTTCTTCATTGCATCCTCTGATATGGCCAGGTCCACTATCTCGTGATAGCTGTTCGTTTTGATGGGGTTCAGCTTTTCATAGAGCTCAGGATCAAGACCCCTGTGAAAGCGATCCATTTTCTTGGCATCTGTATCAACATAGTAGTCACCATACTGACAAAGGTTGTTGAACTTCTGGGCATAGTGATATACAGAGTCCGAATCCTGCCTCAAGTTCAAGAGCTCATTCAACTTCCTCTCCACCATCCCCTTAGGAATGTGGTGATTCTTGAATGCAGTTTTGAATTCAGCCCATGTGATCTCATGGCCATTGGGCTGCATCATCTTGAAGTGATCCCACCAAAGCAGTGCCGGACCACGGAGATACATTGCTGCAAACTTAACCTTTCACTCCTCGGAGCAGGGTAAAGTGAGAACATCCAACTTGGCTTCAATAGCACGCAGCCAAGCATCAGCCTCCAAGGGTTCCTCCGCTTTGTGAAAAAGCGGCGGTTTCAGTGCCGAGAACTGAGCATACGTTGCCACTCGAGGATCTTCTTCTAATGGGTCATTTCACCGCTGATTCATCTGCTGTTGATTTTGCAGTATCTGGCGCATCATATCAGCTTGAGCAAGGAGGAAGGCCTCCACAGGCGTCATGTTCGGTGGGGGAGGTGGTGGTGGCAGATTGCTACCATTAGCATCACCAAACCCATAGGGATTTCCACGTGTTGTTCCCACCATCTGAAAAATTTAGTAATGGAGGTTAGCCACATATCCATAATCTTGCCAATATAAGCATAAACAAGAAGAACATGTGTAAAGCGTTCCCTCCATGCACAAATTTCAGAAACAAGACAGCCAAGTACTCTGCCGTATAAAATTCATATCTTGCTGCTCAGTTATCGAACGATGCTAAATTTTGGTCAGTAGTAGCAAAATTTCATTCACTACAACTTTGGTATTCAACCGATCCCGGAATTTTGGTGTTAACATACTCGAAAAATTAAAATCCCACTGGTCTGTCCAGCCTGAATTTCAGACTGCAGCCAGTTACAGAAAAATTCATATTTCCCAAACCGTAGAAGCAATGAGGTTGAAATTTTACGAGCATGCACACAAAGTAATTTCCAACAATTTTGGTATTCATTTCACAGCCCAGTTCCGACCATAAAGAGGTTCAAACTGCCCATTACATACCGCTGCATTCTGACCGCAGCATTCCACTAGCAGATTTAATTACAACACATTAGCCTAACTTCAACAAGTCTTCTCCCTAGGTTACGTAGGGGTCAATGGTAGCATCAGGCCACCCAAAAGAATACTCATCCTACGTCAGCGTATCCCATTCACGGACCAAAATCAGGCCACTCGTATGAGTATGGACACTAGTCTATCAACATCTAGTAAGTATCATCACCGCCCGAGGCGGCACTAGCAGCAGGCGAACCCTCGACCATCGGGTCCAGCGGCAGAGCCTCAGTGTCGTCCACCATGGACTGAGCGTCGTCCTGGTCACACTCCATAGCTCCAGGGGCTGGCGGGGGAACCGGCTGCTGCAGCACCTGGATCAACTCGTTGGCCGCCTCCAGGTCCTGGTCCATGGCCTCAAGCTGCCCGTCCATATCTATCAGTGCCTGGAGGTGAACAAACCTCTCGTCCTTCAGCTGCTCCATCTGCTCTCTCTGCTGCTCCATCTCCTCTCTCTGCTGCTCCCTCTACTCCTGCAGTCCCACGATGGCGTGGAGACGGTCAGTGAGTATGTTGACCCACTGAGCGTCACGCGCCACCCACTTGGCCTCACGGGCCTCTAGCTGTCCAACCCGCAGTCGAGCCTCAGCGAGGTCCCGCTCAAGGCCCATGTAGCTGAACGAGAGAGCGCGCAGGTGGTGGGTGCGCACTCCCAGCTCTCCGGCGGAGTCGAGAGCAGAAGCAGTCACCGTGGTGGAAGCAGCACTGCGAAGGGCCTGCAGACGGTACAGCGCACCCTCGCGCCGAACCATCTACTGCAGCGCGTCGAGTGGGCGCATGCCGGCCAAAAGGTCGGCCATGTGCCCCATGCGGTGCCTCCACGCCGAGTCCTCGGGGTCCACTGCCGGTAGCAGTCCCACCAGTGAGGTGGACACCTCGTCAGGGTGCTGGGCGCAGAAGGAGTTAAGCACTCCCAAAGCAACCACCTCCAGCGTCTCTAGCAACTGGACGCTCACCACGTCCGTGCTCAGGTCGGCCCACTACGGGTGGTCAGGGTGGAGCGGCACAGACACCTGAACACGGCAGCGGGGCACTCCCAGCTGCTCGGTCTCCATCGCCTCGTACGTCGAAGGCGTCGGGTACCCAGATGAGCGAAGGGCGTCCCACAAGATGCGGGCAAAACCCTCAAGGTGCAGCCCGTCAGTACGGACTGAACCGTCCGGATGAACCTCCCAGAAAAGACGTCCAATCATCTGCATCACAAAACTCCCACTGGTTAGCGTGAGTTGAGAAATGACAGATTATGTACAGTGCACAAAAATGCATGTAACTCAAAAACTATTGAGCCAAAAATTCCAAAATTTCACCAGATTCTTGCTGATACACTAAGACACAAGTTTGGTTTTCAAATGTTGAGCTAAAACCAAAAGGAGAATGGCCAAAAAGCTACAAGTTCAGGTTGCTGCCACCCAGAAATTTCAGCCAATAGCACTGCACTAAACAGAGCATAACTTCAATTCCCTTTACCAAAACTTCTTGAATTTTTCACAGCAGATCCACAACAAGATTTAGAGCAACTTTTGTATCTAGAACTTTTGCTGGAAACTAAGCCAAAAATTTTCAGAACTGAACTGCTGCCAAAAAGTCAGCTAGATTGAACCTTAGGAAGAGATCCTAACTTGAGTTTGGTTAAACCAATTCTTAAGAAATTTTTACAGTCTACCCTTTGGGAGATTTGGAACCTTTTTCTTAGATGAGTTCTGAAGAAAAACTTGTTATATTGATCGGGAAAATAATTCCAGACCAGCAGCTTGTTCACACAATAACTAGATGGACCTTATAGGCTTTTCAACAGAATTTGCTCAAGTCTTGACATTAAGTTTTAAAATTTAAAGTTGATGTTCCCTTATGATTTTTAACATGATGCAAGCACACCTATGCGTCCTGACAGACAATTTCTTGTCAACACGAAGTTAGTGCCGGTGGCACGGCATATAATCTCTCCCTATAATAGCTAGTCGAGAGCTAAACCAAGGAGTTACCAGATCTAACGATTCACGGTTAGCGTACCTGCAGAAAATCATAGAACACCCCGAGCCTTTCATGCCAGCACTCATGAAAGCGCCCACACACATTACCGTTCACTATAGAAACGGTATCCATGCATCAAGCCGCTGCATGGACAGCGTCCAACCTCGGACACTCTCCGTTTGAATGGAGCGTATCCTTGCCTCGCATGAGCGACATGCGGAATGCACACGTATGAAACACGTGGCGACACACAACTCATAAACAGACGCGAAGATGGGATCCGTGGAATGGATCACTCCAACAACCCAAGCAATTCGCGTGATGCGGAACAACACATGTATAAAACACGTGGCTCATCTAGTTTGGTTGTACACGAAAGTAAATCTTGACTGAAAGTAATGTGCTGGAAGTTAGTCTAGATAAACCATAGTTAACTAGGCACCAGATAAACCCAAAAACCTCTAGGGCCTCTCGGATTAAACCATCCTTAGCGTCCCTAACGTACTTCAGAAACACACCTTACTCTTGCAAGTTTTATTCAAAAACATGTTGTTAAGGGTGTATTAAGACCTCTGGTGTACAAGTGAAGCTCTGATGCCAGTTGTGACAGAACCGCTCAAATTAATTCCATATTATTGCCTAAACCACTCCTCTTGGCCATTAAGCAATAATATAGAAGAAACCTGTCGTCTCTGCCGGGTCGGACCCGGTAAATCACTTACATCACAGGATCGACATTTGTACAACAAACTCACACGAAGGCGAGTCCAGAGGTAAACAAGTCACAAGTTATTACATAGCACCATTCAAAGATTCATTATTACAAACCAAGTCTTTTGCATAAAGGTAAATGGTTCAGAGTTCGAAACACAGCGGAAATAAGTACTAAACGACATAAGTAACATCACACGAGGCCACCAATGATGCTACTAAGCACTGTCATCCTCCCACTCGTATTCCCAACCAGGTGGGTGAGAACCAGGCCACGGAAAGCCATCACCACACAGATCATCACCTGAAAATCAGCAACAAAAGCAAGGCTGAGTATACTAATACTCAGCAAGACTTAACCGTCGGGTGATTGGAAAATCACCAACCCTCTAGACATGCATGGCTTTATGGCTAGTGGTTTGTTTTGCTGAAAAGTAACAAAGAATATGTCCTTACTTTCAAGTTTTAGCTCACATTTTATTCTTTAACCATTACTATGTTAGCCGACTAATGCAAGCAAGAGTTGTACAATACAAATTAAACAAGTATACAAATTCCTTCTCAGTTCCATCATTAAGGGACATAGAGTGGATGGTCAAGCAGTCTCAGATAACGGTGAGAGGCCGACGATCGATCGATTAGTAACCTTGCAAGGTGGACCTAAACATACGGGAGAATGCATACCCCAAGAATGCCAACAAAACCAAAGGGGTGGGGTATACACCAACCAGGCGGTTCCCAACCATCCTCAGTTCGGGATCAAGTCCACAGTCCCTGGTACGAGGTTATCCGGTCACGGTATCTGACCGTCCGGATCCACCTATGCACCCTTGCCTAGTATCCGGGGATCTCTCCCGGTGTAGTGTTAGAGAGTTCCCTTGCTTGGATCGAGGAAAGTACTAGGCTTACCGGTCCCATTCCCGACAAATGCTTAGTACGTTCAAAAGCTTAACCACTGACATCTACTGACCGGAGTCAGTCCCATGCTCTTACCACATGAGCAGATAAGTTCAACAATCTTACGATTCCAACATAAGAGACCTATAGCTCGCGAGTGACGGTCATCATTCGACTTCTACCGTGGTCCTAAGCATGGCAACTAGCGACCTAACATGCTAGTATTTAAACATAGGAACCTAGGATCATGCATCTAAGGTTTCAAGTCAACTCCTGAACGTAAATGCACAAGCATTGCATAAAAGGAAGAGTTGCAGGAGTTTAACAAAAGTAGGTTATGCTCCGGGGCTTGCCTTCAATGGCAAAGTCAGAAGCGAGACCCTCTGAACTTTGGTTCGGTTCTTGCTGCCCTTCCACCACATTCACTTCCCCTCAGCTGGTTCTCCTTCAGACTCATTGCAGAGCTATAGAAGATAGTTGGAAGGCATTTGATTAACAGATAAATCTAAACAATTCACAAATGGAGAACAGGCTGAAATCAATATAAATTCATAACTGGGGTTTCACACATGATTTCAGTGCCATCTTTCTACACAAGGCCAGGGATGCTATTATTGACAACATATCCAAAATTCACATGCAGATCGTTTATACATTTCAAGTTATTTCAATTTTACTCAAACTGATCAATTCAAGATCTTTAAAAACTACTCTGAAATTTGAAAACTGCCTTTCTATAAAAGTTAGGTTTCTTCACAAGGATTCCAGAACAGTTGAGTTTGCATTTTTACAATTTTTCTACCATTTAATATGTAATTTACAAGATTCAGGTTTTTGAATCTAGGGTTTAAGATTCTCTTTGCAGTTAGGCCCTTGGTTCTTATATGCAGGTCCCTGGGAAAATTTCAATCTTCACAGAGAGGTCCCTGGCGGCGGCGCGAGGGCGGCCGGCGGCGAGGGACGGTCGGACTCCGGCGAGTAAGCGGCTAGGGTGGGGTTTGGACTCACCCTCAGTCGATTGGCGGGGTTGGCTTGGCGGGAATCGGCTCGGCGATGGTCGGCGGCGAGGGGAGGCGGCGGACGGCCGCGGCGGCCGCAATGCCTCGCGAGCCGGCGGGTCGGCCGACCAATGCGTGTGCACGGGAGCGTTCCGGGGGTGCGGGTGGAGGCTAAGGTGGAGCTTGAACTCGAGTGGGGGCGACGGACCATGGGGCGCACCGGCGAGCTCCGGCCGGCGGCAATGGCGGGCGCGGGAGGCGGCTCCGAGCGGCGCCCGTGCGAATGCGAGGGGGGGGGGGAGGTGCATGGGGGCGTCGGGGGAGTCTAATGGCGTGCATGCAGGGCCGGGGTGGCGCGGCCGGCCGGGCCCGGGCGCGTGGGACGCGGCGCGTGGCCGCGGCGACGCGCGCGCACGGCGCGGCCGGCCGATGGCGGGCGCGCGCGCGGGCGATCGCGCGGGCGTGCGGGCGTGAGGCTCGTGGGCCCGGCCACGATGGCCAACGCGTGTCCCTCGCCGTGACAGCGTACGGATGGCGGGCGGGTGTAGGCCCGGCGTGCTGCGCGCGCGCGGCGCCGACGAGCGACGTCGCGCGCCCGGCGCGCTTCAGCGTTCCAGCCCACACAAGTTTCGCTGTACCCTACTTCGACCGCCTCAAACTCAAAAATTTTGAACTAAAGTTCAATTTCACCAAATACGAAAGTTGTAGACCAGTTAACCCTCTCCAACTTTCGTAAAGGTTGACTGGTCAAATTTTCAACAGATTTGGAGATAAACATCCTTAAAGTTACAGATTTGCATGTTTTGGTCAAATTGTTCAACAAAACTTTGACTGGGTTTTTGAGGATTCAAACCTCCGAATTTGAAATGCCAACAACGGAATGAAATGTGTTCCCGAAAAAACTGAGAAACTTTGATGTTGGTCGATTTTGAAGTTCTATAGTAAAATTTTGAGAACGCGCAGGAAAACTAATCCAGCCTTAAGGAGCTCTCGGGCTTTGACAACAGTTTAGGGTGTTGACCAAGGTTCTTTGTGCAAAAGTGTGATCCACCATGTTAAACATGACTAGAGGCTACCTAATCTTGATTACTAAAGCTAGGTGATGCCATAAGCAAAATAAACATCAGGGATGTTACATACACCTACCTGGTACTCAAGATGCCGAGTCCAGCAGGTGTACTTTCGCTGCAAGGGGACTTGAAGATCTCGCACGACTGCGACACGGAAGCTGTGGAGATCGCCTCCACAAATCAAGTACCCAATGCAATGATGGAGATCTACGCTGCGTCGAAGAAGCTTGCCCCAAGCGAACTCGACATTCCAAAAAAGTCAGACAAAGCCAGCAAGCCTCAGCCAGCTGAGGAGGTTCTGGTCAAAACAATTGACCTCGGGACAGGCAACAACAGCAAGACAACCACCATCGGGCCGGGCCTCGACCTCAAATAGGAAGACGCGCTCATCAACTTTCTCCGGGCTAACCGCGACATCTTCGTGTGGAAACCAGTGGACATGCCAGGGGTGCCCAGGGAGTTGATTGAGCACTCACTCAACGTCGATCCTAAAGCTACCCCGAAGCGACAACACCTCCGCCGCTTCGCCGACAACAGACGGGACGCCATCAAGAAGGAACTCGCCGAACTACTCGCACCGGCTTCATCGGGGAGAAGTCTTCCATCCTGAGTGGCTCGCCAACCCCGTCCTCGTCCGCAAGAAGAACTCGAACGAGTGGAGGATGTGCGTCGACTACACCGACCTCAACAAACACTGCCCCAAGGACCCCTTCGGGTTGCCACAGATCGACCAAGTCATCGACTCCACAGCGGGCTGCAACCTGCTCTGCTTCCTCGACTACTACTCTGGTACCACCAGATCGCGATCAAGGAAGAGGACCAGGAGAAGACCACGTTCATCACCCGGTTTGGCGCGTACTTCTACACGACCATGTCCTTCGGGTTGAAGAACGCCGGCGCTACGTACCAACGAGCTATCCAGGCCTGCTTCAAGATGCAACTCAACAAGAACGTCGAAGCCTACGTGGATGACATGGTCGTCAAGACCAGAAACTGCAACCCGCTCATCGATGATCTTGAAGAGACTTTCGCATCTCTGCGCGGGTACCGCTGGAAACTCAACCCGAACAATTGTGTCTTCAGCGTACCGTCGGGCAAAGTACTCGGCTTCATCATCAGCCATCGCGGCATCGAAGCCAATCCCGAGAAGATCTCCGCCATCACCAGCATGAAAGCTCCCACGTGCATCAAAGACGTGGAGAAGCTGACCGAGTGCATGGCGGCTCTTAACAGATTTATCTCGAAGCTTGGAGAACGGGGGTTCCCCTTCTTCAAACTACTCAAACACCAAGAGAAGTTCGTGTGGACTCCAGAGGCTGACCAAGCCCTTGCCCTACTCAAGGACTTCCTATCGAAGCCACCAGTCGTCACAGCTTCTCGCAAAGGCGAGCAGCTACTGCTCTACCTCGCTGCGACTACTCACGTGGTCAGTACTGCCATCATCGTCGAGCGGCAGGAAGACGGCCACGCCTATCCAGTCCAGCGCCCAGTCTACTTCGTCAGCGAGGTCCTGTCAGAATCCAAGGCACGCTACCAGCCAGTAAAAAAGCTTCTGTATGCAGTGCTCATCACCTCGCGGAAGCTACGACACTACTTCCAGGAGTACTCGATCTCCGTCGTTACCGACTACCTGCTCGGTGACATCCTGTGGAACCAAGATGCAACTGGAAGAATCTCCTAGTGGGCGGTCGAACTAGGCGCCCTCAACATCGACTTCAAGCCACGCACAGCCATCAAGTCGCAGGCACTAGTCGACTTCATGGCGGAGTGGCGGGAGAATCAGTTACCTACTCCAACCGAGCGCCCAGAGCACTGGGCGATGTACTTCGACGGCTCGCTCAACCTCGAGGGCGCAGGTGCAGGTGTACTCTTGATCTCTCCAACAGGCGAACACCTCAAGTACGTCCTGCAGATCTTCTGGAAGGTCTCAAACAACAAAGCCGAGTACGAAGCTCTGCTACACGGGCTCCGCCTCGTGGCTTCACTAGGCATCAAGCGGCTACTAGTCTATGACGACTCCGCAGTGGTCATCAACCAAGTCAACAAGTCCTGGGACCGCAACAAGGAGAACATGGACGCTTACTGCCTAGAAGTCCGCAAGCTCGAGAACAAGTTCCATGTCGTCCACGACAACAACGTTGCAGCGGACGTCCTGTCAAAGCTTGGTTCTACTCGCGCTCAAGTACCAGCGGGTGTCTTCATCCACGAGCTTCACGCGCCATCCATCCCGGAGCCGGCGCCACCGACCACTGACCCAGCGCATCTTCCGGCTGGCCAGGAGGTCATGATGATCGACGTGGACTGGAGGTAGCCCTTCATCGACTACCTCAGCGAGCAAAAGGTTCCCTCGGACAAGAATATGGCCGAGCAACTCATCCGCCGTGCCAAGTCCTACGTCCTCGTCGGAGACAAGCACTACAGGCGGGGCGCATCTTCCGGAGTACTCATGAAGTGTGTTCCCCGACAAGAAGGCAAGGACATCTTGGAGGAGATCCATAAAGGCGTCTGCGGCAACCATGCGTCCTCTCGCACGCTGGTCAGCAAGGCCTTCCGACGGGCTTTCTATCGGCCCACAGCTCTAGGCGACGCCGAAGAACTCGTCAGAAGGTGCCAAGGGTGCCAATACTTCGCCGAGAAGCAACACGTCCCGGCCTACAAGCTAGTCACCATACCGCCAACCTGGCCTTTCGCCTGCTGGGGGCTCGACATGATTGGGCCACTTCCAACTGCGCCAGGTGGATTGAACAGAGTATTGGTGGCCATCGACAAGTTCACCAAGTGGATCGAGGTCAAGCCGGTTACATGCCCCAAGGCTGATAGAGTACTCGACTTCCTGGATGAACTCGTACATCGCTACGGACTACCCCATCGCATCATTACAGACCTGGGCACCAACTTCAACAACCACCAGTTCTGGGAGTACTGCGAGAACAGCGGGATCGACGTCCGATATGTCTCAGTTGCCCATCCTCGGGCCAATGGACAAGTCGATCGCGCCAATGGATGGTCCTCAACGCTCTCACGAAGTGGCTACACGATGCGGCCAACACCAAAGGAGGCAAGTGGATCAAGGAACTACCCAATGCACTCTGGGGCTACGTACTCAACCCTAAGCCAGCGGGACAATCTTCATACTTCCTGGTCTACGGCTCCAAAGCAATCCTCCCTGCTGATGTCATGTGGGATTCACCAGCAGTGGAGCAATACGACGAAGGCGTATCCGAAGACAACAGACGAGTTGACATCGACGGACTCTAAGAAGCTCGTTGTGCCGCCCTCGTCCAATCAGCAAGGTACCTTGACGGAATCCGACGCTACCACGATCGCAACGTCAAGGAACGCCCCTTCAATGTTGGTGATCTTGTCCTCCGCCGCATCCAGAACACGGAAGGACTACACAAGCTCAGCTCGCCTTGGGAAGGTCCCTTCACAATTGCAAAGGTGAGCGGACCAGGCTCCTACCGCCTTCAGTTGCTTGAAGGCGAAGATGTCAACAACTCGTGGAACGTCGACCAGCTCTGTCGATTCTACGCTTAGTCAACTGACTACCCTGGGGACTCAAGTCTACACGACTACTCAAAGAACCCCTTCGCTGTAAGCAGCCTCCGGGTCTAGGCACTAGTCTCCGGACTACTCTACTCCAAGATCCAGCGCTAACGGCTACTAACGGATCTTGGGCTGCTCCGAGCACACAAAGGACTCCAGCAGCGGTCTACTAAGAGACCAAGTACTCTAGATCCTGCCCATACGGCTACTAACGGATCTACTGCTGTAAGCGGCTGTCCGCCCTAGCACTACTTAGCCGTAGGCGGCCTCCGGGTCCTGGCGACTACTCTGTAACAACGGCCCTGGCCATCCAGGTGTACTTCTTCAGTAATAAAGTTTGATTACCTATCAACTGCTTTACTGTCTCTTTCCCTCAACGGGACTACTAGCGAGTACAACTACTCGTGACAACTCCATGATGGGACTCCGCATATACACACCGCGGCAACGAGTACTCATTTATGGAAGTTTCCTTCATTCATACTTAAACAAGTTCATTACAACTTTGTTTATATACAACTACTGCTACGAGCTAACTCTACAGGACTACTGGAGGTTGAGCTTCTCGGCGACTTGTTCGGCAATGGGCGCCATCTGCTCCAGCAGCTCCGCGTACTGCTCATCCGTGCAGTTGGTGGCTAGTCCGCCGGCGACTACATCCACAGGAGCCTTTGGGAAGTACGACTTCATGAACGCCAGAACCTGGTTGGGGATCGACTTCGTCAAGTGCTTGACGTACGTCGCCAGGCGGCTGGGGGTTCCCTCAGCCGGTCCACCAATGGAGCTATCTTCGGTCCCCCGGGGTGAGGCACCAGTAGCCTCGCGATGGGGAGCGCGGCCTCTTCGAGCTCCTTCAGCTGGGCCCGCAACTTCTCGTAGTCCTTGTTCAACTTCTGCAAAGATTTGTAGCAGTTGACGAGGTCACGATCTGACGCAATACGGAGCTCCATGTGCTTGTCGCACTCGTAAGCAAGCTGCTTATAATCATACTTCAGTACCTCGCGAGCCTCTTGCTCTCGGTAGAAGAGGTTCTTCAGTTCGGTCTCTGAAGCCTTCAGCTGGTCGACGCGGGTCTCAAGCTCTGCAATCAACAAGGCAAAGCGGGTCAGACTCCTCCAAGACACTACCAATGGGTACTTAGCACGGCAACGACGTACCTTTATTCTTGTTGCGGAGAGACTTGTTCTTCCACACCAGCTCGTCGCTCTTCGCCTGCATATCTTGGATTTCATTGTGATATTGGCGAAGGCGCTGTCCAGCTTCGACTGCATCGTGGCAGCGTGTTTCCGGGCCTTCACGAGCTATTCTTCTAAGGCCTCGGCCCGGAGCACCGTGTCGCCGTACCCTTGAAGCATGTCAGACTTCTACCGAGACCGCTCTGCGACGTCCTGCAAAAGACAACACATGTCAAATAGGTACTCAACACTAAAGGATTGACTACTCAAGGGTGTCGACTACTCACCTTCATCCATTGCTCGGCCTGGTGCATTGCCTCCATGTGTCGACCTACCGTCGCTGGATCGACAAGGTCATCCGCCAGTAGCTCAATCCCGCCACGACTACTCGTCGTGGCTTCAGACATTGGCGCAGAGCGGATTGGCTCCGCGTCCTGGATCTCTGGCGAGCGAACGACTACTTCCAGAGCTAGTTCTGGAGGCACGTCGTCACGCTCCCCTCCTACTATCGCGGCGGCTTCTTCAACCGCCACCTCCATCTGCTCGGGGGCTCCTTCGGCAGCTCCCTGGGTCTTTGGTGCCAAATCTTCAACGGGCACCGCCGATGGGATAGCACTTCCCTCGGCTTCGGCACCTGTCAACCAAAGGACAACTGGATCAGTCATACATGGCGGTTACGACTACTCTTCGAGATTACTTGCACTTGAGCAATGTACTCACCCTCTACGATGCTGGCCTCAGGAGAGGTAGCCTCCACGGCCGGCGCCTCGGATTCTGCCTGAGAGGCGGGAGCGGTCTCCTCAGCGGGCGGCACGGTTTCCTCTCCAGCCACCGCTGTAGTAGGTTCATCTTCCTCCCAGGTCAAGTCCATTGATTTCCTGCAGAGTACACAAGCTGACGGTCAACCCAGTAAGACTACCAAATCTAATGTACTACTCGGGAAGGATCAACACTTACAGGCTTGACCGGACTACCGTCACGGTTGGGGCGCCGAGGATACTGGCAATATCAACCAACCCAGCCTCAGCGGGCGCCTCCTCTTGGGCCTCAGTAGCCGCTGCCTCTTCAACAATAGCAGCGGCTGGTTCTGTGCTCCCCTCAGCAACTGGGGGCTGGCGCGACAACTGCGCCAAGAGCTCCTACACGGTGGGGGCTGGGCTACGACTACCCTCAGCTGGCTCCTCCACCGTATCGCAGTTGCCTTCGTCCCCCTGCTCTACGGGGTCGGAAGGCGGCATCTCCTGCAAGCAAGGGAATTTCGTCGTCAATATAAAACATCGAGACATAAGTACTCGACTACCCTATTCAAGATGGCTTACCTCCTGGGACGTGGTCTCCGTGACCTTCAACTTCTTGGCCACGCGCTTGCGGGCCACGTTGCGCGGCCTCCTTGGCGGCGCGGGCAAACTAGCCTCCAGGCTAGTCGGCGGATCCTGAATGAGAGGAATATGCGGCAATCCAGGGCGGCTGAATCTCGACTGCAGCTGGAAGCGCTCCTGCAGCGTCTCCTCATCGTCGTCCTCCTCGAACGTGTCTTCGACGACTACTGTGTCGTCTCCTTCACCAACCTCGCGCCGCTCCTTGTCCTTGGCCTTCCCTTCTTCTGGGACCTCGACAAGTTGAGGAGGCGACGCCGGCTCGGAGACGAACTTCACTAAGTCATCCTGCAAGAAGCACAATACGTCAGCATGACTACTCCTACGTAATGATTACTCGACAATGGGTACGGCTACGGACCTCATTTGGCGGGCGCGCGGTGGAGTATTTAGGCACGGGGCATGGCGTGTACGCCGGCATATCCTTGAAGATTTTGCCCAGCCCGTCGACGATGTCGTCGTCATCAAGTTCATCACTGGGCATCTGCGACGTGTCGTCGTCGCCGGTGTACTGATAACCTAGGGTGTCGCGGGCCATCAGTGGCTGCACCCTTCGTTTCATGAAGATGAAGGCCACATGTTCGGCCCTCAGCCCGGCTTCTCTCAACGCTTTGATTTTCTCTAGCAGCTCGAGTAGCTGGATACCCTCTTGCATTGTTGGCTCCGAGTTCCACCACGGCCGGTGCTTGGGCTGCTTGCCGCTTGGCTTCGGCAGCTCCGGGTGGTGGTTGGTGATGTAGAACCACTTCGCCTTCCAATCCTGGTTGGAGTCGATCAGCTTGTAGGAAAGGTACTGCTCCGCGGCGTCTTCTCGCATCTGGATCCCGGCTCCCCCTACTCGGGGATTGTTGGCGCTAGGCTGGGGCTTCACTTGGAAGAATTTCCGGAAAAGTACCCAGTGGGGCTTGATCCCCAAGAAGGCCCCGCAGAAGTGAACGAAGACTGAAGTATGGAAGATACCGTTGGGGTTGAGGTTGAGGTACTCGATGTCGTAGTACTACAGCAGCCCCTTGAAGAAGTCGCTTGCAGGAAGAGACAGCCCTCGCTCCGCGAACCGGGTGAACATAGGAATCTCGTCCAAGTTCTTCTCCATGGGGTACGGATCCCTTGCAGCAGCTCTCCACATGTCTACTTCCTTCTCCCGCAAGAATCCACTGTTGAGAAGCGCCAGCAGATCTTCGGTTTTGGCCTTGGATTTCTTCCACTCTTGATTCGGATTTGGTCGCGGCGGAGACACCGGTGGCGATGTCCCCGCAACAGATCCGGCGGCCTCCTCACGAGCCCTTTTCTTCCCACCGGCGGCCTTCGAGGTCTTCGATGGCAAGGGCTTCATTCTCCAAGTGCACGGTGTCTTCACTCGCATTCGCTCAGGGGCTACGGTGGTGGTTTCCCACGGCGGCGCGTTCGGATCTACAATCCTCTCAACGGCGGCAGTGCGCACTGGCAGTGATTTCTGGCTCGATCTGCTGAGAATGGTTCCGAATGCGTGGGGTGAAAACCCCTAAGGGTTTTGGCTTCTATTTATAAGTCAACAGAGGCTCCAACGGCCAGATGGATAAGTCTGTAGACAGATGACTCAGCGGCGGCGCCAGACTCTTCAACTTATACTAGTCGACGTGCCTCGTCTCGGGGGCTTGGCTACTTCTATTCAACTTCCTGGTTAGTGACAAGACTCAAGAGCAACTCAGGACACATTCTACAAGATGACCCTTCAATTCGAGAGGAAGTACTCGACTCAAGGCTCGGGGGCTCCGTGCCACGTGTCCTTCGGTTTTTTCTCCGGATTTCGCGGGATATTCTTGCCAAAACTTCAGATGGACCCTCAGCCAGAGTATACAACTCAACCTAAGGATCGGGGGCTACTCCATATGGAGTGCGATTTTGCAATCGCACTTCCATATCAGTTTCGGCTTCAAGACAACACGGGCATTGTTGAAGACCTTCAAGAGCAGCACTCGAGGACGCTTGGGACTACTCGAGAAGACTTCAGGATTGCTCAAATATCAGCTGGAGTACATTCCAGCCTCAGGATGCTTCGACTACTCTTGAGGACTTTTGACTTGTAGCGCTCAGGGACGCTTGAGGACTACACGTTAAGGCCGTCAAGACTACGCGAAGCTATCCTTGACTACAAAGTACTCGGGGGCTTGTCGTATGGACCTCCCTGGGCCCACTACCTCGGTGGGTACCAGGACCGACTACTCGGTGGGCCCCTGGGACTACTCGATTTGTGCTGCACGGCACCTGATGGTGTGAAGCACAAGGACTACGGAGGAGAAGTACTCGGATAGGAAGCTGTACATGTCCTGTACTGTATAGAGGACTCCTATACGTACTCAACTAGTACTCTCTCCTTGAACCGACTTGTAACCCTGCCTCCCGGACTATATAAGGCGAGGCAGGGACCCCTCTCTAGATCATCTCGCTCATACGCATCAGATTGCATCATCTTCTAATCGCACCCAATCAATCCAGAGCCACGCAACATACAGGACGTAGGGTATTACGCACCTCGCGGCCCGAACCTGTCTAAATTGTGTGCCACGTGTCTCTTCCTTCGAGTTACCGATCTCGGCGAGGCCACATTCATCTACTTCGGGTACTCCCCTTAGTAGGTTGCCGGTCTAAAACACCGACATCGGGCTGCTGCCAGCGCCATAAAGTTGAGTCAGATCGACCCCCATAGGACCGCCCACATCCTTCTTGCCGAATGTTCCTCTCAGTGCGCATAGCTTGATCAACAAGATCTTGCAAAGTTTGATATGGAAACATCTCCACAAAACATGAAATATCATCATTGCGACCATGCAAAAATATTGCCATTCTTGACTCTTCATCTTCTCTAATATTAGACCCAATCAAGAGCAACTCCATCTCTTTGAAATATTCGTCAACTGATTGAACCTTGTTTCAATGTTTGTAACATGTTACGGAGGTCATGACGATAGCTTGACAGAATAAAGCACCTCCTCATCACACGCTTCATTTCAGCCCATGTGTTGATATGATCATGTCCCAACACAAGCTGATTTTCTTGTATTTGATTCCACCAAGTAAGAGCATAACCATAGAATTCCATGGAAGCAAGGCTAACACATCTCCGATCAGAGAGATTATGCACTCTGAAAATTTGATCACACTGCTCTTCCCAATCAAGTTATGCATCAGCATCTTCCTTTCCTGAAAATTTTGGAACACTAAGTTTAACATGAGCAATGCTGTCCGGATCAACCCTATTGTGACCACGACGATTGTCACCATCATCACCAGCAGCACGGCGACATTCTCGGTGACGTTCAAATGGTCCACGATGTGCAAAAGGATTCTCATCATCATCATACTCCTCATGGCTGCCCTGAGATTCATCTTTATCATCAAAGCGAACACGACAATCATGATCACGATCACCCCCTGCATGCCAATTCTCATGACCAGCACGCCTTCCACCACCACGATCACCACGACCACCTTGATAATGGTCACGAAAACCATGCCCGAAACCAGAATTTTCATCACCGGATTCATCATGGTGATGTGGAGCTCTTCATCTTGTAGCAGGAAGACGTTCATCAAGCATCCTCTCCATTGCCTCAACAAGCGTGTTGGTAATATTGCGCATCTCAGCCCATGAGACAGGGGGCTCTTCATCTCCATGATTCCCACCACGAAAATTTGAATCAGATCCTGCCATATTAGGGTTTGCAAGATATAGTGGAATGGGAAAAAATATGTGGAAACACACAACGTCACCTCTTGCTTACCCAAGTTCTTACTCGTTCTCAAGGACTGTGAGTGTGCTGAAAGTGGCGTAACCAAACTTGTGATTAAGCGGTTGAAAGGATACGAATCAAGAGCCTCAATTACAGATTTTTGTGGAGCTATAGGTGGCTGTTCAAGGTAGGCTATGGTACTATAACCAAGTGCAACAAACCATCCAAACAAGATGTAAATGTTGCTGTCTAGAATCAACACTAACTTAATATATGAACATGAAACTTTTGATAACAAATCCGCAACACAACCCCTTGCAAGCTTTCAAATCTCCTTTCTTTCTCTTTTTTGTCTTTGTTTTTCTTTTTTGCTCTTTCTTTCAAATTTTTTTTAGATTTTTTTACTAACAGCAAACACCAAACAATCTATGAGGGTGCAGAGAAAAATTAAACAAGAGTACGGCGGAAGAACAAAGGCGGTGCCTAGCAACGTGATGAATGGAATGAACACAAAGTAACAGTACCAACAATAAAATTTTTTGTGTGGCTTTTTAGTGGACTGTAGGACATTAACAAAATGATGTAGCAGATGATAAAGGGTGGGAGGGTGGGTAATAACCAAAAACCTACCGTGACAACGATAGCTCTGATTACCACATGATAGGGACCGTAGCAAGAAGGGTCCTAGGGATGGCCCGATCTTCATGACAATACGTTTCGAAACAAGATAAATTGTTGCAAGCAGCAGGTAAATGCTTTTATACCTGAGTAAGGTTGGATGCGACCAAGCATCGGGGAGAAGTCACCGAAACCGCGAAGACTTCGACTCGATCTCCAAAGGACCGCAAAACCACAAGCCAGAACTAATCCACACGATACCTGCAGCAAAGCTGGAATCCGTATAGCGTGAAGTAGCGGAACCCAAAGGGAAATCTTCACAAGTCCAAGAAAAAAGGAAGAACAAGGGTGTGCAAGGCACTCAGCAGCTCGGCTGCAAGAAAATCACATCTGGTTGTCTATTCTCAATAATCAAAACTAATTTTTTTTAGTAGTACATAGGGGGTATTTATACTAGGAACAACCCTCCTAGATGGGTGTGAATTCGAGATGGAAATTAAGAGGCTAAGCATGTGAAAAGGCTCCCCAGAAATGAACTCCCGAGGTGAACTCGTGTGGCTGTTAAACTTTTGTGCAACCTCCACTAAATCTGTCATAACTTTATATTGGTAAGTCCGATGGACATGCGGTTTCTTGCATGGGAAAGCTGACTTCAAGACGGTTCCATGAAGTACTCATGCAGCTCCAGAGCTATCGGAATTTAAGAGTTATGATCAATTCATTATGCAGGTCCAAACATGTCCGAACTGATTGTCCGAACTTATCCGAACTGATTGTCCGAACTGATCCGTCCGAACTTGTACGAACTGAACTTGCTGGTTCATCCTTGGTTCGAACTGATCAACTTGGTTCTTCTTCTTTGCTTCCTCTCCATGTATAGCTGCACTACCCCTCTCATATATACCTAAGTACAACCAATGTAGAACATTTAGGTAGTATAACATTCTCAGATATGTTAAAGTTAATTTCAGCTAGCAGAGAGTTCACCTCTTGTTGTAGTTTCTTGGCACGCTTCGTGTAATTGGTCCTTGGTTTATATTTATTGGTGTATTGTCTTCATCCACTTGTGTAACTCTTTGGATGTCCACATCAGAAAGGCTAAGTCCCGCAGAAGCGGTCTGACCGGTTTCAGAAACCGATCTGACCGGTTTTAGGTGCCAGCAGTTGTGTCGTGTGTGTTTCCGTTGCGTGTGTCGAGTGGTTGTTGGTTGGGTCTTGCTCCTAGGTCCAGTAGCACTCCAGTGGCTGCGTGGACATGGCAAGAGAAGCCTGTGGAGGTGCATGAGTGAAATCGGGTTCATAGGCCGAGTTCTTGGGTAGAATTTTTATCGGCTCCCATTCACTCCCCCCCCTCTAGTTCGCCGTTTCGGTCCTTCAAGTGGTATTAAAGAAGGTTACAGGTATTGATTGACTCTAAGCAGTCTAAGATCCAAGGATGGCGTACCAGGAACGGGGTTCGGGTCCTCCACACTTCGATGGAAAGAACTACCAGATGTGGAGTAAGCGGATGGCAGCGTTCCTCCGCGGTAAGGGTCAGATCCTTTGGGATGTCACGATGGACACAAGCTATGTACAACCGATGAACTTCCTTGCTCCAGGATCGAGGGACATATTCGACGCCAACAACAAGGCGGTCGACTACTTATTTTGTGCTTTGTGTCAACCTAAATTCGATCGGGTGCACATGGAGAGCTTGCTTGTAGAATCTGGTCAGTGTTGAAGGAAGCACATGTTGGAAATGCTCAGGTTCAGGCTCGGATGTATGCGACTTACCGGAGAGAGTATGAGAACTTCACTCATCTCCCCGGTGAGTCCATCGATGCCTTGTTTCAGAGGTTCACAGTTGTGGTGAACAACATGAGGGCCAATGTGGATGTGCTCCTGTACGATGATCACGATAGAGCCGTCAAGCTCTTACACTCGTTGGATCGCACGGTTTGGGGCGGAAAGTTTGAGGCCATTGTAGAGTCTGAGAAGTATGACACCTTGACAGTGAACGAGCTGTTCTCGAAGCTCAAGTCGCCTGAGGTGGATCGGGGCATGACAGCCAAGATTGAGGGCCCGACTGACTCTCACAGTCTCGCCCTCATTGGTGGCTGAAAAGGGAAAATCTAATGCTAACCCATCCACAAGGTTATTCTCCTTGTCCTCTTTGATGTCTTTGCCAGATGAAGAGTTCGACGTGCTCGGAGAGGATGAGCTGGCGTTGCTGACTAGGCGGTTCGAGAGGATGGACTCGAGGAGGAACACGAGGACATGCTTGCAATGTGGCAAGCCGGGACACTTCGTCGTCGGCGGCCTGGAGAAGGTTGAGAACAAGGACAACTACAAGCATAAGTCGAAGACGGATGGCAAGTACCGTTCAAGGCGTGACCACAAGGGCAAGCACAAGGATGAGCGACGATCAAGGAAGAAGGAGAGCCGAGGCAAGGCCCAAGCAATGGTTGGAGCGAGCGACGTCGACTCCAATTCTGTGTGCTCCTCCTCGAGCTCAAGTAGCAGTGAAGACGAAAGTGATCAGCGCAAAGGCAGGAAGCCATCCAAGAACTTGAGTGGACTGAGCTGCTTCGCTAGAGATGGCTTCTGCACCATGGCGCTTAGCTTCGGCAGCAAGAAGAGCAACCAGAGTGTCACGGACTCCGACTCCGATGACGAGGTACGTGATGAACTTCCCTTCTAGCGTCAGGAAAATGAACGGCTTGGCTTGTTGCTTGATAATTGTGATGACATGCTTAGAGAGGCTAAAAAGATGAGGAAAGAGCTTAGGGCTTCACTTGAGGATGCTAGGACTAGAGTGGCTGAGTTAGGAACACAGAACTTGGATGCTAAACTTGAAATTGACTCGTTTAAGTCTTCACTAGTTGTTTCTGATGAAGTTGAATGTGCTGATTGTCCTATTTTCCTAGTTGATCTTGGTATGTTTAAGGAAAAGCATGCCTCCAAGTGTGAGGAACTAGATGTGCTTAGGGTTTAAGTGGCTGAGCTTTATTCTAGATCAGCTTTTCTAGGCGCTTGCACTTCTTGCCCTATTTTGCATGGAAACATTGATGAGATGCATGCTTACATTGTTTCTCTTGAGGCTATGCTAAAAGAACCTATTCCTACTTCTTGCTCTACCTGTGAATTGCATGCTTTGAATAATCTGGAACTTGCACATTATGTGGATCGCTTGCAGGTTGAGAATGATGAGTTGAGAAAAATGATGGGTTGGTTGTCGGGGTCATGAGCCTCAGTTGAGGATAATGATCGAGACATATAAGCGTTAGGATGGTGAAGGGCTTGGGGCAAACAAGGTTGGTGAGGGAAGTGGTGAGAATGAGGGGAAGATAGGAGATATCCAAGAGCCACCAAAAACCCACCACAAATATGCCTTTGTCCCTAAACCGAACCATCTTAGGAACCGACTAGACCCAATGACAGCTCCACCCGTGTTTCCCCCACAAACCGACAATTTCCAAAAGCCTATCAAAGTTCAAGAGCACTTCGGAAAATGTGTTCTTTGGGAAAGAGAGTGAGAAGCCGAGTGAGGAGAAACCGGTTGAGAAGCCGAGTGAGGAGAAACCAGTTGAGAAGTCGAGTGGAGAGGAACCAAATGAACAGCCCCATCCCAAGCCTAAGCCTAAGCCCATAAGGTTTCATTGTGTCTATTGTGGGAGAGATGGCCACAAAGATGAGTTTTGCTTCAAGAGGAGGCATGAGGAGAGAATGGCGAAGGAGTGGGCTAACAAGGACAAGTACCACCCTTCCAATGGTGTACTTGAGCCTCGTGTGTAGATGCCCAAGGCCAAGGCGAGTGTGAGAACAGTTCCGGCTTGGGGAGAGCAAAAGGTTGCAAAAGGTGTTGCTGGAGGAGTGAAACCAGTCAGGCCGGTTTGGAGACAGCAGGGGGTCAGTTTGGTTTTCATGCTCGTCATGAGTCTCGATTTGTTGCAGGAGGTCGTGGTTTTGGTGGTTGGTCTTGAAAGTTTGTAGGTGGTCAGTTTGCTAGGCGTTCTCCCCTCGTGCTCAATACGACGATGGGAGGAGTCGTGGCTTTGAGATGGAGAGGAGGAACGGCCCACGGTCTTCTTTTCGTGGTTTTGGTCCTCCTCCAGGTAGAGAGGGTTGGCTCCCTCAGTGGTTACCGTGGTGGTGTTCGTGGAGGTAGCTTTGATAGGAGAGATAACTTGGAGTGTGCTAACCCCACTTTGGAGCAAAGGGCACGGCACTAGTTTTACTATTTTGGTACTAACCCCAGTGCTGAGTCATTTGTTCACTCACGTGCTTATTTTTTACTTCAGGTGCGAGACTTGAAGAACATTTGGTTGATTGACTCTGGTTGCTCGACGCATATGACCGGAAACAAGAGGTGGTTCTCAAGTCTCGTCCCGGTGGTGACAAAGAGGTACATCACCTTTGGGGATAATGGGCGACGGCGTGTGCTGTCAGAAGGTGATATTAAGGTGAGTGACAAGATCACTCTCAGGCGTATTGCTCTTATTCAATCACTTGGATACAATTTGCTTTCTGTGTTTCAGCTTTTTGATGAGGGTTTTGACGTGTTTTTCGGCTTGGTGGTTCTCGAATTTTGGATTCTCGAGGGGGCCTTGTGTGTATGGTTGTTCCCGAGGGTCAGGTGTTTCGAGCTGTTTTTTCTCAGTCTTCTGGTGTTGAGCGTTGTTTCTTGGCTGGCTCTTCGAGTGAGTTGTGGAAGTGGCATAGGACGTTGGGTCACTTGAGCTTTGACCTTTTGTCTCGCTTGAGTAAACTAAATTTGTTCCGAGGATTGCCACGATTGAGGCTTGAGAAAGAGTTGGTTTGTGCGTCGTGTAGGCATGCCAAGATGGTAGCCTCTTCTCACCTGCCTCTCACCGATGTGATAATTGAGCGTCCATGCGAGCTGCTCCTTATGGATCTTGTTGGCCCAGCTCGTGTGAGATCTGCGGGTGGGAAGTGGTACGTCCTTGTTGTGATGGATGACTACTCTCGGTATGCGTGGGTGTTCTTTCTTGATGAGAAAGGGGAGACGTTTGGCTTTGTTCGAGATCTTGTCTTGGGGTTGAGGAACGAGAGGCACGGAGATGCCATACGAGAGATCCGCAGTGACAATGGCTCGAAATTCAGAAACTCTCGTTTCAAAACCCTTTTGCCATGACTTGGGACTTGAACACCAGTTTTCGAGTCCGTATACACCTCCCCAGAATGGTATTGTGGAAAGGAAAAATAGAACCTTGTGTAAGATGGCTCAGATGATTCTTGATGAGCATAGGACTCCGAGAAGGTTCTGGGCTGAGGCGGTGAATAACGCGTGCTATGTTTCGAACAGGATCTACCTCAGAGTGCATAAGAAGAAAACCTGTTACGAGTTGATGCATGGTCGCACACCCAAGGTGAGTCACTTCTATGCCTTGGGTTGCAAGTGCTTTATCCCTAAGAAAGGGAAGAAGTTGGATAAGTTTGTCGCTAGGTCGGTCGATGGTATTTTCTTTGGTTGTGCATCTCACTCTAGAGCATATCGTGTACTCAATCTTGAAACTAACCAATTCGTGGAGACTTGCGAGGTAACCTTCGACAAGACTCAGCCACGTAGTCAGCTTGTCTTTGAGTGTTCAGGTGATGATGAACTTGGCGAGGAGATCTTTCAGGAGGAGGAGCATCAACATGGAGATGATGAAGATGGCGGTGTGGTGCCCGCGGCTGAGCATGTACCTACTACTTCAACTACGGTGATGGACGGCCCCTCTCCCACACCTACGATGACAAACCAAGATCAAGGAGAAGCTACTGTTGAGGGGAGGTAGCAGCAAGGCGAGAACCTCCCTGGCGAGTACAAGTGGATCACCCAGCTTCAAGGATCATCGGTGACCTGAATGAACGTACTACACGGTCGAGGGTTCGGAACAATTATCATTTCGCTCATGCTACTTTTGTTTCCACATTTGAGCCCAAAGACATTGGACATGCACTATCTAATCATAATTGGGTTAATTCAATGCATGAGGAGTTGGAGAACTTTGAGAGGAATCGGGTTTGGGAATTGGTTGACCCTCCCCCAGGGTGTAAGCCGATTGGGACAAAATGGGTGTGGAAGAACAAAGAGGGAGAGAAAGGTGAAGTGGTGAGAAACAAGTCAAGGCTTGTTGCTCAGGGGTATAGTTAGAATGAGGGGATCGACTACGAGGAGACCTTTGCTCTCGTATCTCGTTTGGAGGCAATCAGGATCCTTCTAGCCTTCGTGGTTAAAGGGTTCAAGTTACACCGGATGGATGTGAACAGTGCTTTCTTGAATGGTGTGTTGGAGGAAGAAGTGTTTGTGAGGCAGCCACCAGGGTTTGAGAGTGAGAAGTACCCCCACCGGGTGTACAAGTTGAGGAAGGCGTTGTATGGGTTGAAGCAGGGCCTAGAGCTTGGTACGGTAGGTTGAGGGGGTTCCTGTTTGGGAGAAGTTTCAAGATGGGGAAGGTCGATCAGACCTTGTTTCTTCTCAGGAAGGGCAGAGATATCCTAATTGTGCAGGTGTATGTGGATGATATTATCTTTGGTGGCTCATCTACCTCTCTTGTTGCAAGGTTTGCAGATGATAAGAGCAGGTAATTTGAGATGAGCATGATGGGTGAGTTGCGGTTCTTCCTCAGGCTACAAATCAAGCAATCAAAGGAAGGAACATTTGTGCACCAAGCTAAGTACACCAAGGACATTGTGAGGAAGTAAAAGATGGAGGACTCCAAGGCCATGGTGGCGCCTATGAGTACGAGTACAGCTCTTGATGCGGATGAGGAAGGTGAACACGTGGACCAGAAGGAGTACCGGAGCATGATCGGGTGACTCGTCTACTTGATGGCGATGAGGCCGGACATCCAGGTCTCGATATGTCTGTGCGCTTGTTTTCAAGCGTCTCCAAGGACTTCGCACCGACAAGCGGTCAAGTGCATATTCAGGTACTTGCGTCACACTCCCGACTGCGGCCTTTGGTACTCTGTGTCTTCTTCTTTGGCACTTCATGGTTTTTCAGACATGGATTTTGCCGGGTGTCGGTTGGATAGGAAGTCCACTTCTGGGACTTGCCAGTTTTTGGGATCTTCTTTGGTGTCTTGGTCTTCCCGCAAACAGTCGAGTGTTGCTCAATCCACTACCGAGGCAGAGTACATTGCTGCAGCCAGTTTTTGCTCTCAGCTCCTTTGGATCACATACACCATGAGTGACTTTGGTGAGGAGTATACCCATGTCCCACTTCAATGTGATAGCACTAGTGCCATAATTGTTGCAAAGAATCCAGTGCTCCATTCAAAAAGCAAGCACATAGAAGTGAGACAACGTAGAGAAAGGGAAGATAGCTTTGATCCATGTACCCACACATGACCAACTAGCCGATATATTCACCAAACCCCTAGATTAAGCAAGTTTCACTCATTTGGGGGGGGGGGGAGCTTGGTGTTTTTTTGATTTCGTGAGTTGGGTGTGTGGGAGCTCCTTTGTAGCATATGTATAGCTTTCCTTTATGCATTTCTTGCATTTGGCATGGCATATGTAACATGATGTATAGGCATCCTTGTATCTTAGATTGTATGCATTTTGTAGGAAAAGCTTCTATCATATACATTGTTCACCATGATGTGCTATATATGATCTTGTGAGCTATTTTGGTATGATATGGTTAGTTTGGCTTAGTTCTTGATGATCTTGATTTATATCCATGGTTGATGGTTGTGTTTTTTTTAAATTGTCACATGTATGCTCTCTTGTGAGTAAATGCCTTTATATGATCTTGACATGTTCTAGTGGCTTGGCTATGCTTAATTTGTGGTTGGATAGCTTATTTCAATCATATGGGGCCAAAGGCTCATTTGCCATCATGAATGTTTAGCCCTCATGCATTATCTTGTGGAGGGGCATAAGTTCCTTTTTGTCGCAAAGACATTTCATGTATCAAATATGAATCTGAAAAATGAAATGTAAGCTTGGAAAACGTGCTCCCATGTCATATGTGCTAAATTTAAATTGCTTTGGGTGCTAAACCGTTGCATGATGCCTACCAATTAGAAGTTCATATATAGAAGTAGGCACATGGCTCGGTGGCTTTGACATGACATGAGGTGCTTGTGGGTGTTTGTGATGGTCTTATGACTAGAATGGTTGTCCTAGCATGAAGTTTGTGTGGCTTTGCTATTTTGACATGTTTTGCTCATGTTTAGGACTTTGCTCATGAGAGAGTAAATTTTTGCAAAATTGCTCCATTCTATCTTAGGTTCGTCCAATGGTTGTGAAACTTGGTAATCATGAAGTTGATGTCATTACGCAGCCGTAGTGTATCTAACTTGCTCATTTGGACATGTGTAGCATCTTGTGATGCATTTTGTATACTTGAGAATCTCTAGGTTGCATGTTTTCAAATTTGAGCCTTGATTCGTGCATTGGCAACAAGGGGGGGGGGAAGGTGGAGAAAAGTTGCTTTGCATCCCTACAACGTATCCCAAGAGTCAAGGGGGAGCTTGTACATTTCTTTTGCATTTTTTGCTTTTGGGGGTGTGGTCTACTGTACCAACTCGGTCTGACCGACTTTGGTAATCGACCTGGCCAGTTTTGGTGGAACCGGTCTGACCGGTTTTGGGAACAGGCCAGACTGGTTTGTGCCCAGAGTTGGCACTTGTTCAGGGGGAGTATGCATATGTGCAAGGGGAGCTTTTGTATGCTTTGGTGGTATGTGCTCTTTGCTTGAGCATAGTTTTGTCTTGGATGTGTCGAGCCGTTGCCCTTGCCTAAGGGGTCCGAGACTTCTCTTCTTCAAATGATCTTGCTCTTCGCCTTTCTTTAGCTTTCAATCGCTTGTTGGAGTTTCTTTTTATTCGTTTCTTTTCTTTTCCTTTTCTCTCTTATTACCAAGTGTGTGTGTTGTCAATACACTCATCAAGGGGAAGATTGACAACGTTGTGTGGACTGATTCTTAGCTAAGCATTGCAGGTGCAGGTTGCGGCTTGACTCGTGTTGGTGTTGGTGAAGAACAAGCGTGAAGGTCGTTGCTGGTGAGGCCTCCAGGTGTGGAGAAGATAAGTAGGCTTGGTTCGAGGGACCCGGTGGCCAGCGGGGTCAAGTATGAGCCGCATGATGGCAAGAACGGCAAGATGAAGTCGAGGACGGTGTCTTGGTTGAACCACAAAACCAAGGTCGAGCTGGGACTTAGTGGGAGCCAAGTCATGAGTGGTGATTCGCGGAGGCTACATCAAGTTCGCGGGATTTGCGGTGGTTCACCAGAAAACCATCGGGTTACTCGACTGAGCCACAAAGCCGAGGCCGAAGACCGGGCATGGCTGTCAGGCCAAAATCGGTTTGACCGGTTTGGGATCGCAAGGCTTGCGTCGAGGCTATGCGAAGTGTGGTCGCCGGGCATCCGTCGATGGTGCTACATAGACAAATTCCCAAAGTGCCCTTGGTGGGTGTGTATCCTAGTTTAGGCTTTAGGTGTATTTTAGTGTTTCGGCTTGCCTCCATATAACCCAAGGGGTAAGAGGATGGTAGCCATCTCTTGGAACTCCAGCTCATTTTGGTTTGCTATTTTTCTCTTCCTTTTCCCTTGGAATTTCTAGGACTAGCTTGAGAGCTTCATGGTGAGATCTTGTGAGGGAAGGATGATCGGGTGGAAGCTAGACCTTGTATGAACCTTTCATGGTATGTATTGATGATTCGGCGTGGTTCCTCAAGGCTTGGTTGTGTTCCTCCCGTTTTTCCTTTTTGGTGATTTGTCGGAGCCTTTTCTTGGAATTTCCGTGGGGAAGTTTTGGGGGCGTTTCTTTGAGGGATTCTTGTTGGATGTCACGTATGAGGACCTTCGGCCTCTTTGCTTGTGATCTTGATCCAAAAACCCTACGAAACGGCTTCGATTTGGGTGTTTTCGGTGGTTTCCATGGGAAGGTGTTCTTGAGGGTTGACTTCCGATTCCTCTTGATTGAGTGAGTTTTGGGGACCGAGCTTCTAGCTAAAGGTAGCCCACGAGGTGCCCCAACTATCCCCAAAGCCTCACTTTGATCCGTGGAACGAATTGGGAGATCGATCGCTTGGTGTGTTGAGTTTTTCCCGCGGGCTGTGTTCTTCCCGACTGTCCAGGAAAAACCGGTCTGACCAGTTTTCCAAACTAGTCTGACCAGTTTAGCCCTGTGGGCTGTCGTGAAGAGTTTTTGAGCGAGAAAGTCTCTGTCGTGCTATGGTTGTTCTTGTTCAAAGGAGGAGAGATTCTTGAGGCAGTTTTTCTCTTGGAAGGGTTTTTGGGGAGTTCTGGACAAAACCGGCCTGACCGGTTTGCTAAACTGGTCTGACCGGTTTCCCCTGCCTGGTGAGAGGCAAAGTCCAACGGAAGCGTTTTGACCGGTTTCAGAAACCGGTCTGACCAGTTTTAGGTGCCAGCAGCTGTGTCGTGTGTGTTTCCGCTGCGTGTGTGTTGACGGTGTATTTTGGTACACCTAGCATGTTCATTACACTTTGGTTTGGATTTGATTATGGAACTAACACGCCACTAGGCACACTAATCATATAACAAGTTCATCTTTGTGCATGCATTTGGCAGTGTTGTGTTTATGTAGGAAAACATGGACATAAAGGACGGATTCGCAACAAGTTCAAAAAAGCATTTATGGAGTCTTGTTCGTGTTCATGAGCTTGATGAAATCACTTCCAATGGTGCCGAGGACCGAAGTGCTACGAGGAACACCCCCGAGGATTAAAGTGTAAAAGACCGAACTTCATGCGAAGAGAACCTCCATCTTGGACGCGAGGATAACATCATCAAAATCATGTAAGTGGAGGGGGCAAAGTACATAAATGCATAAGGACCCACGGAGCGAAAGGGGCGACCGAACCGGGCCGAGGTGGGCCCAGGACGGTCGGCCCAGGCCGGCCGTCCCAGCCCACTCCGGTGGCCAGTTCGGTCCCGTTTTCCTTGCACCCGAAGGATCTTGAACCCTAAAAGCCTGGGCGCCGCCATTCGACGGAAGAGAGAGCCATTCGCACCAGGAGGCCATCCACAAGCTAGAGAGAGGAGGAGGATCTCTGGAGGGAGATCAACCACCTCGAAGGAAGCACCCTCTCGTGGAGAAGAAGGAAGACACCGTCGGAAGGGAAACCATGATCAACGGTGCGATGATCAACACCTTGATGGGGTAATCTTCTCATTCGTTCATGGGATGTAATCGATCTTGAGATGTAATCGCACTTTGTCGGATTATCTATCTATCATCTTGTGTTGAATAAACTTTAATGCTTAAGGTTAGCTACCATGCCGTAAAGGGAGTATGAGCTCCAATGCTTCCTTGGATCCATTCAATACGCCGTGTCCATCATAGGTCTAGTCATGAATACCTTCGCGTAGTGACAGTACGGGAGGAGGGAAAGGGCGAAACCGTGGTCACAATCCCCGATAGATTAGATTGGTTTTCATGTCCTTAAGCGATTGCATGCTCTAGTTTCGTAGACCCATGGGCGAGTGTCTTCTACCTTGATCGTTGATCGTTCTCTCTAGTGTAATTTAATTGTTTTCTAGTTTAATAATAGTTAGGGTTTTAGTAGCTAGTGTGTCGTTGTAGATTAAACGCTTGTAATCCCCTTGCTCTGCGGATTGACAAGAACCTTGGGAATCCCGTGGTGAAAAAGGTGTGGGGTCCGTACGCTTGCGGATCGTAGAGGGATACATCTTTTATCCGTCAACAAGCCCCTTTTTCTGGCGCCATTGCCGGGGAGCAAGCTAGTTTACATCGTTTGATTTGCATATAACTAGTTTTATGTTTTAGTTTATCTTTTATTTGCTTTATCTAACATATATTATCTAGAAAAACACTTGTTTCGTTTTTGTTTTTGTTTTTTATCTTATTTTCTAGATGGCGTTCGTTAATCAACCCGTGGAAGAACCAGAGAAATCATTAAGGGATTACACTAGCCCTCGATGTGAAGACATAAAAGTACAAGAGTCGGATTCAAAGCTCGAAGCGACTAAGTATTAGATTAAATCCAAGATCATCGATATGGTGGCGGCAAACCGGTTTGAAGGGATGGTTACGGAGAACCCATATAGGCACATAAGGAATTTCATGACAATATGCAACACGGTGCGTCAAGAAGGAGTTCCCGATGAATGGTTCAAATGGAATCTCTTTCCCTACTCACTTGCCGGCAATGCAAAGACATGGTACTCGTTTGCGTCCTTTCAAGTTGAAGGCAATTGGAACAAGTTGACAAAGAAGTTTTGCGAGAAGTTCTTTCCAATTAGCAAGGTTCAACATCTAAGGAGGCAAGTGATCAATTTCATGCAAGGAGAAGAGGAAGGGATAGAACAAGCCTGGGATATGTTTAATGGGTTGATCGAACAAGGACCAAAACTCGGCTTCACCGGTGACGTACTCTTGCATACATTTTTCTTTTCCCTAACCTCTAGTTGCATGCATGAAGGATCGGATGGCGACTAGAGAGGGGGGAGTGAGTAGGAGCCGGATAAAAATTCTTCTCAAAGAACCCGGCCTATACCCTAGTCAAAACCCGGTCACACACAAGCGTTGGAACGAATCACAAACCAATCGCCAAAACAACGAGTCCTTGAAATACACGCGGATGCACGAATGAAGGAGGGAGGAATCGAACCAAAGAGCAAAGCAGCCAGGCTCTGGCGGACCGTCCGGCCGGGCGGGGGCGGGACCGTCCGCGATGGCCGCGCGGACCGTCCGGCGAGGTACCGCGGACCGTCCGCACCCTTGCCGCGGACCGTCCGGCCCGAGCCGCGGACCGTCCGTTAAAGCGAACGGAGAACCACCGAACCGACCCCGAGAAAAACGGACCGTCCGCGAAGATCGGGCGGACCGTCCCGCGCAGGCCACGGACCGTCCGCTACGCGAAGCTCGGACCGTCCGCAAACCGCTGCAACGAAAAACCAAAACCAAATCAGATCGAAAGCAAAGCCGAGCAAGAACACGAAGAACACGCGAAGAACACTGTACACGCGGACCGTCCGCCTGGCCCTCGCAGACCGTCCGCCAAGCACGAACAGAACTGAAAACTGCTCGACGCCGAAAGTCAACACTCCCAATCCATCACCGGATCTCCCTAACGATAGTAGCTGTTGAGACAAGAGTTTGGGGACATGTAAAGCGTCAACCAAGGATGCTATACCCCAAAAATTTCGTCTCCTAACTCCCTAAATCATCGGGAATCGCGGATCCTTTGAACACCACCAAAAGCTAGAGCACCGAACGAAAATCCTTGAATCGAAGTGGTTTCCCGGCGTTTGAGGGCACAAGATCAATCACAAAGATGCACTAGACATCCATCCATGTTTCCCTCAAAGAAATCCAGGGAGAAACCCACTCAAATCCGCGGAATCACACCAAGAACAAAGGCACCAAAAACAAGCACGAAAATAGCACAAAAAGAGCTCCGAAAAAGCAATAAAAGAAATTCGGGAATAGAAAGATTGGCACAAGATTTAGAGGATGAAATCACTATGAATATCTTGTCCAATCGATTACAAGCCACTCCTAGAAACCAAATCTAAGATGGCAAAAAGCTCCAATCAAAGAGCCACTCTCCCCTCTCTCCCTCTCTCCCAAAGCACTCCCAAATGAAAGAGTACGGCGGCCTCTAGCCCAAGAGTTGGCTGAAAATTCAGCCCCCTCCTCCTATATATAGGCCCTCCGGAAAAGACCGAAGTGCCCCTACACTAGGAGTACAACACAAGCCCTCACGGGGGCGTTTTGGTCAACACATGAAGTTCACCATCGGACGGCCGCGCATCCATCGGGCCTTCACGTCCTCCCCGATGCAAGCACCTAGATCATGCCGCGTGTCGCCCGCCTCGAAGCTTCCCCGACACACCCGGATACCGTCTCCGTCACGCCGAGCCCTCGGGCTCGGTTTTAAGGCCCAAACCGAGAAACCCTCCTCCGATGGTTTTGTGGCCAAACCACCAAACCCCGCGTACACGGCCCGGCCTCACCACGCCAAGCGTCGAGCTCGCCAAGCCTTTCACCTCCGGCGCCGGACGGTCTACTCGGTCTTGCCTCGTTCCTTGACTTGGCCACCACCGATGCACCGGCTCCATGTCCACGACTTCGTCTTGCTCTTCTTGCACCATGCGGCTCGCACTTGATCCCGTCGGCCAGCGGGTCCCTCGAACCAAGCCTACTTGTCTCTCCACTCCTCGGAGGCCCCGCAAGGCTAAGACCTTTCGCTCCTGTTCTTCACACCGCACCAACGCAAACCAAGCCGCAACCAACACCTGCAATACTAGGCCAAGAGTCAGTGCACACAACGTTGTCAACCACTCCTCACGAGTGCATTGACAACACACCACATAAACAATAAGGTAAATACACAAAATAAAACACACACAACACAACTCAACACTACACACACAAAGCTTCAAACCATCCGGTCAATCACTCATCACACACGGACCAAGGTACTTCTCAACTTGGTTCCTCAATCTCCCCCTTAATGAGTGCATTGACAAAAGAAGGTCAAAAAGCAAATAAGAACTCATTCAAGCGCCAAAAAGCCAATAAAAAGCAAACAAAAGGCCACTTGAAGTGAGAAGGGATAAAAACATGCTCCGACAAATTCCTCTCGAATCCAAAGCAAGCACAAGGGCTAAGCGCAAACGAAGAGACACACTACCAACATGCAATCCCTAAAAGCCATCAAACCAAAATGCTCAACCCAAAGTGCCATAAAACTCTTACCAAAACACTTGTCAACCGCTCATCACCATCAAATCAAGGTTCATATTAACTTGATTTTCCAAATTTCTCCCCCTTGAGGAGCGGATTGACAACATGTGAGCACAAAGAAATGGTTTGAGAGGGCAAAGACCAAACACCTCATCCAAGTGAAAGAAAACCACACAAGAGCAAAGAACAAGGTCACTTGGCATGAGAGAAACCATAAAGGCCAACTCAATGTCTCGGTCCCCAAAGACATGGGCAACGGCTCGACACAACCGAGACAAGAATGCATGATCCCTCAAGAAGAGGCACAAGGGGCTCAACACCGATCATGGAATAATCGAAAACATAAGTCAACCGCCGGCTCCTCAAGAAGAGGCAAAGGGGCTCAACACCACCGGCACAAGAGCACAAAAATCACAAGCTCCCCCTAAACACATGAACTAGGACCAAAGAGCATACAAAGCTCACCCTAAACTCATGAGATAGAGAAAAGAGCACACCAAGCTCACAAGCTCCCCCTAAACACATGCACTAGGGACAAAGAGCATACAAAGCTCACCCTAAACACACGTGATAGAGCAAAAAGCAACCACCAAAGAACAACTCAGGCAAACAAAGGAGACTCACCAAAGCTCCCCCTACACAAATGCAAGCTCCCCCTGAACATGTGGATGCAAACTTCCAAATTTTAGCTCACCTCTTCTGAATTTGCATTAAGCTCACCTCTTCTCCCCCTTGTTGACAATGTATGGATCAAGGTGAAAATGCAGAAATGCGAAACAAAGCATATAAACATCTACATGAGCTTCTCAAATAGGCCAAATTTAGTGACAAAGGCTAGAAATGAAACAAAGAGCACATATATGGATCATAACATAGTCAAAGCATTGCCACAAGTAATATATGGAAATATAGGCATGTGACAAAGCAAATTTTCAGATTTGAAAAATTATATCAAAAGATGGCTCACATCAAATGTAAAAGCCTATCCATGTCATATTCTAGCCAAAAACATGCATATCATCCAGAGATCATACAAGGATATCCAATTCTCAACAAAAGATCATTGCAAACACCCATAAAGCAAAGCATGTCATGTTAAAGCTCATGAGCCATGTGTCCACTTCGGGGAGACTTCTCCACTGGTGAACATCATGCAACATGTTTTGCACCCATGTGTGAAAGATAAGACATTTTAAGCATAAACATGATGTAGGGAGCATTTTTCAAGCATACACACTTCTTTTCAAGATTAATTCATTTCATGGTACATGAAGTGCCTTTGCGGCAAAAAGAAGCTTATGCTCCACCATGAATGCAACATAGGCTAAACATTCACAATGATATCGGCCTTTGGCCCAAATGCAAGAAAGAGACATCCAAGCACTATCTAAGCATGAAAGACACATTTAGAGCAAACAGTGACATGGATATACTACTACACATGAGTGGAGCACATTTCATCAAATTTAGTCAAGATTAGCATTTGATTCAAAAATGCTATCTCACAACACATATATCTCAAATATTCCAAGAGCATAGCCTCATATAGCCATTTCTCCACACACATGACCAATATCTCACAAGTAGCCAAAGAAACTCAAATGAGGCATATGGAAGAAGCTCATCATCCTAAAATGCAATATGATACAAATGCAACACAGGAAGATATGTACATCAAAAGGAACATGATATATGACAGAATGCGAGACACAAATGTCAAACCTACCAAAGTCTATACATCATGATATATGATATAAATGCAATGCAGAATGCATAGGGAGACAGGGAACTTGACTTAACACCAATAAAGCTCACGAGGGAACACACCAACCAAGAATCGCTCCAAGCGAGATAAGAGCCACCAAAGGTCCCAATTGAGTACCATAGAAAAAGTACCAATTGCAAAACCGCAAAGATCCCAATTGAATACCATAGAAGGAATATCAATTTAAGGATCACAAAGACTACCCAGAAAGCTACAACCCTTCTTGGAATCAAATTCCCTATCAAAAGAAGCCAAGCTCCCCCTCAACCAAGGGCAACTAACAAAGCAAAAGCTAGGAAAAGGAAGAGCAAGGAAAAACTCTAAAACCAACCGAAAAGAGGAACAACAACACAACTCGAAGACAAGACAAGCCCAAAACTCCAAGGAAAGCTCACAACATGCTACACAATGCATTGATAATATCAATTAACATAAATAGAGCATTGTAACATGATTCGACAAGTATGAATAAGCATGGGCAAGCAAGTATGTCAACAAGGTACAACACTAAACCAACATGATACCAAAGAACAACATGCCAAACAATATACAAGAACTAAACAAAGGCATGATACAAGATCACGTGGATCATCCACCAACATATATTACAAAGCTAGCATGACAAGAGATACATGGGGGACAAACATGCTAACAAGAAAGGTACCATCGAGCTAGACAAACATGATATGAATGAACAACATGACATATCCGAGCAATCAACCATAAAGCATGACATGATGTTCATGAATAACATCCACCATAAAATCATACAAAGATAGCAAGATAGATATTCAAGATCACAAAGCTATCATGAACAAGGCGGCTAGACTACCATGGTTTTCACACAAGCAAGACACAAGTATATACAAGAGAGGACAAGGGGAAAAGAAAACTCACTATACATGTGTACAAAGGCTTTCAAGAGCCATCCAAAACGGTGTGGAGAACCATCATGTCTCCATTGAGCTCATGTTCTCCAACCGCGTCTCCATACCTACACACAAGGAGACGAGAAAGACCGAGCCTTGGATCCCAAAGGGTTAGCAAGCACGTACTTGGGAATCCAAGATTTGGTCACACGGGTAAGTGGTGCACACAACCTATCATGTGGGTTAGCATGATGCAAATGCCGGTTGGAATGAAAAGTCTTTCGAACACCCTTGGAATCGTGCCTCAAAGAAGTCACTCGCGAAGAAGGTCGAGTGCTACCACAAGCAAAAAGGCAAAGATCCTTCGAGGTTGTAAGAAAAGAACCAACACAAGCACCACGGGAAGCATGTCGCGGACCAACACAAGAAACACTAGAAGCATGTCCACGAGCATGGCCTAACTCATTAGAAAGAGTGTCATAAAACCCGTCCACAAATCGCGCCTTCTTAGGCTCACAAGTGTTCATGCCATGAGAAGGGCTATGAACAACCAAAGGCCTAGAGCCACCTCCTCGTCGTATTCTCCTTGCCCGGCAGTAGCAAAAGCTCTCTTGATGCCCATCCTCCCCACAGTGAGAGCAATGGTACAAAGGCCTATCGAGAGGCACAGTCCGAGTGGATGAATCGCTATTCTCTTGTAAGTGGGAAGTCCCTTGGGACTTAGAGCATGAAGCATCAACCCCAACATCCAACTTGGTGCCCACATTAGAATCACACGTGCCATGAGAAAGGCTATGTGGCTTCTTAAAAGCTTTAGCACGCACACGTCGCTCGTGCTTCACACGGCGAAAGCAAAACTCAATGGTATGCCCATCCTTCTTGCAAAAGGTGCATTGGAACCTCAGCTTGGGAATATGCGTCCCAAATATGTGGGAGGCACCCTTTCCATTCAAATCACCTTGGGCAACACCGGAAGAAGCAACAAGCTTAGGAGTAGCTATGAGAGAGCTATCCAAAGCACTAGCACAATTACCACCATCCAAAGACTCACACTCAAGAGAAGAAGTCGACTCCGGTTTAGAAGAAGCAAATTTAGAAGCATCAACATCAGAGTGACACGAGAAGCATGAATCCAAACCCTTGGCACAAAGACTCTTGCACCTTGTGCGCAAAACCTCATTTTGAGACTTGAGGCGCTCACAAGTACCACATGTCATATTTCTCAAATTATTGATTTCTTCTTCAATACATTTAGCATATGTGGTACGCAAGAGTTCATTTTCTTTCTCAAGGTTGGCACTCACCTCATCATGCTCAACCAACTTGGCGCTCATATCATCGCGCATTTTCTTTAAAGCCAAAACATCACTTTCCAAATCAATGCATGAAGTGCAAATGAGACCACATGAACAAGTATCATCATTTACACCCATCAAAGCATCATCATCACCATTATCACAAGAAGTATGGCAAGCATCCTCTACAAGAAACAAAGAGCACTTGCTACAAGGCATGGATTTTATATCACAAATTTCAGCCCTAGCATGCTCAAGATCATCTACACATGTGGTGTGAGTCAATTTTAATTCATTAATTTCAGCATGCAAAGACTCACAAGAAACACATGGTAAAGAAGCACTTGTCTCTAACAAAGCAATCTTACTCCTAGCCATATCAAGCTCATCATTCAAAACAACACAAGAGTTGCAAGGCATAGAAGCATTGGATTTCAACAAGTCAATTTCAGATTGCAAGTTAGCAAGAGATTATCTCAATTCATCATTCTCAAAATCAAGATTGTCGCATGCTCTTCTAAAAGCTTCAACATGCATTTTGCGCCAATTAACTTCATCTTTTAATTTCTCATTTTCAGCACACAAGGCATCGCAAGATTTGCAAGGCAAAGAAGCTTTGAAATTTAACACCTTAATTTCAGATTTCAAGGATGCAATGGAAGCAATCAAAGCATCATTTTTAGCATGCATGGTGTTACAAGAAGTGCAAGAATTCAAAGCACGAGACCTCCAATGAGCCATACCACATTTCAACCTAGTAAGAGAGCATTTCATCTTCTCATTCTTTCTACGCAAGGCATCACACAAATCTATGTTTCTCCTATGCAAGTCTCCACAATCACGCTCGCAATCATCCAACCTATTGCATAGGATCAAGATAGCTTTGGCAAGTGTACCTTGGTTCATGCCTCCTAGCTTGTGGTAGAACTCGCCTTTCTTGATGTCACCATCTCGATAGTCCTCGATGAGAGATATCATCTCCTCCACTCCGGCTTCCGCCTCAACCGCCATACTTCTCCTGCTCAAAGAACCACAAGGAGAAGAACTTGGTGCCATTCTCGATAGTACCGGTTAGGATTAGCCGAAAGCAAACTCGAGGAACAAGCAACGATGCAAAGAAAGCACTCAAAATGCCTCAATTCTCTAACAACTACTGACGAGATCAATAGCAAAGGATCTTATTTTTTTCCAACATTTTACCACTGAACAAGGAGCACCAAAGATGGAGGCACAAAAAATTTCAGCTCAAAATAAGGTGAAATGAAGTCTAGAGAAAATCCAGAAGAAACAAGACAAAGTCGCAAGAGACTTAAATGAGGATTTTTCAATTATCTTCTTGATTTTTTCTGAATTTTTGAAGACCCCAAAATGATCTTTAAGGGATTACACTAGCCCTCGATGTGAAGACATAAAAGTACAAGAGTCGGATTCAAAGCTCGAAGCGACTAAGTATGAGATTAAATCCAAGATCATCGATATGGTGGCGGCAAACCCGTTTGAAGGGATGGTTACGGAGAACCCATATAGGCACATAAGGAATTTCATGACAATATGCAACACGGTGCGTCAAGAAGGAGTTCCCGATGAATGGTTCAAATGGAATCTCTTTCCCTACTCACTTGCCGGCAATGCAAAGACATGGTACTCGTTTGCGTCCTTTCATGTTGAAGGCAATTGGAACAAGTTGACAAAGAAGTTTTGCGAGAAGTTCTTTCCAATTAGCAAGGTTCAACATCTAAGGAGGCAAGTGATCAATTTCATGCAAGGAGAAGAGGAAGGGATAGACCAAGCCTGGGATATGTTTAATGGGTTGATCGAACAAGGACCAAAACTCGGCTTCACCGGTGACGTACTGTTGCATACATTTTTCTTTTCCCTAACCTCAAGTTGCATGCATGAAGGATCGGATGGCGACTAGAGAGGGGGGGGGGAGTGAATAGGAGCCGGATAAAAATTCTTCTCAAAGAACCCGGCCTATACCCTAGTCAAAACCCGGTCACACACAAGCGTTGGAACGAATCACACACCAATCGCCAAAACAACGAGTCCTTGAAACACACGCGGAAGCACGAATGAAGGAGGGAGGAATCGAACCAAAGAGCAAAGCGACCCGGGCTCGGCGGACCGTCCGGCCGGGCGGGGGCGGAGCGTCCGCGATGGCCGCGCGGACCGTCCGGCAGGTACCACGGACCGTCCGCACCCTTGCCGCGAACCGTCCGCCCGAGTCGCGGACCGTCCGTTAAAGCGAACAGAACCACCAGAACCGACCCGAGAAAAACGGACCGTCCGCGAAGACCGGGCGGACCGTCCGCGCGGGCCACGGACCGTCCGCTACTGAAGCTCGGACCGTCCGCAAACCGGCTGCAACGAAAAACCAAAACCAAATCAGATCTAAAGCAAAGCCGAGCAAGAACACAAAGAACACGCGAAGAACACTGTACACGCGGACCGTCCGCCTGGCCCTCGCGGACCGTCCGCCAAGCACGAACAGTAACCGAAAAGCGCTCGACCCCGAAAGTCAACACTCCCAATCCATCACCGGATCTCCCTAACGATAGTAGCTGTTGAGACAAGAGTTTGGGGACATGTAAAGCGTCAACCAAGGATGCTATACCCCAAAAATTTCATCTCCTAACTCCCTAAATCATCGGGAGTCGCGGATCCTTTGAACACCACCAAAAGCTAGAGCACCGAACGAAAATCCTTGAATCGAAGTGGTTTCCCGGCGTTTGAGGGCACAAGATCAATCACAAAGATGCACTAGACATCCATCCATGTTTCCCTCAAAGAAATCCGGGGAGAAACCCACTCAAATCCGCGGAATCACACCAAGAACAAAGGCACCAAAAACAAGCACGAAAATAGCACAAAAAGAGCTCCGAAAAAGCAATAAAAGAAATTCGGGAATAGAAAGATTGGCACAAGATTTAGAGGATGAAATCACTATGAATATCTTGTCCAATCGATTACAAGCCACTCCTAGAAACCAAATCTAAGATGGCAAAAAGCTCCAATCAAAGAGCCACTCTCCCCTCTCTCCCTCTCTCCCAAAGCACTCCCAAATGAAAGAGTACAGTAGCCTCTAGCCCAAGAGTTGGCTGAAAATTCAGCCCCCTCCTCCTATATATAGGCCCTCCGGAAAAGACCGAAGTGCCCCTAAACTAGGAGTACAACACAAGCCCTCACAGGGGCGTTTTGGTCAACACATGAAGTTCACCATCGGACGGCCGCGCATCCATCAGGCCTTCACGTCCTCCCGACGCAAGAACCTAGATCATGCCGCGTGTCGCCCGCCTCGAAGCTTCCCGACGCACCCGGATACCGTCTCCGTCACGCCAGGCCCTCGGGCTCGGTTTTGAGGCCCAAACCGAGAAACCCTCCTCCGATGGTTTTGTGGCCAAACCACCAAACCCCGCGTACACGGCCCAGCCTCACCACGCCAAGCGTCGAGCTCGCCAAGCCTTTCACCTCCGGCGCCCGGACGGTCTACTCAGTCTTGCCTCGTTCCTTGACTTGGCAACCACCGATGCACCGGCTCCATGTCCACGACTTCGTCTTGCTCTTCTTGCACCATGCGGCTCGCACTTGATCCCGTCGGCCATCGGGTCCCTCGAACCAAGCCTACTTGTCTCTCCACTCCTCGGAGGCCACGCAAGGCTAAGACCTTTCGCGCCTGTTCTTCACCTGCACCAACGCAAACCAAGCCGCAACCAACACCTGCAATACTAGGCCAAGAGTCAGTCCACACAACGTTGTCAACCACTCCTCATGCGTGCATTGACAACACACCACATAAACAATAAGGTAAATACACAAAATAAAACACACACAACACAACTCAACACTACACACACAAAGCTTCAAACCATCCGGTCAATCACTCATCACACACGGACCAAGGTACTTCTCAACTTGGTTCCTCAATGCAACACGTCGAATTGTGTGCAGGCGGGGATCTCATGGAGAAAACACTCACAAAAGCCGCTCAACTTCTACAAAAAGTTAGTAAAGTGGCTGCCATGCGAAGAGATTGGGAAACAAGACTTGCAGAAGAGCCGGGATATAATTCAAGGAAGAGGAAGTGTGCTGAATTTTCTAAAGAGGCAACCCCAGAAGTCACAAAAGAGGAACCAATCGCGGAAAAGCTTGGAGAAGAACACAACAAGTCAAGAACTACCCCGAGCATCGACTTCGCCGTACCGAATGAGACGAACAAGAGAAGCATGTCAAGCGCGAAGCCACTAAGGGAGTTCGAACCAATGGATTGGGTTCCTATCGATTATGGAGAAGTATTCGACAAGAGAAGACCGTCCCTAATCAAAAGGGAATGGCGAGATCATTGGAAGTGTATTTCCCACCGGAGAAGAAAGCGGAAAATTCATACGATCTTGAAGAGAACACATAGCCGAGGTGAAGAGAATCATGGGAATCAAGCCCGAAGCATCACCATATGCTCGCCTCGCCGAAATCTACGCGATAGGATCCGAAGAAGAAGAGAAGATGACACCACACTTGAGTTGCGAGATCAACGGAGTTCAATGCAAAGCGTTATGCGACATCGGAGCACAGGTAAGTGTCCTATCTTCTAAAATTTACGATAAAGTTCAAAACCACAACCTAGACTTAGCTCCAACATCACCAAAATTAATTATGGGAGATGGTAGAACTATTAAACCACTAGGTATTGCTTGCAACATGAAAGTAAAAATCTCTAGAAATTATATACCAACCGATTTCTTTGTTATTGATGCTTACCATAGTAATCATGATCACATAATCCTAGGTAGGCCCTTTCTTAAGTTGGTTGATGCCGTGTTAGATGCTGGAGAAGGCAAAGTAACAATGAACCTTAATGGAGCAAAGTACACATATAATTTTCTTCGTGCTTCTAAACACCTTACACCCTTTCCTCCCGAAGATGAAGAAGTAGAAGAGATAGATAGCCTTTGTTTTGTTGAAACCCTTAGAGACCCGCTGCAAAGAGCGATGGAAAATAAAATTAGTGATCAACAAGATGAAGAACTAGAAGAAGCAACAAAAGGCTTAGAGCCACATGATGGAAGCGTGGAGGAAGGAAAATTCGAAGACATAAGAGAGATAAAACCCGAGGAGCCACAAGCGCCCGAAGTAGACCTTAAACCTTTGCCCAAAGGATTAAAGTATGAATTTTTGAGCCCCGACAAGACCTATCCAGTCATCGTGAGCGACGAGTTGAGTCCCGAAGAAAATGAGGCGTTGCTGATTTTATTAAAAAAACATAGGAAGGTGATTGGATATTCAATTAATGATCTCAAAGGTATTAGCCCAGCCTTTTGCACTCATCGTATACCAATGGAAGACCAATGTAAGCCGGTAGTGGACCACCAAAGGAGACTAACCCATGCCATGTGTGAGGTAGTAAAGAAAGAGGTCATCAAGTAACTTGATGCCGGAATCATCAACCCGGTTCCGCATAGCGAATGGGTGAGCTCGGTACATTGTGTACCAAAGAAAGGAGGTTTGATCGTGGTGAAGAATGAGAAGAACGAATTGATACCGCAAAGAACCGTGACCGGGTGGCGGATATGTATCGATTATCGTAAGCTTAACAAAGCGACGAAGAAAGATCACTTCCCGCTACCGTTCATCGACGAGATGCTCGAGAGGTTAGCAAACCACGCTTATTTTTGCTTTCTCGATGGGTACTCAGGGTTCATTCAAATTCCCATTCACCCGGACGATCAACACAAGACAATGTTTACGTGCCCTTACGGAACGTTTGCATATAGAAGGATGCCCTTCGGTCTATGCAACGCTCCAGCCTCTTTTCAACGTTGCATGATGGCCGTATTTTCGGAACTCATCGAAGAAATTGTCGAGGTGTTCGTGGATGATTTTTCCGTTTCTGGGAAGACGTTCATGGATTGCTTGGCAAACTTGGAAAAGGTCCTCACGAGGTGTGCGGAGGTAGACTTGGTGTTAAATTGGGAAGAGTGCCACTTCATGGTTAGGCAAGGCATAGTGCTCGGACATGTTATATCCGAGAGAGGAAATGAAGTGGAGAAGGCTAAGGTAGAGACGTTTGAGCAACTCCCACCTCCTACGGATGTTAAGTCCTTAAGGAGCTTTCTAGGCCATGCCGGATTCTATAGAAGATTTATTAAGGACTTCACGAAGATCACTAAGCCTTTAACGCATCTTCTTCAAAAGGATGTGGCTTTCGACTTTGATGAGAAGTGCCTGGCGGCATTCCAGACCTTCAAAAATGTGTTGGTGAGTGCTCCCATCATCCAACCTCTGGATTGGAGCCAACCTTTCGAGATCATGTGTGACGCAAGTGACTACGCCGTAGGCGCGGTTTTGGGTCAAATAAAAGAAGGCCGAGTTCACACCGTTTACTATGCTAGCAAAACTCTTAGTGAGGCACAATTAAATTATGCCACTACGGAAAAGGAGTTGCTAGCGGTGGTATTCGCTTTCGAAAAATTCAGATCTTACATCGTGAACTCGAAGGTCATTGTTTACACCGATCACGCAGCCATCAAGTATCTCTTGGCTAAGAAGGAAGCTAAACCACGTTTGATTCGTTGGATCCTTCTTCTCCAAGAGTTTGATGTTGCAATTCGTGATAAAAAGGGGGTGGAAAATGTTGTGGCCGATCATTTGTCTAGGATGAATCGTGGACAAGATGATAAAGAGCCCATAGAAGATAAGATGAGAGATGACCATCTCTATCGAGTGCTTGACAAGGATACTTGGATGATCGATATCATTCAAGCAATTCGAAAGATGCCTCTCGATCATCTAGACAAAAACTCTCAAAAGAAGATAATCTCCGAAAGTAGGAAATACTTTTGGGATGCGCCATACCTCTTCAAACTTGGCAATGATGGAGTGATGAGAAGATGTGTGCCAAGAGAAGAGAGTGTTGAGATTTTGAGAAAGTGCCACTCGGCGGAGTACGGTGGACACTATAGCCATTTTAGATCCCAAGCAAAAGTATGGTCGAGCGGATTCTTTTGGCCGGAGATGCATGAAGATACTAAAAGATATGTTGCGTCATGCCCCGAATGCCAAAGAACCGGAAACATCTCTCAAAGAAATTCTATGCCTTTGAAATACAACCTACAAATCGACATATTCGATGTATGGGGTATAGACTTCATGGGGCCTTTTAAAAACTCATTTGGATTTGAGTATATCCTAGTCATGGTTGATTATGTATCCAAGTGGGTAGAGGCTATACCATGTCGTAAAGCTTCCATGGAGGAGTCCATTACTATGGTCAAGAACGTGATTTTTCTCCGTTTCGGTACACCGAGAATCTTGATAAGTGATAGAGGAACTCACTTCACCGGGAAGAATTTCAAAAGGTGCTTGTCCAAGTTGGGAATTGAACATAGGGTCCCTACGGCCTATCACCCACAAACCAACGGACAAGCGGAGACGTCAAATAGGCAATTAAAAAGCATCCTCAACAAGACCATAGAGAAGGGAGGCAAAGATTGGTCAAAGAAATTAGACGGAGCTTTATGGGCTTATCGAACGGCGTTTAAGACACCGATAGGTATGACCCCTTATCAATTCGTCTATGGAAAAGCTTGCCACCTTCCGGTTGAGTTGGAACATAAATCCTATTGGGCGATTAAAGAGATGAACCTCGATCTTGATGCCGCGGTGGTGAAACGAAGGATCCAAATAAGCGAGCTGGAGGAGTTGAGGTTGAAAGCATATGAAAATGCAAGCATATAAAAGAGAGAATCAAAAGGTGGTACGATAGAATATTGCAAAAGAAAGAATTTAAAGAAGGAGATAAGGTCCTCCTCTACAATTCGAGGTTTAAAACCTTCGGAAAGGGGAAATTGCAAAGCAAGTGGGATGGACCTTATGTTGTGCATTCGGTGTTCTCCAACGGAGCGATAACCATTATGGATATAAACGGCGATCAATTTGTGGTGAATGGTCAGCGGCTTAAGGTTTACTACGAACCCGACGTTGTGCCCCTTCACCATGTTGATGTCTTCACCATGAAGGAAGAGCCCAAACGTCCCGCCTAGGACGAAAAACAAGGCATGAATTTCTGTAAATAGTTTTTCTTTTAGTTTTCTGGAGTTTCTCGCGAAGATTTACTGGGCCAACTTTTTCCCATGGGCTAAGGAGGCGAAATAAGGGCGGTACGCGGAAAACTGGACCGACCCGACCCCCGAGACAGGGTGGGCCGGCCGGCCCAGGTGGGTCCCGGCGGCAGTCATCTCTGATTTTTGCCTGAATTGCTCCTTTTCGACTTCCTTCGGTCAGAAAATTTTAAGGGAATTTTAAAAAAGGAAAATGAGGTTTTCAGGGTTTTTCTCTCCAGACTATTTATTTGGCCGAATTGGGAGCTCGGGAATCAACCCCTCCAAGCAATATTTTGCACCCTTGCAGCAGCCATTGTGGCCCCAGGGAGCTTAGAGTTGAAGCTAGAAGCCAAGAAGCCATCAATGGAGGAGGTGATGCGATGCGAGCTCAAGCTACCCGTCAAGAGGACCGCACGCATCCGTTGCGGAGGGCGTGTCCCGATCGGAGCTCTTGCATCTCGCAACCCCGTCGAAGGAGAGAAGGTCCCTACGCCCGTTCGAAGGTCGGCACACATCCAAGGCATGAAGCGCAAAGACTACAAGGAGGCGTCGCCCGAGCCTAAGGATTATGAGGGTAGCGACTAATCTGACAATCGTAGCCCGAGCTCGTGGGCGGCCGCCGGAAGAGATGATAACGACCTCTACATTTGGGATGAGCAGCCCAAAGAGAGGACTCCCGAAGGCCCCAACGGCGACGGTAACGATGGCAACGAGAGCGGCAACGATAATGGAGGTGGCGACGACGGTGCTGACGACGGTGGAGACAATGGCGATGAAGACCCCTTCGGATTGCATCCGATGTGTTGTCGAACTTGCCGTCAATCCATCGGGGATCTCTACACGTCGGTCGATGAATGTCTCCAAGCCATGGAAGCGATGAAGCAGCGTATGGAGGTTTTTGAGCACGTAGTTGGTGACAACTACAAGTTCCTTAATCGTAACGTGCGCAAACTTTTTGGCATGGTTGGAAACATGAGAGGCAAGTGGTGCAATACTTGCTTGAAGTACCACTAGGTCTAGTTTTCCCCTTAGGATTTTTGTAAGATACGACGAGGATGTCGTATGTTTTTAGCGCGGGGGAGAGCTAGCTAGCTAGCCTTAGCTTTTGAGTTTCAAATTTTAGGTTCGGTTTAATCTTCGAGCGAGAGTCTTAGAGTTTAATGGGTCTTTAGTTTTCGAGTGTGTTTTTAAATTTTTGCATGTTTGAAAGTGTCTTAAATTAGTGTTGAGTCAAAGAAAACCAAATAAAAAGAGTCTTTATATATTATTTTTGTGTCTTGTGTGATGCTTATCTTTATTCACTTGTTTGTTTATCTTTGATTCTTGATATATGAACACAAGTGTGTGGTTTGAAAAATGTTTACCGTGGTGCTTAGTGGAATTGCTACTACTTAAAGTACCCATACCGCACCTCGATCTTGAGCTTCACATGTTAGTTGTGCTATGTTCATTGCTAAAAGTTGGAGGATTTCAGTTCTGAAAATTATCTTAAAACCCTTGTAATAAAGGTTAGCAAAACCTCCTTTTCCAAGTTGAGAGTAAGAAAAAAATCCTGTACAAAGCCAATTTATTTTTTGCTCCACCATAAGTGTGATTAGCACGATGAGTTGGGCTAGGATCCTTCTCTCTTGGGAGTTTTAATTTCGAGCAATGATCATGTTCTTGTGCTTATCTTTTATTGCTAGCCTCATCATTCATTCGGTCACGAGACTTTCACCTTGGAAGTCCCGTGCATCGCCGAATTCCATACCCAACCCTATACATCTCTTTTGTACATCACATTCCTTGAACACAACCTACTTTCAAAAGTTTCGTCTTGTCTCTAACATGATTTATTTAAAATTTCAGATTGTATGCATGCGAGAAAGAGAAGAGTTGAGAGCTTTGAAAAGTTGTCAAGAGAGAGAAAAATAAAGAGAAAAAGTATGAGTATGGAAAAAAAGAAAGAAAGAAAATAAAAAAATGTGAAAGAAAAAAAAATATGAGAATGAAAGAATGAAAGAAGAAAAAGAAAAGGAGAAAGATGTGGTAGCAATAAAGATATGAGAGGGATGAATCAAGTGAAAGAAAAGAAAAAATAAAGTGGCAGGAAGGATGTCACGTTGTTGAGAGACGAAACTTTCATTTTTTTCCAACCATGTGCAATCCGACAACGAGGACGTCATCGGTGCCTTGTAGTCACATTTTTCTTTTGCCCTTGCACATGTCCACCATTCTAAATCTTCTCATCCTTGATATCTCAACATATGGTTAATTCTCATGATCATTGGCTTTGAAAGGTAAACAACCATTAGAGGAAGTTCTTAGTTTGACAATACTTGTGTTGATTGCACTAGCCCTACCTATAGCTCCACTTTACCTGTTGTATGAGAGACTTATGGGAGGTGAGAGTTTTATAAAATTGGTTTAGGATAGCCACCTCATATGAGTGACTTGCGAGAGCTTGGAGAAATGTTTTTGTCTAATACTTGTTGCAGGAATTTTGTTTTTTAAATCATAAAAACCCTCCGATGGAAGCAAAAAAAGTAAGTATGGCTGAATTTGAAGACTTCGAGTGAAGAGTTTGAGTTGTGGGGTAAATCTTGATGTGGTAAAGATTCTAAACGCCCATGTTTATGTTTGATGATCATTACTTTGTGTTTATGTATTAAAGATGAAAGGATTGACTAACTTGTGAAGAAGGATAAGCGGTTCACTTTTACAACACCTTGGACGAAGTTCTTTTGCGAGTACTTGCTCGAGGACGAGCAAGAGCTAAGCGTGGGGGAGATGTTGACGGTGTATTTTGGTACACCTAGCATATTCATTACACTTCGGTTTGGATTTGATTATGGAACTAACCCGCCACTAGCCACACTAATCATATAACAAGTTCATCTTTGTGCATGCATTTGGAAGTGTTGTGTTTATGTAGGAAAACATGGACATACAGGACGGATTCGCAACAAGTTCAAAGGAGCATTTACGGAGTCTTGTTTGTGTTCATGAGCTTGATGAAATCACTTCCAATGGTGTCGAGGACCGAAGTGCTACGAGGAACACCCCCGAGGATTGAAGTGTAAAAGACCGAACTTCATGCGAAGAAAACCTCCATCTTGGACGCGAGGATAACATCATCAAAATCATGTAAGTGGAGGGGGCAAAGTACATAAATGCATAAGGACCCACGGAGCGAAAGGGGCGACCGAACCGGGCCGAGGTGAGCCCAGGCGGTTGGTCGGTTCGGTCCCGTTTTCCTTGCACCCGAAGGATCTTGAACCCTAAAAGCCTGGGCGCCGCCATTCGACGGAAGAGGGAGCCATTCGCACCAGGAGGCCATCCACAAGCTAGAGTGAGAGGAGGAGGATCTCTGGAGGGAGATCAACCACCTCGAAGGAAGCACCCTCTCGTGGAGAAGAAGGAAGACACCGTCGGAAGGGAAACCATGATCAACGGTGCCATGATCAGCACCTTGATGGGGTAATCTTCTCATTCGTCCATGGGTTGTAATCGATCTTGAGATGTAATCACACTTTGTCGGATTATCTATTTATCATCTTGTGTTGAATATACTTTAATGCTTAAGGTTAGCTACGATTCCGTAAAGGGAGTATGAGGTACAATGCTTCCTTAGATCCATTCAATACGCCGTGTCCATCATAGGTCTAGTCATGAATACCTTCGCGTAGTGACAGTACGAGGGGAGGGAAAGGGCGAAACCGTGGTCACAACCCCCGATAGATTAGATTGGTTTTCATGTCTTTAAGCGACTGCATGCTCTAGTTTCGTAGACCCATGGACGAGTGTCTTCTACCTTGATCGTTTATCGTTCTCTCTAGTGTAATTTAGCTGTTTTCTAGTTTCATAATAGTTAGGGTTTTAGTAGCTAGTGTGTCATTGTAGATTAAATGCTTGTAATCCCCTTGCTCCGCGGATTGACAAGAACCTTGGGAATCCCGTGGTGAAAAAGGTGTGGGGTCCATACGCTTGCGGATCGTAGAGGGATACGTATTTTATCCGTCAACAGTGTTTCGAGTGGCTGTTGGTTGGGTCTTGCTCCTAGGTCTAGTAGCACTCCAGTGGCTGCGTGGACTTGGCAATAGAAGCCTGTGTAGGCGCATGAGTGAAATCGGGTTCATAGGCCGAGTTCTTCGATAGAATTTTTATCGGCTCCCATTCACTCCCCCCTCTCTGGTTTGCCATTTCGTTCCTTCAGTGCCGGGTGCGATGGCGGGCGAGGGGTCCGGACATTGTGTCGGTGGGGTGGCCACACGCGGGGGAGCGCATCCCCAGGTGGATTTCTACTCGGGTGGCGCGCAGGCGCGATGATGACCTCCTCGGGCGCGTGACCGACCAACAGGGGGGTCCGCACTATGAGGGGCAGTGACGTACGCCGGCCGCCGCGTAGCGGCGCGAGCGCAACACGTCGGCGCACGGGCGCGGTTAGAGCGCGACGTCGCCGGTTTGAATTTGAACTTGCCCATGTTTGCACGCCATAAACTCGAAAATTTCAATTAAAACTTCAAAACTGCCAATAAGAGAAATTGTAGAGGGGCATAGGAGAGTAACTTTTGTGTTGGTCGACCTATGTTTCGAGCCACGATTGAGCATGAACCGCAGGCAAGCTGACTTTCATGGCGCTGAGGAATAGTACAAGGAAGTTTGACTTGAGTTTTTGAACTCTTTCCCCTCAGAATTTGAAATGCCACCTTAAAGATGAATTGTGTCCCACGGAATTCTGCACAACTTTTGTATTAGCAGATTTTTGAGTGTTTAAACAAAAATTGGAGAACGTGGCCAAAGTTCTAGGACAAGGGGTGGACATCAAGGGGTCTGACCACTTTGACTAGGGTTTTGACCATGTTGAAGGATGTTGACTTGCTTAAGGTCCTCATACATGATTGTCGGCAAGGTTTTCTAGGTGATGACCCAGGTTAACCAAGATTTGACCTAAGTCAACAAGTTTGACTAGTCATTAGTGTTAATTAAAAAGTTGGGGCGTCACAGCTGCTAACTTGATTTATCCGGACTCGGCTTCTCAGCCTTATTCTCATTCCCAACAAACTCATTTCCCAGGTCACTCTTGAACTTGATAGGTTTTTGGAAATCATTTGTGGAGTGAGGGAATATAGGAGGATGTGGAGTTGTGTCAAATTTGTTTTTCAGTGGGTTGGGCTTAGGAGCATAGGCTTTTTTGTGGAAGGTTTCAGGTGGAGCTAGGATATCACCAATCTTCTCTCCTCCCTCACCACTACACTCTCCAACCTTCTCTAAACCAAGCGCTTGCCCATCATAGCGCTTGTATGCCTCTATCATAATCCTAAGCTGAGGTTCATGCCCCGACAACCAATCCATCATTTTTCTCAACTCATCATTCTCATCCTGCAAGTGGTCCACATAATGTGCAAGTTCCAGATTTTTCACATCATGCACTTCACAAGTAGAGCAAGAAGTAGGAAAAGGCTCTTTCAACTTAGTCTCAAGCGAAACAGTGTAAGCATGCATCTCATCAATCTTTCCATGCAAAACAGGTCAATCAGTGCAAGCACATAGCAAAGCAGGTCTAGTTAAGCTCGACCACTTCAACCCTAAGCACATCTAGTTCATCACAAGTAGAGGCAAGCTTATCCTTAAGAGCAGTACGATCAGCTAGGTACACAGAACAATCACAACAATCAATCTCATCAGAAACCACAGGAGAAGCCTTAAGCGAATCAATCTCAAGCTTAGCATCTAGGTTCTGGGTTTCTAGCTTAGCCACACGGTTCCTAGCATCTTCTAGTGAGGCCCTAAGCTCTTTCCTCGTCTTCTTTGCCTCTCTAAGCATGTCATCATGGTTATCAAGCAACTTGCTAAGACACTCGTTCTCATCACACAGGAAGGGAAGCTCGTCAAGTACCTCATCCTTGGAATCTGAGTCTGAGTCACTCTGGTGACTCTTCTTGCTACCGGATATGCGTGCCATGTCGTAAAAGCCATCTCTCGTGAAGCAGCTCAACCCGCTTAAGTTCTTGGACGCCTTCTTGTTCTTGCACTTATCACCTTCATCTTCGCTGCTACTCGAGCTCGAGGAAGAGTAGGCGGAGCTGGAGTCGACGTCACTGGCTCTGACCATCACTCGGGCCTTCTTGCTGCGGCCCTCCTTCCTCGATCGTCGCTTGTCCTTGTGCTTGTTCTTGTGCTTGTGATAGCACCTTGATCGGTACTTCCCATCCTTGCTCGACCAGTGCTTGTAGCCGTCCTTGTTCTCTGTCCTCTCCAGATAGTCAGGGACGAAGTGTCCTAGCTTGCCGCACTAAAAGCACGTCTATGTTGTCCTCATCGTGTTCACCCGGTTCTCGTGCAGCCTCTCGAACCGCCTGGTCAGCAACGCCGCCTCGTCTTCTCCAAGCACGTCGAACTCCTCTTCTGGTAAAGACATCAAAGAAGACAGAGAGTACATCCTGGAGGATGTGTTAGTGTTAGACTTAGCCACTTTACCACCAACGAGAGCAAGACTATGGGAGTCAGTCAGGCTCTCAAGACGGGCTGTCAGACCATGATCAACCTCAGCAGACTTGAGCTTCGAAAATAGCTCGTTCACCGTCAGAGTTGTGTACTTCTCAAACTCAAGAATGGCCTCGACCTTTCCATCCCACACGGTACGATACAGTGCATGTAAGAGCTTCACAACTCTATCATGGTCATCGTACAGGAGGACGTCCACGTTGGCCCTTATGTTGTTCGTAACCACCGTGAACTGCTGAAACAAGGCATCAATAGACTCACCGGGGAGATGAGTGAAGTTCTCATACTCTCTCCGGAAGTCGCATACAACCATGCGTGAACTTCAGCATTCCCAGCATGAGCATTCGTCAGCTCCAACCAAATCCTACAAGCTAGGTCCTCTGTCTGAACCTGATCGAATTCAGATTGACACGGAGCACAAAACAAGTAGTCAACCGCCTTGTTGTTGGCGTCGTGTATGTCCCTCGATCCAGGAGCTAGGAAGTTAATCGGATGGACATAAGCTATGTTCATCGTAACATCCCAAAGGACCTCACCCTTTCCACAGAGGAAAGCTGCCATCCGCCTCTGCCACATCTGGTAGTTCTTCCCATCGAAGTGCGGAGGACCCGAACCCTGTTCCTGGTATGTCATCTTTGGATCTTAGACTGATTAGAGTCAATGAAGACCCAAACCGGCACTGACACCAATTCAAGGACCGATTAGGCGAACCAGAGAGGGTGGGGGAGTGAATGGGAGCTGATAAAAATTCTTCTCGACTCAAGGGTTCCAAAGCACGTCTCCGACTCAACTACCCAACTTGGTCAAGACCACGCAGCCACTTGAGTGCTACTAGTCCTAGGAACCAACAACCACTAAAGCTACCCCGAGAACGCAGCAAGAAAACCAAGGCGAGCAGCTACTGGACTACACAGGTCATACCGGTCGCACACACCGGTCTGACTGGTCCCTACTGGAGCACCCTGACAAATTCTGAGAACATCCACAAAAAGCTCCTACACTGGTTGATAGAGGGGGAGTGCCCGATCTTTCGGTGAGTGGAGATAACTTCGATCTGGTGGTTGTTGACCCTCACGATCCGAATACGACGTGCGAGACTCGAAGCGCCAATGCAATTGCTGAACCAACTCCCGATGGTTACCGACCTTGCTGGCGCAAGATCAGCCTGATCACGAAGATCAATTCCTGTGCGCAATCGAAGAATGAACAAGAATCTGAGGCGAGCAATCTTAATATCACTCGAAGGTGGAGTCTGAATTACATGACGACGGCATGATGGCGGCTGTTCGGTTGTAGCTAAGGCTAACAAATAAATCAAACTCAAGTCTGAAAATTAATGAGGAGTCTATCTAAATAGGGGGCGCAGCTCCTGGTGGATAAGGAAGGGGCGTGCGGCCAGGAGGAGGGTGGCGGCGCCCAACCCTAGGCGCCCCAACCCGGGCCGCCTGTTGGGCCATCTTCTATGCTTCTGGACCTTTGTTCTTCAATAACATGATGTAGTTCAATACCCTTGCACGAGCCCGAGTAATTGGCCCAGGTGGAGGGAATGACGTCTGGGCCGGAGGTGCGCCTAGTGGTGTAGATGGCGCCTGAGGTGCTTCCAGTGCTGCTGGTGTAGATGTACGTGGTGCTTCTGGTGCTGCAGGTGTAGATGTACGTGTGATGTAGTTCGTGTCCTCATCACTGGTCAGGTCGGTGTAGCACGCCAGTCAGACCGGTCTAAGCCAGGAAGCCCCCAAAACACAAACCTGATCTTGCGAGCTCCAAAACGAAACAAACTCGAAACATCAGCAACATAGGACAACAGCGAACTCACCAAGACGTTCACCCGAGAAAAACTCAACAAAGGGTCTACACCGGTCAGACCGGTGTGAGGCACCGGTCAGGCCGGTGTGACCTGAGCTCTGGGGATGAACAACACCCGCAGGTCAACACCCCTAAATCCAACTCTCGATCACTCGAATCGCTCCACGGATTTGTGCAACACTTTGGGGATAGTAGGAACACCTCATGGGCACTCCATAGCCAAGATTTGGTTCACCAAAACTTGCTAAATCGAGAAGAATTGAATAAATCCTGCCAAGAACGCATCTAACCCTAGAGCTAAGAAAACCCCAAAATCGAGCCCCTTTGCTCACAGATTTGGGAGGGGAATCAAAGGGAAAAGAACCACGAAGGGTTCAAGTATACATCACTCACCAAATCCCAAAGAGAAAGGCCTCGAAATCGCTCCAATAAAATCGCCAAGAAAGGGCTCCGAAAATCACCAAAAAGGAGAAACGGGAAGGACACATCCAAGTCTTGAGGAACCGCGCCGAATCATCTATACATAGCAAAGAGGTTCATACAAGGTCTAGCTTGCTGCCTGATCATCCTTCCCTCTCACAAGATCTCACCATGAAGCTCTAAAGCTAGTCTTATGGAAATCCTAAGGAAAATAGGAAGGGAAAAAGGAAACAAATGAGCTAGGGTTCCCAGTGATGGCTGCCATTGTGAGACATGAGTACCCCTGGGTCCCCACCGACTAGGCTCACGGCCGTCCCCCAACAAGTGGTTCCGGCCTACTAGAAACTCGCCGGCCTGTCAGTGGGCCCAATCAACCTAGTTGGCAGCCCACACGACCTGCCGAAGACCTTTCAGAAGATTCCACAGACGAGAAGATAGCTTGACGTGCAAGACAAAGCAGTCCAGACGGATTAAGGTAGCTCAGATAAACTTTCCATGTTGTAACTTACTAGAGATAGGTTTCCCAGTTGTAACTGACCTAGACACCGGTCGACCGACCTTGTCCATCCCCCAATATAAGGCGGGCAAGGGCGCCCTCTTGGGCAGCAGACCATCAACACCACGACCATGTAATCTCGCCACGCAAGCAATGCAAACCAAAGAACTGGAGTAGGGTTTTACTCTCCGGAGGCCTGAACCAGTATAAAATCGCCTTGTCCTTGTGTCTCGTAATAATTTCCGTGTGCTACACTAGCATAACCATCACGTTCTTAGCTCCTGATCTCCATGCCGAACAACTAAACCACAAGGATTAACACCCCTGTGGGCTGTCAAGATCTCACCGTCTGATAGTTGGCGCGCCAGGTAGCGGTGATCGCGAGCTCTTCATGCAGTGCGATGGCAGCTCGCTCCGACAACCTCTTCCATGGTGACACCATGGATTTCTTACGCTTGACCACCTGCCCACTGTTGACGGATAAGACGTATCCCTCTACGATCCGCAAGCATACAGACCCCACACCTTTTCACCACGGGATTCCCAAGGTTCTTGTCAATCCGCGGAGCAAGGGGATTACAAGCGTTCGATCTACCTTCACAATCTAGCTACTCAAACCACTAACTACAATTAAACTAGAAAACAACTAAACTACTCTAGAGAGAATGATTAAGATATCAAGATAAAAGACACTCGCCCACGGGTCTATGATACTAGAGCATGCAATCGCTTAAAGACATGAAAACCAATCTAATCTATCAGGGTTGTGACCACGGTTTCACCCTTTCCCTCCACTCGTACTGTCACTACGCGAAGGTATTCATGCCTAGACCTATGATGGACACGGCGCATTGAATGTATCCAAGGAAGCATTGGAGCTCATACTCCCTTTACGGCATGGTAGCTAACCTTAAGCATTAAAGTATATTCAACACAAGATGATAGATAGATAATCCGACAAAGTGCAATTACATCTCAAGATCGATTACAACCCATGGACGAATAAGGAGATTACCCCATCAAGGTGCTGGACATAGCACCGTTGATCATGGTTTCCCTTCCGACGGTGTCTTCCTTCTTCTCCACGAGAGGGTGCTTCCTTCGAGGTGGTTGATCTCCCTCTGGAGATCCTCCTCCTCTCTCTCTCTTGCTTGTGGATGGCCTCCTGGTGCGAATAGCTCTCTCCCTGTCGAATGGCGGCGCCTCCTGGGTTTTAGGGTTGAAGATCCTTCGGGTGCAAGGAAAGGGGGGTCGAACCGGCCACCGAAGTGGCCTGGGCCCATCTCGGCCCGGTTCAGTCGCCCCTTCGCTCCCGTGGGTCCTCAGGTGATTATGCACTTTGCCCCCTCCAGTTGCATGATTTTGACGATGTCATCCTCGCGTCAAAGATGGAGGTTCTCTTCGCATGAAGTTCGGTCTTTTACGCTTCAATCCCCGGGGGTGTTCCTTTGTAACACTTCGGTCCTTGCCACCATTGGAAGTGATTTCATCAAGCTCATGAACACGAAGAAGACTCCATAAATGCTCCTTTGAACTTGTTGCGAATCCGTCCTTTATGTTCATGTTTTCCTACATAAACACAACACTTCCAAATGCAACCACAAAGATGAACTTGTTATATGATTAGTGTGCCTAGTGGCGGGTTAGTTCCATAATCAAATCCAAACCAAAGTGTAATGAACATGCTAGGTGTACCAATATACACCGTCAACATCTCCCCCACGCTTAGCTCTTGCTCGTCCTCGAGCAAGTACTCGTAAAAGAACTTCGTCCAAAGTGTTGTAATCATATACCGCTAATCCTTCTTCACAAGTTAGTCATTCCTTTCATCTTAAATACATAAACAAAAACTAATGATCATCAAACATAAACATGGGCGTTTAGAATCTTTACCACATCAAGGTTTACCCCACAACTCAAACTCTTCACTCGAAGTCTTCAAATTCAGCCATGCTTACTTCTTTGCTTTCATCGGAGGGTTTTTTATGATTTTAAAAACAAAATTCCTGCAACAAGTATTAGACAAAAACCTTTCTCCAAGCTCTCTCAAGTCACTCATATGAGGTGGCTATCCTAAACTAATTTTATAAAACTCTCACCTCCCATAAGTCTCTCATATAACATGTAAAGTGGAGCTATAGGTAGGGTTAGCGCAATCAACACAAGTATTGTCAAACTAAGAACTTTCTCTAATGGTTGTTTACCTTTCAAAGCCAATGATCATGAGAATTAACCATATGTAGGGATATCAAGGACGAGAAGATTTAGAATGGTGGACATGTGCAAGGGTAAAAGAAAATTATGACTACGAGGCACTGATGAGAATTAACCATATGTGTAAAGTCACATTACCTAATGTATGATGAGGCTAGCAACAAAAGATAAGCACAAGAACATGATCATTGCTCGAAATTAAAACTCACAAGAGAGAAGGGTCCTAGCCTAACTCATCGTGCTAATCACACTTATGGTGGAGCATAAAATAAATTGGCTTTGTATAGATTTTTTTTTTCTCTCTCAACTTGGAAAAAGAGGTTTTTCTAACCATTATTACAAGGGTTTTTAGATAATTTTCAGAACTGAAATCCTCCAACTTTTAGCATTGAACATAGCACAACTAACATGTGAAACTCAAGATCGAAGTGCGGTATGGGTACTTTATGTAGTAGCAATTCCACTAAACACCACGGTAAGCATTTTTCGAACCACACACTTATGTTCATATACCAAGAATCAAAGATTAAACAAAAAAGGTGAATAAAGATAAGCATCACTCAAGACACAAAAATATATAAAGACTCTTTTTATTTGGTTTTCTTTGACTAAACACTAAATTAAGACAATTTCAAACTTGCATAAATTTAAAAACACACTCGAAAACTAAGACTCGTTAAACTCTAAGACTCTCTTTAAACTCTAAGACTCTCTCGAAGACTAAACCGAACCTAAACTTTTAAAACTCAAAAGCTAAGGCTAGCTAGCTAGCTCTCCCCCACGCTAAAAACATACGACGTCCTCGTCGTATCTTACAAAAATCCTAAGGGGAAAACTAGACCTAGTGGTACTTTAAGCAAGTATTGCACCACTTGCCTCTAATGTTCCCGGCCATGCCAAAAAGTTTGCGCACGTTGTGGTTAAGGAACTTGTAGTCATCTTCAACTACGCGCTCCAAATCCTCCAAATGCTACTTCATCACTTCCATGGCTTGGAGACATTCGTTGACCGACGCGTAGAGATCCGCAATGGATTGACGACAAACTTGACAACACATCGGATGCAATCCGAAGGGGTCATCATCGCCATAGTCTCCACCGTCGTCGCCACCGTCATCGCCGTCGTCGTCGCCACCACCATTGTCGTCGCCGCCGCCGTTAGGGCCTTCGGGAGTCCTCTCCTTGAGCTCCTCATCCCAAATGTAGAGGTCGTTATCGTCTCTTCCAGCGGCTGCCCACGAGTTCGGGCTACGATCGTCGGAGTAGTCGCTACCCCCATAATCCTTAGGCTCGGGTGACACCTCCTTGTAGTCTTTGCGCTTCATGCCTTGCATGCGTGCCGACCTTCGAACGGGCATAGGGACCTTCTCTCCTTCGACGGGGTTGCGAGATGCAATAGCTCCGGTCGAGACACGCCCTCCGCAATGGATGCGAGCGGTCCTCTTGATCTCGACGGGTAGCTTGAGCTCGCATCGCTTCGCCTCCTCCATCGATGGCTCCTTGGCTTATAGCTTCAACTCTAAGCTCCTCGGGGGCACAATGGCTGCCGCAAGGGTGCAAAATATTGCTTGAAGGGGTTGATTCCCGAGCTCCCAATTCGGCCAAATAAATAGTCCGAAGAGAAAAACCCTCGGAACCTCATTTTCCTTTTTTTAAACTTCCCTTCAAATTTTCTGACCAAAGAAGGAAGTCGAAAAGGAGCAATTCGGGCAAAAATCGGGGACGTCCACCGCCGGGACCCAGCTGGAAAAAGTTGGCCCCATAAATCTTCATGAGAAGCTCCAAAAAATTAAAAGAAAACTATTTACAGAAATTCATGCCTTGTTTTTCGTCCTAGGCGGGACGTTCGGGCTCTTCTTCCATGGTGAAGACATCAACATGATAAAGGGGCACAACATCGAGTTCGTAGTAAACCTTAAGACGTTGACCATTCACCATAAATTGATCGCCTTTTATATCCATGATGGTTACCGCTCCGTTGGAGAGCACCGAATGCACAACATAAGGTTCGTCCCACTTGCTTTGCAATTTCCCCTTTCTGAAGGTTTTAAACCTCGAATTGTAGAGGAGGACCTTATCTCCTTCTTTAAATTCTTTCTTTTTCAATCTTTTATCATACCACCTTTTGATTCTCTCCTTGTATATGCTTGCATTTTCATATGCTTTCAACCACATCGCCTCTAGCTCGCTTATTTGGATTCTTCGTTTCACCACCGCGGCATCGAGATCGAGATTCATCTCTTTAATTGCCCAATAGGCTTTATGTTCCAACTCAACTGGAAGGTGGCAAGCTTTTCCATAGACGAATTGATAAGGGGTCATACCTATCGGTGTTTTGAACGCCGTTTGATAAGCCCATAAAGTTCCGTCTAATTTCTTTGACCAATCTTTGCCTCCCTTCTCTATGGTTTTGTTGAGGATGATTTTTAATTGCCTATTTGACATTTCCGCTTGTCCGTTGGTTTGTGGGTGATAGGCCGTAGAGACCCTATGCTCAATTCCCAACTTGGACAAGCACTTTTTGAAATTTTTCCCGGTGAAGTGAGTTCCTACATCACTTATCAAGATTCTCGGTGTACCGAAATGAGGAAAAATCACGTTCTTGATCATAGTAATGGACTCCTCCGTGGAAGCTTTACGACATGGTATAGCCTCTACCCACTTGGATACATAATCAACCATGACTAGGATATACTCAAATCCAAATGAGTTTTTAAAAGGCCTCATGAAGTCTATACCCCATACATCGAATATGTCGATTTGTAGGTTGTATTTCAAAGGCATAGAATTTCTTTAAGAGATGTTTCCAGTTCTTTGGCATTCGGGGCATGATGCAACATATCTTCTAGTATCTTCATGCATCTCCGGCCAAAAGAATCCGCTCGACCATACTTTTGCTTTGGTTCGAAAATGGCTATAGTGCCCACCGTACTCCACCGAGTGGCACTTTCTCAAGATCTCTACCCTTTCTTCTCTTGGCACACATCTTCTCATTACTCCATCATTTCCAAGTTTGAAGAGGTATGGTGCATCCCAAAAGTATTTCCTACTTTCGGAGATTATCTTGTTTTGAGAGTTTTTATCTAGATGATCGAGAGGCATCTTCCGAATCGCTCGAATGATATCGATCATCCAAGTATCTTTATCAAGCACTCGATAGAGGTGGTCATCTCTCATCTTATCTTCTATGGGCTCTTTATCATCTTGTCCACGATTCATCCTAGACAAATGATCGGCCGCAACATTTTCCACCCCCTTTTTATCACGAATTTCAACATCAAATTCTTGGAGAAGAAGGATCCAACGAATCAAACGTGGTTTAGCTTCCTTCTTAGCCAAGAGATACTTGATGGCTGCATGATCGGTGTAAACAATGACCTTCGAGTTCACGATGTAAGATCTGAATTTTTTGAAAGCGAAAACCATCGCTAGCAACTCCTATTCCATAGTGGCATAATTTAATTGCGCCCCACTAAGAGTTTTGCTAGCATAGTAGACGGCGTGAACTCGGCCTTCCTTTCTTTGACCCAAGACTGCACCTACGGCGTAGTCACTTGCGTCACACATGATCTTGAAAGGTTGGTTCCAATCCGGAGGTTGGATGATGGGAGCACTCACCAATGCATTTTTCAAGGTCCGGAATGCCGCTAGGCACTTCTCATCAAAGTCGAAAGCCACATCCTTTTGAAGAAGATGCGTTAGAGGCTTAGTGATCTTTGAGAAGTTCTTAATAAATCTTCTATTGAAACCAGCATGGCCTAAAAAGCTCCTTAAGGACTTAACATCCGTAGGAGGTGGGAGTTGCTCAACCGTCTCTACCTTAGCCTTGTCCACTTCAATGCCTCTCTCGGATATAACGTGTCCGAGCACTATGCCTTGCTTAACCATGAAGTGGCACTTTTCCCAATTTAACACCAAGTCTACCTCTGCACACCTCGTGAGGACCTTTTCCAAGTTTTCCAAGCAATCCATGAACGTCTTCCCATAAACGGAAAAATCATCCAGGAACACTTCACCCTGGTAGCTGTTAGGCCGAAGAAAGCCGTTGGACGAAAGATCCGGTGAGGGCGCCAGACCGTTGGGTCGCCGAAAATTGCACCGGATAGACGTCAAGGTCCGACCACCCGTTGCAGCGCTGGGTCCCGATTATAAGGCCTCCTCGCGGCCCAGGGGCCTCCACTTGTTTCCATTTCTGCTCAGAGCTAGGGCTGCTGCCGTCGCGCCGTGCACTGAGAAACGAGAGCACCGTCGAGCTTAGGTCCGCCACCGCCGCGCCCTCGCATGCGAGTGAAGTCGCTAGTGACCTTTAGGTCCAAGAGCATCGGGTTCGAAGAGGGCAAGATGGAGAAGCCGGCGATCCCGGATCCAAGCACCGTCTGGGAGACATCGACGGTGACTGAAGAGCAGATTCAGTCAGTAGTCGACCGCGGGCTACTGTGGCCTAAGTCGTAGGTCGGGTGGAGACCAGCAGCGGGAGAGGCGTTCCCGACCGAGGGCACCGGTGAGACGATCATCTTCATCGCGCACATCGAGCGCAGATTCGGCGTCCCCGCAGGCGACTTCCTGCGTGGGCTGCTGCAGTTCTACCGGATCGAGTTGGTGCATCTGGCACCCAACTCGATCACAATCATCGCGATCTTCATCCACCTCTATGAGGCCTTCATCGGCATTACTCCTCACTTCCACCTCTGGCACCACTTCTTCGAGCTGAAGAAGACAGGCAAGGGGGTGGTCGTCGGTAGCATCAACTTCATGTTACGTTGGAACATGAAGTTTGAGTACATCGACCTGGCGCTCCTCAACAACACCACCGACTGGAAGCAGGGGTGGTTCTACCTCGACAACCCTGCGCCGGTGTTGAAGTCAAGGATGGGGCGAATTCCAGTCGTGGGCCCGAAATGGACCAACCAGCTGGCGACACTGGACACCCAAGAGCTCAAGCCCTTGCTAGACGACCTGGAGCAGCTCAAGGTGGAGAAGCTGGCCGGCGCCGCGGTGGCCATCAGTTTCTGCCGTTGTCTCATCCAGCCTCTCCAAGACTGGGCTCATCCGGCCTTCGAGTATTGGGGGCAGTCCGACCTGACCCGGGTCGCACAACGCAAGGTCTCCAAGGCGGAGATGATAGCTCACGCGAAGAACATCTTCGGCGGGCGGATCCGCAACAAGTAGTGTCCCAAGGCGCTCGGGATATACAGCCCTGCCGACCCGGTGAGTCTTCGACCTCGATCTTTCCTTCGATCTGAAGTTCTTTGAGTATACGTCTTGGCTTTGACGCAATGTTGTATGTGTTTTCCTGCAACATCGTGAAGGCATCTACTAGTGCTCGGCACTGGTGCACGATGAAGACTAGCGTAGCTACAAAGTCCGCAACGTAGAAGATGTGCAGGCAGTGCCACCTCCCCCGTCGACGAATACGTCTCCGACTCGACGGTCGGGAGCGATAGCGAGGTGCCTGCCACGTCTCGCAGGGGTCCATCCAAAGTCGCCGCTCCGCAGCGCACGCGGCAGACTATGGGAAAGATACCCGCCTTCCAGGCCACGACCCAGGTCGCGGAGGTGAAGAAGAGGAGGGGGAAGCGGACCAGGTCCGCAGTGTCGGCGGACACCACCACGAAGAGTTCCGACGTCGAAACCATCGACGTCGAGGAAGATGAGGGCGACGTGCAGTCACCGAAGGCAACAACGGCTCCGTCACCAAGGAGGTAGGCGGCGGAGACGCCCCGCCCGACGCATGGGGTGCAAGGGCTTTCCACGTCAAGCACCGGCCCAGCAGACGATGCAGGGTCGAACAAGAGGTTGAAGAAGGCCTCGCCCAAGACTTGCAAGCAAAATCTTTGGCCGGCAACCAAGTGAGTCGGCTGTCCTGCTCACGACGTGACTTTGTTTTTTTGTTTCCGCTGTCCATTGCTCGTTTGCTTAGGTCGCCTTATCGTGAGCAGGGTCCTTCCAGCTACATCGGGGAGCGGGAAGAATGCCTCGGGCCAGGAGGCATTTGGGAGCAAGGTCCCAGAGACGTCAGTGGTGGAGTCACTGGCAGCTTCAGCGGCCGACGTGACGAGCGCGACCGCCGGAGCTAGGGCAACGGCGGCGTCTGAGGCAGATAAGGCCGGGACTACTACGCCTCCACCACCGAGGGGTGAGGGCGGTGACCGCGGCACCTCTGACTCGAAGGAGCTGGGCTAGCTCAAGGATGCCGCCCAGTACATCATGGACCTTTACGTTACTCAGGAGGAAGGAGCCGAACCCAAGCCGCTGATCGACCGGCTAGATGAGGCTAAAGGTTGCATCAAGGGACTTCTCCTAGACACCACCAACCTTGTGGCGGCCGCGGTGTTGTCAACTGTCAAGCACCACGACCCGTCGTTCGACCTGCAGAAGGTCTCAGAAGACGTGGACCTGTCGGGCCTCATCAGGCGTGAAGACATCGTGGCAGCTACAGGCGAGGTCGTCAAGAAATTTGACTTCGACACTGATTGAAGCGGTGCTGTAAGGAGCTTTTTAGATGCGGGTTAGGTCGATAAGTGGTGTAAATAATGTGCAGTATGAAAAAGCTTTTGCCCATTAAGAGATGCATGCATGTTTTAACAAGATGCTTTCATTATGCACGTCGAAAGTAACTAGGTCGCAAGATGAACCCTCCGCTCACCCAACTCAGTGGAGGAACGGCTTACTGATCGTGCGGCCCAGCGTGGGGACTTAGGCACGACCGGCGCGCCGAGGGGGTCATGGACACTAGTTCTTTTGAACTAGAGACTTAGGAACATTTGTAACGGAAGTAGATGCTAACTGAACGGTAAGGGCTTGAAAGCGTAAAACATGAACAGAAATCCCTTCAGGTCGCGAGACCTTTAGGTTGGAAAAGCTAAGCCCCCGAGCATTTTGAGACCTGACCTAGACCAAGCCCCCAAGCGCTTTGAGGGGGAAGGGAAAAGAACTTAATGTAAAAATGGAAATCGAAACACTGGTCGACAGAGGGTTGCCGAACAGGGGATCTCTTTCATTATTATATTGAAATTACAAGTGAGGAGAGTACATAGCTTTATTTTGGTACAGATCTTCTAAGGATAGAAGCAACGTAAGTGTTCAATGTTCCAAACGTTAGGAACGCCTTGGCCGTCGGCCCACTGGAGGTGGTAGGTCGATGGGCTGACAACTTCCATCACAATGAAGGGGCCTTCCCAAGGTGCAAATAGCTTGTGCATCCCTTTGGTGCTCTGGATACGACGTAGGACCAGGTCTCCCATGTTGAAGGATCGCTCTCCCACGTTGCGGTCATGATAGCGCCGTAGCTGCTGCTCATACCGCATGTGCCGCGGCCACGTGATGTTCTTCAATGCTGTCGAGGTCGACCTTGTGTGTTTCCTCGGTCTTCCCTTCTCATAGTGTTGGATGCGCGGGGCACTGAAGGCTACGTCAGTTGGGAGGACCGCCTCTGATCCGTACACCAGGAAGAATGGCGAGTATCCCGTGACCGAGCTGACCTTGGTTCGGAGACCCCAGATGACGTGAGGCAGCTCTGCATGCCACCTGGTCGCGTACTGCGAAACGTCGTCGAAGATGCGGTCTTTGACGGCTTGAAGCACCATGCTATTTGCTCGCTCGACCTGGCCATTGCACCGTGGGTGGCCCACCGAGGAGTAGTAAACGTCGATGAGGCTGTCCTAGCAAAAATCCCAGAAGTCCGACCCTGTAAAGGCCTTGCCCAAGTCGGTGATGATGCTGTTAGGTACCACGAACCTATGGTTGATGTCCTCGATGAACTTCACGGCCTCTTTCGACGTGACCGTAGTGACGGTGTTGTCGGGGACAGCCATAAGGGTCCCCTAATAACCAGTCAAAAACCCATTTGTTCGCAAAATAATAAAAATACAAACGAACTCACCGACAGCAAATCACACCTCATGCAACCACGGCCCGGGTAACCCCAGTGGCCCAGCAAGCATCTGGTCCCGGCACCCCTCAGGAGAAACTCCGCCTCGCTCGAGGGGCCCGGCACTGTGACACCGAAACTCCACCTCGCTCAAGGGCTGGACGCCCCGTCATGCGAAACTCCGCCTCGCTCGAGGGCTGGACGCCCCCTCGGGCGAAACTCCGCCTCACTCGAGGGCTGGACGTCCCCTCGGGCGAAACTCCACCTCGCTCAAGGGCTGGACGCCCCGCTTCGCTTGAGGGCTATGCGCACCCTCGGGTGGGACTCTGCCTCGCTCGAGGCTCGCATGGGTCCGCCGCCACTCCCTCGACCGGAGCATTAAATGCTCTGACATGCCGCGGGCGTCCGGGTCAAAGGAGAATCCCCACCACACCGGCCCTTTGACACCGCCTGGGAATCATATCCTGGCGTTGTTCCACCATCCCGCCCTGTGCGGCCATCCTTAGTACTATGCGAAAGCTGTGCGGGAAGGCCGGTGTCAACTCCGTGACACTGTGCCGTCCACTCCCGTACAGCCTCCATGTCGTACCCCTCGAAAGAGGACTCCGGAACCCTCGAAAGAGGTATGGACGCTTACCCCGCGCCCGCGCTGGATAATGCCGTGACATCAGACCAGTGGAGTGCGTCTCCTCCATCACCTTCGGCCCTATGGAGGCATCCCCACCACTGTGCTACCATCCCGAGCACTGCAGCACCATCCCCGATGCTGCGAACCCGGGACGACAAGACATCGCCACGCCCGTTGTTGTGCACCTTACGCCCTTCCGTTAGCTACACCATTGAGTCAACGTACAGACGGTGAGCAAACAGGAAGTTCCCACACAGCCACCCTCGAAGCCGCTCCTGGGCGGGAACAGGACTCATATAAAGAACGTCCCAAACGGACTCTGTATGAGGTCGTGGCGTCTGTTGCAAGTTGGCTTAGTCATGCAGTCCGAAACCAGCGCCCAAAACGTGTTCCCCTTGATCTCTTTCCATCTTTGCGCCATAAGTGACGTGGTGGCCTGGTGGAGGGCATGGGGAGCACTTGGACTTGATCCCCAATCAACTTCTTTGATCCTCCATACCTTCCACGAGTGTTTAACATTCATTTTGATCCAAGTATGTATTTTTGAAAATGACAATAAACACACATCATTGCGCAGCATCAATTCATCGAATGTAGCAACAATAATCATGATATAGGATTGATTCACCTTTTGTTCACAAGCCATTAACATGGTCAAATTTGAGTTGGTAATGCCCTCATCACAGAGGACTCGCGCCTTCTTCGTTGTAGTTTAGCGATGCTTGATTGCATCTAGGCCACCAGACCCGGAGGTCGGCTGCATGTGGCGTCGCAGGGCGTGGGTGTTGACGGTGTATTTTGGTACACCTAGCATGTTCATTACACTTTGGTTTGGATTTGATTATGGAACTAACCCGCCACTAGGCACACTAATCATATAACAAGTTCATCTTTGTGCATGCATTTGGAAGTGTTGTGTTTATGTAGGAAAACATGAACATAATGGACAGATTCGCAACAAGTTCAAAGGAGCATTTACGGAGTCTTGTTCGTGTTCATGAGCTTGATGAAATCACTTCCAATGGTGGCAAGGACCGAAGTGTTACAAAGGAACACCCCCGGGGATTGAAGCGTAAAAGACCAAACTCCGTGCGAAGAGAACCTCCATCTTGGACACGAGGATGACATCGTCAAAGTCATGCAAGTGGAGGGGGCAAAGTGCATAATCACCTGAGGACCCACGGGAGCGAAGGGGCGACCGAACCGGGCCGATATGGGCCCAGGCCGGTCGGCCCAAGCCGGCCGGCCCAGCCCACTTCGGTGGCCGGTTCGACCCCCCTTTCCTTGCACCCGAAGGATCTTCAACCCTAAAACCCTGGAGGCACCGCCAATCGACAGGGAGAGAGCTATTCGCACCAGGAGGCCATCCACAAGCTTGAGAGAGAGGAGGAGGATCTCCGGAGGGAGATCAACCACCTCGAAGGAAGCACCCTCTCGTGGAGAAGAAGGAAGACACCGTCGGAAGGGAAACCATGATCAACGGTGCTATGTCCAGCACCTTGATGGGGTAATCTCCTTATTCGTCCATGGGTTGTAATCGACCATGAGATGTTATCACACTTTGTCGGATTATCTATCTATCATCTTGTGTTGAATATACTTTAATGCTTAAGGTTAGCTACCATGCCGTAAAGGGAGTATGAGCTCCAATGCTTCTTTGGATCCATTCAATGCGCCGTGTCCATAATAGGTCTAGTCATGGATACCTTCGCGTAGTGACAGTACGAGAGGAGGGAAAGGGCGAAACCGTGGTCACAACTCCGATAGATTAGATTGGTTTTCATGTCTTTAAGCGATTGCATGCTCTAGTATCGTAGACCCGTGGGCGAGTGTCTTTTATCTTGATATCTTAATCATTCTCTCTAGAGTAGTTTAGTTGTTTTCTAGTTTAATTGTAGTTAGAGGTTTGAGTAGCTAGAGTGTGAAGGTAGATCGAACGCTTGTAATCCCCTTGCTCCGCGGATTGACAGGAACCTTGGGAATCCCGTGGTGAAAAAGTTGTGGGGTCCGTACGCTTGCGGATCGTAGAGGGATACGTCTTTTATCCGTCAACAAGCCCTTTTTCTGGCGCCGTTGCCGGGGAGCAAGCTAGTTTACATCATTTAGTTTGCATCTAACTTAGTTTTATAATTTAGTTTATCTTTTGTTTGCTATATCTAACATATACTATCTAGAAAACCACTTGTTTCGTTTTTGTTTTTATTTTTATCTTATTTTCTAGATGGTGTTCGTTAATCAACCCATGGAAGAACCGGAGAAATCACTAAGGGATTACGCTAGCCCTCGATGTGAAGACATGAAAGTACAAGCGTCGGATTCGAAGCTCGAAGCGACCAAGTATGAGATTAAATCCAAGATCATCGAGATGGTGGCGGCAAACCCATTTGAAGGGATGGTTACGGAGAACCCATATAGACACATAAGGGATTTCACGACGCTATGCAACACGGAGCGTCAAGAAGGAGTCCCCGATGAATGGTTCAAATGGAATCTCTTTCCCTACTCACTCGCCGGCAATGCAAAGACATGGTACTCGTTTGCGTCCTTTGAAGTTGAAGGCAATTGGAACAAGTTGACAAAGAAGTTTTGCGAGAAGTTCTTTCCAATTAGCAAGGTTCAACATCTAAGGAGGCAAGTGATCAATTTCATGCAAGGAGAAGAGGAAGGGATAGACCAAGCCTGGGATAGGTTTAATGGGTTCATCGAACAAGGACCAAGACTCGGCTTCTCCGGTGACGTACTCTTGCATACATTTTTCTTTTCCCTAACCCCTAGTTCATGCAACACGTCAAAATGTGTGCAGGTGGGGATCTCATGGAGAAAACACTCACGGAAGTCGCTCAACTTCTACAAAAAATTAGTAAAGCGGCTGCCATGCGAAGAGATTGCGAAACAACACTTGCGGAAGAGCCGGAATATAATTCAAGGAAGAAGAAGTGTGCTGAATTTTCTAAAGAGGCAACCCCGGAAGTCACAAAAGAGGAACCAATCACGGAAAAGCTTGAACAAGAACTCATAAATTCAAGAACTACCCCGAGCATCAACTTCGCCGTACCAAATTAGACAAACAAGAGAAGCATGTCAAGCGCGAAGCCACTAAGGGAGTTCAAACCAATGGATTGGGTTCCTGTCGATTACGGAGAAGTATTCGACAAGAGAAGATCGTTCCCTAATCAAAAGGGAATGGCGAGAGCATTGGAAGTGGATTTCCCACCGGAGAAGAAAGCGGAAAATTCATACAACCTTGAAACCACCGGTGAGATTTTCCAAAAACTCTTTGGAGATGACATAGTGGATCCGGAATACAAAGCCGAGGTGAAGAGAATCATGGGGATCAAGCCCGAAGCATCACCATACGCTCGCCTCGCCGAAGTCTACGCGATAGGATCCGAAGAAGAAGAGAAGATGACACCACACTTGAGTTGCGTGATCAACGGAGTTCAATGCAAAGCTTTATGCGACATCGGAGCCCAAGTAAGTGTCCTATCTTCTAAATTTACGATGAAGTTCAAGACCACAACCTAGACTTAGCTCCAACATCAACAAAATTAATTATGGGAGATGGTAGAACTATTAAACCTCTAGGTATTGCTTGCAACATGAAAGTAAAAATCTCTAGAAATTATATATCAACCGATTTCTTTGTTATTGATGCTTACCATAGTAATCATGATCACATAATCCTAGGTAGGCCCTTTCTTAAGTTGGTTGATGCCATGTTAGATGCCGGAGAAGGCAAGGTAACAATGAACCTTAATGGAACAAAGTACACATATAACTTTCTTCGTGCTTCTAAACACCTTACACCCTTTCCTCCCGAAGATGAAGAAGTAGAAGAGATAGATAGCCTTTGTTTTGTTGAAACTCTTAGAGACCCGCTGCAAAGAGCGATGGAGAATCAAATTAGTAATCAACCAGATGAAGAACTAGAAGAAGCAACAAAAGGTTTGGAACCACATGATGGAAGCGTGGAGGAAGGAAAATTTGAAGATTACAGGAGAGATTAAACCCGAGGAGCCACAAGCGCCCGAGGTAGACCTTAAACCTTTGCCCAAAGGATTAAAGTATGAATTTTTGGGCCCAGACAAAACTTATCCAGTCATTGTGAGCGACGAGTTGAGTCCCGAAGAAAATGAGAAGTTGCTGATTTTATTGAAAAAACATAGGAAGGTGATTGGATATTCGATTAATTATCTCAAAGGTATTAGCACAGCCTTTTGCACTCATCGTATACCAATGGAAGACCAATGTAAGCCCATAGTGGACCACCAAAGGAGGCTAACTCATGCCATGCGAGAGGTAGTAAAGAAAGAGGTCATCAAGTTACTTGATGCCCGAATCATCTACCCGGTTCCGCATAGTGAGTGGGTGAGCCCGATACATTGTGTACCAAAGAAAGGAGGTTTGACCATGGTGAAGAATGAGAAGAACGAATTGATACCGCAAAGAACTGTGACCGGGTGGAGGATGTGTTTTGATTATCGTAAGCTTAACAAAGCGACAAAGAAAGATGAATTCCCCCTACCGTTCATCGACGAGATGCTCGAGAGATTAGCAAACCACGCTTATTTTTGCTTTCTCGATGGGTACTCGGGGTTCATGCAAATCCCCATTCACCCGGAAGATCAACACAAGACAACGTTTACATGCCCTTACGGAACGTTTGCATATAGAAGGATGCCCTTCGGTCTATGCAATGCTCCGGCCTCTTTTCAACGTTGCATGATGGCCGTTCCCACAATTATCGCCCTGGGAAGGTCCCTTCACAGTTGCAAAGATGACCGGACCGGGCTCCTACCGCCTCCAGACGCTTGAAGGCGAAGACGTCAACAACTCGTGGAACGTCGACCAACTCTGTCGGTTCTACGCCTAGTCTACACGACTACCCTGGGGGCTCAAGTCTACACGACTACATCAAGACACCTTCGTTGTAAGCAGCCTCCGGGTCCAGGCACCAGTCTCCGGACTAATCCTCTCCAGGATCCAGGTCATGCGGCTACCTACGGATCCTGGGCTGTGACGAGCGACAATGGACTCTAGCAGTGGTCTACTAAGAGACCATGTACTCCTAGATCCAGCCTATACGGCTGCTCACGGAGCTATTGCTGTAAGCGGCTACACGCCCTTGCACTACTTAGCCGTAGGCGGCCTCCGGGTCCTGGAGACTACTTTGTAACAACGGCCCTGGACATCCAGGTGTACTTCTTCAGTAATAAAGTTTGATTATCCATCAACTACTTTACTATCTTCCTCCCTCAACGGACTACTGGCGAGTACGACTACTTCCGACGACTCCATGATGGGACTTCGCACTCAAAGATCGCGATAACGAGTACTCATTCATGGAAGTTTTCTTCATTCATACTTAAACAATTTCATTACAATTGTTTATATACAACTACTCCGACGAGCTAACATTACAGGACTACTGGAGGTTGACCTTCTCGGCGACCTGTTCAGCAATGGGCGCCATCTGCTCCAGTAGTTCTGCGTATTGCTCGTCGGTGCAGTTGGCGGCTAGCCCGCCGGCGACTACGTCCACAAGAGCCTTCGGGAAGTAGGACTTCATGAAGGCAAGAACTTGGTTGGGGATCGACTTGGCCAAGTGCTTTTTGTAGGTCGCCAGGCGGCTAGGGGCTTCCTTCAACCGGTTCACTAGTGGAGCTATCTTCGGACCGCCAGGGTGGGGCACCAGTAGCCTCGCAATAGGGAGCGCGGCTTCCTCGAGTTCCTTGAGCTAATCCCGCAGCTTCTTGCAGTCCTCGTTCAGCTTCTGCAAGGATTTGTAGCAGTTGACGAGGTCACGATCTTGAAGGACCGATTAGGCGACCAGAGAGGGGGGGAGTGAATGGGAGCTGATAAAAATTCTTCTCGAAGGAGATTGAAACTCCGACAAGATGAACCCGCTCAGTCGGACCCCCAAAATCACACACTCCGCACTTCTACCTTCCGTTTGCCAACATCACGTAGCCACTGGAGTGCTACTGGTCCTAGGAACAAACTCTACCAGCAACCTCAACACACACACACCCACGACAGCGGAAACACCTCGAAAGCCGGCTGTCCAGAGGGGGCGGTTAGACCGGGTATAGGGGGCGGTTAGACCGCCTCCACCTAGGAACCAAGAAATCCTCCGAAACACCTCTTCCGAGCACCAAAACGCACCACGGTTTCACCAACAAAGATCTCTAGTAAAGGCCATGCTAGCTACCAGAAAATCTTGGCGAGAACCAAAACTCCACCCAGGGGCCTAGGGGCGGTTAGACCGGCTACCAGGGGCGGGCTAACCTCCTGTACCCAGCAACGAACTCCAACCAAGAACACCTAGCAAACGACACGAGAACGACACGAAATTTCACACAGACGCTCCTCTGATCAAGGCGAACAAACTCACATAGGAAAATCCGGCGAAACAAAACTTCGACCTGGAAACACCCAGGGCGGTTAGACCCCCCCCAGGCGGTTAGACCGCCTCTTCCAGAAAAACAGCCCGCGGCACAAACCCCAATTTCCTCGCGCCCGATCTCCCGAATCACTCCACGGATTGCAGCGAAACTTCGGGAAAAGCTGGATTACCTCCTGGGAAACCTCTACCTCAAAGGAATCGACCCGAAACGCTCACAATCAAGAGGAATCGACGAAATCGCCTCTCTAGGTCAAGAACTCGCCCAACTCGAAAAACCACCAAATCGAGTCCGGTTCAAAAGTGATTTGGGGGCAAAGTCACAAGCCAAAGAGGCACAAGATCCTCATACGTGACACCCACCAAAAACCCCAAGAAATCGTTCTCAAAACACTGCCAACAAAGAGCTCTGAAAGTCAACACAAAAGAGAGCGGGAAAACCACCTTGAGGAACAACGCCGAACCATTTATACATACCATGAAGGTTTGTACAAGGTCTAGCTTGCCACCCAAACATCCATCCCTCTCTCTAGATCTCACATGAAGCTCTCAAGCTAGTCCTAGGAAAGACTAGGGAAAAAGGAGAACGAAAATGGAAAAACAAATGAGCTAGGGTTCCAAGAGTTGGCTGCCATCCACCCATTCAATGAGTATATATGGATGCACCCAAAAGACTAAACTACCCTCACCTAATAACTAGGGATACAAGCCCCTCAAGGGCGGATTTGGAAATCTTCAGAATTTCTTCATCGGATGGATGCCCGGCGATCGTAACCTGCTTAGCCTCAACGCAAGCCTTGCGATCCCGACGTGTGTCCTCCACTTTGAAGCATCTTGACGCCGACGGCCAGGGCGGTTAGACCGCCCCCAGGGCGGTTAGACCGGCCTGGGAGATCTGACCGGCCCCAGGCGGTTTGACCGCCCCTCCTGGGCGGTTGAACCGGCCTGGGCGACCGCACCTCCTCGTCGAGTCTTCGGCCTCGGTTTTGTGGCTAAACCGAGTAACCTATTGGTTTTCTGGTGAACCACTGCAAACCCCGCGAACTCGGTGTAGCCTCTGCCATTCTCCACTCATGACTCGGCTCCCACGTAGTCCCGGCTCGACCTTGGTTTTGAGGCTCTACCAAGAAACCGTCCACGACTTCATCTTGTTGTTCATGCCACCATGCGGCCCGCACTTGACCCCACTGGCCACCGGGTCCCTCGAACGAAGCCTACTTGTCTTCTCCACACCTGGAGGCCTCACCGGCAACGACCTTTCGCGCTTGCTCTTCACCTGCACCAACACGAGTCAAGCCGCAACCTGCACCTGCAATACTTAGCCAAGAATCAGTTCACACAACGTTGTCAATCACTCATCACACAAGGAAGCGACCATCCACCAGTCCTCGAACCACACATGGTGCTCAATCTCCCCCTTGATGAGTGCATTGACAACACACTTGATTTGTAACCAAAGAGAAAAGGAAAAGAAAAGAACAAATAAAAAGAAACCTCAACAAGCGAACGAAAGCCAAAGAAAGACAAAGAGCAAGATCACTTGAAGAAGACAAGTCTCGGACCCCTTTGGCAAGGGCAACGGCTCGACACATCCGACACAAAGAAAAGCTCAAGCAAAGAGCGCAAACCACCAAAGCGAAGCTCGAACACCACAAAGAGCTCCCCCTGCACATATGCAAACTCCCCCTGAGCCAAAGCACACTCCCCCTGACAAATGCAGCAATGCACAGGGGAATGCAACAAAAAGCAAAAACCTGCTCACTCTGCCCAGGGCAGTTAGACCGCCTGCCCCTGGCGGTTAGACCGCCTACCACTCATCTGATCGCCTGGGGGCGGTTAGACCGCCCCATGTGACCGGCCCTGCACCAAACTGCTCAAAATTTGCCCGAACCAATTGGAACACCTTCCAAACACTCCCAGGAGCCCAAAGCATGCACAAACTTCTCCCCCTTGTTGACAATGCATGAATCAAGGCAAAATGCGAAAACTTTCAACATATAGCTTCTCAAATATACAAAATTCATCACAAGGAGCTACACAAGTCCAAATGAGCAAGTTAGATACTCTACAGGTTCGTAATGACCTTAACTACGCCATCACCAAGTTTCACAACCATTGGACAATTCTAAAAAGGATTTGAGTAATTTTGCGAAAAGTTACTCTCTCACAAGCAAAAACCTAAACATGAGCAAAACATGTCAAAATGGCAAAGCCACACAAACTTCATGCTAGGACAGCCATTCTAATCATAAGACCATCACAAACACCCACAAGCACCTCATGTCATGTCAAAGCCACCGAGCCATGTGCCTACTTCTATGTATGAGACTTGTCATTGGTAGGCATCATGCAACGGTTTAGCACCCAAAGCAAGTTAATTTCAGCACATATGACATGGGAACATATTTTCCAAGCATTTTTCATTTCATTTTCAGATTTATAAATGGTACATGAAATGTCTTTGCGACAAAAAGGAACTTATGCCCCTCCATAAGATAAAGCAAGAGGGCTAAACATTCATGATGGCAAATGAGCCTTTGGCCCCATATGATCAATAAACTAGCCATCCAACCACAAATTAAGCATAGCAAAGCCACTAAAACATGTCAAGATCATATAAAGGCGTTTACACATGAGAGAACATATATGTGACATTTTTCAAAAATATAGCCATCAACCATGGATCATTCATCAAGATCATCAAGAGATAAGCCAAACCAACCATAGCATACCAAACAAACTCACAAAAAACATATATAGCATCCCATGGTGAACAATGTATATAGGAGAAGCTTTTCCTATCCAATGCATATGATACAAAATGCATGCAATCTAAGATACAAGGATGCCTATACATCATGTTACATATGCCATGCCAAATGCAAGAAATGCACAAAGGAAACTATACATATGCTACAACGGAGCTCCCACACACCCAACTCAAGAAATAAAACACACACCAAGCTCCCCCCGCAAACGAGTGAAAGTTGCTTGATCTAGGGGTTTGGTGAAAATATCGGCTAGTTGGTCATGTGTGGGTACATGGATCAAAACTATCTTCCCTTTCTCTACGTTATCTCTCAGAAAAAGATACCTCACTTCTATGTGCTTGGTTTTGGAATGGAGCACTCGATTCTTTGCAACGCTTATGGCACTGGTGCTATCACATTGAAGTGGGACATGGGTATACTCCTCACCAAAGTCACTCATGGTGTATGAAATCCAAAGGAGAAGAGAGCAACAACTAGCACTGGCAACATACTCGGCCTCGGTAGTGGATTGAGCAACACTCGATTGTTTGCGGGAAGACCAAGACACCAAAGAACCCAAAAACTGGCAAGTCCCAGAAGTGGACTTCCTATCCAACCGACACCCGGCAAAATCCGCGTATGAAAAACCATGAAGCGCCAAAGAAGAGGACGCGGAGTACCAAAGGCCGAAGTCGGGAGTGTGACGCAAGTACCTGAAAATTCGCTTCACTGCTTACCGATGCGAAGTCCTCGGAGACGCTTGAAAATGAGCGCACAGACACACCGAGAACTGTATGTCCGGCCTCGTCGCCGTCAAGTAGAGGAATGACCCGACCATGCTCCGGTACTCCTTCTGGTCCACGTGTTCACCTTCCTCGCCCGCATCAAGAGCTTTAGTCGTACTCATCGGCATCGTCATAGCCTTGGAGTCCTGCATCTTGAACTTCCGCACAATGTCCTTGGTGTACTTAGCCTGGTGCACAAATGTTCCTTCCTTTGATTGTTTGATTTGTAGCCCGAGGAAGAACTGCAACTCGCCCATCATGCTCATCTCAAATTCCCTGCTCATATCATCTGCAAACCTTGCAACAAGAGAGTTAGACGAGCCACCAAAGACAATATCATGCACGTACACCTGCACAATCAGGATATCTCTGCCCTGCCTCAGCAAAAACAAGGTCTGATCGACCTTCCCCATCTCAAAACCTCTCTCAACAAGAACCCCCTCAACCTACCAAACCAAGCTCTAGGCGCCTGCTTCAACCCATACAGCGCCTTCCTCAACTTGTACACCCGGTGGGGGTACTTCTCACTCTCAAACCCCAGAGGTTGCCTCACATACACTTCTTCCTCCAACACACCATTCAGAAAAGCACTCTTCACATCCATTTGGTGCAACTTGAATCCTTTAGCCACGGAAAAGGCTAGAAGGACCCTAATCTCCTCCAAACGGGCTACAGGAGCAAAGGTCTCCTCGTAGTCAACCCCCTCCTTCTGACTGAACCCCTGAGCAACAAGCCTCGACTTGTTCCTCACAACCTCACCTTTCTCTCCCTCTTTGTTCTTCCACACCCACTTTGTACCAATCGGCTTGCACCCTGGGGGAGGGTCAACCAACTCCCACACCTGATTCCTCTCAAAGTTCTCCAACTCCTCATGCATCGAATTAACCCAATTGTGATTAGATAGTGCGTGTCCAATGTCTTTGGGCTCAAAAGTAGCAACAAACACAGCATGAGCGAAATGGGAATTGTTTCGAACCCATGACCGTGTGGTGCGTTCATTCATGTCGCCGATGATCCTCGAAGCTGGGTGATCCACTTGTACTCGCCGGGGAGGTTCTCGCCTCGATGCTACCTCACGCTCATCATCAGCTTCTCCTCGTTCTTGATTTATCGTCGTAGGTGTAGTGGAGGGTCCGTCCATCACCGTAGTCGAAGTAGTGGGTACATGTTCAGCCGGGGGCACCGCACCGCCATCCTCATCGTCTCCATGTTCATGCTCCTCCTCCTGAAAGATCTCCTCACCAAGCTCGTCATCACCTGCACACTCAAAGACAAGCTGACTACGTGGCTCTGTCTCGTCGAAGGTTACCTCGCAAGTCTCCACGATTTGGTTAGTTTCAAGATTGAGCACACGATATGCTCTAGAATGAGATGCATAACCAAAGAAAATACCATCGACAGACCTAGCCTCAAACTTATCCAACTTCCTGCCTTTCTTCAGAATGAAACACGTGCAACCAAAGACATGGAAGTGACTCACCTTGGGTGTGCGACCATGCATCAACTCATAGCATGTTTTCTTCTTGTGCACTCTGAGGTAGATTCTGTTTGACACATAGCACGCGGTATTCACCGCCTCAGCCCAATACCCCCTCGGAGTCCTATGCTCATCAAGCATCGTCCGAGCCATCTCGCACAAGGTCCTGTTCTTCCTTTCCACAACACCATTCTGGGGAGGCGTATACGGACTCGAAAAATGGTACTCAAGACTTAAGCTCAGCCACTTCAACCCTAAGCACATCTAGTTCCTCACACTTGGAGGCATGCTTCTCCTTAAACAAAGCAAGATCAGCAAGAAATATGGAGCAATCAGCACAATCAACCTCATCCGAAACAACAGGGCTAGCCTTAAGGGAATCAATCTCAAGCTTGCTATCAAGCACCTGTGTCTCTAGCTCAGCCACTCTAGTCCTAGCATCCTAGAGTGAATCCCTAAGCTCTTTTCTCATTTTTTTTGCCTCTCTAAGCATGTCATCACAATTATCAAGCAAAGTATTGAGCTATTCATTCTCCTGGCGCAAGAAGGGAAGCTCATCACGCACCTCGTCGTCGGACTCAGAGTTCGTGTCGCTCTGTGTGCTCTTCTTGCTGCCGGAGCTCAGCGCCATGGTGCAGAAGCCGTCTCTTGAGGACCATGTGTGGTTCGAGGACCGGTGGATGGTCGCTTCCTTGTGTGATGAGTGATTGACAACGTTGTGTGGACTGATTCTTGGCTAAGTATTGCAGGTGTAGGTTGCGGCTTGACTGGTGTTGGTGCAGGTGAAGAACAAGCGCGAAAGGTCGTCGCCGGTGAGGCCTCCAGGTGTGGAGAAGACAAGTAGGCTTCGTTCGAGGGACGCGGTGGCCAGCGGGGTCAAGTGCGGGCCGCATGGTGGCATGAACAGCAAGATGAAGTCGTGGACGGTTTCTTGGTTGAGCCTCAAAACCAAGGTCGAGCAGGACTACGAGGGAGCCGAGTCATGAGTGGAGATTGGCAGAGGCTACACCGAGTTCGCGGGGTTTCCGGTGGTTCACCAGAAAACCACTGGGTTCCTTGGTTGATCCACAAAGCCAAGACCGAAGAACCGAACACGGAGGTGTAGCTGCGCCAGACCGGTCTGACCGGTGGGGAGCACCGGTCTGACCGGTGTGCGACGACGCAGTCCGGAGACTTCGAAGCGGAGGACACGCGTCGGGATCGCATGGCTTGCGTCGAGGCTACGCAGGGTGCGGTTGCCGGGCATCCGTCCGATGGTGAAGACATGAAGACTTCCAAATCCGCCCTTGAGGGGCTTGTATCCCTAGTTGTTAGAGAAGGGTATTTTAGACATTCGGTTGCCTCCATATAACCCAAGAGGTGAGATGATGGCAGCCAACTCTTGGAACCCTAGCTCATTTGTTTTCCCATTTTCCTTCCTATTTTCCTTAGGTTTTCCATAGGACTAGCAAGAGAGCTTCATGGAGAGATCTTGTTGAGAGGGATGGATGATCGGGCGGCTTGCTAGACCTTGTTTGAACCTTTGCTTCATGTATAGATGATTCAGCATGGTTCCTCAAGGTTTGGATGTGTTTTCCCCGGTTGTTCTTGGTGGTGATTTTCGGAGCCCTCTCTTGGTGATTTCTTTGGGTTATTTTCGGGACTTTCTCTTAGGGATTTGATGGGGGAAATTTGTGGGAACCCTTCGTGGTTCTTTGGGTTGTGATTCCCCTCCCAAATCCGTGAGTAAAGGTGCTCGATTTTGGGGTTTCTTGAGTTCTTGGGTTGGAAGTGCTCTTGGCGGGATTTCCTTGATTACTCCTTTTTGGATGAGTTTTGGTTGGATTAAACGTGGCTATGGACTCCTCATGAGGTGTTCCTAATATCCCCGAAGTCTTGTTCAAGTCCGTGGAGCGGTTCAGGAGATCGAGGTTTGGATTTGGGGGAGTTGACCCGCGGGTGTTGTTCATCCCGAGCTGCCTAGGCTACACCGGTCCGACCGGTGCTCTTGACCGGTCAGACCGGTGCAACCCTCGGTGGGAATTTGCTCGGGTGAACGTCTTGGTGTGTTCGCTGTTGTCCCGTGGTGCTGCTGTTTCGAGTTTGGGTCAGTTTGGTGGTCGGTTGGCCTGTTTGGTTCCTTGGGGGGTTTCAGGCTGTGATCGGTCTGACCGGTGTGTCTCACCTGTCTGACCGGTGTATAGCCACTTAGCGAAAGTTGCTCAGTTTCACCAGCAGGGACCGGTCTGACCGGTGGTGCTCACAGGTCTGACCGGTGTGGGTCTGTAGACTCGAGGTTTGGTGTTCCGCTGCGTTCTCAGGTCGGAAATTTGTGTGTTGGTTCCTAGGTCCAGTGGCACTCCAGTGGCTACATGGGCTTGACCAACTTGGGTAGTGAGTTGGAGAAGTGTGTTGGAAGCCGCGTTCATCCTGTTGGAGTTTCCATCTCCTTCGAGAAGAATTTTTTTATCGGCTCCCAATCACTCCCCCCTCTCTAGTTCACCGTATCGGTCCTTCAAGTGGTATCAGAGCCGGTTCGGGTCTTTATTGACTCTAACTAGTCTAAGAACCAAGGATGGTGTACCAGGAACGGGGTTCGGGTCCTCCACACTTCGATGGCAAGAACTACCAGATGTGGAGCAAGCGGATGGGTGCGTTTCTCCGCGGAAAGGGTCAGATCCTTTGGGATGTCACGGTGGACACAGACTATGTCCAGCCAATGGACTTCCTCGCTCCAGGACCGAGGGACAGATTCGACGCCAACAACAAGGCGGTCGACTACTTGTTTCGTGCTTTGTGTCAGTCTGAGTTCGATCGGGTGCACACCGAGCACTTGGCTTGTAGAATTTGGATGGTGTTGAAGGAGGCTCATGTTGGGAATGCCCAGGTTCAGGCACGGATGTATGCGACCTATCGGAGAGAGTACGAGAACTTCACTCATCTCCCCGGTGAGTCCATCGATGCCTTGTTTCAGAGGTTCACGGTGGTTGTGAACAACATGAGGGCCAATGTGGACGTGCTCCCGTGCGATGATCATGATAGAGCGGTCAAGCTCTTACACTCTTTGGATCGTACGATTTGGGGTGGAAAGTTCGAGGCCATTGTGGAGTCAGAGAAGTATGACACTCTGACGGTGAATGAGCTGTTCTCGAAGCTCAAGTCGGCTGAGGTGGATAGGGGCATGACTGCCAAGCTCGAGGGTCCGACTGATTCCCATAGTCTTGCCCTGGTTGGTGGTTCGAAGGGAAAGGCTAACACTAACCCATCCACCAGGATGTTCTCTTTTTTCTCTTTGATGTCTATGCCAGATGAGCAGTTTGATGACCTTGGAGAGGACGAGCTGGCGCTGTTGACGAGAAGGTTCGAGAGGCTGCACGAGAACCGGGTGAACATGTGGAGGAACACGAGGACGTGCTTCCAGTGCGGCAAGCCGGGACACTTCGTCGCCGACTGCCCGGAGAAGATCGAGAGCAAGGACGGCTACAAGCACAAGCCGAGGAACGATGGCAAGTACCGGTAGAGGCGCAACCACAAGAGCAAGCACAAGAACAAGTACAAGGACGAGCGACGATCGAGGAAGAAGGAGAGCGGAGGCAAGGCCCGAGCGATGGTTGGAGCGAGCGACGTCGACTCCAGTTCCGCGTACTCCACCTCGAGCTCGAGCAGCAGTGAGGATGAAGGTGATCGTCGCAAGAACAAGAAGTCGTGCAAGAACCTGAGCGGGCTGAGCTGCTTCGCGAGAGACGGCTTCTGCACCATGGCGCTGAGCTCCGGCAGCAAGAAGAGCACACAAAGCGACTCGGACTCTCATTCCGACGACGAGGTGCGTGATGAACTACCCTTCTTGCGCCAGGAGAATGAGAGGCTTGGCTCTTTGCTTGATAACCGTGATGACATGCTTAGAGAGGCCAAGAAAATGAGAAAAGAGCTTAGGGCTTCACTCGAGGATGCTAGGACTAGAGTGGCTGAGCTAGAGACACAGGTGCTTGATAGCAAGCTTGAGATTGATTCCCTTAAGGCTAGCCCCGTTGTTTCGGATGAGGTTGATTGTCTTGATTGCTCCATCTTTCTTGCCGATCTTGCTTTGTTTAAGGAGAAGCATGCCTCCAAGTGTGAGGAACTAGATGTGCTTAGGGTTGAAGTGGCTGAGCTTAAGTCTAGACCTGCTTTGCTAGGTGCTTGCACTTCTTGCCCTGTTTTGCATGCTAAGATTGATGAGATGCATGCTTAGACTAGTTCACTTGAGGCTAAATTGAAGGAACCAATGCCTACATCATGCTCTACCTGTGAAATGCATGCTTTGAAAAATTTGGAACTTGCACATTATGTTGATCGTTTGCAGGATGAGAATGATGACTTGAGGAAGTTGATGGGTTGGCTGTCTGGTCATGAGCCTCAGTTGAGGATGATGATCGAGGCATTTAAGAGGCAAGATGGTGAGGGACTTGGGGCAAACAAGGTTGGTGAGGGAAGTGGAGAGAATATCCCGGAGCCACCAAAAACCCACCACAAAAATGATTTCCCCCCAAAACCTAACCATCTTAGGAACCGACTAGACACAACCCCAGCTCCACCTGTGTTTCCTACGCCCACAAATGATCTACAAAAGCCTATCAAGTTTGTGAGCACTTCGGGGAAAGTGTTCTTTGGGAAAGAAAGTGAGAAGGCTAGTGAGGGGAAACCGGTGGAGGAGTTGAGTGGAGAGAAACCTAGTGAGCAGCCACATCCCAAGCCTAAGCCTAAGCTTGTGAGGTTCCATTGTGGCTATCGTGGGAGAGATGGCCATAAGGATGAGTTTTGCTTCAAGAGGAAGCGAGAGAACAGGATGGTAAAAGGAGTGGGCTAACAAGGACAAGTACCACCCTTCCGATGGTGTACTTGAGCCTCGTGTGCAGATGCCCAGGGCCAAGGCGAATGTGAGGACAGTTCGGGCTTGGGGAGAGCAGAAGGCTGTTGGAGGTGCTCTCGTCCGAGTCACACCGGTCGGACCGAGTGTGGGACACGGTCGGAGCGGGGTGCGAGCCTAGACAGGCGGGCGGTTTGGGTTTCGAGCTCGTACGGTGCGAGGGTTGTTTACTGGAGGTCGTGGTTCTGGTGGTTGGGCTAGAGGGTTTGCAGGTGGTCAGGTTGCTAGGCGTTCTCCCCCTCGAGTTCACTACGGGGATGGGAGGAGTCGTAGCTTTGAGAAGGAGAGGAGGGACGGTCCACGGGTTCTCTTTCGTGGTTTTGGTCCTCCTCCAGGCAGAGAGGGGTGGTTCCCTCAGGGTGGTTACCATGGTGGTGTTCGTGGAGGTAGCTTTGGTAGGAGAGATGCTTTGGTTGGTGCTAACCCCACTTTCGAGCAAATAGCTCGGCACTGGTTTTACTCTTTTGGTACTAACCCCAATGCTGAGTCGTTTGTTCGCTCACGTGCTCGTTGTTGAATTTCAGGTGGGAGACTTGAAGAACATTTGGTTGATTGATTCCGGTTGCTCGAGGCATATGACCGGAGACAGGGGTGGTTCTCAAGTCTCGTCCCAGTGGTGACCAAGAGGTACATCACCTTTGGGGACAATGGGCGTGGGTGTGTGCTTTCAGAAGGTGAGATCAAAGTGAGTGACAAGATCACTCTGAGGCGTGTTGCTCTTGTTCAATCGCTGGGGTACAATTTGCTTTCTGTGTCCCAGTTGTTGGATGAGGGCTTTGAGGTGTTGTTTCGGCCAGGTGGTTCTTGGATTTTGGACTCTCGAGGGGACCTTGTCTATATGGTCGTTCCCGAGGGTCAGGTGTTTCGTGCTGATTTTTCTCAGTCTTCGGGTGTGGAGCGTTGTTTCTTGGCTGGTTCTTCGAGTGAGTTGTGGAAGTGGCATAGGAAGTTGGGTCACTTGAGCTTTGACCTTTTGTCTCGCTTGAGTAAACTCAATTTGGTCCGAGGATTGCCACGGTTGAGGCTTGAGAAAGAGTTGGTTTATGCTCCGTGTAGGCATGCCAAGATGGTGGCCTCTTCTCACCCGCCTCTCACCGATGTGATGGCTGAGCGTCCATGCGAGCTGCTCCATATGAACCTTGTTGGCCCAGCTCGTGTGCGATCTACGGGTGGGAAGTGGTATGTCCTTGTTGTGGTGGACGACTATTCTCGGTATGCGTGGGTGTTCTTTCTTGAGGAAAAGGGGGAGACGTTTGGTTTTGTTCGAGATCTAGTCTGGAGGTTGAGGAACGAGAGGCACGGAGATGCCATACGAGCTATCCGCAGTGATAATGGCTCGGACTTCAGAAACTCTCGTTTTGAAACCTTTTGCCATGACTTGGGTCTTGAGCACCAGTTTTCGAGTCCGTATACGCCTCCCCAAAATGGTGCTGTGGAAAGGAAGAACATGACCTTGTGAGAGATGGCTCGGACGATGCTTGATGAGCATAGGACTCCGATGAGGTATTGGGCTGAGGTGGTAAATACCGCGTGCTATGTGTCAAACAGGATCTACCTCAGAGTGCACAAGAAGAAGACATGCTATGAGTTGATGCATGGTCGCACACCCAAGGTGAATCACTTCCATGTCTTTGGTTGCAAGTGGTTCATTCTGAAGAAAGGCAAGAAGTTGGATAAGTTTGAGGCTAGGTCTGTTGATGGTATTTTCTTTGGTTATGCATCTCATTCTAGAGCATATCGTGTGCTCAATCTTGAAACTAACCAAATCGTGGAGACTTGCGAGGTAACCTTCGACGAGACAGAGCCACGTAGTCAGCTCGTCTTTGAGTGTGCAGGTGATGATGAGCTTGGTGAGGCGATCTTTGAGGAGGAGGAGCATGAACATGGGGAGGATGAAGATGGCGGTGTGGTGCCCCCGGCTGAACATGTACCCACTACTTCGACTACGGTGATGGGCGGACCCTCTATTACACCTACGACAACAAATCAAGAACGAGGAGAAGCTGATGTTGAGGGGGAGGTAGCATCGAGGCGAGAACCTCCCCGGCGAGTACAAGTGGATCACCCAGCTTCGAGGATCATCGACGACATAAATGAACGCACTACACGGTCGAGGGTTCGGTACAACTCTCATTTCGCTCATGCTGCATTTGTTGCTACTTTTGAGCCCAAAGAAATTGGACACGCACTATCTGATCACAATTGGGTTAATTCGATGCATGAGGAGTTGCAGAACTTTGAGAGGAATCAGGTGTGGGAGTTGGTTGACCCTCCCCCAGGGTGTAAGCCGATTGGTACAAAGTGGGTGTGGAAGAACAAAGAGGGAGAGAAAGGTGAGGTGGTGAGAAACAAGTCGAGACTTGTTGCTCAGGGGTTCAGTCAGAAGGAGGGGATCGACTACGAGAAGACCTTTGCTCCCGTAGCCCATTTGGAGGCGATTAGGATCCTTCTAGCCTTTTCTGTGGCTAAAGGGTTCAAGTTGCACCAAATGGATGTGAAGAGTGCTTTTCTGAATGGTGTGTTGGAGTAAGAAGTGTATGTGAGGCAGCCTCCGGGGTTTGAGAGTGAGAAGTACCCCCACCGGGTGTACAAGTTGAGGAAGGCACTGTATGGGTTGAAGCAGGCGCCTAGAGCTTGGTATGGCAGGTTGAGGGGGTTCCTGTTTGAGAGAGGTTTTGAGATGGGGAAGGTCGATCAGACCTTGTTTTTGCTGAGGCAGGGCAGAGACATCCTGATTGTGTAGGTGTACGGGATGATATTGTCTTTGGTGGCTAATGCTCCCAGCACTTTTATGCGCTTGATGAATGAAGTTCTGAGGCCCTTCATAGGATTGTTTGTCGTTGTCTATTTTGACGATATCTTGATTTACAGCAAGTCTATGGCAGAGCATTTAGAACATTTGCGTGCTGTTTTTGACGCGTTGAGGGCTGCCCATTTATTTGCTAACATTGAAAGATGCATCTTCTGCACACAACGTGTCTCGTTGAGGACCATGTGTGGTTCGAGGACCGGTGGATGGTCGCTTCCTTGTGTGATGAGTGATTGACAACGTTGTGTGGACTGATTCTTGGCTAAGTATTGCAGGTGCAGGTTGCGGCTTGACTAGTGTTGGTGCAGGTGAAGAACAAGCGCGAAAGGTCGTTGCCGGTGAGGCCTCCAGGTGTGGAGAAGACAAGTAGGCTTCGTTCGAGGGACCCGGTGGCCGGCGGAGGTCAAGTGCGGGCCGCATGGTGGCATGAACAAGCAAGATGAAGTCGTGGACGGTTTCTTGGTTGAGCCTCAAAACCAAGGTCGAGCCGGGACTACGTGGGAGCCAAGTCATGAGTGGAGATTGGCGGAGGCTACACCGAGTTCGCGGGGTTTCCGGTGGTTCACCGGGAAAACCACTGGGTTCCTTGGTTGATCCACAAAGCCAAGACCGGAGAACCGAAGACGGAGGTGCAAAGAGGCACCAGACCGGTCTGACCGGTGGGTCTGACCGGTCTGACCGGTGGGGACCGGTCTGACCGGTGAGGAGCACCGGTCTGACCGGTGTGCGACGACGCAGTCCGGAATCTTCGAAGCGGAGGACACGCGTCGGGATCGCATCGCTTGCGTCGAGGCTACGCAGGTGCGGTCGCCGGCATCCGTCCGATTGTGAAGACATCAAGAATTCCGAATCCGCCCTTGAGGGGCATGTATCCCTAGTTAGTAGAGAGGGGCATTTTAGACATTCGGTTGCCGCCTATATAACCCAAGAGGTGAGAGGTTGGCAGCCAACTCTTGGAACCCTAGCTCATTTGTTTTCCTATTTTCCACCTATTTTCTCTAGGTTTTCCTTAGGACTAGCAAGAGAGCTTCACGGAGAGATCTTGTAGAGAGGGATGGATGATCGGGCGGCTTGCTAGACCTTGTACGAACCTTTGTCTCATGTATAGATGATTCGGCGTGGTTCCTCAAGGTTTGGATGTGTTTCCCCGGTTGTTCTTGGTGGTGATTTTCGGAGCCCTTTCTCGGTGATTTCTTTGGGTTGGTTTCGAGGCTTTTCTCTTGGGGATTTGATGGGGGAAATTTGTGGGAACCCTTCGTGGTTCTTTGGGCTGTGATTCCCCTCCCAAATCCGTGAGTAAAAGTGCTCGATTTTGGGGGTTTCTTGAGTTCTTGGGTTGAAGGTGCTTTCGGCGGGATTTCTTCGATTCCTCCTTTTTGGACGAGATTTGGTGGGATTAAACTTGGGTATGAACTCCTCATGAGGTGTTCTTGATATCCCCAAAGTCTTGTTCAAGTCCGTGGAGCAATTCGGGAGATCGAGATTTGGATTTGGGGGAGTTGACCCGCGGGTGCTGTTCATCCCGAGCTGCCCAGGCTACACCGGTCTGACCGGTGCTCTTGACCGGTCTGACCGGTGCAAGCCCTTGTGGGTTTTTGCTCGGGTGAACGACTTGGTGTGTTCGTTGTTGTCCCGTGTTGCTGCTGTTTCGAGTTTGGGTCCGTTTGGTGGTCGGTTGACCTGTTTGGTGCCTTGGGGGCTTTCAGGCTGCCACCGGTCTGACCGGTGTGTCTCACCGGTCCGACCGTGTAGAGCCACTTAGTGAAAGTTGCTCGGTTTCACCGGCAGGGACCGGTCGACGGGTGGTGCTCACCGGTCCGACCGGTGTGGGGCCTGTAGACTCGAGGCTTGGTTTTTCCGCTGCGTTTCTCGGGTCGGAAGGTGGTGTGTTGGTTCCTAGGTCCAGTGGCACTCCAGTGGCTACGTGGGCTTGACCAACCTTGGTAGTGAGTCGGAGACGTGTGTTGGAAGCCGTGTTCATCTTGTTGGAGTTTCGATCTCCTTCGAGAAGAATTTTATCGGCTCCCATTCACTCCCCCCCTCTCTGGTTCGCCGTATCGGTCCTTCACTCGTTTCTTGGTTATGTTGTTACTCCATAGGGTATTGAGGTGGACTTCAGCAAGATTGATGCTATTCGGGAGTGGCCTACACCGACAACGGTTACCCAGATTCGGAGTTTTCTTGGTCTTGCAGGTTTCTACCACCGTTTTGTCCGTGATTTTAGCACCATTGCAGCACCAATACATGAGCTTACAAAGAAAGATGTTCCTTTTGCTTGGAGTGATGCACAGGAGGTAGCGTTCACCACATTGAAAGATAAGTTAACCCATGCTCCTCTCTTGCAGTTGCCTGATTTTACTAAAGTGTTTGAGCTTGAATGCGATGCTAGTGGTATTGGGCTAGGTGCTGTTTTGTTACAAGAAGGTAAACCAGTTGCTTACTTTAGCGAGAAATTAAGTGGTGCTAGCTTGAAATACTCAACTTATGATAAGGAACCTTATGCTTTAGTGCGAACTTTGCAAACATGGCAGCACTATCTTTGGCATCACGAGTTTATAATTCATTCGGATCATGAGGCTTTGAAACATATTCGTACCCAAACAAATCTGAACCGTCATCATGCTAAATGGGTCGAATTTATTGAGTCCTTTCCTTACATCATAAAACACAAGAACGGGAAGGATAATGTTATCGCTGATGCTTTGTCTCGTCGTTATACTATGTTGTCACAGTTAGATTTTAAAATTTTTGTCTTGCAAACTGTGAAAGATTTATATGTGGACGACGCTGATTTTAAAGATGTTTTCGCTCATTGTGTTAATGGGAAACCTTGGGGCAAATTTCACCTGCAGGACGGGTTCCTGTTTCGCGCTAACAAGCTGTGTGTTCAAGCTAGTTCGGTTCGTCTGTTGTTGTTGCAGGAAGCACATGGAGGCGGTCTCATGGGGCATTTTGGCGTTTACAAGACGCATGAGGTGCTGGCTGCGCACTTCTTTTGGCCCTGGATGCGCAAAGATGTTGAGCGCGTTGTTGCACGTTGCACTACTTGTCAGAAAGCTAAGTCACGTTTGAGCAACCATGGTTTGTATATGCCTTTGCCTGTCCCTACCTCTCCTTGGCTTGATATTTCGATGGATTTTGTTTTGGGATTGCCTCGAACTAAGAAGGGGAGGGATAGCATTTTTGTGGTTGTTGATCGTTTCTCCAAAATGGCTCATTTCATACCTTGTCATAAGACTGATGATACTAGTCGTGTTGCTGATTTGTTCTTTAGAGAGATTATTCGTTTGCATGGTATTCCAAATACAATAGTCTCTGATCGTGATGCTAAGTTTCTCAGTCATTTTTGGAGATCACTTTGGGATAAATTGGGAACTAAATTGCTGTTTAGTACAACTTGTCACCCTCAGACTGATGGGCAAACTGAGGTGGTTAATAGGACTTCGTCAACCATGCTTAGGGCTGTTCTAGATAAAAATTTGAAACGTTGGGAAGATTGTTTGCCTCATGTTGAGTTTGCTTATAATCATGCAACACATTCTTCTACAAAGATGAGTCCTTTTCAGATTGTGTATGGTTACATTCCGCGGGCGCCTATTGATTTATTTTCGCTTGATGCTGAGGACGTCCCGCACATAGATGCTGTTGCACATGTTGAACAAATGGTTAATCTGCATGAACAAACTCACCAAAACATTGCTGCTGCTAATGCTAAGTATCAAGTTGCTGGTAGTAAAGGTAGAAAACTTGTTACTTTTAAGCCTGGTGATATGGTTTGGTTGCAATTACGAAAGGATCGTTTTCCTGTTTTGCGCCGTTCTAAATTAATGCCTCGTGCTGCTGGTCCTTTTAAAGTGCTAACCAAGATTAATGAAAATGCTTATGTTCTTGACCTGCCTGCGGAGTTTGGTGTTTCCACTAGTTTTAATGTTGCAGATTTGAAACCATACGCGGGCGAAGATGACGAGTTGCCGTCGAGGACGACTTCGGTTCAAGAAGGGGAGGATGATGAGGACACGAACTACATCACACGTACATCTACACCGCAGCACCGAAGCACCATGTACATCTACACCGGCAAAGACCGAAGCACCTCAGGCGCCATCTACACCACTAGGCGCACCACCTGGGCCAATTACTCGGGCTCGTGCAAGGGAATTGAATTACATCATGCTATTGAAGAACGAAGGTCCAGAAGCATAGAAGATGGCCCAACAGGCAGCCCGGGTTGGGGCGCCTAGGGTTGGGCGCCGCCACCCTCCTCCTGGCCGCACGCCCTTCCTTATCCGCCAGGAGCTGCGCCCCCTATTTAGATAGACTCCTCTTTAATTTTCAGACTTGAGTTTTGTTTTACATCTAGCTTTAGCTACACCAGAACACGCACAAATACGTGCTGTCCTCTGTGATTCAGAACTCCACTTTTGAGTGATATTAAGATTGCTCGCCTCGGATTCTTGTTCGTTTTTCGATTGCGCACAGGAATTGATCTTCGTGATCAGGCTGATCTTGCGCCGGCAAGGTCGGTAACCATCGGGAGTTGGTTCAGCGATTGCATTGGCGCTTCGAGTCTCGCTCGTCATAGTCGGATCGTGAGGGTCGTCTCCCACCAGATCGAAGCTATCTCCACTCACCGAAAGATCGGGCACTCTGCCTCTATCAAAAGGAAGGAACATCTGTGCACCAGGCTAAGTACACCAAGGACATTGTGCGGAAGTTCAAGATGGAGGACTCCAAGGCTATGACGACGCCGATGAGTACGACTACAGCTCTTGATGCGGACGAGGAAGGTGAACACGTGGACCAGAAGGAGTACCGGAGCATGATCGGGTCACTCCTCTACTTGACAGCGACGAGGCCGGACATACAGTTCTCGGTGTGTCTGTGTGCTCGTTTTCAAGCGTCTCCGAGGACTTCACATCGGCAAGCGGTGAAGCGAATTTTCAGGTACTTGCGTCACACTCCCGACTTCGGCCTTTTGGTACTCCGCGTCCTCTTCTTTGGCGCTTCATGGTTTTTCAGACGCGGATTTTGCCGGGTGTCGGTTGGATAGGAAGTCCACTTCTGGGACTTGCCAGTTTTTGGGTTCTTCTTTGGTATCTTGGTCTTCCCGCAAGCAATTGAGTGTTGCTCATTCCACTACCGAGGCCGAGTATGTTGCCGCTGCTAGTTGTTGCTCTCAGCTCCTTTGGATTTCATACACCATGAGTGACTTTGGTGAGGAGTATACCCATGTCCCACTTCAATGTGATAGCACTAGTGCCATAAGTGTTGCAAAGAACCCAGTGCTCCATTCCAAAACCAAGCACATAGAAGTGAGGTATCATTTTCTGAGAGACAACGTAGAGAAAGGAAAGATAGCTTTGATCCATGTACCCACACATGACCAACTAGCCGATATTTTCACCAAACCCCTAGATCAAGCAACTTTCACTCGTTTGCGGGGGGAACTTGGTGTGTGTTTGAGTTCTTGCGTTGGGTGTGTGGGAGCTCTCTTTGTAGCATATGTATAGCTTTCCTTTGTGCATTTCTTGCATTTGGCATGGCATATGTAACATGATGTATAGGCATCCTTGTATCTTAGATTGCATGCATTTTGTATCATATGCATTGGTTAGGAAAAGCTTCTCTCATATACATTGTTCACCATGGAATGAGATATATGTCTTTGTGAGCTTGTTTGGTATGCTATGGTTAGTTTGGCTTAGCTCTTGATGATCTTGATGAATAATCCATGGTTGATGGCTATGTTTTTGAAAAATTGTCACATGTATGCTCTCTCATGTGTAAATGCCTTTATATGATCTTGACATGTTTTAGTGGCTTGGTTATGCTTAATTTGTGGTTGGATAGCTAGTTTATTGATCATATGGGGCCAAAGGCTCATTTGCCATCATGAATGTTTAGCCCTCTTGATTTATCTTGTGGAGGAGCATAAGTTCCTTTTTGTCGCAAAGATATTTCATGTACCATTTATCAATCTGAAAATGAAATGAAAAATGCTTGGAAAATATGCTCCCATGTCATTTGTGCTGAATTTAATTTGCTTTGGGTGCTAAACCGTTGCATGATGCCTACCAATGAGAAGTCTCATACATAGAAGTAGGCACATGGCTCGGTGGCTTTGACATGACATGAGGTGCTTGTGGGTGTTTGTGATGGTCTTATGATTAGAATGGTTGTCCTAGCATGAAGTTTGTGTGGCTTTGCCATTTTGATATGCTTTGATCATGTTTAGGACTTTGCTCATGATAGGCAAGTTTTTCGCAAAATTGCCAAAATCCATCTTAGCTTCGTCCAATGGTTGTGAAACTTGGTGATCATGTAGTTGAGATAGATACGAAGCCGTAGAGTATCTAGCTTGCTCATTTGGACACGTGTAGCATTCTTTGTTGAATTTTGTCTATTTGAGAAGCTCTAGGTTGAATTTTTTGCATTTTTGGCTTGACTCATGCATTGCCAACAAGGGGGAGAAGTTTGAGCTTGAAATGGCTTACTAGACACATTTAGAAGGTTTTCAGGTGGTTTCGAGCCATTTCTGGGCTCTGTTGTACACCGGTCTGACCGGTGTGAGTGCTGGTCCTGTGCACATCTTAGGCACCGGTCTGACCGGTGGTGGTGACCAGTCTGACCGGTGTGAGCTGAAATTGCTGCAGCTGCCCTGTTATCAGCTGGTTTGCATGCATTCGTCCAGGGGGAGGTGCATTGGTTTAGGGGGAGCTTGCATGTGTGCAGGGGGAGCTCTTTGTGGTTGTTTGAGCTTTGTTTCGGTGGTTTGCACTCTTTGCTTGAGCTTGGTTTTTGTCTCGGATGTGTCGAGCCGTTGCCCTTGCTTAAGGGGTCCGAGACTTGTCTTCTTCAAGTGATCTTGCTCTTTGCCTTTGTTTGGCTTTCGATCGCTTATTGGAGTTTCTTTTTGTTCGTTTCTTTTCTTTTTCTTTTCTCTCTTGTTACTCTCGTGTGGGTGTTGTCAATGCACTCATCAAGGGGGAGATTGAGGACCATGTGTGGTTCGAGGACCGGTGGATGGTCGCTTTCTTGTGTGATGAGAGATTGACAACGTTGTGTGGACTGATTCTTGGCTAAGTATTGCAGGTGTAGGTTGCGGCTTGACTGGTGTTGGTGCAGGTGAAGAACAAGCGCGAAAGGTCATCGTCGGTGAGGCCTCCAGGTGTGGAGAAGACAAGTAGGCTTCGTTCGAGGGACACGGTGGCCAGCGGTGTCAAGTGCGGGCCGCATGGTGGCATGAACAGCAAGATGAAGTCGTGGACGGTTTGTTGGTTGAGCCTCAAAACCAAGGTCAAGCCGGGACTACGAGGGAGCCGGGTCATGAGTGGAGATTGGCGGAGGCTACACCGAGTTCGCGGGGTTTCCGGTGGTTCACCAGAAAACCACTGGGTTCCTTGGTTGATCCACAAAGCCAAGACCGAAGAATCGAAGACAGAGGTGCAGCAGCGCCAGACCGGTCTGACCGGTGGGGAGCACCGGTCTGACTGGTGTGCGACGACGCAGTCCAGAGACTTCGAAGCGGATGACACGCGTCGGGATCGCATGGCTTGCGTCGAGGCTACGCAGGGTGCGGTCGCCGGGCATCCATCCGATGGTGAAGACATGAAGACTTCCAAATCCCCCCTTGAGTGGCTTGTATCCCTAGTTGTTAGAGAAGGGTATTTTAGACATTCGGTTGCCTCTAATAACCCAAGAGGTGAGAGGTTGGCAGCCAACTCTTGGAACCCTAGCTCATTTGTTTTCCCATTTTCCTTCCTATTTTCCTTAGGTTTTACATAGGACTAGCAAGAGAGCTTCATGGAGAGATCTTGTTGAGAGGGATGGATGATCAGGCGGCTTGCTAGACCTTGTATGAACCTTTGTTTCATGTATAGATGATTCGGCGTGGTTCCTCAAGGTTTGGATGTGTTTTCCCCGGTTGTTCTTGGTGGTGATTTTCGGAGCCCTCTCTTGGGGATTTCTTTGGGTTGTTTTCGGGACCTTTCTCTTGGGGATTTGATGGGGAAATTTGTGGGAACCCTTCGTGGTTCTTTGGGTTGTGATTCCCCTCCCAAATTCGTGAGTAAAGGTGCTCGATTTTGGGGTTTCTTGAGTTCTTGGGTTGGAAGTGCTCTTGGCGGGATTTCCTTAATTCTTCCTTTTTGGACGAGTTTTGGTGGGATTAAACTTGGCTATGGACTCCTCATGAGGTGTTCCTAATATCCCCAAAGTCTTGTTCAAGTCCGTGGAGCGATTCGGGAGATCGAGGTTTGGATTTGGGGGAGTTGACCCGCGGTGCCGTTCATCCCGAGTCGCCCGTGCTACACGGTCCGACCGTGCTCTTGACCGGTCTCGACCTGGCAACCATCGGTGGGATTCTCGCTCGGGGTGAACGTCTTGGTGTGTTCGCCGTTGTCTCGTGGTGCCGCCGTTTTGAGTTTGGGTCGCTTTGGTGGTCGGTTGGCTCGTTTGGTGCCTTGGGGGCTTTCAGCCGTGATAGGTCCGACCGGTGTGTCTCACCGGTCGACCGGTGTAGAGCCACTTAGTGAAAGTTGCTCGGCCACCAGAGGAGGGACCGGTCCGACCGGTGGTGCTCACGGAGTCCGACCGGTGTGGGTCTGTAGACTCGAGGTTTGGTGTTCCGCTGCGTTCTCGGGTCGGAAGGTTGTGTGTTGGTTCCTAGGTCCAGTGGCACTCCAGTGGCTACGTGGGCTAGACCAACTTGGGTAGTGAGTTGGAGAAGTGTGTTGGAAGCCGTGTTCATCCTGTTGGAGTTTCCATCTCCTTCGAGAAGAATTTTTTTATCGGCGCCCATTCACTCCCCCCCTCTCTGGTTCGCCGTATCGGTCCTTCATCTCTCGCGAAGCAGCTCAGCCCGCTCAGGTTCTTGGACAACTTCTTATTCTTGCGACGATCACCTTCATCCTCACTGTTGCTCGAGCTCGAGGTGGAGTACGCGGAACTAGAGTCGACGTCGCTCGCTCCAACCATCGCTCGGGCCTTGCCTCAGCTCTCCTTCTTCCTCGATCCTTGCTCGTCCTTGTACTTGTTCTTGTGCTTGCTCTTGTGGTCGCGCCTCGACCGGTACTTGCCATCGTTCCTCGGCTTGTGCTTGTAGCCGTCCTTGTTCTCGACCTTCTCCGAGCAGTTGGCGACGAAGTGTCCCGGCTTGCCGCTCTGAAAGCATGTCCTCGTGTTCCTCCTCATGTTCACCCGGTTCTCGCGCAGCCTCTCGAACTGCCTCATCAACAGCGCCAGCTCGTCCTCTCCAAGACATCGAACTCCTCATCTGGCATAGACATCAAAGAGGAAAAAGAGAACATCCTGGTGGATGGGTTAGTGTTAGCCTTTCCTTTTTAACCACCAACGAGGGCAAGACTATGGGAATCAGTCGGACCCTCGAGCTTGGCTGTCATGCCCCTATCCACCTCAGCCGACTTGAGCTTCGAGAACAACTCGTTCACCGTCAGAGTGTCATACTTCTCCGTCTCCACAATGGCCTCGAACTTTCTGCCCCAAATCATACGATCCAAAGAGTGTAAGAGCTTGACCGCTCTATCATGATCATCGTACGGGAGCACGTCCACATTGGCCCTCATGTTGTTCACAACCACCGTGAACCTCTGAAACAAGGCATTGATGGACTCACCGAGGAGATGAGTGAAGTTCTTGTACTCTCTCCGGTAGGTTGCATACATCCGTGCCTGAACCTGGGCATTCCCAACATGAGCCTCCTTCAACACCGTCTAAATTCTACAAGCCAAGTGCTCGGTGTGCACCCGATCGAACTCAGGCTGACACAAAGCACGAAACAAGTAGTCGACCGCCTTATTATTGGCGTCGAATCTGTCCCTCGATCCTGGAGCGAGGAAGTCCATTGGTTGGACATAGCCTGTGTCCACCGTGACATCCCAAAAGATCTGACCCTTTCCGCGAGGAACGCACCCATCCGCTTACTCCACATCTGGTAGTTCTTGCCATCGAAGTGTGGAGGACCCGAACCCCATTCCTGGTACGCCATCCTTGGATCTTAGACTGGTTAGAGTCAACAAAGACCCGAACCGGCTCTGATACCACTTGAAGGACCGATTAGGCGACCAGAGAGGGGGGGAGTGAATGGGAGCCGATAAAAATTTTTCTCGAAGGAGATTGAAACTCCGACAAGATGAACCCGCTCGGTCGGCACCCAAAATCACACACTCCACACTTCTACCTTCTGTTTGCCAACACCACGTAGCCACTGGAGTGCTACTGGTCCTAGGAACAAACTCTGCCAGCAACCTCAACACACACGCACCCACGACAGCGGAAACACCTCGAAAGCCGGCTGTCCAGAGGGGGGTGGTTTCAGGATGGCAACGGGGCGGGGCGGGGCCAGGGGAATGCCCCCCGTCCCCGCCCCGATCCCCGATTTCTCATCCCTGCCCCGGCCCCGAAACCTCAATCGGGGAGAAAACTTGCCCCGGCCCCGACCCCGTCGGATCCCCGAACCCCAACGGGGCTCCGTGGGGATCAACCACCAAGCAAATAGATCACAAATCAGAAGTACATGACAACCAAATTCCAGCGGAGGCAAGCTCAAAATTAGAAGAGCTAGTAACGATCGAGTGAAGGTACACATAAAGTCCAGTACTCTAGTTACAGAACACAACACTACAAGCTAATGAATCGATGCAAGGCAAAAAGCTAACAAAAACTAACAGATGAGCAAACGACTACTACTCTCAACATTCACTAATTTGGTCGGACACATATTTGCACGGGATTTTGGGCAACAGCGACGAAGCAAGGTCTTTCTTGGATGGCCAGACGAAGCAGTCGCCGGTGCAGCATCACCTCCGGCGTATGCCCTTTGGACTCCAACCCTTCGCCGCCCCTCAATGAATCCAACCCAAGCTCGCGAGGGTGGCTGCTGGGCTTGCCTGGTGTGGTGGACCAGTGGTGCCTGCGAGTTGCGGCTGCGGGAATGAAAAATTGGGAGTAGAATTAGGGCTTGAGAAGGGATGGTGTTGCTTATATATGTTGGAGTGCAGAGCCTTGGGCTATTGGGCCTTATGTTTCTAATGGGCCAAAAAGATTTCGGGGATCCGTAGTGTCACCGCGGGGGAAACGTCTCCCCGTCCCCGCCCCGTTTCGATTTCGGGGCTCCGCCCCGCTTCCCCCGCGGGGCGAATTTGGCCTCCATCCCTGCCCCGTTCGGGTCGGATCCCCGCGGGGATCCGCCCCCACGAGGGAAATTGCCATCCTGAGGGTGGTTAGACCGGGTATAGGGGGCGGTTAGACCGCCTCCACCTGGTAACCAAGAAATCCTCCGAAACACCTCTTCCGAGCACCAAAACGCACCACGGTTTCACCAACAAAGATCTCTGGTAAAGGCCATGCTAGCTACCAGAAAATCTTGGCGACAACCAAAACTCCACCCAGGGGCCTAGGGGCGGTTAGACCGGCTACCAGGGGCGGTCTAACCTCCTGTACCCAGAACGAACTCCAACAAAGAACACCTAGCAAACGACACGAGAACGATCCGAAATTTCACCCAGACGCTCCTCTGATCAAGGCGAACAAACTCACAGAGGAAAATCCGGCGAAACAAAACTTCGACCTGGAAACACCCAGGGCGGTTAGACCGCCCCCCAAGCGGTTAGACCGCCTCTTCCAAAAAACAGCCCGCGGGACAAACCCCAACTTTCTCGCGCCCGATCTCCCGAATCACTCCACGGATTGCAGCGAAACTTCGGGAATAGCTGGGTTACCTCCTGGGCAACCTCTACCTCAAAGGAATCGACCCGAAACGCTCACAATCAAGAGGAATCGACGAAATCGCCTCTCTAGGTCAAGAACTCGCCCAACTCGAAAAACCACCAAATCGAGTCCGATTCAAAAGAGATTTAGGGAATATGTACTCGTTGCCGCCACTGGCAGCGAAGTGCGCGGAGTACCAAACCGTGGAGATCTCACGAGTAGTAGTACTCGGTAGTAGATGCCTGATCAAGAGGCAAAACAAATAAGTTGAATGATAATCAAACTTTATTGCTGAAGACTGAGTACACCTGGATGGCCAAGGTCGTTTACAAGTGTAGTCACCAGGACCCGTAGGCCACCTATGGCTAAGTGACGCTAGGACCTGAGGCCGCTTGCAGCTAGAGTCCGATAGTAGCCGTATAGGCTGGATCTAGAGTACATGGTCCTTGTAGACCGCGGCTAGAGTCCTTGGTGTTCTCAGCAGCCCAAGATCTGTTAGTAGCCATTGACGCTGGATCTTGGAGAAAAGTAGTCCATAGACTAGCGCCAGGGCCGAAAGGCCGCTTACAGCGAGGAGCCCAGGAGTAGTCATGTAGACTTGGACCCTTGGAGTAGTCAAATGACTACGCATAGAAGAGACACAGCTGGTCGATGTTCCACGAATTACTAATGTCATCGCCTTCAAGTGTCTGGAGGTAGTAGGAGCCAGGTCCGGTCACCTTGGAGACTGAGAAGGGACCTTCCCATGGCGAGCTGAGCTTGTGTAGTCCTTTCGTGTTCTGGATGCGACGGAGGACTAGATCATCGACGTTGAAGGAGTGTTCCTTGACGTTGCGATCATGATAGCGTCGGATACCATCGAGGTACCTTGCTGAATGGACGAGGCCGATGCAGCGAGCTTCTTTGAGGTCGTCGATGTCAACTCTTCTGCTATGTTCATAGATGCCCTCGTCGTACTGTTCTACTATCGGGGATTCCCACATTACGTCGCAGGTAGAATAGCTTTAGAGCCATAGACTAGCAAGTAGGGTGACTGCCTGTCGGCTTGGTAGGTTGAGTACGAAGCCCCCAAAGTGCGTTGGGTAGTTCCTTGATACACTTGCCTCCTTTTGTGTTAGTCGCATCGTGCAGTCGCTTCTTGAGGGCGTCAAGTACCATCTCATTGGCGCGCTCGACTTGTCCATTAGCGCGGGGGTTGGGCGACTGAGACGTACCAGACGTCGATCCTGCTATTCTCATAGTACTCCCAGAACTGGTGGTTGTTCAAGTTGGAACCTAAGTCTGTGATGATTGTGGTGTGGTAGCACCTAATGATACACGAGCTCATCCAAGAAGTCGAGTACTCTATCAGCCTTTGGGCAGGTGACCGACTTGACTTCGATCCACTTGGTGAACTTGTTGATGGCCACCAAGACTTTGTTGAATTCTCCTGGCGCAGTTGGCAGAGGCCCAATCATGTCGAGCCCCCAGCAGGCAAAGAGCTAGGTTGATGGTATGGTGACTAGCTTGTAGGCTGGGACGTGTTGTTGCTTGGCGAAGTATTGGCACCCTTGGAACTTTCTGACGAGTTCTTCAGCATCGCTCAAAGTTGTGGGCCAGTAGAAAGCTCGTCGGAAAGCCTTGCCCACCAGCATGCAAGAAGACTCGTGGTTGCCACACACACGCCTTTATGGATCTCCAAGATGTCCTTGCCTTCTTCCCGGGGAACGCATTTCATGAGTACTCCAGAAGTAGCGCCTCGCCTGTAGAGCTTGTCTTCGACTAGTACGTAGGATTTGGCTCGGTGGACCAGTTGTTTGTCTACGTTCTTGTCAGAGGGAACCTTCTGCTCGTGGATGTAGTCAATGAAGGGTTGTCGCCAGTCGACGTCGATCATCATGACCTCCTAATTAGGCTGTGATGGTGCTGGATCAGTGGTCGTGGGCACCGTCTCTGGGATGGATAGCGTGTGAAGCTCGTGGACGAAGACTCCGATGGGTACTTGTGCACGAGTAGAACCAAGCTTCGATAGGACGTCCGCTGCAAAGTTGTTGTCATAGACAACATGATGAAACTCGAGACCGTAGAACTTGTTCTCGAGCTTGCGAACTTCCAGGCAGTAGGCGTCCATGTTCTCCTGTTGCGATCCCAAGATTTGTTGACTTGGTAGATGACCACTATGGAGTCGCCGTAGACCAGTAGTTGCTTGATGCCTAGTGATATTGCGAGGCGGAGCCCATGCAGTAGAGCTTCATACTCGGCTTCGTTGTTTGAGATGTTCCAGAAGATTTGCAGGACGTACCTGAGTTGTTCGCCCTTTGGAGAAATCAATAGTACCCCTGCACCTGTGCCCTCGAGCTTGAGTGAGCCGTCGAAATACATCACTAATGCTCTGGCCGCTCGGTTGGAGTCGGTAGCTGATTCTCCCGCCATTCTACCATGAAGTCGACTAGTGCTTGAGACTTGATAGCTGTGTGTGGCTTGAAGTCGATGTTGAGGGCGCCGAGTTCGACTGCCTATTTAGAGATTCTTCCAGTAGCTTCTTAATTGAGCAGGATATCACCGAGCGGGTAATCGGTGATGACGGCGATCGAGTACTCCTGGAAGTAGTGTCATAGCTTCCGCGAGGTGATGAGCACTACATAGATTAGCTTCTATACCGGCTGGTACCGTGCCATTGATTCTGATAGGACCTCGCTGATGAAGTAGACTGGTCACTGGACTGGATAGGAGTGGCCGTCTTCTTGCCGCTCGACAACGGTGGCAGTACTGGCCACGTCACTAGTCGCAACAAGGTAGGGATGTAGCTGCTCCTTTTTTCGAGGAGCTGTGAGGACTGGTGGTTTGGACAAGAAGTCTTTGAGTTGCGAGCTTGATCAGCCTCTGTGGTCCACAAGAACTTCTCTTGGTGCTTGAGTAGCTTGAAGAAGGGTAGCCCCCGTTCTCCAAGCTTCGAGATGAATTTGTTTAGGGCCGCCACGCACCCAGTTAGCTTCTGCACATCCTTGATGCAGGTGGAAGCTTTCATGTTGGTGGTGGCGGAGATCTTCTCGGGGTTGGCTTCAATGTCGCGATGGCTGATGATGAAGCCGAGTAGTTTCCCTGAGGGTACGCCAAAGATGCACTTGTTGGGGTTGAGCTTCCCCTAGTACTCTCGTAGAGATATGAAAGCCTCCTCAATATCTGCGATGAGCGTGTCGGAATTTTGGGTTTTGACAACCACGTCATCCACGTAGGCTTTGACGTTCTTGTTGAGCTGCTTCTTGAAGCAGGCTTGGATAGCTCACTAGTAGGTGGAGCCCGCGTTCTTCAACCCGAACGACATCGTCATGTAGCAGTAGGCACCAAATGGGGTGATGAACGCGGTCTTCTCCTAGTCTTTTTCCTTGATAGCGATCTGGTGGTACCCGGAGTAGCAGTCGAGGAAGTGGAGCAGGTCGCAGCCCGCTGTGGAATCGATGACTTGATCAATCCGTGGCAAGCCGAAGGAGTCCTTGGAGCAGTACTTGTTGATGTCGGTGTAGTCGACGCACATCCTCCACTCGTTCGTGTTCTTTTTGCGGACGAGGACGGGGTTGGCGAGCCACTCAGGATGGAAAACTTCACAGATGAAGTCGGCCGCGAGTAGTTTGGCGAGTTCCTTCTTGATGGCATCCCGTCGGTCGTCGGCAAAACAGCGGAGGTGTTGTCACTTGAGGGTAACTTTAGGGTCGACGTTGAGTGAGTGCACAATCAGTCTCCTGGGCACCCCTGGCATGTCTGCTGGTTTTCAAGCGAAGATGTCTCGATTAGCTCGATGGAAACTGATGAGTGCGTCTTCCTATTTCGGGTCAAGATCCGCCCCGATCATGGTAGTCTTGCTGCTGTCGCCCGTCCTGATGTCAATGGCCTTCACTTGCACTTCCTCTGATGGCTAAGGCTTGTTGGCTGTGTCGGTCTTCTCTGGGATCTCGAGTTCGGTTGGAGTGAGCTTCTTAGATGTAGCAAAGATCTCCATCATTGCATTGGGTATTTGGTTGGTCGCTGCGAGTTCCACGGCTTCGATGTCGCAGTCGAAGGATATCTTCAAGTCCCCTTGTAGTGTGAGTACTCCGGCAGAACTTGACATTTTGAGTACCAAGTTGGTGTAGTGGGGTACCGCCATGAACTTGGTGATAGCTGGTCTGCCGAGGATGGCATGATAGGAGGTTTCAAAGTCCGCAACCTCGAACTTGATGTACTCAGTGCGGTAGTTCTCCCTTGTCTTCCTGAATGTAACTGGCAGGACCATTGAGCCTAGTGGAATAGCCGTGTTACTGAGGACAATGCCATAGCAGGGTGACACGCTCTTGGTGAGCATGTCGGTGATGTCGAGCTTCTTTTTCTTCAAGGTCTTGGTGAAAAAGATGTTGAGCCTACTTCCACCATCGATGAGTACCTTGTTGAGTCTGAAGCCCGCAACTACTGGTTTCAGGTCTAGTGGAAACGTCCTGGTTCGGAGAAGCTTGTCCATTGATCTGTGGTAGAGAAGGTGATGGGTACATCAGACCACCTTGGAGGTGTCGGCACTGCTGGTTCAATGTTCAAGACTTCCCGTCGGGTGGTCTTTTGAGACCATATGGTGGGCAGTCTGCCGAAGAGGATGTTCACTGTCTTGTCGGGTTCCTGAAAGTCACCATTGCCTTCGTCGACTTTCTTCTTGCCCTTCTTGTCGTGAGGATGCCGAGGATCTGGTGTATCTTTGAGAGCTCGCCGGAGTTGGTAGCACTGCTTGGTAGTGTAGTTGCCCTCCAGATGCCACGGACACTTCTCTTTGAGCAAGTATTTGAAGCCACTAGAGGTCTTTTTCGAGTTGTCTTTCACAGGGCGCGCATAGCCGCGACTGTGTTGTCTGGCTTACGCTTGTGGTTATGACCCGAGTAGTTGTTATTGTGATCCCTTGGTCCCTCTTGTTGTTGTTGTTGTTGTTGCCGCCCGTGTTGTGCTTGCTCTTGCCGCGAATGGAGTCGTACTTGGTGTTGGCCTTGTCCTCTTCGTCGGCCCATGATGTGATCATGTCCTTGAGCCTGGTGTTGGAATTCGGGTGGCGGCGACCAAAGTCTTGAAAGGTACAAGGGTGGTAGAGTTCTTCTTGGAAGAGGTCGATGACCTCCTTGTCAGAGACGTCAACTACGGTCGCACGCTTATCGAAGAAGCGCCGCATATACTGGTGTAGTGTCTCGCCTTGTTCTTGTGTGACCATTGCCAGATCCATACGGGTACCCGAGCGCCCCATTGCACCCGCAAAGTTTGAACTGAGCCTTGAGCTGATCCCATTCATCAATCGAGTTCTTGTCAAGCGAGTCGAGCCAGGTGAGTGGAGCTTGGTCCAGGCGGAAAGGGAAGTAGAGGCACTTCGTGTCATTGTTGCCACCAATGTTTCCAATGGATAGGGTGTAGCACCTAAGCCACTGAGTTGGGTCTTGCTTCATTGGTGATCACGAGAGGTTTAAATTTCTCAGTGAGGAGCAGGTCGTGAAGTCGTGCGGAGTAGGAGGGGAAGTCATCACTATCGCTTGCTTTAGTAGCCTTTTTGCGACGGATCTCCTCAATCCTGTGGCAGGCATCATAGCCACCACATGAGTTGCCAGTAATGTGGCTGTTCGCGTGGCCTCAGCCTCCGCGATCGCCACCGCCACCAGCTCTTCTGCCAGCACCATGTGATGAGCTTCCATCGCTGCTTCCACCGCCACCGCCATCGCGCGACTAGCACTGCCGCGGCTATCACTGGCGCCGCCCTGGCTGTTGCCGGCTTGGGAGGGTCCTCCAGCTGAGGCCCTAGAGCGGTTGGGGTTTGGCTGTTGTTCCCCGTGGGTGCGGTTGCGTCCACTGTCTGCCGGGCTGTGACTGGTAGCTTCATGGTGTCTTGCTTCATGAGTTCTGACGAGTGGTACATGGGTGACCCTGTTGTCAACCCTCATGAAGTAGGCGTCTTCAGCGAGCTTGGAGATGACTTCACCCACACGGACCCCCTCAGCCTGTCCTGCTATCGTGGTGATAGACATGAGGCATTGCTCAGGAGTGGTGTGGAGTCAGTTGGCAACTTGATCCAGAGCCTCGTTGAGGTTCCAGAGAGGGAGAGCCTCTCGGAGATGTCTGTGTCGTTTGTTCTGCTTTCTGTTGCGACACGTCGAGCGTTCTTGTCGGCGGCGGTCTCGTCGGGAGGTGCGTTGGCGGACACCTCATCTTCTGAGATGTCATCAAGGTATCGGTCGGGTCGAGTTTCTGAAGCCCCTGCGTTGCCGGCAGCCATCAAGACTTGACGATCGGGTGTTTAGAGACCAGAGTCAGAAGTCACCACCTTGGTTGAAGTCTGTTCTTCGTTCGGAGCTAGAGGGGTCCCTTCCTGGAAGGGAAGTGTGTCGAGGTAAGTGACGCAGCGTGAGTTGTCGTCCGTCAGGTCTGCAGGCTTGTGATCGGGCCAGTAGTCGGATCTTCTGATAGGAGTAGATGTAATGACCAAGCCGGTAGCAGGGCCTGACAGCGGTTCCTCAGTCATGTTGATCTCGGACTTGGGCTCGGTCGGGTCTGACCCGAAGTCGTACTCGTACGAAGAGTCCAAGTAGTAGCCGGATGTAGGGTTGGAGTCCGAAGAGTAGTCGGACACGATCTCCTTGCGAGCCCGGCGTGCAGTGAGAGCTTCCGCGTGGGCCCTACTAGCATTGTAGAGGCCATATGGGAAATGCTCATGCAGTGGGATTATCTCATACGATGGCTCAGGAGCCGGCTCGCATGCGTCGACCCAAGGGGACGTTGAGTTTTAGTTGAAGGCGGATCCATACTCGAAGTCGGTGTGTTGGTTGTAGAGTAAAATTTTCGCTGAATTTTTCACTGCGGTTGAGAGCAGGGAGCCAAGGGCTCGCGTGGTCGTGACGACTTCAGGGAGCATCACGAGCCCAGTCTTCGGGTTCGGCATCACGGTGAGGTGGTGCTGGAAAGAGCCAGTGCTGTCAGCGATGCAAACCCAGGAGCCCGACGACGAAGGTTTCACCGCGGTTGAGAGTAGCGGTTGGCTTGATAATGATGGAAGCCATCGAGTTTGCCATGAAATCTTTGGTGAGACCCCCTACTTGGCGCGCCAGCTATCGGTGTTTTAGACCGGCAACCTACCAAGGGGAGTGCCCGAGGTAGATGAATGTGGCCTCGCCGAGATCGGTAACTCGAAGGAAGAGACACGTGGCATACAATTTAGATAGGTTCGGGCCACGAGGTGCATAATACCGTACGTCCTTTATGCTGCGTAGCTCTGGATTGATTGGGTATGATTACAAGATAATACAGATGATGAGAGAGGGGCCCCTGCCTCGCCTTATACAGCCCGGGAGGCAGGATTAGAAGTTGGTTTGAAGAGAGAGTACTAGTCGTGTACGGCTCGGAGTACTTTACATGTATCCGGACATGTGTAGCTTCCTAACCGAGTACTATTCCCCTGTAGCGCTTGCTCTCCATGCCAGCAGGTGCCGTGTAGCACAAGTCGAGTAGTCCCAGGGGCCCACCAAGTAGTCGGTCCTAGTATCCACCAGAGTAGTGGGCCAGGGATGTCCATACGACACATGGTGTAGAAAATATAGCTAGCAGCCAAACCAACTTTTGGACAGCAACAACAATCTAGACATGAGAGGCAAAGCTAGAACACAAAAACCACACACTAGCAAAAACTTCCTTAGAGAGCACACAATTCAGGTTTGGGTCCATTTTTAAGTGGTTTCGATTTTTAACATGATGCAAGACGTCCTAATCGTCCTCACACGGCGATCAAGCCAAAAGTCGAAGTTAGTGCCGATGGCAAGGCTTTTATTCGTCTCTCCTTATAATACCTAGTCGAGGACTATTCGGCACTCAGAGACTAACAGAGCATTGTTAGTGTACCTACAGAAATGGAGCATTCCATGCCAACATGTCACGGAAGTGTCCCCACACATTACCGTTCGTAATAGAAAATGTATCCATGCGTCAAGCCGCTGCAAGGACAGCGTCCAACCTCAGACACTCTCCTTTTTGAATGGAGTGCATCCTTGCCTCATATATTCACAATGCAGAATGTCCACATATGAAAAAACATGGTGAGACACAGATGCGACGGTGGTTTCCCTTTGGATTAGGTCCCATCCATCCCTCACATGACTTCCATGTCGTACCACCACGTATAGCAAAATGTGGTGAGACACAGACGTGACGTGGGGTCCCATTACAATAGGTCCCATCTATCCCTCATAGGACTTTCCGGTGGCACCACCACGTATGGCAAAACGTGATGAACTAGTATGGTTGCACAAAAAGTAAATTCTGACAGGAATAAAATGTGCTGGGAGTTAGCAAAATAAACCATAGATTTGTAAGCCGCCTGAAATAACCCAAAAATTCCCTCTAGGGCCTCTCGGTCTAATTCATCCTTAACGGACCAACGTATTTTGCAAATCCAAACAATCTTGGAAAATTTTATTCAAACACCAGTGATTAAGGTTATTAATGAAGCTCTGGTGCATATAATTGCTCTGATGCCAGCTGTGACGACCCGCCTAGGAAAATTTTGTAATATCGCCTAAACAAATCCACTGTCGTAGTTGCCGGGTTAAGGCCTGTTGAAATCACTTACATAGCAACAAGGACTGACAAATATGCATTAAAACTCACACGAAGGCGAGTCCATAGTACAACACATGATTAAAATCCTAATCTACCCTGAAGAGTTTAATTATTACAAACCGAAGTACTTGACATGGTAACAAAGTTCAGAGTTTTGAAAACAGCGGAATTAAACTAAGTGGCACGAGGAGCATCATAGGAGCCCTGCCATGATGCCTTCATTCATCGTCTTCCACCCACTCCAGCTCCCAGCCAAACGTGGTCTCTCCAGGCCACACATCACCAAAAGCATTACCTGGAAACAACAACTTATAGCAAGGTTGAGTATAGTAATACTCAGCAAGAATTACCCGTCGATGACAGCTACATCACCAACTCTAGACATGGAAAGTTTTTGTCCAGTGGGGTTCTTTTGTCGAAAAGCAACAAAGAGTATGTCCTTACTTTCAAGATTTTAGCACAGATTCTAGTTGATTACTCTTTTCTAAATGAGCAAGTTATTGCAAACATAAGTTGTGCAATATAATTAATCAAGCATAAATATTCACAAAGTTCCATCACTAGGGATATCATGGCCAGTTGGATAAGTATTCTCAGATAACGGTGAGAGGCTGACAACCCGTTTATTTCAACCATGCAAGGTAGACCTAAACACACGGTAGGGTGCCCTCACATGGACAACCACCAAGCGGTTCCCAAAAGTCCTCGGTTCGGGATAAAAGGCCACAGTCTTTGGTACTGGCTATCTGGCATACCTCGCAAGGCACCCAGAATCACACATGCACCACCCGTAGCTAGCCGTGAGACGCATCCCAAGATTAGTGACGGTAAAATCCCTTACCACCACATTAAGGTACTAGGCTTACCAGTACCACTCATGACATGTGATTAGTACTTTCAAACACTTAACCCACGAAAGCCATTGGACCGGAGCCCACATCCCATGCTCTTACCACATGAGCAATCCATTAAAGGAGATCTTATGATACCAACATAAGAACCTATTCTCGTGAGTGACAAACATCACTCGACTTGTAACGCTTCTATAGCATAGCAGCTACCAACCTAGCATACTAGTAAAGACATAGGTACCTAGGTATTATGCATCTAGGGTTTCATTTCAACTCCTGAACGTAAATGCACAAACATCCATAGATAGTTATGTAAATTTCCAAAAACAAATAGGTCAATGCACTAGGGCTTGCCTTCGTCAGCACAGTTAGCCTGGGGTCCTCGGTGTCCTCGTTCACTTCCACGTACTGCAGCTTCGCGTCAACTCCTCCATCCTCGGCTTCTGGCACGAGTGTGTAGTTACCATCAGGAAGTTCTACACGGAATGCAATGCAGGGTTATTGAGTGGAGTGAGAGTTCAACCATCACATCCAACTCCTATTGGCCATATTCACCTTGACAAACTTTTAATTAATATTTCTTTTCATTAATGTTGTTATATGTGAAGGTTTATTATTTTAATTTTTTTGATAGTGACAGTGTACATATTCAAGCAAGTAACACTATTTAATCACACAAAACAACAACGGTGGATCTATGGCCCCTATTTAAGCTAAACAACAATTTATCCTAATGAAGGGAGCAAGGATGATTTTTCCTAATGAAACCTAATAGTAAGCTTATATGGATTCCAAACTTTTAATTCCAAATTAAATTAGAAAAACAGGGAAAAGGGGGCATTGCTGGTCCTAATGACCGAAACAAGCTCCTGATGATTTAAATTTAAAAGAGCCATAAAACCTATATATCAAAAATGACATTTCGTAGCTATTAAAATTATGGGAAAAGAATAAATAAATAAATAAATAAATAAATAAATAAATAAATAAAGCACTTCTGCATCCCAGCTCATTTCTACAACATCTCTAACCTAAAACAAGCCTAGGAAACCAACAAGCACATCAAGATCAAGTTTAAAATTTGAAATAGTCATTTAAATGCAAATCTAAGCATAAAAAAGATTAATTACTTCTAGCAAAGATAAAATCATGATAAATGCAAGAAAGTTGAATCTAGTCATAACATGAGTATATCCACAAGTTGAGCACAAAAATCTATTTTCATTTTGCTACAAAAATCATTAAGGCAGAAATAGCATAAATGCAAAGTAAATCATATAAAAATATATGTTCAATAACTTTTGCAAATTTATGTCCAGAGCCTATAAATGACATATCTAGCAACGTATCCAAAATTCAGCACCATAACGTTTCTAGATTTTGAACTACAGCAAAAGTGTGTCAAACTGAATTTGAATTTTCATTCATAATCTATAAATCAAAAGTGTGGTCATGCTTTGCAGAAGTTGAAGATCTTGGCTCCCTGAAACCAACAGAATTGGGATAGCATTTTTCTGATTTTTCTACAAATTTCTAGGATGTTTCTAAGATGCTGCACCAAGTTGCTAGAAAACTAAGTTAAAGATCAATACAAACAGGCCCCATGTTCACAACCATGCCCTCGGGGATTTACACCCGTGCCCTCGGCGGCGGGGCGGTGGCGAACTACGGCCGGAGCAGGGCAACAAACTGAGGGGATGTTCGATTAGGCTCATCGGGGTTCGATTGGTGGCAGCGGATTTGCTGGAGACTACACCGGCGAGCGGCGGCGGTGAGACCGCGGTGGCGCGACCGCCTCGGCTCAAATTCCGGCGAGCACAGGTGCAATTCGGAGCAACAACCGACTGTGCAAGCTTGAGTGACACCATTTAAATAGGCGGGCGAATGCGTGGGGAGGAACGCGAGCTTCGCCTCGAAGCAATGGGTGAGTTAAGGGAAGGCACGAGGCGTGCAAGGTGCACAACGCTTCGCCGGCGGGTGTTGATGGTTAAATAACGCGTCAAGTTACGATCCGCAAGCGCACGGGGCGGTTGTAGCTTTTCCCTTAGGGTATTCCCCCAAGGTTAATCAATCCATGAAACAAGTGGATTGCTATGCTCAACTAAGCACTAATGTTGTTGATTTATAGCTTTTTATCAAATATGTGTAAGTAAGGAACTTAATCTAATTTAATCTAGGTTAAAGAAGACAAAGTAGAGAGTGATGGAAAGGAGATGTCAAGAACGTAGAACGCTTGTCCAAGGGATCTAGGATCACTTGAAGATGTAACCACCTAGCAATAACAACCCGATCTAATCTATCAAAGGAAAAAGAGCACGGAGTCCAACCCTTTCCCTCACGCATACCAGTCACTACACTAGTCCAAACTCCAAATGCACAAGATGTTGATGTGTTCTAGGCTTGCATGATCAGAGAAAAAATACGCACACTTTGAGATAGGTGGACATGTGCAAATGGAAAAGAGTGATCCCGAGGTACAAAGGAAATCCTTGTTATCGGATTGCACATGGTTGGAAAAAAGAGTTTGGATCTTAAATCTTGAAACTTTTGAGATTCCTGATGCACTTTAGAGAAGCAGGGACTTCACTTTATTTTTTTTCTTTTCTCATACATATTTTTCTTTATTGCTCTTTTTTTCTTTATACTCATTTTTCATTTTTTTATTATTTTTCATCATTTTTTTATTTTCTCCCTTTGAACTCTAAATTGCATTGTACCTACCTCCTCCTCCATGCTTAGACCTTTGCTCGTCCTCGGGCAAAGAGGTGATAGAGATAAGGTATGTACTAGAAATATTTTTCCTTTGAAGAGATACTTGAAATCTTCAACCTTGGCACCGTCTTGCAATCTTTAGTCATACAATCTCTCCATCCTTTCTTTATAGATGCTAGCGTTGTGATATGCCTTCAATCTTAGCTCTTCAAGTTCACTTATTTGAATCTTCCGCTTTATTTGTGCCGCATCAGTATCAAGATTCATCTCCTTTATTGCCCAATAAGCCTTGTGCTCTAGTTCTACCGATAAATGATATGTTTTTCCATAAACAAATTGATAAGGGGTCATACCTATCGGTGTTTTATGTGCGGTCCGGTATGCCCACAATACTCCGTCTAGCTTCTTTGACCAATCTTTTCCTCCTTTAGTCACCGTCTTCATGAGGATTCCTTTGAGTTGCTTGTTCAATGTTTCCACTTGGCCATTTGTTTGTGGATGATAGGTCGTAGACACCCTATGCTCGATTCCAATCTTTGCCAAACATCTTTTAAAATCCTTGCCTATAAAGTGTGATCCACCAGCACTTATTAAAATTCTAGGAATGTCGTATCGTGGTAATATCACCGTCTTGATCATGAATAGCCTCTTCCGTAGATGCTTTCTGACATGGAATTGCTTCAACCCATTTTGATACATAATAAACTACAACCAAGATGTGTTCATATCTGTGAGACATGGGTACCCATGGGTCCCCACTAACCAGGGTCCTAGAGGTCCCTATCAAGTGGACCTAGCCTGCCAGAAGCCCAGTCGACCTGCAAGTGGGCCCGGAGACCTTGTCCACAGTCCCGGCGACCTTAGAAGACCTCGGACGACCTTATCCAGATCGCGGGCGACCTGCCGGGCTTGCGAGGCGAGTTACTCCCGTCACAGTGGCGGTGCCGCCAGTAGACCCAGGGATCGCGGGATCCTCTCTGTAATCACGGAAGGCGACCTTCCTAATCTGTAACCGACCCCCGATGAGTGTCCACCGACCTCGAATGGAAATCCTAGCCCGCCGACCGTATAACGCGGCCTAGAGATCCATTCGAGGGGAGATCACTTTCCACATAATCCCACCACACCGGACGTAGGGTTTTACTCTCCGGAGGCCTGAACCAGTCTAAAATCCTTTGCGTCCTTGCCATACTCAACGAGTTCCGAGTTCATCCAAGAACTACCGCTTACACTCTTAGGTCCTGATCCCCCATCAATCAACCTACAACCGCTTGCGGATCTGCTAGGTCTCACCCCTGACAGTTGGCGCGCCAGGTAGGGGAGATCAGGAACTCGCTGTGTAGCATGGCAGCCTGACCTGACGTTGTTTTCCCGGCGAGCATGATGGACATCCTCGCCGACCCCGTGGAAATCTGCTTTGGTTCCTTCACGGTGACCTTGACCACGCTAGCGGCGGCGACCTCACCAATGGCCTCTGTGGAGGCCCCGACGACCTTGGATGTCGTCCCCAACTCCGGCAGAAAGTCGAAGACCCACCCGCCCAAACCCTATGATCTCGTCCAGGAGATGGAGCGCGTCATCGACATGATGGAGCAAACCCTCCAGATCTCTGAAAGGGCTCAGTGCTCAATGCAGGACACGTCGCACCGCAAGACCTTCCCATTCAGCCTGCGATCTCCCAGCGACGTGCATGCACGACAGGCAGCAAAGTCGATCCAGATCCAATATGGGTGATAGAAACCATCCGACGACCTCAAGGTCGAACCTCGCGCACGTCGCGACCCTCTCGATGTTCCTTGCATTCTTACCACAAGGGTGCATGGCACACACTCCGTGGCTGCCGACTGCGGAAGAAGATCGATCAGGAGCGCGATGTCGCGTGTACTATGCAAGCTCCCACGTCTCTGGACGGCGGTGAGTTTCAGAAGGCCCGGATCTGCATCTCCCCCAACAACCAAAGATCTACTCGGCGGCGTGTCTTGGTGGTCTCGGCGAACAACCCACCACGAGTCGACGCGACGGATTCCGAGGTGGCGCGTCGGATCCAAGCCAACGCGACTGCGCCCAGAGTTCAAAGAGGCGCAGCGCCAAGCGGTACCCTTACGTGCCCGCGACCTGCACCTCGAGTTCAAAGAGGCGGGGCCCCCGACATTCAATAGCCCCCAGGCCAACTTGGGTGCGGCGTTAGCACATCTCCAGCAAGGTGACCCTTCGCCCGAGGCCGAGGCAGCCATGGCATCCGTCCTGGTCGCCACAGCTCTGGTGGAGGAGAAAAGCGTGGCGTCCAAGTCGGCGGCATCTACGTCGAGCCGGCACTTGCACAGCCGATCCAATCGGCCTGCGCATAGCAGGCTCCCCACGATCCAGGAGGAGGTCAACCAGCCCGAAGCGAAAGTTGCGCCAGCTGTCGACCTACACGCCAACCTCGACAAGAACCGGTGCGATCGCGATGCCCGCGGCTACATCGACCAATGTCACTGCGAGCGCGAGGATTGGGAACTCCGACATCGCCTTGACTATGACCGTAAGTACGGTCCTCCAGGCGGCATCCACCGGATCATGGAGTGCAAGGAGCGTGAGCGCCACGACGTCGAGAACCGGCGATGTGCCCAGTACGAGAAAGACTACGGCCATCCCCAGGGTCCGGTACCCAACCCAGACCGACGGCCTAGATCCCATATCGTGGCCTCGGCACGGGGTGATGACACAGCTCAGGTTGGCGACAGTGGTGACGACATGGCAATCACTGCCTTCCCTGCGTTGGCGCCACGTCTTCGGTCGGTCGCCTACCTCGACAACTTCAAGCCCAACATCCAGAAGTACGATGGCCGCTCCGACCCCAACATCTGGCTGTCAAGGCGGCCGGCGGCAACTTCGACCACATGGCTTACTTCCCGTTGGTGATGGGCGACGCACCGTCGCTCTAGCTCAACAACCTCCCGGCGGACAGCATCACATCGTGGGCCGACTTGTCCCAGGCTTTCACGTCGAACTTCCAGGCGAGGTATAATCACCATGGCAATGCCTTCAACCTTAGGAGGGTGACCATGAAGCCTGGAGAGCGGCTACGGGACTACACCAACCGGTTCTTCGAGAACCGCAACACCTGTGTCGGCGCCCGGGATGATCAGGTTGTCGATAACTACAAGAAAGGTCTCATGGACCGCAAGGTCTTCAAGAAGATTCACGAGTCCGGCGCCGCGATGGTGGTGCCGCTCAAAGAGGTCGTCAACAAGCTGATCCACAAAAAAGAGGCATTGGCCAACCAGTTTGACCACGATGGCAAGGAAGATGCTGGCACCTCTGGCGCTACTGGTGACGCCGGCTCAAAGTTTCGCAAGTGATCTTCAGAGGCTTAGTGAAATGATGGCAGCCCTAGGGCGGTTTATCAGCAACATTGGGGAGAAAGGCCTGCCCTTCTTCAACCTCCTAAAAAAGTCTGACAAGTTCCAGTGGACAGACGAGGCAAACCTGACGCTTGAGCAGCTAAAGACCTTCCTCACGTCGCCCCCAGTCATGGTGCCCCTGGCGCCCAAGGAGACCTTGCTGCTCTACACCTCCGCGTCCACCCAGGTGGTCAGCGCAGTGCTGGTAGCCGAGCACCTGAAGAGGGCCATCAGTACCCCGTCCAGCGACCTATCTACTACGTCCGCGAGGTCTTATCCGACAGCAAGGTCAGGTACTCGCAACCTCAGAAGCTGTTATACGCTATTCTCGTCACATCACGCAAGCTGCGACATTAGTTCCAGTTGCATAAGATCAAGGTCGTCTCCAGTTTCCCCCTTGGAGAAATTCTACGCAGTCGCGACGCCGTGGGGCGTATCGTCAACTGGTCGGTCGAGCTGGGCGAATTCGACCTCGTGTTTTGGCCACGGCAGGCCATCAAGTCCCAGATCCTTGCTGATTTCGTCTCTGAGTGGACGGAGACCCAGCAGCCTCCGCCTGTGGAGAAGCCGGAGCACTGTAAGATGTACTTCGATGGTTCCCTGAACCTCGAAGGTGCAGGCACAGGCGTCCTCTTCATCTCGCCCAAGGGTGATCACCTGAAGTATGTCATGCAGATCCATTACAAGGCGTCCAACAACGGTGTCGAGTACGAGGCCCTGATCCATGGGCTGCGCATCGTTGTTTCCCTCGGAATCAAGCGACTTATCGCGTACGGCGACTCCAAGGTCGTCATTGATCAGGTCAACAAGGAGTGCGTCATCAAGAACGAGACAATGAATGCCTACTGTGCTGAGGTGCGCAAGCTCGAGGATCACTTTGAGGGTCTAGAGTTCCACCACGTCTCCCGTGACAGCAACGTCGCGGCAGACATGCTCTCCAAGCTGGGATCAAAGCGCGCGCTGGTTCAAGTCAGCGTATTCGTCAAAGACCTGCATAAGCCATTGATCAAACTCCTCAGCGACCCTGAAAAGTCGACGTACCGGGTAGCTGTGACATCCTCATGGTGGAGGCCTAAGTCGACTGGCGTCTCGACTTCATCGCCTACATCGTTGAGAAGCGCGTCCCTGAAGACAAGCTCGAGCGGGAAAAGATCGTCAGATGTGCAGCCAACTACGTCGTCATAGGCACCGAGTTGTACCAGAGGTCCGCCTCCAGCGGCGTACTAATGAAGTGTATCCTCCGATCTGAAGGTCTTGACCTTCTGCAGGAAATCCACGCCAGGGAATGCGGTAACCACGCAACCTCCGCAAACCAGGTGGGGAAAGCCTACTAGTCAGGCTTCTACTGGCCTACTACCATAGCTGACGCTCAAGACCTGGTTCGTCGGTGCAAGGATTGCTAGTTCTTCTCCAAGCAGCAGCACGTTCCGGCTCAAGTTCTGAGGACAATTCCACCGTCCCGGCCCTTTGCCATTTGGGGCCTTGACTCGGTGGGTCCATTCAAGACGGCTCCTTGTGGCTACAAGCACATCCTGGTGGCGGTGCACAAATTCACCAAGTGGATCGAGGTCCACGCTTGTCGGTGCGGAAAGTAGTCCCGACACTAACTAGTAAGAGTGTTGAGATCTATCTCTCGATGGCTGGTGCTAAGAAACACGATGACACGGGTTTATCCTAGTTCCGGCTGTGGGCCGTACATCCAGCAGGGGTACGCTCGGGGTGTTGTATTGCGCTGCACCGTAGTGCTTGCGGAGGGGAGCTACAGGCAAGGTGGGAGAGGAGGTTAAGCCTCCAGGTCCCTAAGGTTTGATTGAGGCGGAGTGCCAATATTGTGGGTGTGGACGGAAACGTGCCAGTGTGCAGCTATCCGTTCGCCCCCCTGCGTCCAGGGGACCGCCCCCTCCTTTTATAGGCCAAGGGGAGGTGGTTTACAATCATGCCACACTATTCTAATTACGTGTAGCGGTATGATGTACAACACCGTGGAGTGGATGGCCGTCCTGGTGAATCTTACTCCCGTCGGGCGTCATGGTGAGTCCTGTTCCCGCCCAGGAGTGGCTTCGAGGGTGGCTATGTGGGAACTTCATGTTTGGTTATCGTCTGTACGCTGACTCGAGGGTGCAGCTGACTGAAGGCCATAAGGTGCACAGCAGTGGGCGTGGCGATGTCTTGTCGTCCCGGGTTCCCGCGGCGCTGGGGATGGTGCTGCAGTGCCCGGGATGGTAGCACAGCGACGGGGATGGCTGCACAGGGCCGAAGGTCACGGAGGAGACGCGCTCCACTGGTCTGATGTCACAGCATTGTCCAGCGCAGGCGTAGGGTAAGCGTCTGTACCTGTTTCGAGGGTTCCGTCGTCTTCTTTCGAGGGGTGCGACGTGGAGGCTGTACGGGAGTGGGCGGCACAGTGTCACGGAGTTGACACCGGCCTTCCCGCACAACTCTTGCACAGTGCTAAGGATGGCCGCACACGGCGGGTTGGTGGAACAGTGCCGGGATATGATTCTGAGGTAGTGACAGAGGGCCGGTGTGGCGGGGATTCGCCTTCGACCCGAGCGCCCGCGGTGTTTTAGAGCATTTAATGTTCCAGTCAGGGGAGTGGGCGCAGCATCATGGGCCTGTGGCGGTGGACCCATCCGAGCCTCGAGTGAGGCGGAGTTCTGCCCGAGGGTGTGCATAGCACTCGAGCAAAGCGGAGGTTCGCTCGAGGGGGCGTCCAACCATCGAGCAAGGTGGAGTTTCGCCCGAGGGGGCGTCCAGCCCTCGAGCGAGGTGGAGTTTCGGTGTCACGGTGTCGGGCCCCTCGATTGAGGTGGAGTTTCGCTCGAGGGAGCGTTCAACCCTCGAGTAAGGTGGAGTTTCGCCCGAGGGGGCGTCCAGCCCTCGAGCGAGGTGGAGTTTCGCCCGAGAGGGCATCCAGCCCTCGAGCGAGGCGGAGTTTCGCCCGAGGGGGCGTCCAGCCCTCGAGCGAGGTGGAGTTTCGGTGTCACGGTGCCGGGCCCCTCGAGTGAGGCGGAGTTTCTCCTGAGGGGTGCCAAGGCCGGCTGCTTGCTGGGCCGCTGGGGTTATCCGGGCCGTGGTTGCATGAGGTGTGATTTGCCGTTGGTGAGTTTGTTTGTGATTTTATTATTTTGCGAAGAAATGGGTTTTTTCCCTGTTATTAGGGGACCCTTATGGTTGTCCCCGACAGAAGCCCCTGAGCCTCTGCAGTGGTATCCGTTAGGAACCCGCAGAGGCTGAGGCTTGCTGATAGGACTTCTTCCCTCCTAGTTGTTGTGCTGTTCCGTGGGGGTGCGCTAGCGGACCCACGGGTCTAGGCCCTGAAGCCTTGGAGGAGTGTGTATACTCCTTCAAGGATTTTCCGCAACGTCCATCATTGTGTGAGGTGTTGGTTTCAGCCCACATCGGCAATGTTTCAGCCAGTCTCGGCGGTGCCATGCGCACGTATCGACACTTGTCTACGTTCGGTGCACATTCAGGAGGTGTAGCCGTGCGTCGAGCCCCCGAGCCTGGGCCCATTCGAGGCGATCGAGGTGTGCTCTCCGTCTCGCTCATACGCCCCCTTGCCTCCCTTCTGCAGGACAGGGAGGTGAGGTGTCCAGGACTCCCATCGAGCGGGTCGCAAATCGCGGGTTCCTCGTTGAGCTGTTATCAGGTGATTCAAGTGGACGTCCGTGCCCCGTTCGATAAGGGTCGGCTCGTGGTCTGGAGACACGTCCATGAAAGCGCTCAAGTGGGTGTGCTAGGCAGGGCTCGGTCCGGTTCACTGGGGACCGAGGGTGCGGAAGCTCTCCCTTGATGGGATCCCTCGACTAGCTGCCCTCCTTGGCTCTCGAATACGACATGTGGGGTGCCCCTGAGCCGGTTGGTTCGAGGATAGGCTCGAATGTGTGTGCCTTGGTCGTCTCTGACTTAGTCGATCTGGGGCACCTGTTCGAACCCTTCGAGGGTCAGGCCTCGAACCCTTGATCAGTAGGGTCGTTGCGGGCTGGCGGCTAGGCGCCCCCATCTTGTATACATCTGCAGGACACGAAGGGTCATGGCTGAACCGACACTCGAGCCGCTAATTAGTAATTCTCTAAATCTGTGGGCATCCGTGGTGCCCACCTCCGATGAGTGGGACTTATCACCACTGATCAGTAATCGCACCCTTCGAGGGTCTGACTTTTTGAGCCCTTGGCTCGGGCCGTGCGGCGTTACCCTTACTCGGTAAGGAACCGGGTCATTAAATGGCCGCAGTTGTGACAGCGGTCGTGCGCTCCGGGCGCGCATTTTCAGGCGGTGCAATCGCGATCGTAGTGGACGACGTGGGGGCGTGAGGACCATGTGTGGTTCGAGGACAGGTGGATGGTCGCTTCCTTGTGTGATGAGTAATTGACAACGTGGTGTGGACTGATTCTTGGCTAAGTATTGCAGGTGCAGGTTGCGGCTTGACTCATGTTGGTGCAGGTGTAGAACATGTGCGAAAGGTCATTGCCGGCGAGGCCTCCAGGTGTGGAGAAGACAAGTAGGCTTTGTTCGAGGGACCCGGTGGCCAGTGGGGTCAAGTGCGGGCCGCATGGTGGCATGAACAGCAAGATGAAGTCGTGGACGGTTTCTTGGTAGAGCCTCAAAACCAAGGTTGAACCGGGACTACGTGGGAGCCGAGTCATGAGTGGAGATTGGCGGAGGCTACACCGAGTTCGCGGGGTTTGCAGTGGTTCACCAGAAAACCACTAGGTTACTCAGTTGAGCCACAACACCGAGGCCGAAGACTCGACGAGGAAGTGCGGCCACCCAGGCCGGTTCAACCGCCCAGGAGGGGCGGTCAGACCACCTGGGGCCGGTTACATCTCTCGGGCCGGTCTAACCGCCCAGGGGGGCGGTCTGACCGCCCTGGCCGCCTGCGCCGAGATGCTTCGAAGCGGAGGACACGCGTCGGGATCGCAAGGCTTGCGTCAAGGCTAAGCAGGTTGCGGTTGCCGGGCATCCGTCCGATGGTGAAGACATGAAGACTTCCAAATCCGCCCCCGAGGGGCATGTATCCCTAGTTATTAGTGAAGGGTAGTTTAGTCTTTTGGGTGCCTCCATATATACTCATTGAATGGGTGGATGGCAGCCATCTCTTCGAACCCTAGCTCATTTTGTTTTTCTATTTTCCTTCCTATTTTCCTTAGGATTTCTATAGCACTAGCTTGAGAGCTTCATGGTGAGATCTTGAGAGAGGGATGGATGTTTGGGTGGCAAGCTAGACCTTCTACGAACCTTTCATGGCATGTATAGATGGTTTGGCGTTGTTCCTCATGGTGGTTTTCCCGTCTCTTTTGTGGTGATTTTCGGAGCTCCTTGTTGGCGGTGTTTTGAGGACGATTTCTTGGGGTTTTTGGTGGGTGTCACGTATGACGTTCTTGTGCCTCTTTGGCTGGTAACTTTGCCCCCAAATCTCCTTTGAATCGGACTCTATTTGGTGGTTTTTCGTGTTGGGCGAGTTCTTGACCTAGAGAGGCGATTTCTTCAATTCCTCTTGATTGTGAGCGTTTCGGGTCGATTCCTTTGAGGTAGAGGTTGCCCAGGAGGTAACCCAGCTAATCCCGAAGTTTCGCTGCAATCCGTGGAGTGATTCGGGAGATCGGGCGCGAGGAAGTTGGGGTTTGACCCGCGGGCTGTTTTTCCTGTCTGTCTGGGCGAAACCGGTCTGACCGGTTTGGGAAACAGGTCTGACCGGTTTTGGTCACAGTGGCCGTTCAGGAAGATTTTTGGCAGGCATGTTGTTCTTTGCCTAAGAAGTTCCCTGGTCCAAGTTTCATCGCGTTTGGAGTTCGTTTGCTTGGTTTTTGGCCTTGTTGTTCTTTGGGGTTTTCTGGGCGAAACCGGTGTGACCGGTTTGCAAAACCGGTCTGACCGGTTTTACTCTGGCAGCAAGTGCTTGAGTTGTTTTCCGCTGCGTGTTTCGAGTGTTGATAGGTTTGGGTCTTGCTCCTAGGTCCAGTAGCACTCCAGTGGCTGCGTGGACTTGGCAACAGAAGCGTTTGGAGGTGCATGAGTGAAATTGGGTTCGTAGGCCGAATTCTTGAATAGAATTTTTATCGGCTCCCATTCACTCCCCCCCTCTCTGGTTCGCCGCTTCGGTCCTTCAAGTGGTATCAGAGCCGGTTCGGGTCTTTGTTGACTCTAACCAGCCTAAGATTCAAGGATGGCATACCAGGAATGGGGTTCGGGTCCTCCACACTTCGATGGAAAGAACTACCAGATGTGGAGTAAGCGGATGGGTGCGTTCCTCCGCGGAAAGGGTCAGATCCTTTGGGCTGTCACGGTGGACACAGGCTATGTCCAGCCGATGGACTTCCTTGCTCCAGGATCGAGGGACAGATTCGACGCCAACAATAAGGCGGTCGACTACTTGTTTCGTGCCTTGTGTCAGCCTGAGTTCGATCGGGTGCACACCGAGCACTTGGCTTGTAGAATTTGGACGGTGTTGAAGGAGGCTCATGTTGGGAATGCCCAGGTTCAGGCACGGATGTATGCGACCTACCGGAGAGAGTACGAGAACTTCACTCATCTCCTCGGTGAGTCCATCGATGCCTTGTTTCAGAGGTTCACGGTGGTTGTGAACAACATGAGGGCCAATGTGGACGTGCTCCCGTACGATGATCATGATAGAGCTGTCAAGCTCTTACACTCTTTGGATCATGCAATATGGGGCGGAAAGTTCGAGGCCATTGTGGAGTCGGAGAAGTATGACACTCTGACGGTGAACGAGCTGTTCTCGAAGCTCAAGTCAGCTTAGGTGGATAGGTGCATGACTACCAAGCTAGAGGGTCCGACTGATTCCCATAGTCTCGCCCTTGTTGGTGGTTCGAAAGGAAAGGCTAACACTAACCCATCCACTAGGATGTTCTCTTTTTCCTCTTTGATGTCTATGCCAGATGAGGAGTTCGACGTGCTTGGAGAGGATGAGCTAGCGCTGTTGACGAGGAGCTTCGAGAGGCTACACGAGAACCGAGTGAACATGAGGAGGAACACAAGGACGTGCTTTCAGTGCGGCAAGCCGGGACACTTCGTCGCCGACTGCCCGGAGAAGGTCGAGAACAAGGACGGCTACAAGCACAAGCCGAGGAACGATGGCAAGTACCGGTCGAGGCGCGACCACAAGAGCAAGCACAAGAATAAGTACAAGGACAAGCGACGATCGAGGAAGAAGGAGAGCCGAGGCAAGGCCCGAGCGATTATTGGAGCGAGCAACGTCGACTCCAGTTCCGCGTGCTCTACCTCGAGTTCGAGCAGCAGTGAGGATGAAGGTGATCATCACAAGAACAAGAAGTCGTCCAAGAACCTGAGCGGGCTGTTGCACCATGGCACTGAGCTCCGGCAGCAAGAAGAGCACACAGAGCGACTCGGACTCTGATTCCGACGACGAGGTGCGTGATGAACTTCCCTTCTTGCGTCAGGAGAATGAGAGGCTTGGCTCTTTGCTTGACAACCGTGATGACATGCTTAGAGAGGCCAAGAAAATGAGAAAAGAGCTTAGGGCTTCACTCGAGGATGCTAGGACTAGAGTGGCTGAGCTAGAGACACAGGTGCTTGATAGCAAGCTTGAGATTGATTCCCTTAAGGCTAGCCCTGTTGTTTCAGATGAGGTTGATTGTGCTGATTGCTCCATATTTCTTGCTGATCTTGCTTTGTTTAAGGAGAAGCATGCCTCCAAGTGTGAGGAACTAGATGTGCTTAGGGTTGAAGTGGCTGAGCTCAAGTCTAGATCTGCTTTGCTAGGTGCTTGCACTTCTTGCCCTGTTTTGCATGCTAAGATCGATGAGATGCATGCCTACACTAGTTCTCTTGAGGCTAAATTGAAGGAACCCATGCCTACATCATGCTCTACCTGTGAAATGCATGCTTTGAAAAATTTGGAACTTGCACATTATGTTGATCGTTTGCAGGATGAGAATGATGACTTGAGAAAGTTGATGGGTTGGTTGTCTGGTCATGAGCCTCAGTTGAGGATGATGATCGAGGCATTTAAGAGGCAGGATGGTGAGGGACTTGGGGCAAACAAGGTTGGTGAGGGAAGTGGAGAGAATATCCCAAAGCCACCTAAAACCCACCACAAAAATTATTTTCCTCCAAAACCCAACCATCTTAGGAACCGACTAGACACAACCCCAGCTCCACCAATATTTCCTAGACCCACAAATGATCTCCAAAAGCCTATCAAGTTTGTGAGCACTTCCGGGAAAGTGTTCTTTGGGAAAGTGAGTGAGAAGGCTAGTGAGGAGAAATCGGTGGAGGAGTTGAGTGGAGAGAAACCAAGCGAGCAGCCCCAATCCAAGCCCAAAACTGAGCTTGTGAGGTTTCGTTGTGGCAATTGTGGGAGAGATGGCCATAAAGATGAGTTTTGCTTCAAGAGGAAGCGAGAGGAGAGAATGGCGAAGGAGTGGGCTAATAGGGACAAGTATCACCTCTCCAGTGGTGTACTTAAGTCTCGTGTGCAGATGCCCAGGGCCAAGGCGAGTGTGAGGATAGTTCCGGCTTGGGGAGAGCGAAAGAGTGCAGGAGGTGCTGCTGGGGGAGTGGAACCGGTCCGGCCGGTTTGGGGTCTGCAGAATGACAAGTTTGGTTTTCGTGCTCATACAGGTGCGAGGATTATTTCTGGAGGTCGTGGTTTCTGGTGGTTGGGCTGGAGAGTTTGCAGGTGGTCAGGTTGCTAGGCATTCTCCCCCTCGAGTTCACTACGGGGATGGGAGGAGTCGTAGCTTGGAGAAGGAGAGGAGGGATGGTCCACGGGTTCTCTTTCGTGGTTTTGGTCCTCCTCCAGGCAGAGAAGGGTGGTTCCCTTAGGGTGGTTACCGTGGTGGTGATCGTGGAGGTAGCTTTGGTAGGAGAGATGCTTTTGTTGGTGCTAACCCCACTTTCGAGCAAATGGCTCGGCACTGGTTTTACTCTTTTGGTACTAACCCCAGTGCTGAGTCGTTTGTTCGCTCACGTGCTCGTTTTTGAATTTCAGGTGGGAGACTTGAAGAACATTTGGTTGATTGACTCCGGTTTCTCGAGGCATATGACCGGAGACAGGGGGTGGTTCTCAAGTCTCGTCCTAGTGGTGACGAAGAGGTACATCACTTTTGGGGACAATGGGCGTGGGCGTGTGCTTTCAGAAGGTGAGATCAAAGTGAGTGACAAGATCATTCTGAGGCGTGTTGCTCTTGTTCAATCGCTGGGGTACAATTTGCTTTCTGTGTCCCAGTTGTTGGATGAGGGCTTTGAGGTGTTGTTTCACCCAGGTGGTTCTCGGATTTTGGACTCTCGAGGGGACCTTGTCTGTATGGTCGTTCCCGAGGGTCAGGTGTGTCGTGCTGATTTTTTTCAGTCTTCGGGTGTGGAGCGTTGTTTCTTGGCTGGTTCTTCGAGTGAGTTGTGGAAGTGGCATAGGAAGTTGGGTCACTTGAGCTTTGACCTTCTGTCTCGCTTGAGTAAACTCAATTTGGTCCGAGGATTGCCACGGTTGAGGCTTGAGGAAGAGTTGGTTTGTGCGCCGTGTAGGCATGCCAAGATGGTAGCCTCTTCTCACCTGCCTCTCACCGATGTGATGACTGAGCGTCCATGCGAGCTGCTCCATATGGACCTTGTTGGCCCAGCTCGTGTGCGATCTGCGGGTGGGAAGTGGTATGTCCTTGTGGTGGTGGATGACTACTCTCGGTATACGTGGGTGTTCTTTCTCGAGGATAAGGGGGAGACGTTTGGTTTTGTTCGAGATCTAGTCCTGAGGTTGAGGAACGAGAGGCACGGAGATGCCATATGAGTTATCCGCAATGATAATGGCTCGGAATTAAGAAATTCTCATTTTGAAACCTTTTGCCATGACTTGGGTCTTGAGCACCAGTTTTTGAGTCAGTATACGCCTCCCCAGAATGGTGTTGTGGAAAGGAAGAACAGAACCTTGCGCGAGATGGCTCGGACGATGCTTGATGAGCATAGGACTCCGAGGAGGTATTGGGCTGAGGCGGTGAATACCGTGTGCTATGTGTCGAACAGGATATACCTAATAGTGCACAAGAAGAAGACATGCTATGAGTTGATGCATGGTCGCACACCCAAGGTGAGTCACTTCCATGTCTTTGGTTGCAAGTGTTTCATTCTGAAGAAAGGCAGGAAGTTGGATAAGTTTGAGGCTAGGTCTGTTGATGGCATTTTCTTTGGTTATGCATCTCATTGAGCATATCGTTTGCTTAATCTTGAAACTAACCAAATCGTGGAGACTTGCGAGGTAACTTCGACGAGACAGAGCCACGTAGTCAGCTTGTCTTTGAGTGTGCAGGTGATGATGAGCTTGGCGAGGAGATCTTTCAGGAGGAGGAGCATGAACATGGAGATGATGAAGATGGTGGTACGGTGCCCCCGGCTGAACATGTACCCACTACTTCGACTACGGTGATGGACGGACCTTCTACTACACCTATGACGACAAATCAAGAACGAGGAGAAGCTGGTGTTGAGGGGGAGGTAGCATCGAGGCGAGAACCTCCCCGGCGAGTACAAGTGGATCACCCAGCTTCGAGGATCATCGGCGACATGAATGAACGCACTACACGGTCGAGGGTTCGGAACAATTCTCATTTCGGTCATGCTGCATTTGTTGCTACTTTTGAGCCCAAAGACATTGGACATGCACTATCTGATCACAATTGGGTTAACTCGATGCATGAGGAGTTGGAGAACTTTGAGAGGAATCAGATGTGGGAGTTGGTTGACCCTCCCCCAGGGTGCAAGCCAATTGGTACAAAGTGGGTGTGGAAGAACAAAGAGGGAGAGAAAGGTGAAGTTGTGAGGAACAAGTCGAGGCTTGTTGCTCAGGGGTTCAATCGGAAGGAGGGGATTGACTACGAGGAGACCTTTGCTCCCGTAGCCCGTTTGGAGGCGATTAGGATCCTTCTAGCCTTTTTCGTGGCTAAAGGGTTCAAGTTGCACCAAATGGATGTGAAGAGTACTTTCCTGGATGGTGTGTTGGAGGAAGAAGTGTATGTGAGGTAACCTCCGGGGTTTGAGAGTGAGAAGTACCCCCACCGGGTGTACAAGTTGAGGAAGGCACTGTATGGGTTGAAGCAGGCGCCTAGATCTTGGTATGGCAGGTTGAGGGGGTTCTTGTTTGAGAGAGGTTTTGAGATGGGGAAGGTCGATCAGACCTTGTTTTTGCTGAGGCAGGGCAGAGATATCCTGATTGTGCTGGTGTACGTGGATGATATTGTCTTTGGTGGATGGGCTAACTCTCTTGTTGCAAGATTTGCAAGTGATATGAGCAGGGAATTTGAGATGAGCATGATGGGCGAGTTGCAGTTCTTCCTCGGGCTACAAATCCAGCAATCAAAGGAAGGAACATTTGTGCACCAGGCTAAGTACACCAAGGACATTGTGCGGAAGTTCAAGATGGAGGATTCCAAAGCTATGACGACGCTGATGAGTACGACTACAACTCTTGATGCGGACGAGGAAGGTGAACATGTGGACCAGAAGGAGTACCGGAGCATGATCGGGTCACTCCTCTACTTGACAGCAACGAGGCCGGACATCCAGTTCTCGGTGTGTCTGTGCGCTCGTTTTCAAGCGTCTCCGAGGACTTCACATTGGCAAGCGGTGAAGCGGATTTTCAGGTACTTGCGCCACACTCCCAACTTCGGCCTTTGGTACTCCGCGTCTTCTTCTTTGGCGCTTCATGGTTTTCAGACGCGGATTTTGCCGGGTGTCGGTTGGATAGGAAGTCCACTTCTGGGACTTGCCAGTTTTTGGGTTCTTCTTTGGTGTCTTGGTCTTCCCGCAAACAGTCGAGTGTTGCTCAATCCACTACCGAGGCAGAGTATGTTGCCGCTGCTAGTTGTTGCTCTCAGCTCCTTTGGATTTCATACACCATGAGTGACTTTGGTGAGGAGTATACCCATGTCCCACTTCAATGTGATAGCACCGGTGCCATAAGCGTTGCAAAGAACCCAGTGCTCCATTCCAAAACCAAGCACATAGAAGTGAGGTACCATTTTCTGAGAGACAACGTAGAGAAAGGGAAGATAGCTTTGATCCATGTACCCACACATGACCAACTAGCTGATATTTTCACCAAACCCCTAGATCAAGCAACTTTCACTCGTTTGCGGGGGGAACTTGGTGTGTGTTTGATTTATTGAGTTGGGTGTGTGGGAGCTCCGTTGTAGCATATGTATAGTTTCCTTTGTGCATTTCTTGCATTTGGCATGGCATATGTAACATGATGTATAGGCATCCTTGTATCTTAGATTGCATGCATTTTGTATCATATGCATTGGATAGGAAAAGCTTCTCCTATATACATTGATCACCATGGGATGTTATATATGTTTTTGTGATCTTGTTTGGTATGCTATGGTTAGTTTGGCTTAGCTCTTGATGATCTTGTTGAATGATCCATGGTTGATGGCTATATTTTTGAAAAATGTCACATATATGCTCTCTCATGTGTAAATGCCTCTATATGATCTTGACATGTTTTAGTGGTTTAGCTATGCTTAATTTGTGGTTGGATAGCTAGTTTATTGATCATATGGGGCCAAAGGCTTATTTGCCATCATGAATGTTTAGCCCTCTTGCTTAATCTTATGGAGGGGCATAAGTTCCGTTTTGTCGCAAAGACATTTCATGTACCATATATAAATCTGAAAATGAAATGAAAAATACTTGGAAAATATGTCTCCATGTCATATGTGCTGAAATTAATTTGCTTTGGGTGCTAAACCGTTGTATGATGCCTACCAATGAGAAGTCTCATACATAGAAGTAGGCACATGGCTCAGTGGCTTTGACATGACATGAGGTGCTTGTGGGTGTTTGTGATGGTCTTATGATTAGAATGGCTGTCCTAGCACGAAGTTTGTGTGGCTTTGCCATTTTGACATGTTTTGCTCATGTTTAGGTTTTTGCTTGTGAGAGAGTAACTTTTCGCAGAATTCCTCAAATCGTTTTAGCCTTGTCCAATGGTTGTGAAACTTGGTGATCACGTAGTTAAGGACATTACAAACCTGTAGAGTATCTAACTTGCTCATTTGGACTTGTGTAGCTCCTTGTGATGAATTTTGTATATTCGAGAAGCTATACGTTGAAAGTTTTCGCATTTTGCCTTGACTCATGCATTGTCAACAAGGGGGAGAAGTTTGTTCATGCTTTGGGCACCTGGGAGTGTTTGGAAGGTGTTCCAATTGGTTCGGGCAATTTTTGAGCAGTTTGGTGCAGGGCCGGTCACATGGGGCGGTCTAACCGCCCCCAGGCGGTTTGATAGGGTGCAGGCGGTCTAACTGCCCTGTACAGGCGGTCTAACCGCCCTGGGTAGAGTGAGCAGATTTTTTCCCTTTGTTGCATTTCCTTGTTGCAGTGCTGCATTTGTTCAGGGGGAGTGTGCCTTGGCTCAGGGAGAGCTTGCATATGTGCAGGGAGAGCTCTTTGTGGTGTTCGAGCTTTGCTTTGGTGGTTTGCCCTCTTTGTATGAGCTTTGCTTTGTCTCGGATGTGTCGAGCCATTGCCCTTGCCTAAGGGGTCCGAGACTTGTCTTCTTCAAGTGATCTTGCTTTTTGCCTTTCTTTGGCTTTCGATCGCTTGTTGAGGTTTCTTTTTATTTGTTTCTTTTCTTTTTCTTTCCTCTTGTGTTACTTCATGTGAGTGTGTTGTCAATGCACTCATCAAGGGGGAGATTGAGGACTATGTGTGGTTGATGTCAATGCACTCTTGTGTGATGAGTGATTTACAACGTTGTGTGGACTGATTCTTGGCTAAGTATTGCAGGTTGCGGCTTGACTCATGTTGGTGCAGGTGAAGAACAAGTGTGAAAGGTCGTTACCGGTGAGGCCTCCAGGTGTGGAGAAGACAAGTAGGCTTCGTTCGAGGGACCCGGTGGCCAGTGGGGTCAAGTGCGGGCCGCATGGTGGCATGAACAGCAAGATGAAGTCGTGGACGGTTTCTTGGTGGAGCCTCAAAACCAAGGTTCAGCCGGGACTACGTGGGAGCCGAGTCATGAGTGGAGATCGGCGGAAGCTATAACGAGTTCGCGGGGTTTGCAGTGGTTCACCAGAAAACCACTAGGTTACTCGGTTGAGCCACAAAACCGAGGCCGAAGACTCGACGAGGAAGTGCGGCCACCCAGGCCGGTTCAACCGCCCAGGAGGGGCGGTCAGACCGTCTGGGGCCGGTCAGATCTCTCGGGCCGGTCTAACCGCCCAGGGGGGCGGTCTGATCGCCCTGGCCGCCGGCGCCGAGATGCTTCGAAGCGGAGGACACGCGTCGGGATCGCAAGGCTTGCGTCAAGGCTAAGCAGGTTGCGGTCGCCGGGCATCCGTCCGATGGTGAAGACATGAAGACTTCCAAATCCGCCTCCGAGGGGCATGTATCCCTAGTTATTAGTGAAGGGTAGTTTAGTCTTTTGGGTGCCTCCATATATACTCATTGAATGGGTGGATGGCAGCCTTCTCTTGGAACCCTAGCTCATTTTGTTTTCCTATTTTCCTTAGGATTTCTATAGGACTAGCTTGAGAGCTTCATGGTGAGATCTTGAGAGAGGGATGGATGTTTGGGTGGCAAGCTAGACCCTGTACGAACCTTTCATGGCATGTATAGATAGTTTGGCGTTGTTCCTCATGGTGGTTTTCCCGTCTCTTTTGTGGTGATTTTCGGAGCTCCTTGTTGGCGGTGTTTTGAGGACGATTTCTTGGGGTTTTTGGTGGGTGTCACGTATGAGGTTCTTGTGCCTCTTTGGCTGGTGACTTTGCCCCCAAATCTCCTTTGAATCGGACTCTATTTGGTGGTTTTTCGTGTTGGGCGAGTTCTTGACCTAGAGAGCCGATTTCTTCGATTCCTCTTGAATGTGAGCGTTTCGGGTCGATTCATTTGAGGTAGAGGTTGCCCAGGAGGTAACCCAGCTAATCCCGAAGTTTCGCTGCAATCCGTGGAGTGATTCGGGAGATCGGGCGCGAGGAAGTTGGGGTTTGACCCGCGGGCTATTTTTCCTGTCTGTCTGGGTGAAACCGATCTGATGGGTTTGGGAAACAGGTCTGACCGGTTTTGGTCACAGTGTCCGTTCAGGAAGATTTTTGGCAGGCATGTTGTACTTTGCCTAAGAAGTTCCCTGGTCAAAGTTTCATCGCGTTTGGAGTTCGTTTGCTTGGTCTTTGGCCTTGTTGTTCTTTGGGGTTTTCTGGGCGAAACCGGTGTGACCGGTTCTGACCGGTTTTACTCTGGCAGCAAGTGCTCGAGTTGTTTTCCGCTGCGTGTTTCGAGTGTTGATAGGTTTGGGTCTTGCTCCTAGGTCCAGTAGCACTCCAGTGGCTGCGTGGACTTGTCAAGAGAAGCGTTTGGAGGTGCATGAGTGAAATTGGGTTCATAGGCCGAATTCTTGAATAGAATTTTTATCGGCTCCCATTCACTCCCCCCCTCTCTGGTTCGCCGCTTCGGTCCTTCAGGGCGAACATGACGGGGCACCACGGCCCTTCGGTTACCGTGCCGTAATGATCACGCGTGCGCGCACACCCGACCATTTCAGTGTGGTGGGGCCCAGCTGTCAGCGGCGGACGGTGTCGCCTGCAGTTAATGCGCACGGCGTGCGCGGTTTCAGGGGCGTGGCTCCCCTAAAACTATAAATCGCAAAGGAGGGAGAGGTAAATCCCTAACCTCATAAATTAGCATTTGCTGCCCCTGCTTTTCGCTTCTTCTTCCCAGCCGCGCGCTTTCTTGTCCTTGCCTCCGTTCGTTTCGTTCACGTGCCGCCGCCTCCCTTGCTTCAACCCTCGCCCGCAATGGCCCCGCCTCAGCCAATCGTAGTACTGGACCCCCTGCCTTGGAATCGGTCGACGGTGACGGAGTTCGCCTTGCACGAGCTCGTAAATGGCGGTCAGCTGGCGCCAAACGTAGAAGGGGCGCCCCCTGCGTGGATTGTTCTGCCGGCGTCAGATCGGGAGCCCAACCCGCCGTACGCCTACATCGTCAGCTTCATCAGGCTTCACGAGCGCGGCTTCACCGCGCTAGCGAGCCACTTCATGTGGGGGTTGTGCTACCACTACGGGGTAGAGCTTCACAACTTCGCCCCAACGTGATTTCGCAGGCGGCCACCTTTGTCGGCATCTGCGAGGGGTTCCTGGGGATCCCTGTGAATTAGGACCTCTGGGTCCACTTTTTCCGTGTGGAGCTGCACACCACCGCCACGGGCGAGATGCGGGAGCGTCGGGCGGTGCGCGCCGGCGGCCTGACGTTCGCAGTGTGGGACTTGCGTAGGGAGTTATACCCCCTATGCACGATGACGACCAACAACGCGGAGTGGGAGACGGGGTGGTTCTACCTCCGCAATGAAGGTGTCGGCCTCCCCCCCTACACGGGTAAGGTGTTGAAGGCGAAGACCGACGCCTGGCATCACGGCGTGTCTCCTCCCTTGCGCCAGGAGAAGCTGGAGTCGCTCACCAACACGCTAAATAGTCTGGCAGACGTCGGACTAGGGGCGGTCTCGGTCCTCGCCAACCTTCATCACCGGCGGATCGTCCCCCTAATGGAGAGGGAGCTCCGCGTCTTCGAGATGACCGACGAAGCCGACCCTACGGCGTTGGCACGTTCACGACTGCTGCACGACCGCCTTCCACAGGAGTACGTGGCGACGAGGGCAAGGCGCTCAGTCAACCTTAGGTCCGTGCCCTAAAGCCGTGATGACCTTTGGTCGTTCATTATGCTCCCCGACGCCCCGACGGTGAGTGGGCTTCCCGTTCCCTTTCGGTCTCTTGCGATGCATTGATGTGGTCTTCATGAATGTTATTAGCATAGGGTGACTGTGGACGTTGCGCGATCGGATCCACCGACGCCCCGGGCCCGGGCGGCCGCTCGTGCCGCACAGCGACGGGAACAGGAGCGGGCGGTGCGCGCAAAGGAGAGGAGGATCCGGCAGCGGGAGCTCCGGGAGCAGGAAAGCGAGGAGTATCGGCTGCGTGAGCAGCAAGGACTCTCCCCCTCGGCGACGCCGGAGAACTCGTTGTTGTCGGAGGAGGAGGAAGAGGAGAGCGACAGGGCGGCCCCTCCTAAGGGCTGGAATCCCTCACCCCCATCGCCACGGGCCGCAGAGGCAGCCGTGACGCAAGTACCCGTGGCGGACGTGGAGGCGCGGGCCACCGGGCCATCATTGGAGGAGCCCGCAAGCGCTGTGGGGGCACCGGCAAGCGCCGCGAGGGCGCCGGCGAGCGCTACGGTGATGCCGACGGGCGCCACAGCGGCGCCCCCAAACCTTCGAGGAAGAGGAAGTGGGGCTTCTCCAATTTGAGGTGAGCATTACTTTCCCTACGCGCCCTTGATTTTGAGTGGCTAGTGCTCATTCTCGTATTTTCTCATTTGCAAGGTGACGCCAATCGTCCCCGCCCTTGCGCCTACTAAGGCGCTCAGATCGGACACGTCCGTGCCAACGAGGTGGCATTCGTCGAGAGCGCCACGGGCGGCGGGAAGCGCTCCAGCAATGGGTGAGCCACCGCGCGGCACGGCTGTGGCCACGAGGCCGCAGCAGGAAGCGGCGGCTACGACAAGGTGGTCACGGCGGCGGCGAGCACGGCGACGTCGGCACCACCAGCGCTTGCCCCCACCGCGAGCGACCGTGAGGCCGTGGTGGACATCCCCGACGATGACGGCCCGCCCCCGGGTGGGGCCAATGGGAGAAGTGGCCCACACAGCCCCCGAGCCCGCGCGCGGGGGTGTTGGTGATGCGGGAGGACGACTACGTGATGCCGCGGCGCCCGACGCATGGCACCGAGGCCTCGTCATCACGTGGTGCCCCGCCCGCCCCCGGCGCCGTCGTCGCGTGCTCAGAGCAGGAGCAGGGTCACGCCGGCGCGTCGCCGACACACTTCGGCGAGGCCCAGGCCGAGCAAGCGTTGTGGCAGGAATTTCGAGACCACGTCGCCTCGCTCAACAACACACTGAATGAGGTGTTGCGGATCCACGGGGGTCCCTCGTGGCGGATTTTCTAGGTGCGTGTTTTTTTGTTGAATTTGGAGTATTCTCCCTTGTCGCATCCGTGTTCGTGTGTCTACTGACTTTGTTTTCCCCCGCGCCTTGTCCGCTGGTGACAGGAGCTAGAGGGCCGAGCTCGGGAGAGGTATGACCACCTCGCCCAATTGAGCTCCAAGCTCCACTGGTACCGGGACTAGTACGACGCCCTTGACACCCTCGTGGAGGCCATGCGGACTGACAATGGGTGGCTGGAGTACCAGCTGCAAGTTGTGCGGCACACACTCCTAGATCAGGGCGCCCATGCTGTGGAAGACGCCTCCGCGGTCGATAAGGTGACGTCGGCGCTTCTGGAGCGGGACGAGGCGCTGGGGAAGGCGCGCGAGGACCTAGCCGCGGTGTGGGCTGTGGCGGCGAAGTTTGAGATGGAGCTTGCTTCCGCTCGAGCCCAGCTCCAGCAGGACCACGCAACCCTCGAGGGGGCGCGATTCTGGCAGAGGCAGGCCGAGGAGAAAGCCAAGGAGGCTGAGCAATTGAGGGCCGACCTGGCGGAGAAGGTCACCTTGCTCGTCGCGATGGAGGAGCAACTCCAGCAGGAGCGGGGCGCGCGCCAGCAGGTGGAGTCTCAGCTCCAGCAGGAGCGGACCGCCCTTGTTGAGGCCCAGGCCCCTCGAGCACGAGCGCATGGCACAGGCGGAGGCGCAGGGTCTACTCCAGCAGGAGCGCGTCGTGCTTGAGAAGGCACAAGCGACCCTCAAGCTGCAGGACGAGGAAGTCACACGACTCAACGGCGAGCTAGCCCAGCTGAGCATCTCCTACGAGGATCAGCACTAGGCTGGCTAGGAAAAGGATGTGACGATCCTTGACCTGCAGCGGGCAGCTGGGAGCACGCGCGCGGCCCTCGAGACGGAGAAGAAACAAGTCGAGGGTGAGTCATCTTTACTGCCCTTCATTTGTTGTCTTGGTACGTTCGGGATTTTCTCCCAACTTGGTTTGTGTTTCGACTTTCAGGCCTGCAGATAGCTCTTGGGAACTCGGCGACTCAAACACAGCCCATCCAGATGGCCTACAACTCCTCGCAGCAGGAGCTGGAAGAGGTGCAGGTCGCCGCCCTCGAGTCGTGCCAGGAGATTGAGGAGGGCGAGTTGTAGGACGGGAGTTCCATGGCGAGTCGTCTTCGCGCTCTGGGTGGGCACGTCACTCAGTGCATGTGCCGCGCCCTTCACCAGAGGGGCCAGAAAGCCCTCGGCGTGGTAGTGTCGCACTACTAGGTGAACCTCGAGTCGATCTCTACCAGCTACATCGTTCCCGTCGGCGTCGACGACGAGGTGGAGATGAACCACGTGGACACGCTCGTCGCTCCTGCTGCTGACGTCCTTGCGAGGACTTCATGGAGTTCCTCTTCCCGGATGCTCCCCCGACTGGTGGCCCTCAAGTGTGAAAACAGTTGGGCGTTCGTGCCCTTTATGCTTTTTTGTGTTAGGATTCGAGCCACGCGGCTATATGTAATAAACATTTGCTGCTTGAAACATTTGGACGTTTGTAAATTGAAGCACTTGTTATTTATTTCAATAGTTGTGGTGTTCTGTCTCTCCCAATTTCTTAGGTGAATTTTAGCTGGAAAGATTTCGTTCGCACAAGGGGGACTTGGTTTTCAGGGGAAAGCCGAGTCACCCTTTTAACTTTTATTTCACGATGAGATGTACAATTGTACAACCAACTGGGGTGTTGGGTACGTAAGCAACGAAAAGAGGCTTGGAAATCCTTCCTAAGGGTAGAAGCGACATAGCTATTGGATGTTCCAAGCGTTGGTGAGTTCCTCGCCGTCCTCGTTCGCCATCTTGTAGGTGTCGGGCTTGAGCACTTTGACCACGACGTAGGGTCCCTCCCATGGGGGCAATAGCTTGTGGCGGCCTCGATTGTCTTGGCGCAGCCTTAGGACTAGGTCCCCCTCATGGAAGTCTCGGCGCCGTATCTTTCGGGCTTGGCACTGCCTCAGCGCCTGCTGGTACCTTACTGAATGCATCAGGGCCGCGGTGCGTGCCTCGTCCAATTGGTCCAGTGAGTCCTCGAGGGCTTGCTGGTTGGCGCCTATGTGTGTTCTTGCTTTAACTGCTTGACTCTCGTTATGAGTATTCGATGTTGTGTGGTTGCAAAACCTGGGTCCTAGGCCCCTCCCCGTGCGTCGGCTACATCTAAGCCTCCCGACTGAGCATTGTAGAGGGGTGAAACACTTTGCAGCTTTAGAGCTTTCGAGTCCGCATAATGCGTATTTGGCATGATAAGTGGAATGCCTTTTTTAAAAAAACAAGACATAGCTGTCGTATGGACCTCCCTGGGCCCACTACCTCGGTGGGTACCAGGACCGACTACTCAGTGAGCCCCTAGGACTACCCGGCTTGTGCCACACGGCACCTGATGGCGTGAGGCGCAAGGACTACGGTGGAGAAGTACTCGGATAGGAAGCTATACGTGTCCTGTACTGTGTAGAGAACTCCTAGACGTACCCGACTAGTACTCTCTCCCTAAACCAACATGTAACCCTGCCTCCCGGGCTATATAAGGCGAGGCAGGGGCCCTTCCCTCTCATACGCATCATCTTGTAAACACACCCAATCAATCCAGAGCTACACAACATACAGGACGTAGAGTATTACGCACCTCGCGGCCCCAATCTGTCTAAATTCCGTGCCACGTGTCTCTTCCTTCGAGTTACCGATCTCGGCGAGGCCACATTCATCTACCTCAGGTACTCCCCTTGGTAGGTTGCCGATGTAAAACACCGACAGCTGGCGCGCTAGGTAGGGGATCTCGTTGAAGATCTCATGGCGAACTCGACAGCTTCAATCTTCATCAAGCCAACCGTCGCTTTCAACCGCGGCGACACCTTCGTCTTCGGCTCCTGGATCTGCACTGCTGACGGCGCCGGATCCTTCCAGCGCCGCCTCGCCATGCCGCCCAACCCGAAGACCGGGCTCGTGACACTTCCCGAAGTAGTCACGGGCGATCTCGCCGAAAAATTCAGCGAAATTTCTCTCTACAACCAACACGGCGACATCAAGCTTGGATGCACCTCCAACTCGAACTCGATGTCCCCGTGGGCCATCGCATGCGAGCTGGCTATCGAGCCATCGTGTGCGGACTCCCCACTCCATGAGCACTTCCCATACGGCCTCTGCAATGCCAGCAGGGCCCACGCGAAGGCTCTTTCTGCGCGCCAGGCCGGGAAAGAGATCGTCTCCGAGTACAACTCGGACTCCAACACCGTCCCCTGCTACAACTCGGACTCCAACCCCGTCTCCGGTTACTACTCGGATTCCTCCTACAAGTTCAACTTCGGGGCGGACCCTGATGAGTCCGAGTCCGAGAACCACACGACTGAGCAACCGCTGTCAGGACCAGCTTCCGGCCTGGTTATAACATCTACACCCGCCGGGAGATTCGTCTACTGGCCAGACCGCAAGCCCACAGACCTGGCAGATGGGAACTCACGCTGCGTCGCCTACCTCGACTCACTTCCCTTCCAAGAGGGAACACCGCTAGCTCCAGCTGAGGAGCACACTCCAACAGAGGTGGCGACTAGCGACTCCAGCCTCGGCTCTCCTGATCGTCAAGTCTTCATGACTACTAACGAGACGCCGGGACCCTCAGGGACACAACCTGACCGATATCTCGAGGATATCTCAGCAGACAAATTGTTTGCCAATGCAACCACAGACGAAACTGACGCCAACAAGAACGCTTGACGTGAACGCAACAGAAGGAGGAACGAACGGCGCTGACATCTCCGGAAGACCCTACCCATACGGAATCTCGCAGAGGCTCTCGACCAAGTCGAAAACCGGGTGCACACTACCCCAGAGCAGTGCCTCATGTCTATCACCACGATAGCACGACAGACTCAGGGGATGCGTGCGGGAGAAGTCATCACGAAGCTCGCGGAGGACGCCTACTTCATGAGAGTTGACAACAAAGTTGCTCAAGTGCCTCCCGTCAGGACTCGCCAACCCGACAACGAAGCCACAAGTCGCAGTCCGGCTGACAACGGACGCAACCGTACTCCAGGAGAACTACCGGCTAACCCCAACCGTACTTGGGCATCGGTCGGTGGACCTTCTCACGGTGGCAACAACGCTGGTGGCGCTGGCGGTAACCGCGATGTCGTCCCTCATCACGATCCTGGCGGCGGAGGCAGCGGCGGCGGGAGCTCCTCACATGGGGCTGGAAGGAGAGCCGGTGGCGGGGGCGATCGCGGCGGCCGAGGCCACGCAAACAGCCACGTCACCGGTGTCTCGGGCGGCGGCTACGATGCCCGTCGCAGAATCGAGGAAATTCGGCGCAACAAATCTGCATGCGAGAACGACGGCTTCCCTGCCGTCTCCGCACGGCTTCTCAATCTACTTCTCCTGGAGAAATTCAAACCACTAGGGATCACCAAGTACGACGCGAAGCAAGATCCAGTATAGTGGCTCAGATGCTACGCCCTCTCCATTGAAAACGCTAGTGGCAATAATGACACAAAGTGCCTCTACTTTCGCTTCTGCCTGGACCAAGCTCCGCTTACATGGCTCGAGTCACTCGAGAGGTACTCGATCGACAAGTGTGACTAGCTGAAGGACCAGTTCACCAGTGTTGACGGATAAAAGACATATCCCTCTACGATCCGCAAGCGTACGGACCCCACACCTTTTTCACCACGGAATTCCCATGGTTCTTGTCAATCCGTGGAGCAAGGAGATTACAAGCGTTTAATCTACAACGACACACTAGTTACTAAAACCCTAAATATTATTAAACTAGAAAACAACTAAATTACACTAGAGAGAACGATAACGATCAAGGTAGGAGATAGTCGCCCATGGGTCTACGATCATGCAATCAATTAAAGACACTAAACCAGTCTAATCTATCGGGGGTTGTGACCATGTTTTCGCCTTTCCCTCCTCTCGTACTCTCACTACGCGAAGGTATTCATGACTAGACCTATGATGAACACGGCGTATTGAATGGATCCAAGGAAGCATTGGGGCCATACTCCCTTTACGGCTAGGTTGCAAACCTTAAGCATTAAAGTATATTCAACACAAGATGATAGATAGATAATCCGACAAAGTATGATTACATCTTACGATCGATTACAACCCATGGACGAACAAGGAGATTACCCCATCAAGGTGCTGATCATGGCACCGTTGATCATGGTTTCCCTTCCGACGGTGTCTTCCTTCTTCTCCATGAGAGGGTGCTTCCTTCGAGGTGGTTGATCTCCCTCCAGAGATCCTCCTCCCCTCTCTCTAGCTTGTGGATGGCCTCCTGGTGCGAATGGCTCCCTCCCCTGTCGAATGGCGACGCCCAGGCTTTTAGGGTTCAAGATCCTTCGGGTGCAAGGAAAACGGGACCGAACAGGCCACCGAAGTGGGCTGGGCCGGCCGGCTTGGGCCAACCGGCCTGGGCCTACCTCGGCCCGGTTCGGTCGCCCCTTCGCTCCCGTGGGTCCTCATGTAATTATGCACTTTGCCCCCTCCACTTGCATGACTTTGACGATGTCATCCTCGTGTCCAAGATGGAGGTTCTCTTCGCATGAAGTTCGGTCTTTTACGCTTCAATCCCCGGGGGTGTTCCTCGTAGCACTTCGGTCCTTGCCACCATTGGAAGTGATTTCATCAAGCTCATGAACACGAACAAGACTCTGTAAATGCTTCTTTGAACTTGTTGCGAATCCGTCCTTTATGTCCATGTTTTCCTACATAAACACAACACTTCCAAATGCATGCACATAGATGAACTTGTTATATGATTAGTGTGCCTAGTGGCAGGTTAGTTCCATAATCAAATCCAAACCAAAGTGTAATGAACATGCTAGGTGTACCAAAATACACCGTCAACATCTCCCCCACACTTAGCTCTTGCTCGTCCTCAAGCAAGTACTCGTAAAAGAGGTTCGTCCAAGGTGTTGTAATCATGTACCACTTACCCTTCCTCACAAGTTAGTCAATCCTTTCATCTTTAATACATAAACATAATGTAATGATCATTAAACTTAAACATGGGCGTTTAGAATCTTTACCACATCAAGATTTACCCCACAACTCAAACTCTTCACTCAAAGTCTTCAAATTCAGCCATACTTACTTCTTTGCTTCCATCGGAGGGTTTTTATGATTTTTCAAACAAAATTCCTGCAACAAGTATTAGACAAAAACCTTTCTCCAAGCTCTCGCAAGTCACTCATATGAGGTGGCTATCCTAAATCACTTTTATAAAACTCTCACCTCCCATAAGTCTCTCATATAACATGTAAAGTGGAGCTATAGGTAGGGCTAGCGCAATCAACACAAGTATTGTCAAACTAAGAACTTCCTCTAATGGTTGTTTACCTTTCAAAGCCAATGATCATGAGAATTAACCATATGTAGGGATATCAAGGATGAGAAGATTTAGAATGGTGGACATGTGCAAGGGCAAAAGAAAATTGTGACTACAAGGCACCGATGACGTCCTCGTTGTCGGATTGCACATGGTTGGAAAAAGAGTGAAAGTTTCGTCTCTCAACAACGTGACATCCTTCCTTACACTTTATTTTTCTTTTGTTTCACTTGATTCATCCCTTTCATGTCTTTATTGCTACCTCCTCCTTTCTCTTTTTCTTTTTCATTCATTCTTTCATTCTCATATTCTTTTTTTTCTTTCTTTCTTTCTTCTTTCTTTTCCATACTCATACTTTTCTCTTTATTTTCCCTCTCTTGACAACTTTTCAAAGCTCTCAACTCCCCTCTTTCTTGCACGCATACAATCTGAAATTTTAAATAAATCATGCTAGAGACGAGACGAAACTTTTGAAAGTAGGTTGTGTTCAAGGGATGCGATGTACAAAAGAGATGTATAGGGTTGGGTATGGAATTCGGCGATGCACGGGACTTCCAAGGTGAAAGTCTCATGACCGAATGTATGACGAGGCTAGCAACAAAAGATAAGCACAAGAACTTGATCATTGCTCGAAATTAAAACTCCCAAGAGAGAAGGATCCTAGCCTAACTCATCGTGCTAATCACACTTATGGTGGAGCAAAAAAATAAATTGGCTTTTTATAGGATTTTTCTCTTACTCTCAACTTGGAAAAAGAGGTTTTGCAAACCTTTATTACAAGTTTTTTAGATAATTTTCAGAACTGAAATCCTCCAACTTTTAGCATTGAACATAGCACAACTAACATGTGAAGCTCAAGATCGAAGTGTGGTATGGGTACTTTAAGTAGTAGCAATTCCACTAAGCACCACGGTGAACGTTTTTCAAACCACACACTTGTGTTCATATATCAAGAATCAAAGATAAACAAACAAGTGAATAAAGATAAGCATCACACAAGACACAAAAATATATAAATACTCTTTTTATTTGGTTTTCTTTGACTCAACACTAACTTAAGACACTTTCAAACTTGCAAAAAATTTAAAAACACACTCGAAAACTAAAACTCATTAAACTCTAAGACTCTCGCTTGAAGATTAAACCGAACCTAAACTTGAAACTTAAAAGCTAAGGATAGCTAGCTAGCTCTCCCCCACGTTAAAAACATACGACGTCCTCGTCGTATCTTACAAAATTTCTAAGGGAAAAAATTAGACCTAGTGGTACTTCAAGCAAGTATTGCACCACTTGCCTCTCATATTTCCAACCATGCCAAAAAGTTTGCGCACGTTACGGTTAAGGAACTTGTAGTTGTCTTCAACTACGTGCTCCAAGTCCTCCATACGCTGCTTCATCACTTCCATGGCTTGGAGACATTCATCGACCGACGTGTAGAGATCCCCGATGGATTGACGGCAAGCTTGACAACACATCGAATGCAATCCGAAGGGGTCTCCATCGCCATTGTCTCCACCGTCATCACTGCTGTCGTCGCTACCACCATTGTAGTCGCCGCCGTTGTCGTCGTCGCCGTCGCCGTTGGGGCCTTCGGGCGTCCTCTCCTCGGGCTGCTCGTCCCAAATGTAGAGGTCGTTATCTTCAACGGGATTGCGAGATGCAAGAGCTCCGGTCGGGACACGCCCTCCGCAACGGATGCGGGTGGTCCTCTTGACGGGTAGCTTGAGCTCGCATCGCATCGCCTCCTCCATCAATGGCTCCTTGGCTTCTTGCTTCAACTCTAAGCTTCTTGGAGGCACAACGGCTGCTGCGTGGGTGCAAAATATTGCTTGAAGGGGTTGTTTCCCGAGCTCCCAATTCGGCCAAATAAATAGTCCGAAGAGAAAAACCCTGGGAACCTCATTTCCCTTTTTAAACTTCCCTTAAAATTTTCTGACCGAAGAAGGAAGTCGAAAAGTAGCAATTCAGGCAAAAATCGGGGACGACGGCCGCTGGGACCCAGCTGGGACAGTCGGCCTGGGTCGGCCGGCCCACCCTATCTCGGGGGCCGGGCCGGGCCGGTTTTTCGCGCACCGCCCTTTTTTCACCTCCTTAGCCCATGGGAAAAAGTTGGCCCAGTAAATCTTTGCGAGAAACTCCAGAAAATTAAAAGAAAAAACTATTTACAAAAACTCATGCCTTGTTTTTCGTCTTAGGCGGGACGTTCGGCCTCTTCCTCCATGGTGAAGACATCAACATGATGTAGGGGCACAACGTCGGGTTCGTAGTAAACCTTAAGCCATTGATCATTCACCACAAATTGATCACCTTTTATATCCATAATGGTTACCGCTCTGTTGGAGAGCACCAAATGCACAACATAAGGTCCGTCCCACTTGCTTTGCAATTTCCCCTTTCCGAAGGTTTTAAACCTCGAATTGTAGAGGAGGACCTTATCTCCTTTAAATTCTTTCTTTTTCAACCTTTTATCGTACCACCTTTTGATTCTCTCTTTGTATATGCTTGCATTTTCATATGCTTTCAACCTCAACTCCTCTAGCTCGCTTATTTGGATCCTTCGTTTCACTACCGCGGCATCGAGATCGAGGTTCATCTCTTTAATCGCCCAATAGGCTTTATGTTCCAACTCAACCGGAAGGTGGCAAGCTTTTCCATAGACGAATTGATAAGGGGTCATACCTATCGGTGTCTTGAACGCCGTTCGGTAAGCCCATAAAGCTCCGTCTAATTTCTTTGACCAATCCTTGCCTCCCTTCTCAATGGTTTTGTTGAGGATATTTTTTAATTGCATGTTTAACGTCTCTGCTTGTCCGTTGTAGGCCATAGAAACCCTATGCTCAAATTCTTCCCGGTGAAGTGAGTTCCTCCATCACTTATCAAGATTCTCGGTGTACCGAAACGTGGAAAAATCACGTTCTTGATCATAGTAATGGACTCCTCTGTGGAAGCTTTACGACATGGTATAGCCTCTACCCACTTGGATACATAATCAACCATGACTAGGATATACTCAAATCCAAATGAGTTTTTAAAAGGCCCCATGAAGTCTATACCCCATACATCGAATATGTCGATTTGAAGGTTGTATTTCAAAGGCATAGAATTTCTTTGAGAGATGTTTTCGGTTCTTTGGCATTATGGGCATGATGCAACATATCTTTTAGTATCTTCATGCATCTCTGGCCAAAAGAATCCGCTCGACCATACTTTTGCTTGGGTTCGAAAATGGCTATAGTGCCCACCGTACTCCGCCGAGTGGCACTTCCATAGAATTTCTACCCTCTCTTCTCTTGGCACACATCTTCTCATCACTCCATCATTCCCAAGTTTGAAGAGGTATGGTGCATCCCAAAAGTATTTCCTACTTTCGGAGATTATCTTCTTTTGAGAGTTTTTGTCTAGATGATCGAGGGGCATCTTTCGAATTGCTCGAATGATATCGATCATCCAAGTATCTTTATCAAGCACTCGATAGAGGTGGTCGTCTCTCATCTTATCTTCGTTGGGCTCTTTATCATCTTGTCCACAATTCATCCTAGACAAATGATCGGCCACAACATTTTCCACCCCCTTTTTGTCACGAATTTCAACATCAAACTCTTGGAGAAGAAGGATCCAACGAATCAAACGTGGTTTAGCTTCCTTCTTAGCCAAGAGATACTTGATGGCTGCGTGATCTATGTAAATAATGACCTTCGAGTTCATGATGTAAGATCTGAATTTTCGAAAGCGAATACCACCGCTAGCAACTCTTTTTCGTAGTGGCATAATTTAATTGTGCCTCACTAAGAGTTTTGCTAGCATAGTAAACGGCGTGAACTCGGCCTTCCTTTCTTTGACCCAAAACCGCGCCTACGGCGTAGTCACTTGCGTCACACATGATCTCGAAAGGTTGGCTCCAATCCGGAGGTTGGATGATGGGAGCACTCACCAACGCACTTTTCAAGGTCCGGAATGCCGCTAGGCACTTCTCGTCAAAGTCGAAAGCCACATCCTTTTGAAGAAGATGCGTTAAAGGCTTGGTGATCTTTGAGAAGTCCTTAATAAATCTTCTATAGAATCCGGCATGGCCTAGAAAGCTCCTTAAGGACATAACATCCGTAGGAGGTGGGAGTTGCTCAACCGTCTCTACCTTAGCCTTGTCCACTTCAATGCCTCTCTCGGATATAACATGTCCGAGCACTATGCCTTGCTTAACCATGAAGTGGGACTTTTCCCAATTTAATACCAAGTCTACCTCCGCACACCTCGTGAGAACCTTTTCCAAGTTTGCCAAGCAATCCATGAACGTCTTCCCATAAACAGAAAAATCATCCATGAACACCTCGACAATTTCTTCGATGAATTCCGAAAATACGGCCATCATGCAACATTGAAAAGAGGTCGGAGCGTTGCATAGACCGAAGGGCATCCCTCTATATGCAAACGTTCCATAACGGCACGTAAACATTGCCTTGTGTTGATCGTCCGGGTGAATGGGAATTTGCATGAACCCCGAGTACCCATCGAGAAAGCAAAAATAAGCGTGGTTTGCTAATCTCTCGAGCATCTCGTCAATGAACGGTAGGGGGAAGTGATTTTTCTTCGTCGCTTTGTTAAGCTTATGATAATCAATACACATTCGCCACCCGGTCACGGTTCTTTGCGGTATCAATTCGTTCTTCTCATTCTTCACCACGGTCAAACCTCATTTCTTTGGTACACAATGTACCGGGCTCACCCACACGCTATGCGGAACCGGGTAGATGATTCCGGCATCAAGTAACTTGATAACCTCCTTCTTTACTACCTCTCGCAAGGCATGAGTTAGCCTCCTTTGGTGGTCCTCTACAGGTTTACATTGGTCTTCCATTGGTATACGACGAGTGCAAAAGTCTAGGCTAATACCTTTGAGATCATTAATCGAATATCCAATCACCTTCCTATGTTTTTTCAATAAAATCAGCAACGCCTCATTTTCTTCGGGACTCAACTCGTCGCTCACGATGACTGGATAAGTCTTGTCTGGGCCCAAAAATTCATACTTTAATCCTTCGGGCAAAGGTTTAAGGTCTACCTCGGGCGCTTGTGGCTCCTCGGGTTTAATTTCTCCTATGTCTTCGAATTTTCCTTCCTCCACGCTTCCATCATGTGGCTCTAAGCCTTTTGTTGCTTCTTCTAGTTCTTCATCTTGTTGATCACTAATTTGATTCTCCATCGCTCTTTGCAGCGGGACTCTAAGGGTTTCAACAAAATAAAGACTATATATCTCTTCTACTTCTTCATCTTCGGGAGGAAAGGGTGTAAGGTGTTTAGAAGCACGAAGAAAGTTATATGTGTACTTTGTTCCATTAAGGTTCATTGTTACTTTGCCTTCTCCGGCGTCTAACACGGCATCAACCAACTTAAGAAAGGTCCTACCTAGGATTATGTGATCATGATTACTATGGTAAGCATCAATAACAAAGAAATCGGTTGGTATATGGTTTCTAGAGATTTTTACTTTCATGTTGCAAGCAATACCTAGAGGTTTGATAGTTCTACCATCTCCCATAATTAATTTCTTTGATGTTGGAGATAAGTCTAGGTTGTGGTCTTGAACTTTATCGTAAATTTTAGAAGATAAGACACTTAATTGGGCTCCGATGTCGCATAAAGCTTTGCATTGAACTCCGTTGATCTCGCAACTCAAGTGTGGTGTCATCTTCTCTTCTTCTTCGGATCCTATCGCGTAAATTTCGGCGAGGCGAGTGTATGGTGATGCTTCGGGCTTGATCCCCATGATTCTCTTCACCTCGGCTATGTGTTCCGGATCCACTACGTCATCTCCAAAGAGCTTATGAAAGATCTCACCGGTGGTTTCAAGGTCGTATGAATTTTCCGCTTTCTTCTCCGGTGGGAAATCCACTTCCAATGCTCTCGCCATTCCCTTTTGATTAGGGAACGGTCTTCTCTTGTCGAATACTTCTCCGTAATCGATAGGAACCCAATCCATTGGTTCGAACTCCCTTAGTGGCTTCGCGCTTGACATGCTTCTCTTGTTTGTCTCATTCGGTACGGCGAAGTCAACGCTCGGGGTAGTTCTTGACTTGATGTGTTCTTGTTCAAGATTTTCCGTGATTGGTTCCTCTTTTGTGACTTCCGAGGTTGCCTCTTTAGAAAATTCAGCACACTTCTTCTTCCTCGAATTATATTCCGGCTCTTCCGCAAGTCTTGTTTCCCAATCTCTTCGCATGGCAGCCGCTTTACTAATTTTTTGTAGAAGTTGAGCGGCTTCCATGAGTGTTTTCTCCATGAGATCCCCACCTGCACACATTTCGACGTGTTGCATGCAACTAGGGGTTAGGGAAAAGAAAAATGTATGCAAGAGTATGTCACCGGTGAAGCCGAGTTTTGGTCCTTGTTCGATTAACCCATTAAACCTATCCCAGGCTTGGTCTATCCCTTCCTCTTCTCCTTGCATGAAATTGATCACTTGCCTCCTTAGATGTTGAACCTTGCTAATTGGAAAGAACTTCTCGCAAATCTTCTTTGTCAACTTGTTCTAATTGCCTTCAACTTCAAAGGACGCAAACGAATACCATGTCTTTGCATTGTCGGCAAGTGAGTAGGGAAAGAGATTCCATTTGAACCATTCATCGGGGACTCCTTCTTGACGCACCGTGTTGCATATCGTCGTGAAATGCCTTATATGTCTATATGGGTTCTCCGTAACCATCCCTTCATACGGGTTTGCCACCACCATCTCGATGATCTTGGATTTAATCTCATACTTGGTCGCTTCGAGCTTCGAATCCGACTCTTGTACTTTTATGTCTTCACATCGAGGGCTAGCGTAATCCCTTAATGATTTCTCCGGTTCTTCCACGGGTTGATTAACGAATGCCATCTAGACAATAAGATAAAAACAAAAACAAAACAAGTGTTTTTATAGATAATATATGTTAGATAAAGCAAACGAAAGATAAACTAAAATATAAAACTAAGTTAAATGCAAATCAAACGATGTAAACTAGCTTGCTCCTCGGCAACGGCGCCAGAAAAAGGGGCTTGTTTACGGATAAAAGACGTATCCCTCTACGATCCGCAAGCGTACGGACCCCACGCCTTTTTCACCACGGGATTCCCAAGGTTCTTGTCAATCTGCGGAGCAAGGGGATAACAAGCGTTTAATCTACAACGACACACTAGTTACTAAAACCCTAACTATTAATAAACTAGAAAACAACTAAATTACACTAGAGAGAACGATAACGATCAAGGTAGGAGACACTCGCCCATGGGTCTACGATCATGCAATCAATTAAAGACATTAAACCAATCTAATCTATCGGGGGTTGTGACCACGGTTTCGCCCTTTCGCTCCTCTCATACTGTCACTACGCGAAGGTATTCATGACTAGACCTATGATGGACACGGCGTATTGAATGGATCCAAGGAAGCATTGGGGCCCTACTCCCTTTACGGCTAGGTTGCAAACCTTAAGCATTAAAGTATATTCAACACAAGATGATAGATAGATAATCTGACAAAGTATGATTACATCTTGCGATCGATTACAACCCATGGACGAACAAGGAGATTACCCCATCAAGGTGCTGATCATGGCACTGTTGATCATTGTTTCCCTTCCGACGATGTCTTCCTTCTTCTCCACGAGAGGGTGCTTCCTTCGAGGTGGTTGATCTCCCTCCAGAGATCCTCCTCTTCTCTCTCTAGCTTGAGGATGGCCTCCTGGTGCGAATGGCTCTCTCCCCTGTCGAATGGCGGCACCCAGGCTTTTAGGGTTCAAGATCCTTCGGGTGCAAGGAAAACGGGACCGAACAGGCCACCGAAGTGGGCTGGGCCGGCCGGCCCGGGCCGACCGGCCTGGGCCCACCTCAGCCCGGTTCGGTCGCCCCTTCGCTCCCGTGGATCCTCATGTAATTATGCACTTTGCCCCCTCCACTTGCATGATTTTGACAATGTCATCCTCGCGTCCAAGATACTCGCGTCCAAGATGGAGGTTCTCTTCGCATGAAGTTCGGTCTTTTACGCTTCAATCCCCGGGGGTGTTCCTCGTAGCACTTCGGTCCTTACCACCATTGGAAGTGATTTCATCAAGCTCCTGAACACGAACAAGACTCCGTAAATGCTCCTTTGAACTTGTTGCGAATCCGTCCTTTATGTCCATGTTTTCCTACATAAACACAACACTTCCAAATGCATGCACATAGATGAACTTGTTATATGATTAGTGTGCCTAGTGGCGGGTTAGTTCCATAATCAAATCCATACCAAAGTGTAATGAACATGCTAGGTTTACCAAAATACACCGTCAACAACCAGCAACTTCGCGGGCGCTATGGGTCGCTCGGGTACCCGCATGGACCTGGCAATGGTGAAGCAGGAACAGGGCGAGACCCTATGCAAGTACATGCGGCGCTTCTTTGACAAGCGCGCCACCGTAGTCGACGTCACCGACAAGGAGGTCATTGACCTCTTCCAAGACGGTCTCTACCGCCGTCGCACCTTTGAAGACTTCGGTCGTCGCCGCCCGAACTCCATCACCCACTTCAAGGACATGATCACCTCCTGGGCTGATGAAGAAGATAAGGCTAACGCCAAGTACAATGCCATTCGTGGCAAGAGCAAGCAGAACACGGGCGGCAACAACAACAACAGGGATCAAGGCAGTTGCAGCAGCAACTACTCGGGTCCTAATCGCAAGCGCAAGCCAGACAACACAGTCGCAGCTATCCAGCGCCCTGCGAAAGACAACTCGAAGAAGACCTCCGGTGGCTTCAAAGACTTGCTAAAAGAGAAGTGCCCGTGGCATCTGGATGGCAACCACACTACCAAGCAGTGCTACCAACTCCGGTGAGCACTCAAGGACACTCTAGAACCACGGCACCCTCACGACAAGAAAGGCAAGAAAGAGGCCGATGAAGGCAACGGCGACTTCCAAGAACCCGACAAGACGGTGAACGTCCTCTTCGGTGGACTACCCAACCGACGGGCTCAGAAGGCCACCCGACGAGAAGTCCTAAGCATTGAACCAGCGGTCCCGACCCCTCTCCGGTGGTCAGAGGTACCCATTACCTTCTCCCACGCGGATCAATGGACAAGCTTCTCTGAACCAGGGCGTTTTCCTCTCATCCTGAAGCCGGTAGTCGCGGGCTCCAGACTTAACAAGGTTCTCATCAACGGTGGAAGCGGGCTCAACGTCCTTTTCACCAAGACCTTGAAGAAGATGAAGCTCGACATCACCCACATGCTAACCAAGAGCACCTCGCCTTTCTACGAAATCGTCCCCGGGAACGCGGCCATCCCACTAGGCTCAGTAGACCTGCCAGTTACCTTCGGGGAGACAAGGGAAAACTACCGCACCGAGTACATCAAGTTCGAAGTCGCTAACTTCGAGACTTCCTATCATGCCATCCTCGGCAGACCAGCTATCGCCAAGTTCATGGTGGTACCTCACTACACATACTTGGTACTCAAGATGCCAAGTTCGGCCGGTGCACTCTCTCTACAAGGGGACTTGAAGATATCCTTCAACTGCGACACAGAATCTATGGAACTCGCAGCCACGAATCAAGTACCTAAGAAGCTTGCCCCAAGTGAACTCGACATCCCAGAGAAGTCAGACAACGCCAACAAGCCTCAGCCAGCTGAGGAGGTTCCAGTCAAGACAATTGACCTTGGGATAGGTGACAACAGCAATACCACCACCATCGGGGCGGGCCTCTACCCGAAATAGGAAGACGCGCTCGTCAGCTTCCTCCGGGCTAACCGAGACATCTTTGCATGGAAACCAACAAACATGCTAGGGGTGCCCAGGAATCTGATCGAGCACTCACGCAGCGTCGATCCTAAAGCTACCCCGAAGCGACAACACCTCCGCCGTTTCACCGACGACCGACGGGATGCCATCAAGAAGGAACTCGCCAAACTACTCGCGGCTGGCTTCATCAGAGAAGCCTTCCATCCCGAGTGGCTCGATAACCCCGTCCTCGTCCGCAAGAAGAACTCGAACGAGTGGAGGATGTGCGTCGACTACACCGACATCAACAAGCACTGCCCCAAGGACCCCTTCGGGTTGTCGCGGATAGACCAAGTCATCGACTCCACGGTGGGCTGCGGCCTACTCTACTTCCTCGACTGCGACTACGGGTACCACCAGATCGCTATCAAGGAAGAAGACCAGGAGAAGACCGTGTTCATCACCCTGTTTTGCGCGTACTGCTACACGACCATGTCTTTCGGGTTGAAGAACGCAGGCACTACTTACCAGCGAGCTATCCAGGCCTGTTTCAAGAGGCAGCTCAACAAGAACATCGAAGCCTATGTGGATGACGTGGTCGTCAAGACCAGAAACTCCGACATGCTCATCGCCGATCTTGAAGAGACTTTCGCATACTTGCGAGGGTACCGCTGGAAGCTCAACCCGAACAAGTGCATCTTCGGCGTACCGTCGGGTAAACTACTCGGCTTCATCATCAGCCATCGCGGCATTGAAGCCAATCCCGAGAAGATTTCCGCCATCACCAACATGAAAGCTCCCACGTGCATCAAAGACGTACGAAAGCTCACCGGATGCATGGCGGCCCTGAACAGATTCATGTCGAAGCTTGGAGAACGGGGGCTCCCCTTCTTCAAATTACTCAAGCATCAAGAGAAGATCGCGTGGACTCTAGAGGCAGACCAAGCCCTTGCTTAGCTCAAGAACTTCTTATCCAAGCCACCAGTCCTCACGACTCCTCGCAAAAAGGAGCAGCTACTGCTCTACCTCGCTGCGACTACTCACGTGGTCAGTACTGCCATCGTTGTCGAGCGGCACGAAGACGGCCACACCTACTCAGTCCAGCGACCAGTCTACTTCATCAGCGAGGTCCTGTCGGAATCTAAGGCACGCTATCAACCCGTACAGAACCTACTATATGCAGTGCTAATTACCTCGCGGAAGCTGCGACATTACTTCCAGGAGTACTCGATCTCCGTCGTCACCGACTACCCACTCGACGACATCATGCGGAACCAAGATGCTACTAGAAGAATCTCCAAGTGGGCAGTCGAACTCGGCGCCCTCAATATCGACTTCAAGCCACGGCAGCCATCAAGTCGCAGGCACTAGTCGACTTCATGGCAGAGTGGCGGGAAAATCAGCTACCTACTCCAACCAAGCACCCAAAGCATTGGGTGATGTACTTCGACGTCTCGCTCAAGCTTGAAGGCACAGGAGCAGGGGTACTCTTGATTTCCCCGATGGGCAAACAACTCAAGTACGTCCTGCAGATCTTCTGGAAGGTCTCAAACAACGAAGCTGAGTACGAAGCTCTGCTACACGGGCTCCGTCTCGCGACTTCACTAGGCATCAAGCGACTACTAGTCTACGGTGACTCCGCAGTGGTCATCAACCAAGTCAACAAGTCCTGGGACCGCAACAAGGAGAACATGGACGCCTACTGCCTAGAAGTCCGCAAGCTCGAGAACAAGTTCTACAGTCTCGAGTTTCATCACGTCGTCCGTGACAACAATGTTGCAGCGGACGTCATATCGAAGCTTGGTTCTACTCGCGCTCAAGTACCAGTGGGTGTCTTCGTCCACGAGCTCCATGTGCCATCCATCCCGGAGCCAGCGCCGATGATCACTGACCCAGCACCTTCCTCAACTGGCCAGGAGGTCATGATGATAGACGTTGTCGGTGTTTTAGACCGCAACCTACCAAGGGTAGTACCCGAGGTAGATGAATGTGGCCTCGCCGAGATCGGTAACTCGAAGGAAGAGACACGTGGCACACAATTTAGACAGGGTGGGTCGCGAGGTGCGTAATACCCTACGTCCTGTATGCTGATTAGTTCTGGATTGATTGGGTGCGATTACAAGATGATGTGTATGAGAGGGAAGGGTCCCTGCCTCGCCTTATATAGCCTGGGAGGCAGGGTTACAGGTCGGTTCAGGGAGAGTGTACTAGTCGTGTACGTCTAGAAGTCCTCTACACAGTACAAGGCATGTATAGCTTCCTATCCGAGTACTTCTCCGCCATAGTCCTTGTGCCTCATGCCATCAGGTGCCGTGTGGCACAAGCCGGGTAGTCCCAGGGGCCCACCGCGTAGTCGGTCCTGGTACCCACCGAGGTAGTGGGCCCAGGGAGGTCCATACGACAAGTCCCTGAGTACTTTGTAGTCGAGCAGGATAGTTTCGAGTAGTCCTCAAGCGTCCCCGACGAGATCCCGATGTTCGCGTGATTCGTGGAGCGCGGGTTGGCTCTCCCAGCGAGCGACTTCTTCAAGGGTCTTCTCGATTATTACGGTATCGAGTACCTCAACTTGAACCCCAATGGCATCTTCCACATATCTGTCTTCGTCCATTTATGCGAAGTGTTCTTGGGGTTCAAGCCCCACTGGGTGCTGTTCCGCAAGTTCTTCCGTGTGAAACCCCAACAAAGCGCAATGATCCAAGAGTAGTCGGAGGGGCCGGCATCCAGATGCATGAAGGCGCCGCTGAGCAGTACTTGGCGTACAAGTTGATCGACTCCAACCAGGACTGGAAATCAAAATGGTTCTATATCACCAACCACCACCCGGAGCTACCGAAGCCAAGCGGGAAACAGCCGAAGCACCAGCCCTGGTGGAATACGGAGCCGACGATGCAGGAGGGTATCCAACAACCCGAGCTACTGCTGAAGATCAAGGCTTTGAGGGAAGCCGGGCTAAGGGCCGAACATGTGTCCTTCTGCTTCATGAAGTGGAGGGTGCAGCCACTGATGGCTCGCGACACCCTCGGCTACCAGTACACTGGCGAGGACGACACATCGCGGATGCCCGGCGATGAAATCGATGATGACGACATCGTTGAGAGGCTGGGCAGGATCTTCAAGGACATGCCGGCGTACACGCCCTGTCCGGTCCCCGAGTACTCCGCCGCTCATCCGCCGAACGAGGTCAGTAGCCGCACTCAGTGTCCGAGTACTGATTATGTGGTAGTAGTCGTGCTCACCTAATGTAGTACTTGTTGCAGGATGACATTGTAAAGTTTGTCTCTGAGCTGGCTTCGCCTCCTCGACCTGTGAATATCCTAGAGGAGGGGAAAAGAAAAGCCAAGGAGCGCCGTGAAGTCGGCGAAGGTGACGACACCGTCAACGTCGAGGACACGTCCGACGAGGAAGAGAAGGAGACGCTTCAGGAGCGGTTCCAGCTGTGGTCGCGGTTCAGCCGCCCTAGACTGCCCAATGTCCCCCTCATCCACGATCCTCCAACTAGCTTGGAGGCTAGTCTGCCTGCGCCGCCGAGGAGGCCGCGCAACATTGCACGCAAGCGCGTCACCAAGAAGTTGAAGGTCACTGAGACTACGTCTCAAGAGGTAAACTCCTCGAGTAGAGTAGTTGAGTACTTGTCTTGCAATGTTGTTTACGCTGACAACTGAATTATGAGTGCTTACAGGAGATTCCGCCTTCCGACCTCGTAGACCAAGGGGACGAAGGCGACTGGGAGACAGTCGGAGAGCCGGCTGAAAGAAGCCGCAGCCCAGCCCCCACCGTGGAAGAGCTCATGTCGCAATTGACACAACAGTCGACTACAGTAGTCGAGCCGCAGCGCCGGTCATCGAAAGCAGGACGGAAATGGCCGCAACCCCTGCTGCTGAAGAACAAGCGGCAACTCAAGCCGAAGAAGAGGCGCCCGCCGAAGCTGGGCTTGTTGACATCGCCAACATACCTGGACCCCGACTGTGACTATTGTCTGGTCAAGCTTGTTAGTGAAGATCTTTCCCAAGTAGTACATGTAGCAAGGTAGTCTTACTTGGTTGACCACCAATGATGTACTTTGCAGGAAATCGACAGACTTGCCTAGGAGGGAGATGAACCCAGCGCGGCGGTGGCTGAAGAAGATTCCATGCCTACTGCCGAGGAGTCTGCTCCCCTCCCCCAAGCTGAGACCGTGGCGCCGGCCATAGATGCTACACTGCCGGAGGCCAGCATAGTAGAAGGTAAGTATACTGCACAGGCACAGCCTTCCTCGAATAGTAGACGTAGCCCCCGGGAAACTAATCCCATGTGTCTTCTGTTGACAGGGGCCGAAGTCGAGGGAAGCACCATCCCCGAGGCTGTGCCCGTTGAAGGCGCGATGCCGAAGACCCAACAAGCCGCCGGAGCAGCAACCGAGCCGGCGGAGATAGCCGGCGGGGAAGCCCCCGGGATGGCCGAAGAGGTGCGCGACGATGTGCTGCCGGAGTCAAGTCTGGAGGTAGTCGTCTGTTCGCCAGAGATTCAGGATACAGAGCCGATCCGTTCGGCGCCAATGTCCGAGGCCGCCACGAGTAGTCTTGGCGGAATCCATCTTCTGGCGGACAATCTTGTCGACCCAGCAGCAGTAGCACGCAACTTGGAGGCGATGCGGCGCGCCGAGCAATGGATGAAGGTAAATTGTCAGTACCCTTGAATAGGCGATCTGCCATGAGTGCTGAGTACCCGAGTAACAAGTGTTGTCTGCTGCAGGATGTCGTGGAGAGATCCCGACAGAAGTCTGAAATGCTCCAAGGATATGGCGATACGGTGCTCCGGGCAGAGTCACTGGAGAAAGAACTTGCCAAGGCCAGGAAGCACTCCGCCATGCTCCAGTCGAAGCTTGATGGTGCCTTCGCCCAATACCATAATGAAGTCCAAGATATGCAAGCGAAGAGCGATGAGCTGGTGCGCAAGAACAAGTCGCTCCGCAATAAGAACAAAGGTATGCCGCTGAATTGTCGAGTACTTATTGGAAGTACCCTGTAGTAGTCTGTCATTGCTGCCTTTGTTGTTTGCAGAGCTTGAGACCCGGGTTGAGCAGCTGAAAGCCTCAGAAGTCGACATGAAGAATCTCTTCTACCGGGAGAAAGTGGCCCACGAGGTACTCGAGTATGATTATAAGCAGTTGGCTCATGAGTGCGATAAGCACATGGAGCTTCGGATTGCCTTGGATCGTGATCTTGTCAGCTGCTACAAATCTCTGCAGAAGCTGAATGAAGATTGCAAGAAGTTGCGGAGACAACTCAAAGAACTTGAAGAAGCCGCACTTCCCATAGCAAGGCTGCTGGTGCCTCATCCGGGCGGGCCGAAGATTGCTCCATTGGTTGACCGGTTGAGAGAAGCTCCAGGTCGTCTGGCGACATACGTCAAGCATCTAGCGAAGTCCATCCCCAATCAAGTCTTGGCGTACATGAAGTCGTACTTCCCCAAGGCTCTGATGGACATAGTCGCGGGTGGACTAGCCGCCAATTGTACTGATGAGCAGTACGCGGAGCTCCTGGAGTAGATGTTGCCAATAGCTGAACAAGTCGCTGAGAAGCTAAACCTCCAGTAGTCCTGTAGGGTTAGCTTGTAGCAATAGTTGTATATAAACAAAGTTGTAATGAATTTGTTTGAATATGAATGAGAAAAACTTCCATAAATGATTACTCGTTGTCGCGAGATATGTATCGGAGTGCCCATGTTGTGGAGTTGTGCGAGTAGTAGTACTCGGCGATAGACTCGTTGAGAGAGACACTGTAAATGAGTTGATTGATAATCAAACTTTATTACTGAAAAAAGTACACCTAGATGGCCAGTGCTGTTTACAAGTGTAGTCGCAAGGACCCGGAGGCCGCCTACGGCTAAGTAATGCTAGGGCGCGTAGCCGCTTACAGCAGTAGATCCGTTCGTAGCTGTATAGGCTGGATCTAGGAGTACATGGTCTCTTGATAGACCGCTGCTAGAGTCCTCTGATGCTCTGAGCAGCCCGAGAACCGTTAGTAGCCATTAACGCTGGATCTAGGAGTCGGGTAGTCCGGAGACTAGTGCCTGGACCTGGAGGTCGCTTACAGTGAAGGGGTCTTGAGGTAGTCGTGTAGACATGAGCCCCCGGAGTAGTCGGAAGACTACACGTAGAACCGACGGAGCTGGTCGACGTTCCACGAGTTGCTGATGTCTCGCCTTCATGTGTCTGGAGGCAGTAGGAGCCTGGTCCGGTCACCTTTGCAACTATGAAGGGGCCTTCCCATGGCGAGCTGACTTTGTGTAGTCCTTCCGTGTTCTGGATGCGGCGGAGGACGAGATCACCAACATTGAAGGAGCGTTCCTTGACGTTGCGATCATGGTAGCATCGAATACCCTCAAGGTACCTAGCTGATTGGATGAGGGCAGCACAACGAGCTTCTTCGAGTCTGTCAATGTCAACTCGCCTTCTATCTTCAGATATGCCTTCGTCGTATTGCTCTACTGCCGGCGAATCCCACATGACGTTGGCAGGTAGAATAGCTTCGGAGCCGTAGAAAAGGAAATATGGCGACTGTCCCGTCGGCTTGGTGGGTTGAGTACTCAGCCCCCAGAGTGCGTTGGGTAGTTCCTTGATCCACTTGCCTCCTTTTGTATTAGCAGCATCATGTAGTCGCTTCTTGAGGGCGTTGAGTACCGTCCCGTTGGCACGCTCGACTTGTCCATTGGCCCGTGGATGGGCGACTGAGACGTATCGGACGTCGATCCCGCTGTTCTCGCAGCACTCCCAGAACTGGTGATTGTTGAAGTTGGAGCCCAGGTCTGTGATGATGTGATGGGGTAGTCCGTAGCGATGCACGAGTTCATCCAAGAAGTCGAGTACTCTATCGGCCCTGGGGCATGTGACCAGCTTAACTTCGATCCACTTGGTGAACTTGTCGATGGCCACCAAGACTCTGTTGAATCCCCCTGGCGCAGTCGGAAGAGGCCCAATCATGTCGAGCCCCCAACAGGCGAAGGGCCAGGTTGGTGGTTTGGTGACTAGCTTGTAGGCCGGGACATGTTGTTGCTTGGCGAAGTATTGGCACCCTTGGCACCTTTTGACGAGTTCTTTGGCATCGCCTAGAGCTGTGGGCCAGTAGAAAGCTCATCGGAAAGCCTTGCTGACCAGCGTGTGTGAAGACGCGTGGTTGCGGTAGACGCCTTTATGGATCAACTCCAAGATGCCCTTGCCTTCTTCTCGGGGGACGCACCTCATGAGTACTCCGGAAGATGCGCCCCGCCTGTAGAGCTTGTCTCCGACTAGGACGTAGGACTTGGCGCGGAGGATGAGTTGCTCGGCCAAGTTCTTGTCCGTGGGAACCTTCTGCTCACGGATGTAGTCGATGAAGGGTTGTCGCCAGTCCATGTCTATCATCATGACTTCCTGACCAACTGGGGGGTGCTGGGTTAGTGGTTGGTGGCGCCGGCTCCGGGATGGATGGCGCGTGAAGCTCATGGATGAAGACACCCGCTGGTACTTGAGCGCGAGTAGAGCCAAGCTTCGACAGGACGTCCGCTGCAACATTGTTGTCGCGGACGACTTGATTGAACTCGAGACCGTAGAACTTGTTCTCGATCTTGCGAACTTCTAGGCAGTAGGCGTCCATGTTCTCCTTGTTGCGGTCCCAGTACTTGTTGACTTGTTGATGACCACTGCGGAGTCGCCGTAGACTAGTAGCTGCTTGATGCCAAGTGAAGCCGCGAGGCGGAGCCCGTGTATAAGGGCTTCGTACTCAGCTTCATTGTTTGAGACCTTCCAAAAGATTTGCAGGACGTACTTGAGTTGTTCGCCCATTGGGGAAATCAAGAGTACCCCTGCACCTGCGCCTTCAAGCTTGAGCGAGCTGTCGAAGTACATCACCTAATGCTCTAGGCACTCAATTTGAGTAGGTAGCTGATTTTCCCGCCACTCTGCCATGAAGACGACTAGTGCCTGCGATTGATGGCTGTTCATGGCTTGAAGTTGATGTTGAGGGCGCCGAGTTCAACTACCCACTTGGAGAACCTTCCAGTAGCATCTTGGTTCCGCAGGATGTCGCCGAGCGAGTAGTCGGTGAGAACGGAGATCGAGTACTCCTGGAAGTAATGTCGCAACTTCCGCAAGGTAATGAGCTCTGCATATAGTAGCTTCTGTACTGGTTGATAGCGTGCCTTAGATTCCGACAAGACCTCGCTGACAAAGTAGACTGGTCGCTGGACTGGGTAGGCGTGGCCGTCTTCCTGTTGCTCGACAACGATGGCAGTACTGACCATGTGAGTAGTCGCATGGAGGTAGAGCAGTAGCTGCTCCTTTTTGCGAGGAGCCGTGAGGACTGGTGGCTTGGATAAGAAGTCCTTGTGCTGAGTAACGGCTTGATCTGCCTCTGGAGTGCACATGAACTTCTCTTGATGGTTGAGTAACTTCAAGAAGGGGAGCCCCCGTTCTCCAAGCTTCGAGATGAATCTGTTCAGGGCCGCCATGCACCCGGTTAGCTTCTGTACATCTTTGATGCATGTGGGAGCTTTCATGTTGGTGATGGCGGAGATCTTCTCATATTGGCTTCGATGCCGCGATGGTTGATGATGAAGCCGAGTAGTTTGCCCGACGGTACGCCGAAGACGCACTTGTTCGGGTTGAGCTTCCAGCGGTACTCTCACAGGAATGCGAAAGTCTCTTCAAGATCGGCGATGAGCGTGTCAGAGTTTCTGGTCTTGAAGACCACATCATCCACATAGGCTTCGACGTTCTTGTTGAGCTGTCTCTTGAAACAAGCCTGAATAGCTCGCTGGTAAGTAGCGCCGGCGTTCTTCAACCCGAAGGACATGGTCGTGTAGCAGTACGCGCCATACGGGGTGATGAATGTGGTCTTCTCCTGGTCTTCTTCCTTGATAACGATCTGATGGTACCCAGAGTAGTAGTCGAGGAAGCAGAGTAGGTCGCAGCCCGCCGTGGAGTCAATGACTTGGTCTATCCGCGGCAACCCGAAGGTGTCCTTGGGGCAGTGCTTGTTGAGGTCGGTGTAGTCGACGCACATCCTCCACTCGTTCGAGTTCTTCTTGCGGACGAGGAGGGGGTTAGCGAGCCACTCAGGATGGAAGACTTCTCTGATGAAGCCAGCCGCGAGTAGTTTGGCGAGTTCCTTCTTGATGGCATCCCATCTGTCGTCGGCGAAACGGCGGAGGTGTTGTCGCTTCGGGGTAGCTTTAGGGTCAATGTTAAGTGAGTGCTCGATCAGATTCCTGGGCACCCCTGGCATGTCCACTGGTTTCCACGTGAAGATGTCTCGGTTAGCCCGAAGAAAGCTGACCAGCGCGTCTTCCAATTTCGGGTCGAGGCCCGCCCCGATGGTGGTGGTCTTGCTGCCGTCGCCTGTCCCAAAGTCGATCGTCTTGACTTGAACCTCCTCAGCTGGCTGAGGCTTGTTGGCACTGTCCGACTTCTCTGGGATGTCGAGTTCACTTGGGGTAAGCTTTTTGGATGCAGCGTAGATCTCCATCATTGCGTTGGGTACTTGAATCGTGGTTGCGAGTTCCACAGCTTCTGTCGCAGTCGAAGGATATCTTCAAGTCCCCTTGCAGCGAGAGTACACCGGCCGGACTTGGCATCTAGAGTACCAAGTATGTGTAGAGAGGTACCGCCATGAACTTGGCGATAGCTGGTCTGACGAGGATGGCATCACATGAAGTCTCGAAGTCCGCGACTTCGAACTTGATGTACTCGGTGTGGTAGTTTTCCCTTTTCTCCGCAAAGGTAACTGGCAGGACCACTGAACCCAGTGGGATAGGCGCGTTCCCAGGGACGATGCCGTAGAAAGGCGAAGTGCTCTTGATGAGCATGTCGGTGATGTCGAGCTTCATCTTCTTCAAGGTCCTGCTGAAAAGGACATTGAGCCCACTTCCACCGTCGATGAGGACCTTGTTGAGTCTGGAGCCCGCGACTACCGGCTTCAGGACGAGTGGAAACCGCCCTGGTTTAGAGAAGCTTTTGAAGGACCGATACGTTGAACCAGAGAGGGGGGGGAGTGAATGGGAGCCTATAAAATTCTTCTCGAAGGAGATGAAAACTCCAACAAGATGAACACGGCTTCCAACAGACATCTCTGACTCACTACCCAAGTTGGCCAAGCCCATGTAGCCACTGGAGTGCCACTGGACCTAGGAACCAACACACAACCTTCTGACCCGAGAACGCTGTGGAACACCAAACCTCGAGTCTACAGACCAACACCGGTCAGACCGGTGAGCACCACCGGTCAGACCGGTCCCTGCTGGTGAAACTGGGCAACTTTCACTAGGTGGCTCCACACCGGTCAGACCAGTGAGACACACCGGTTAGACCGGTCACAGCCTGAAATCCCCCAAAGCACCAAACAGGCCAACCGACCACCAAACTGACCCAAACTCGAAACAGCAGCAACACAGGACAATAGCGAACAAACCCGGACGTTCACCCGAGCAAAAACCCACCGAGGGTTGCACCGGTCAGACCGGTCAAGAGCACCGGTCGGGACCGGTGTAGCTCGGGCGAGCTCGGGATGAACAGCACCCGCGGGTCAACTCCCCCAAATCCAAACCTCGATCTCCCGAATCGCTCCACGGACTTGAACAAGACTTTGGGGATATTAGGAACACCTCATGAGGAGTCCATAACCAAGTTTAATCCCACCAAAACTTGTCCAAAAAGGAGGAATCGAAGAAATCCCGCCAAGAACACCACAAACCCTAGAACTCGGAAAACCCCAAAATCGAGCCACTTTACTCACGGATTTGGGAGGGGAATCACAGCCCAAAGAACCACGAAGGGTTCCCACAAATTTCCCCCATCAAATCCCCAAGAGAAAGGCCCCGAAAACAATCCAAAGAAATCACCAAGAGAGGGCTCCAAAAATCACCACCAAGAACAACCGGGAACAACACATCCAAACCTTGAGGAACCACGCCGAATCATCTATACATGTAACAAAGGTTCTTACAAGGTCTAGCTTGCCGCCCGATCATCCAACCCTCTCACAAGATCTCACCATGAAGCTCTAAAGCTAGTTCTATGGAAATCCTAAGGAAAATAGGAAGGGAAAATAGGAAAGCAAATGAACTAGGGTTTCAAGGCTTGGCTGCCATCCTCTCACCTCTTGGGTTATATGGAGGCAACCGAAAGTCTAAAATGCCCTTTCCTAATAATTAGGGATACAAGCCCCTCAAGGGCGGATTTGGAAGTCTTCATGTCTTCACCATCGGACGGATGCCCGGCGACTGCACCCCGCGTAGCCTCGACGCAAGCCATGTGATCCCGATGCGTGTCCTCCGCTTCGAAGTCTCCGGACTGCGTCGTCGCACACCGGTCAGACCGGTGCTCCCAACCGGTCAGACCGGTACCCACCGGTCAGACCGGTCTGGCACTGCTGCAGCACCGTCTTCGGTTCTTCGGTCTTGGCTTTGTGGATCAACCAAGGAACCAAGTGGTTTTCTGGTGAACCACCGGAAACCCCGCGAACTCGGTGTAGTCTCTGCCAATCTCCACTCATGACTCGGCTCCCCACGTAGTCCCGGCTCGACCTTGGTTTTGAGGCTCAACCAAGAAACTGTCCATGACTTCATCTTGCTGTTCATGCCACCATGCGGCCCGCACTTGACCCCGCTGGCCACCGGGTCCCTCGAACGAAGCCTACTTGTCTTCTCCACACCTGGAGGCCTCATCGGCGACGACCTTTCGCGCTTGTTCTTCACCTGCACCAACACCAGTCAAGCCGCAACCTGCACCTGCAATACTTAGCCAAGAATCAGTCCACACAACGTTGTCAATCACTCATCACACAAGGAAGCGACCATCCACCGGTCCTCAAACCACACATGGTCCTCAATCTCCCCCTTGATGAGTGCATTGACAACACCCACACGAATGTAACAAGAGAGAAAAGAAAAAAGAAAAGAAATGAACAAAAAGAAACTCCAACAAGCGATCAAAAGCCAAACAAAGGCAAAGAGCAAGATCACTTGAAGAAAACCAGACTCGGACCCCTTAGGCAAGGGCAACGACTCGACACATCCGAGACAAAGCAAAGCTCAAGCAAAGAGCGCAAAACACCGAACCAAAGCTCAAACACCACGAAGAGCTCCCCCTGCACACATGAAAGCTCCCCCTGAACTAATGCACCTCCCCTTGGATGAATGCAAGCAAACTAGCTGAAAACAGGGCAGCTGTAGCAACTTCAGCTCACACCGGTCAGACCGGTCATCACCACCGGTCAGACCGGTGCCCAACATGTGCACAGGACCAGCACTCACACCGGTCAGACCGGTGCACAACAAAGCCCAGAAATGGCTCGAAACCACCTGAAAACCTTCTAAATGCGTCCAGCAAGCCATATCAAGCTCAAACTTCTCCCCCTTGTTGGCAATGCATGAATCAAGCCAAAAATGCAAAACTTTGAACCTAGAGCTTCTCAAATAGACAAAATTCAACATAGGATGCTACACATGTCCAAATGAGCAAGTTAGATACTCTATAGCTTCGTATCGACATCAAATACAAGATCACCAAGTTTCACAACCATTGGACGAAGCTAAGATGGATTTGGGAAATTTTGTGAAAAACTTGCCTCTCATGAGCAAAGTCCTAAACATGATCAAAACATATCAAAATGGCAAAGCCACACAAACTTCATGCTAGGACAGCCATTCTAATCATATGACCATCACAAACACCCACAAGCACCTCATGCCATGTCAAAGCCACCGAGCCATGTGCCTACTTCTATGTATGAGACTTCTCATTGGTAGGCATCATGCAACGGTTTAGCACCCAAAGCAAATTAAATTCAGCACACATGACATGGGAGCACATTTTCCAAGCATTTTACATTTCATTTTCAGATTCATATTTGGTACATGAAATGTCTTTGCGACAAAAAGGAACTTATGCCCCTCCACAAGATAAAGCAAGAGGGCTAAACATTCATGATGGCAAATGAGCCTTTGGCCCCATATGATCAATAAACTA